>CM061488.1:80712618-81912618 GCA_030867185.1 Tagetes erecta | reverse complement strand
ATCATTACAAAATATCACTAGAACAGGTAACACTACACAGTCAAAGTTGCATTTTTGTATATTGAAATCTATCTAAGGTTCTTTTCAAATAATAGCAGAGTTCGTTATTACAATGTTTTACCTGTTTAAAGATGGCACTTATACCAGATTGATCTTGACCAACTAGAAGTATTTTCGTTAGCAGTTTTGTATCAGTCGTTCTCGGCTCCAACTGACTGCCAGCGGTGACTGTTTCTTCATCAGGCGTCATAAAAGATTTTGGTGGCACTGGCAGAGACAAGAGAGCACAAGCCATCTTTATTCCAGGCTGAAACAAAAGGTATTGACACAAGCTAAGTCAAGCTGTCCTAGTCGACGCTCATAATTTTGTTAAAAATAGAATTATAAAGAGCTCAAATCACATCAACTACATACCGTTTCCCATATATTCCCTTTTATTTGGTTCTGTCCCTCTTCTGAATAGGATCCATTTTTGGTTACCCAATAATGGGGGCTACCTTTGTGATTGATTCGGGCAAACTGCATCGTTCGCAAGACAGTCAAACATCGACCAATGAATCTATATTCTATAATCAGTAAACCAGAATAAAAAGCTAAAAAGACACGGACCCTCAACATATAGAGCTCTGCTGTAGTGATCACTCGATTGTTGAACTTTACATTTGTTGTTCCATTGCTAGCATTTTCCTTAATGGTCCCACCAACAGACAGTCTCGGCGTAATAATCTGGCTAGGCTTATGCCCTTCCTGCTCAAAATTTTACAACATTCATCATTATACACACTATTGTCTATGCAAAAACACAATCAGATACATGTATGATTATTACCTTTCCCCAAAAACCAGACAACTTATCATACCAATAGCTTCCTGGAACAAGTCCTTTTGGTGGGTGAGAACAAGTTTGCAACTGACACACTTCTTTTATAGAAAGTTGCTGGCCGTTAACAATAATGAGCCAGTATGGTGCTTGGTTTGCTTGACATGATTTTTCAAAAAGCATTGCTTGTTCAACTTGAAAACTTGTGAGCAAGTGCTTAAGAACTTTTGAACATTTCCCTAACTGCTCACGTTTTGACTCGTCAATCGGATACCCAATACAAGTAATGCATTTTCTACCTTCTGGCATTGATCCCATCACTCTCAACACGCAGTTACTACAGTATTTTGCATCACATACAATGCAAACCTCCTTCATAGTGAATCGGTTTCCCTTAAGGCAACGATGACATACCCCTTTTTTGATATCAGGGTTCGCATGTGGTCTATCTTGACTCATCATTCCCGGCTCGCTATACTCACTTTCATCTTGAACTGTACTGGACTCAGGCTCAACAAACGTCACCATTTGATTTCTGTTATAATATTCCGAAATCTCTTCACTAAGACTAAGTTCTTCAATCTCATGACAATCATTATCTAAACCATCGCCATCCGAGCTCATCGAAAACTCATGAGAGTTCACTCGACTATCCGAAAACCCCAAAGAAACCGAGCTTCCTTCCTTCTCCGGTGAACTAGGCACACGAAAACTATTTCCTTTAACCTCAGACGAACGAAACTCAGTCCCTTTCTTAACAACAGGATAAACAACTGGTAACAACAGGTTACCAGAATTAACAGGCGTAGAAACAATCGACGCGGTTGGAATGCAGCCAACATCAACAGGAACTGCCTTAGGAACATCATACAAAACCGGAGGACCGGTGTACTCAGTCGCAAACGAATACTCCACATTATAATCATCATCATCATCATCAATTTCATCCTTTTTCGAAGAACTGATAGGTAATATACTTCTCAAAATCATACTCATCTTGCTAACCTAACCTAATTTTGATTAAAAAAAATGAATCAACTAACAAATTGAAATGAATTGAAAGTTAACCTAAACAAAAGAGTTTATATAATCTTGTAACAAATATGAAAATAGAAATTAAGCAACACTGACGTGGTAGATCGTAGACTGAAGACTTGACTGATTCAACAGTTGAAACATAAAAAACTGAAGCTCACTACAACAGCTGTTTGTTAAAAAATAAAATATTTTAGCGTATAACAACAAATCAATTGACCTAATTTAATTGACGTATGAAAATGAAGAACGAAGACTTGACTTCAAAAGACGCCATTAACAGTTAAAGTTGTTGTTTCCATCATAGATGCAGTGACCAATTCAACACGTTGATTTCGCCAATAACTAATCAAATGATGACTTATAAGTTATAACAGTAGTGATTGAACAGAGCATGTAATTTTTTTTACAATTTGGTGGAAAATGATATCGGCAACTAATGTTTGAATTGAGTTGATGAATGAGGATGAAGTTTCAAATGTCTCCATCAATGACTGGTTCAACAGGTTTGAATTTGGGCAACGCGTTTGAATTGAATGAAAACTTTGACGAAGAAAAAGGTGTGTTTAGTTTCCAAAGACTCACAAAGAGCATCAGTTACGTCCAATTTTTTTTTTTTTTAACTAGGAAGCATTATTTTTCTTTATGTATAATCTGTAAATCTATAAAATATAATAAAGCAAACCTATTTTTGCCAAGTGTCAATCTCTTAGCATGTCTATCATATAATTGCTTACTTGGCATAATATCATTAATCTAATGATGAGGTGTCTTGCTCTCCTTAATTTTTAGATTTGTTATGTTTTTTTGAAAACTAGGTTTAGTTGAAAACAATGTTTTTAAACCCGGACTAGACCAGCCAGTCCGACCGGTTGAACCGGGAACCGGTAGCTTCAACGGTCCAGTTCATGCATTAAAACGGCTCCCTAAAGAACCGGCCGATTTGCAACAAAGCCAAGTTCAACCGCTGAAACGTGTCGAACAGTACACTACAATTAATTAGAATTTTTTTTAGACAAGCTATTATAATTTATAGAGTTGTGAATGAAATCAAAATTTATTAATGTTTCAATGTGGGATGAGTTACAAAATTTTATAATAAGGGAGGAGGGCTAGCTAAGAATCCATCTCTAGGTCCATGTGGGAGAGTGGAGTTATACTACAAAGTTCAATTTTCCTAGAAAGTCTAAGAAGCCATGAGATGATGACATGTGGCACTCCCTTAAAATTAGAAGGAAGGGTAAAGATGGTAATGTCTCTATATTTTAAGTTTCACCCAATTTTTTTAAACGTCCATAACTTTTACATACGATATTATTTTTTAAAAAAAATTGCACCATAAAAACGAGTATTTTCTTATCTTTAAAACGTGTATAATATTCATATATAAAAAAAAAAAAATCACGTTTTTCAGCTCATTGTGTTATTTGTCAAGTCATTGTGTTATTTATTCATATCATTGTGTTATAACATAATAACCTAATGAAATAACATAATGATCTGAAATAACACAATGACCTGATGAAAATATAACACAACGACCTGATGAAAATATAACACAACGACCTGACGAAAATATAACACAACGACTTGATGAAAATATAACACAACGACCTGATGAAAATTTAACACAACGACCTGATGAAAATATAACACAACGACCTGATGAAAATATAACACAACGACCTGATGAAAATATAACACAACGACCTGACGAAAATATAACACAACGACCTGACGAAAATATAACACAACGACTTGACGAAAATATAACACAACCGATGAAAATATAACACAACGACCTGATGAAAATATAACACAACGACCTGACGAAAATATAACACAACGACCTGACGAAAATATAACACAACGACCTGACGAAAATATAACACAAGGACCTGATGAAAATTTAACACAACGACCTGATGAAAATATAACACAACGACCTGATGAAAATATAACACAACGACCTGATGAAAATATAACACAACGACCTGATGAAAATTTAACACAACGACCTGATGAAAATATAACACAACGACCTGATGAAAATATAACACAAAGACCTGATAAAAATATAACACAACGACCTGATGAAAATATAACACAATGACCTGACGGATATAACACAATCTGAAAAATATAACACAATGTCTTGACTAATATAACACAATGAGCTGAAAAATATAACACAATGACCTAACAAATATAACACAATGAGCTGAAACTTTAAAAAAAAATTCATTTTTTATATATCAATATTATATGCGTTTTGAAGATAAAAAAACGCTCGTTTTTTTGGTGTAATTTTTATTAAAAAATATTGCCGTATGTAAAAGTTATGGACGTTTAAAAAAGAGGGTGGAATTTGAAAATGAGAGAAGACTAATATACCCTTGGTCTACCATTTAAAGTTCTAACTATTTACAATTATGCCACCTTGTGTTTATGAGCCATTGATCTTCATTTAATATTAGATCTAATGGTCCAAATTCCTTCTTAGACTTTTTAGGAAATTTAGACTTTGTATTTGAACCTAATTCCCATGTGGGATGCGAACACATGGAGAGATGAAGGTGTCTTGTATATATTTATATATTTATTTTTATTATTTATCCAATTGACCTATCAGGCATACTGTTTCTTAAACTTACTATTCAAATTTTAAATGACGTTGAAATTTTATAATATTATTATTCGGTTCAACCAGTCCGACCAGTGAACCAATAATACGTCCGGTTCGTTGTCCGGTCTGATTTTAAAAACATTGTTTGAAACTAGAATTAAAGACAAAAAATATAACAAGTCTATATTAATATAAACCGACAAGAAAAATATAATAATAACACAAATAATCTTTACCAAATCTTCCAAAAACAAATTGTTCCATTTTTCGATTACCTTCCAATTGAAAACCAATTTTTAAAAGATCGATATCGGGAATATTTTCTTAATTTATATATCACTAGGTTTAATACCCGTGTGTTACACACGGGTTAAATAGTAATATTTATAAAGAAGTTATAACCATTATATTTAACAATTTGTAAATATATAACATTTAAGGAGTTGGCTCCATCAACTTGCATGGTGAAAAATTTAGCTAAATTTTACCTCCCAAACTTCCTATTATAGAAAAAAAAATCCCTCCAAAAATTGCCCCCTAAAAGTTTGATTTATTAGATAGATAATTAATAAGTCATATTTGTTTGAACAACCTAAATAAATAATTAACTATTAGTTTTCATTGTTAGACACCCGTGTTTAACACTTTGATTGTTTATTAATTATTTATTTTTGGATCCTGCAGTACTACTTGAAGACATAATTTTATTTTGATAAAGATTAGTTTGATGACTTTATGATTATGAAGGAAAAATTTTTGGCAGCTAATTTTTACTTCTATATTAAAAGTTACATTGTTTGATTCCAGGTAGATAGTTTTATGTCCCTCTTGATAGAGTAATTATGAGGAAAAAATTTCTTGTAATTAGGCTATTTTTTTCAGGTATTGATTAGAACCGATTGCTAAATTATTTTTTTCAGGTATTGATTAGAACCGATTGCTTATCTGTCAACCTCTTATAAATTATTTTATGTTTCATCAATCTTCGTTTTAGATTTTTTGTTTCATCTACTTTTATTGTTTATGAGTTTTTCTTTGCTTATCTTATCAACAAATGACATTGGATTTCGGGTTTTCATAAATTTTATAAAACCATATTTTGTGATTATTGGACTTCACATAAGGAAGTATTTAAAAAGTTGTAACTTCGATTGAGAGGTATACAATTGAATAGTTTAATATAAAGTTTTTAGTTTAACTATTTAAATTATTCTAACTTATTTCCGTGTTAAACACGGGTCTCTAACCTAGTTCATAATATAGCCGGTATATTTTGTTTCTATGGTCAAAGCTAGACAATAGTCGAAAAATCAATATTTAATTTCAACTAAACTTTTGTAATATTAAAATGTAATTTTTTGTATGTTGTAAGTCGTCATAACACCTTCTACGCGTTGCGCTATAGACGATATAACTTTTAATTTAATTGAGTTATAAAGATATACCATCGTGAGTACTTTTAGTAAAGGGATACATGTAATAAATCATTTCTGTATATCTTCACTTGTATTTTTTTTCCAGTTATAAAATCTACTCAAGTTTTGTTATCATTTGAATTTTTTTAATGCTAAAATCTTATTAAATGAACGGATTTGAATTGAATAGCATATATATTGAATAGCATATATACAACTCAATTTCTAGTTAGTGTTTATTTATTCAAGTTGAATTAAGTGAAACTATTACAAAACTTAATTGGTTCTCAACTCTCAAGGTTCAAAGGTGTAATTGAAATAAAATCTGGTTATAATTGAATGATGTTATAAATATTTTATATATAAATACATAAGTTATAGAAAAGTTTTAAAATTTTCGATCTGATCTTTTATTTTTTTTCCGTCAAGTATCCAGTTTTTCGGTCAATCTGGTTAGACTCAAAACATTTCAAACTCCTCAAATCGACCCGTCAGCTCAAAACCCGGTTCAACAGGCCGATCCAGTTTTCAAAACAGTTGATCGGAACCCCATCTACTAACACCTATACAAGCTCCACATCTACCATTCACATAAGATATTAGGCTTATAAGAAAATGTTGTGACTTAAATATTCTCAGAAATAAAATAACTTTCATATTTAAACGTGCTTGTATAGTAGCAATCCAGAGATGAATGATTCCTCTTTGAAGTTTTTACTCGAAAATCCAAAAACCAAATCCATACGCTCTTACCGTAAAACCGAATAAAACGTGGACCATAATACTGTTTTCTATGTATGTTTCCAACTATTTTTTTCTTAATTAAAGCTTTTTACGTGATTTGCATAGGCATTATTTTTCACGTTAATGCCAACGTACAACTCGTCGTAACGCATTTTTTTTGGGTCTTTATGGGCTTATAGATTAGTTAAGCCTTACGTGGGCCGATCTTCATATAAAATGCATAAGATCGATTGAAAGAAACGAACGCTAGGGTTTTACAATTTGCTAAAATCTCATCAACCAGAAAAACGAAAACTGAAGACAGATCAGATCGAAGATGTTTCCGGGAATGTTTATGCGTAAACCCGACAAACAAGCTGCTTTGAAGCAGCTTCGTGTTCATGCTGCGTTGTTCGGGGCCTGGGTCGCTGCTATTCGTGTTGCTCCATATGTTCTTCATTACTTATCTGACAGCAAAGACGAGCTTGTTCTTGATCTTTAGTGTTGTTCATCTCTGCTCACATCTTTATTCTCAGAGGTAATTAATCAAAACCCCCAATTTTATCGTTTCATTTTATGCTAATTTATGTTCATTTGAAGCTTTATAAATTGGTGTAGCTATATATATGTGTGTGTGTGTTGTTATTTAGTTTAGGATTGAATGAATTGAAGATATGAGGGTTAATATCTTAATTTCATAGCATTATATTTGTAATGGTTAGTTTTATGAGCAAGTTAATAAATGGTGTTTTATCATATCTGTTTGGGAAAGTGTAATGTTTAAGTCACTTGCAGCCCTAAGATGTTATATCTGTTTTTTTCCCATCACTTATATATTACAATCGTAGTTAGGGGGCCGGTCTTTGAGTATCACTACTTAGTTTGAGGAGAAGTGAGTACTAGATACCGTAACAAAATCTAACAGCTTGGTACCAATACTTGGAACAAAACTTTGTGTAGCTCATCCCTAATCACTGCTGTCAAATGTGCCCTGGGCGCATGGTAAGGCACAGGCAACGCACTTTGTTAGCTATCCAGCTGCTATGGCAAGTTTCTGTCCAAGCACAGTGAATTCTGACCATGCTGGTCTGAAACACCCAAAAATTAGTCGGAATGCGCTTAAACTAGCCTTAAATAACCTAAAAAATGTCTAAAACAACTATAAGTGGTAGGCTTATACTCGAGTAAACTTTGTTTTGCTTTCTTGAGGTTTACTTAAAATAACGGTTTGCATACAATAGTTTCAAAATTGCACTTTGATTTCTTAAACTTACCAATTTGTCACCGTTTGCTGCATTTAGATTAATTTCATCAAAGCAAACGTTAGTCATTACCGTGTGCCCCTCACATGAGGGGAACACTAGTCATTTTCAAGCCTTTTTTTTCTTCTTGTTTAAATGTGTCTTGGAATGCTAAACATATTTAAGCAAGAGGGAAAAGAAAAGGCTTGAAAATGACTAAAGTACCCCTCACGTGAGGGGCACATGGACCAACTAACGTTTGCTTTTGACGGAATTATTTTGAATGTAGCAAACGGTGACAATTTTACTCCTTTTACTTTATGACATGTACATGTATCTTGCTAATCTTCAGCCGGCGCTTTTTAAGTACTTTGCACCTTTGCGTTGTCATGAGTGTGCATTCAAAGACTATGATTATACTAATATTACACATCTGGCATGGTGGGCTTGTAAATGATGCAGCTATAAAGAGCTGTATGATTATCGAAAGGCCGTGTCTTTCTTTGTAAAGAAGTTTTCTTGGCTGGTTATAGATTCAAGAAGCCAGGAAACCGTAGGTTATCACATTGTTCTTTGGCAAACTATTTACTACCAAAAAACTTGCAACCCTTCTAAGCTCTTAACCGAATCATAAGTTCAATGGAGATTAATATCAAGTACCTTGAAAAACCAGTTTACCATAGCTACATTTAACAAATTTACGGTTACGTTGAGAATGAATGATTGTCAACTGATGATCTCTATCTTGTTTTGCAGTTATGGTGTGATAAGGCTCTGTGGAACAAGTGTGTTTTGATGACTAAACTCATGGGTTAGTTTACTTTTTTGAGTTATGTTATGTTTGAACTTAAATCAAGAAACGTATATTTCTGCGATTACGTTACATAAATTTGCCCCAGAACAATTGTTACTTGTTTAGGATTCTTTTATTAAGTGGTATATGCATCTTTGGCTCAAACTGAATTAGCATGTTGACTTGTCGTTTGATGTTGTGTGACAAACTGACAATTAACACAACGCGCTAAGAGAATGTAAGTTGCAGAACATATTATGTTTGATAGTTTTAATAATTTGTTCATCAAACCATAAAAGAGTTTAGTTTAATTCCTAAAAAAGTTGGATTTTAAAATTTAAGCTGCTAATAAAATTGTTTCTTGTTAAAAGTCACATGTGAACACTTAAAACGTATTAAGACACTGGTTTTACGTGTTTTACACATACAACTTGTTTTAATTGAAATCAAATTCAAATGAGACATCATGAATACATGTTAAGTAAATATTATTAAAACTATAGTTATCAAAGGCGCGAGGCGCACTCTTGGTGAGAAGCTGGGCCTGGGGCCTAGGCGAGAGGTGCTAAAAAAGCGTGGGCCCGAAAAATAAAAAGCGAACATAAAAAAATATAAAATATATTAGTTAAGGGAACATTAACACATCTTTCAAATAACAAAAATTCTCAATACCATAATATTCGACAAAACGTAGAAAAGTTATTTGTATATTGAAGAAATCATGCATGATTGAAGGTGCTTAAGGGTCGAACAATACATTCTGAAGACATAATAATCAATGGAATATTTTTAGAGCCATTTTTTTAGAAACGTATTTAGTAAGTAATAAGGATTAAATAAAATAAAATTTAAATAATTAAATATTAGCTATCTGGTGGGATTTTTTTGCCTAAGATTTGAAAGCACAAATGATGGGCCTGGCTTAAATTGGTGGACTAGGCGACAAAGCGATGACTTTTGATAACTATGATTAAAACCAAAAGGGATTGAAACCAAAATCGAATTCATCAAACATTTGCTACATCTCGGAGACAATGAGGTTGATATTGCGGCTATCAGTAACACTATCATTGTCGCAACACAATATCTACGGCTCATCATCATTGATACTCAGCCAACATCCAAATAGTTTTTCACACACATAGTATGCAACCGTGGACTATAACAAAATTTCAGGTGTATTTAAAAAAATCGTTTATATAGTGTCTGTCTAATGTTTTTAAAGGCCTAAAGTGAAAATGAAAAAATAAGCATGTTTTAGTTTATCGTTATTTGGTTCTTCATTTTGTGTTTTTTCTTCTAGATTTTTTTAACTATTTTAATATTGCTTTTTGAGATTTAATTAACGTTTTTGTTTTTATTTTTTGTTTTCTCATTTATCCAACTCTCTTTAATGTTTTCTAAATCATTTCATAGCTTTATAAGCTCTAAGTAAATCTTAATTCATAAATCAGTTGGTCAAACCAAATTTTCAATTTACATAACTGTTTTTAACGGGGTATGCCTATTGGGATTTTGTGGCATAAGGCGTATGTCTGTTTTCCTTAAACTATGTGACGCCTTGGCTTATAAGGGTATCCTAGTTTCGTTCTGGGTATCGCAATACTTAAAACGGTAAAAAAAGGTATTCGGATATCTAAACCGGTGAAAATTACACAACGTAACGAAAGCTAATGGTTATCCCGAGAAAGTATGATAGTGTTGCATCATGTGGTATGATGAAGAGATTAAGGATAGTATTTGAAAAAGAAAAACAAACAATTACCCAAAATATCCAACTCTTTATTTGATCATAAATACAACTTTCCTCCACGCATATATATGTCAATGTCCTTGCCCACATGGTGTGTTACATTTCTTCTCTGTCTCTAATGTAAACCGGACATAAGTTTGGTTTTTGTCTCATCCGATTCTACGTGAATCTAGTAATGTTGAGTTCAAATTGATATATACTCACGTGCTTCATAACTTCATTAATTTTAACTCAATCATCTTTTGAGGATATATAAGACTTCATAACTAGTTTGAATACGTCTATACAAATTTCATTAACACATGTACACGTAACACATTGACACAATTACTTTCGAATTCGGGATTCATGATTTTAAAGTTATGATAACGAGGCTAACTATGTTCTTTGTCTTACGGATTCAAGTTACTTAGTTTGTTGCCAAGACTACCCGGTTGCTGACAGATTAACCGTATTAGGACCATTGTATCAACATTAACGCCATCCGTGAGACATGTTTACTCACACAAAAAAAAAAACATAAGTCATGGCACCAAACGATCAAGTTACTACCCACACTCAACTAACCCTTACAACAACAACCAATCCACCACAATCCACAAATGTTAACCTCCAACAAAAAAACACTAGCAACCACGACCACAAGGGCAGAAGCGAGTTACCAAGGGACAATTTCTTGCATGTTCGACAATACTAAATGATTTAGTTCAGGAGAAACGTATGAAAGGTGCACGATTACAACTTTCGTTTGATGAAGAAGTAGCCGTAACTGAAGCACCCATACTAGATCTCACATTCCCTTCTAGCTTTACGGTATCATATCACCCAAATTAAAGAATTATGTATGAAGTTTCTGTTACCGTCTGACAGTAAATGATGTACTTTTCAACCATAAAATTAAGGTTATGGGTTCTAATCCTGTAAAGTGTTGGCAATGGTGATCTTATTGTATATATCTAAGGGGCTGTTTGGCAAGTGCTGAATCATTAAGTGCTGAATGATTAAGAGGTCTGAACCATTAAGAGGTTTATCAATGAGAGGGATATTGAGGTAGAACTTCAGATGAAGGTAAAGTTAGTATATGCCTCATTCAGTTCCATTCAGCATCTTTCAATCTCTTAACCATTCAGCACTTAACTGAACCATTCAGAGTGTCTTTTTATGAAACAAACGCTCTGAATGTTGAATGATTAAGCACTGAACTGAACCATTAAAAAGTGAAACAAACATCCCTAAGTGTTACGTGGTTAAAAAAAGCTTGAGGATTCATATTTTGTAACAAATCGTGTACGCATTAGATTAAGCTAATTTTTCAAGATTTCTAATGTAACATTTGTGTCGGTATCAATCAAAACCAATCAATTCTAAAGAAACATGTTCAAGTCTCTTTAACAATATATCGTGTGGGTATCAAACATAAAGTTCAGGTTTGTCAAAAAACATTATTTGTATGTCACAAGTTAAAAAAACACAAGTACAAATCAACAACAATGGGTTTATGTGCATCTTGTCATTTCACAACTAAACAAGGAAGATTTGTTAGCAATTGGTCTTCGACGGTCAAGGTGATCAACTCCGGAGATGGGCGGCTGCAAGAATTCAGGCGACCAATCAGAGCGTGCCACGTCCTCTCCAGCCACCCTGCCGCCTTCTTATGCAGTAGTGACGCCATGTTTGTTGGGCGTATCGCACCTCAAATGTCCGGAAATGAAGAGCTTCAAATGGGTGAAATTTATTTCATCATGCCACTTTCAAACTCAAACAACCCTTTATCATTGCAAGAGCTATGTTCATTAGCTATTAAAGCCGGTTCTGCACTTCAAACCGGATCTTAGTAGGACTGGTCCGTCTTTGGTTCATAACCTAAAAGTCATAAACCAGAACGGACCGGACCAGATTGAAGGGCGTATGCGAATTTTATATGTATTGATATAACCATTGTATTTTTTTTTATTTTAAAAAATAAAATATACATTGGTATAAATGATATATGCTATAGTTTTTTGTTCTAGTTGAATGAATTATATAAGCTTGGATACGAGAGGGACAAAGGGATCAATGAGTGAAAACCAAACTTTGAAGAAGTCGTAATTGTTTCAGGTGAGTAGTTAGAAATTATAAATATTATTTTTAGGATTATGGATATTAGCATACCAAACTATTTATTTTTTACCGTTATCGGTCTCATCTAATGAAATATATGCTGGGGGTCCCAACTTTTATCAATTATGAATTTCAGACCAACATTTTAGGGCTTTTGATCGGAAGGAGAATACGAATCAATTGATGTAAAAGTTACCTCGAAATAGTGCTCCAAACGGCAAATTTTTTACATCCGATTGAAGCATTGTTAAGTTTAAACACGCTGTTGAAGCACCGTTTCTAGGTAATTTTTATATAAATCAACTCTTATTCCTCTTCCGATCAAAATCCATAAATGTCGGTCTGGAATTCGAAAAATAACTTAACGTTGTTAAAAAAAAATTAACTGCGGTCCATTGGTGGCAAAAATGATAAAAGTTTGGATCGCTAGCACATATTTCGGTAGTTGGGACCATACTATATTTTTACTGGTTTTTATTCAATACTCCTTATTTGTATACCATACTATATTTTTACTGGTTTTTATAGTTACTTTGTATACCATACTATATTTTTACTGGTTTTTATAGTTACTTTTCTCGAAGCCAAGGTCGAAACCAGGGTTTCTTGATCCCGAGTCATCAGGATTTATCGGCTTATTTTCATTAAAAATTTTAGTTCTCTTTAAGAAATATAAGTTGAATTCTTCGTTGACGAGTCTAAAATCTTCACTTATATGGTAAAGATATTAATCAGCCAGATCTTTCTCAAACATCACCAAACGAATCTCATCCGATAAAAATAACAAGTGTTACTCGTCACAAATATCCGATTTACAATGTTATTATTTTTCATAAAAAGAAAGAAAAACATATAGACACCCTAATCTCATAATGAAACTCATCCTCTTTCCCGTATACGACGCCTGATCTACTTGCGATTGCGATTTCATTTCCATACTCCATCCATTTCAGCTTCAAAAAGGTACGCATTTCCTACATCTAATTATCTTACTTAATCTATCCTCTTAATTAGCTTTGTGAATTGTATGTATATATATATGCTTCTTAACTGGTGTGGTTTGTCATATAACTATGCCGATACATAGCTCTGTCTAGTATATTTTTTCATTTTTTCTTTAATGGCCTTTCGTTTATACATTACAGCTTGCTTTTGAATTTTAAGTTTTTGTTTTATTAAACATGTTTGTCAACAATTAGCTATGAAATTGAACTATCATAGCTATCAAGTTTATAACACCTCATTTGTTACTTTTAACTTTGTAGAAATTTTTTTGTTTTTCGCATCTTGCGTGATTGTGTTCAAGTTGTTTTAAAGTTGTATCCTTTTTGGTAACTTATCCGAAGCTAATTCATAGCAATGTTTCGACATTTGGCTTTCTAGCCACTGAGGCATGACCAGGGTTCAGCGGGTCATTCATAGCAATGTTTCAACACCTAAGGGCTAAGGTTTTGTCTTCAGAAGGCTAGTTTTTGCTATTCAAAAAGGGGTGGCGGCTCAACTTGTTGCTCGTTTACATGTTACTTTGTTGTAAATTCTTTGATATTTAACTTGGTGTTGTTTTTGTTTTGGTAACTTCAAATACTTTTTGTTTGAATTCATCATGCTCCTTTGAAAATTGGTGCTATTTTATGTGTTTTTGCCTTTTGTTGTTTCATTTATTTCACCTAAGTATGATATTAATTTTACTATCGTTTATATATTTCAACCCGTGTAGAGTTGGAGCGTAGTTGAAGACTCTCGTAAACTATGTGGGCGTTATCATCATCGTCGCCTCTTATCCTGCGTTGTATTTTTCGGCGTCCACCACCGTCTATTATCACCCATTACGCGCCTTCTTTTTTCAAACGCACCCCTGCCCTTCCAAGTCTCGTCTCTAGCACTAGACTCTCCTCGCTTATTCCCCGATCTCTCTCCACCATCCCCTCAGAAATCGTAACTGAAAGAGAAGAAGAAAGAGTTGAAAGCCACGACTCTGAAAGAGTTGAGAACCTTGTAGACGCTAGAATTTCAAGTGCGCATAAGGAGTTATTGTCAAAGTTGAAATCCATGAGTGTGAAAGAGAAAAAAGAGTTGGGTTCGTATGCCAATAGTTTGGGGAAAAAACTTAAGTCTCAGCAGGTCGGCAAGTCTGGCGTTACTGATTCTGTAGCCACCGCCTTGCTTGAAACCCTTGAAGCCAACGAGCTTCTCAAGGTATAATAATTTCTTTCATGACGGGCATATAATATAAGTTTGTGTTTATAGGCTGCAGCAGAACAAATACTAATCGAAACGTTCCTGTTATAATATAAAACAGCTTAAAATTCATAACAACTGCCCTGGAGAGCTAGATGAAGTGGTGAGTCGGTTAGAGGAAGCCACTGGTTCAGTTGTCGTTGGACGGATTGGTCGAACTGTAATCATTTACAGGCCTAGCCTAACAAAACTGAAAGCAGAAGAGAAAAAGAAACAAGCCATGAAGGTTTTTCTCAAAAGAAGGGCAGCGTTTAAGTCATCTTATCAGGGGAGAACGCAAGGTAGAGCACAGTCAGGTAACCGCAGTCGAGATTTTACAAGGTCTTGAGCTTGCTTTGAGTATTTATTAGGTGTGATGATAGATTTGCTGATGCACAATGTGAACCACTTGAGCTTGCTTTGTCTGTAAGACTGGTTGGTTAATGTCTCTTACTAGAAACGTATCAGTCTTGTACACGAATGTCTTTTCATGAAAGGGTGCTATAATAAATTTATAATACTATGAAACTTAATTTGATTCAACAACAATGTTGTTGCAAAACTACAAACTATAATAACCATATACATGACATTTAATCAAACTCATCTCTTGCTGTTCAAATATTTACACAAGTGCAAGAGAACAAAAAATGGCACTCATCAAACTTCAAAACATAATCATCAAACAACACTCATTATAGCAACTTTAATCTCAGTAACCACCATGAAACCCTGAAATCTTGTGTCATCATCAGGGTGTGACCCGCATTCGAGATTTCAATCTTTACCTAGCTAAATCAGGGGAAAGTAAATAGCGAAAAGTGAAATCGTGTGGGACCCACTCAAATTTCTTCAGTGATCTGCCTTTATGGATCAACTTGAAGCTATTTTGGTAACACTCGGGGACCGAGTGTTCAATCGTGTCCAGTAAACCAGAATGACATAAACCTGATTCTTTTGCATAAAGATCAACAAGCTTTGGGAGCAAAATCTTTTGCTCTTTTTGTATCTTGAAGTTGTTATAAATATACTCTTCTTTGGCTATTTCAAGCTCCTGGAAAACACTCTTGGGTGTATATACGCGCACCTGAATCACAAAATCAATTTAAGAGGTATTAGATAATGAGGCCTAGGGGAGATAGTTTCTGTCGCAAAACGAAAAAAAAGGTTTTGGGTTTGGCATATATATTATGTTTTAAAAAAGGGTCGTGTGTTCTGGTTGACCTGTTTAATTAAACGGGTCGCATTCAAGCGGACATGTTCACATGTTTATGACACATGTAACCAGTTTTTTTACAACCCAATTAACACAGTTGCTAAATGATTGTTACCCACCAACCTTTATGACATATAAATGTGTGTGGGTTAGGTTTGATGTTTTGATACGATTAAAATAATGGTCGTGTTTGGGTTGACAATTCATTACGCCAACTTGACACGACTGACACCTTAGAGCTTACAAACGGTTATTTTGAACATGTAACGTTTCAAGCTAAGAGGTTTAGAATAAGTTACCATAGGGTCAGAATGGCTTCCGGTACAAAGAGCAAAGTAAACAAGAGGTTGCGGGTGCTTCATTGCATATGCTTTTCGTGCATCTCTAGACTTGTACTTTGGACTTGGAAATAGCAGAGATTGAAACCACTAGAAGCAAAAGAGAGATGTTTAGTCTTCACATTTGAACAAAAGAAACTGAACCGCAAAAACATAAAAACAGAGTTTATAACTCATGCTACATACTTGCCAATGACCTCTTCATAATCTCCACATTCTTTAGATTGTATCAAAATGAACAACATAGTTTACAAGAATGAACGATTTGGAAAATTATTTAAAACAGAAAAAGACCAGAGTACAAGACGTATTTTGTCCAAAACCGTTCATCCTTGGAAAATATAATGTTTTTTTTTCATATTTGCATCAGTACTTGAAAACAAAACAAAAATCACTATAAAAATACATACTTGACCAGGGTGAGGCAGCCTGCATCCAAGTATTGTACTCTGTATATCTCCAACACTAAGTTTTTGACCGCCGATATTATAAGCAGCCTGTATCATGAAAAAAACTACATTTTACATTACAATCATTAAGAAAGATGTCGTATTCATGGAAACGTCAAATGTCTAAAATCTAAATTAACCTTTAGGACTAATGATATCCTCTTGAGAGCACCACGAGGAGTTCCATGAACCAAAAAGGCCTGTAACGGGTCACGCAAATGTAACAGAGCTCAAATTAAGCTGCCTTAATCACTAAACAATAGGGGAAAAAGTCTGTCCTTTTGACTAAAGTGTCAAAGTTGTATTTGAGAAAAATATATTTTACAACATCTTAACACTGATTGTGTATATATATATTTCGAGTACTTATTATACCCTTTGATCTAATTGTCGATTAACTGAAACTAGTTAGTTAATAGTTACTGTCTAATAAGAACAACGCAAAGAGTAAAAGTGAGGGAAAGTTTACATGCATCACTAGTGCATTGTGTATGTTGATCCAAAACGCCAACTTTTCCTCGTCTTTCAGCTTTCTAGGATCAACTTGTTCTAACTGATAAATTAGAGACCTGTAAAATGATCATCTTGAGTTTTTTTTAATGTTGTAAATCAAGCATTGTTTTGCAAAATGTCATAAGAGCTCAAGAGTTTAAAACCATGAGCAACTTAAGCATATTATCGAAACGTACATGTAGAAAAACCTTCTTACTTTACACCTGTAAACAATGTTTTCAAAACCGGACCAGCCGGTCAGACCAGTCTAGTTACCCTATTTAAACCGTTTATACACTAATAAGATTTCAAGTTTCTCTTCCTACAAAATATCATTTACTCACATATTTTAGATATTTATAGTTTAAATTTTTATAATATTTTCCTATTCTTGAATCCGGCCTGACCAGTGAACTGTTAAGGCCACCGGTGCTTCTGAAAACCTTGTTTAAAACCAGAGGTTTGCTTGTGACAACAAGTCAACAGCTAACAAAGAAACGCGGGTTCAGGTTACAATGTTAAAGTATGCAATACACTTACCTGAAATTTTGTAGCTTATGCTCAACACTACTTGGCCTTTGAGTAGTTTTACAAAAACCTTGAACTTCAAATGTAGTAAAGTATGGTCCACTGAACTCCATTGACCCTTCACAATGTGGGCTCCACATGCCAAACTGGTCTATTGGGGAAGAATCACTTGGTGGTGATGGGAATGATATGGGAGATGAAGGGAACTCATGATTGAACAAAGGCGGATCCGCAATCTGCCCATAAATGCCCGACACGCACTTGATCATTTCCTCAGAAAGACAATTCGCCGACATTTTAACATTATCAGGCATACATCCTCCAAGATGCTGAGCCAAACTAACACTTGAATAATCATCCTTAGCAAGCTGGTAAAACAAAATTTTTAAGTTACAATGTTACATCACTCTTGATCATATAACTGATCTGTTAACTGCTTAATGAATAATGATAAGAGTTAATGACTTACATCTAACATCCCTAATGGTAAAGAATGATATGAATCAATAGCTTGATTAGCAGCCATGTAAAGAGGTGGAGTTCTGTACGAAAGTGACGAGTGGCTTCGAATAACGTCACAATCTTCCATTGGTTGTGATTCCAAAATGGGACAAAATTCTTTTGGTGGATTGTCAATCGAGACTCGAGCTGGTGTAAAATTGGCTGAGTTGCTAACCAACAATTGTTGTTCTTTTAAAGCTGAGTTTAATCTGGATACAGATTGTTCCTTCTTTTGGAAAGTTTTACGGTATAGCGAGAGAAGATATTTCTCCAAATGCTTAACTTCAAATTCCAATATTGATATCTCCTTGATTAGATCCTTTGAAGACTGAACTCAGAAACACAAAATGGAAAAATATTACAAAAAAACCATAATGAGCATAACTTTTGATCTGTTTGGAGTTATGAGGCCGAAAAATATGACGAAAACAGCATCAATAACCTTTGTAAGTGCGGCTTCATCGAGATCTTGAAAATAAGGTTGACTAGTTGTTGCCTTCTCTAGCTCACTTCTAATTACAAGTTGGTCATCAAGTTGCTTCTGGAGTTGTTCAATCTAACATAAATATATAAAAGCAATTGAACCTACTGAGCATATAAGTTTATTTAACCAAAATAGTATTGATAAAACTAAAAGATGAACCTCTTCTTTTAGGGTGTTTTTAACTTCAATGCTTTCAAATCTTTTTTGATCAGGCTCATTACTACTCTTCACCTGCTCAATAGGCCATTCAAACAAATCAAAGTTATGCATAGTTTGTTAGATTTTGTAGCATGTGTAGATGTTATGAAATGATGAATGTTTCTCACTTTTTTTGGTTGAGGTGCATTGAGATTTGTGGTCTTATCATCATGAATTTTTCTATTGGCAAGATCACTGTCAATTTGAAGAACAAATTATGAAAAATATGAACAAAATATGAAAAACTGATGTCTACAAAATTATGAAAAATTGATGTCTAATAATTATCAACAAATAATGAAAATTTTATGTCAACATATTATGAAAAGTTAAGAAAGATTATGAAATTTATGCCAACAAATTATGAAAAAATATGAAGAAATTATGAAAAATTAAAAAAAAATTAAGAAAAATATGAAGAAATTATGAAAAATTGATGTGTGGAAAATATGAAAAATGTACCTCTTAATTCGTTTGTGACTTGAAGCAGCAAATCCCATATTCACGTCAATAGCTTCAAAGCTAACAGTAACAGTTGCTATAAAGATCAACTAATTGTAATATAATAATTATTATTACAGTTGAATTTCACGAGCTAAGGTTTCAGAAAAATCCTTAATGAAACAACACAAACAACGACAAAAAAACACACAATCTGACAAAATTACGCCAGATTTAAGTATGAAAATGATCCAACAATTGCAGAGATGATGACGCAAAGAAGAACAAAATTAATAAGATTCTATTCGCTTCTCTGCCAATCAAAAACACGAAACATGTTGATTGAGGTGCATTTGAGTGATGAATGAAGTAAAATTGGGTGTTTGTTAATGTTAGGTGATAATGAAAATGAAAATGAAAATGAAATGGGATGTGGGGGTGGTGTGTTGACTAGTCACTGGTTTTAGAAAGTGATAGTGGCTTTTGCAAAGTATCTTTTGCATCAAAAGGAGCACATTTCTAAATTGCATTTCAATGCTTAAATATTACTCATCAATCTACATACTCTAATTAACTTCTTGCCTTAACTACATCTATATCTTTTTTCATATTTTATATATAAACTTCAAATCTCATTACTAGTGATAAAATGTCATTAAGATCTTCAGGATCGTTAGTCGTGTGGCTTTTAGTCGGTTTTGTCTTGGTATGAGTTGACGTCATATTTGAGAATCAAACTCATGATTGACGCTTGAGATCTTATCTGGGTTATGGACATATCAGGACTATGAAGAGGTATACCGATAAACCCAAATTGTAATCATCATTTAAAAATTATAATAATCTTAAGAGTTAAGTGCAAAATGTACTCATGTGGTTTACACCTCTTTTAATACTCGTCTTTCTCAACCAATTTTGAGGGTTTGGTTCGAAACCCTAATTTGAGAGGGTGCGGTGACGAGGACGAATACATCGAGAATAACTGAGAAATATGGGTATTAAAAGGGGGGAAATAAGAAAGAGGTAAAATACATTATTACCTTCACATAACATGCACATGACCTGATTTAACCAAAAAAGTTAACGCGCATTAGTGGTAAGGACGTAATGTGCAACTAACTGTAACGTAAATGACGTTTTCCGTTATCTTATTAGTTAAAAAACAAAATTTAAAATTTCATCTATTCTTGAAGGACCAAAAATGTAATTTACTCTTAAAGCTAAGTAACGGTTTGTAAAGTAGTTAAAAAACTGAACTTAATTTTTAATATCAGTTAAAGAACTTAGGCGGTTTAATTTTTGGGCATTATAGCCTCCCATCGCGACACTATCACGCCTCAACACCACCTAGGCTAAAATGTGATGATGAGCAATTGAGCACGGACGTTGAGTGAGGTTTGTTTTTTATTATTATTTTCACCTATCAGGTTAATACATCTTATCAATATTAATAATTATTAACTTTATCACTATCACACATTCTATTAACTCAGCATTTTTTGTGATATCACTTTTTCCTATTAGACTCTCTATTACTACTCTTGACATTAATATATTTGATGGGATCCATTCAAATGAGAACACTTTTAACTTGAGAACAACTTAGGAACCGCTTTAACTATTGAATTTTTTATAATATAAATTGACCAAAATGCTTATAATTAACCTAATTTTAACATCTATTTAAAAAATATATGATTTGTGAAGTCGTTTGTTAAAATGCATATATGCACCCACATTACTTGTACACAAACACACATTGTGGGTGCATATATGCATTCTAACAAACGACATCGCGAATCATATTTTTTTTTAAATAAATGTTAAAATTAGTTGAATTATAAGCATTTTGGTTAATTTATATTACAAAAAATTCAATAGTTTGATTCCCTTTATGATTCGTTGAAGTTGTACTTTTTGTACTCAAGTTAAGAGGTGTTCTCATTTGAGTGTCCCTCTATATTTGATGGTTAGAAAAGTAAGAGTCTAAAAGGACTAAGAGGTTTAATTTTACAAGGGGCGTTTATTTTTCAAGCCTCAATCAATTGAGCGATCTACGGGTGGATTTTATCGGCAACTTGACGATACAAATACGATCAAAGACTATTTTTGTAAAAGAAATAGTCAAAGGATGTTTTGATAACTATTTTGGTCAACTAGGTTATTTTTATTAATTAACCTCTAACTAGATGTATAACTGGTCTGCGTGATGCGGTAGTCGGGTCTTGTTAACTTTGTCACACGTGTTACATTCATGACATTAATATTTTGACATTTGTCATACGATGTAATATGAGAGTTTCTTTACATGAGAAAAAAATGTTCATTATTAGATATTTAAAGATGAAGTAGGATGAAAGTTCCAAGTAGATGTAAATGTTAACTTAATTAAAGAACTTCTCTTATATTTTGCCAATAATATAGTGTCTCATTAATTTATCAACTTATAAAATATAGGTTGGTATATATATGATATGGAAGACACCCATATCAATCTAAGGTACATGGAGTAAAGTAGGTTGTATGTTAAATCAACCCAAAAGTAAAAGTTTTTTTTTAAGAAAAAAATACTCTTAAAAGGCATGAAAGCGAAAGTTAAAGAAAAACAAAAGGTTTGAAAAGAAATATACAGTTTTGAAACATATTATTTGTGCATTTGATGATTTGAAGATAGATATATATGTCTTTAAAACCATAGTATATAAGTTTATTTAATTAAAAATGTGATAATATTAATATAGAAATTTTAACTAACAATATGTACATAAAATGATTGTGACATAAAGAAGCTAGTGGTTGTGAATGTGTTATTTATAGTTAATAAATACAAAAAACTTGTATGAAATGCAAATTAAAGC
Organism: Tagetes erecta; assembly: GCA_030867185.1. Lineage (NCBI taxonomy): Eukaryota > Viridiplantae > Streptophyta > Magnoliopsida > Asterales > Asteraceae > Tagetes > Tagetes erecta. The sequence continues at coordinate 81,890,387 of CM061488.1, read as the reverse complement.
AAGACGTCCCTGGAAATTAAAATAACGACTCTATTATGATAACTATGTGACTATTTTTTTACCAAAAAAAAGGCGACATTGGTTAAAAATACATATATTAATTTTACCAACAAATTTGTGAGATGAAAAAGATTATTCCCAACTTTTTTCATGCAACGTGCAAAAGTATATATATATATAGTACAATATCAACCCAATATACTTTCACTTTAAATTCATAGAAATTAACACTTACCCAAGATTTTCTTTACCAGCTTTTCAAGTTATTATATTTATTATATTTTCTTTTTTCGTTATATGGCTTTTTATAGTTTATAAAAAGTGAAAAAAAAATGATTTTTTATATATTAAGTTAGGAGTAATTATAATGACATTTTGTAACAAAAAGAAAGTAATATTGCCTTTGGTCATCATATATAATCAGTGCATGCTTTGATATCACATGTATCTTATGACATCAATGCAGAAGGTATATATTGTGCTTTTTATGTGTCCATGCATTTGTGTAACACCTATCATTGTTATGACCCCGCCCCAACCCCATCTCTCACAATATATCGTCGCCTCTTCACCGCTATTGCCACCATCATCGTCGCGTCCCCTAACACATACTTACACCTACTGATCACGCTAAACCTCCTCTTAGGGTCGGCTTAAGGTTTTTTTAAGCCTAAAGCGGAAAAACATTTGAAGGCCTGTCGTTAAAAACCTTCCTCTTTTACCCGAGATGATTTTCGATTGCAAACGAATTGATCGATATGATTTTATATTGTAATCGTCGATTTAAATTCGCAACGGAATATTGAAGTTTTAAAAATTTGAGGCCTATGAAAAAGTAGGGCCTAAAGCAAGTGCTTATTTTTTTACTATAACGGACCGGCTCTGCCTCCTGTCCAATAATATCGTTGCCGCCACCCTTCCCACCCTATCACTTGCGTGCCCTACAAAATATACTTGATCAACTCTCTTAAGTTGATTATTATATATCTTGTTTTAGCTAGTTTACACTTTTAGTTATATATAAGTATTTTAGTTATATTTAGTTATCTACCTTCTACCTATTCTAATAATTGAGTAACTCATTCACATGTCATCATTTTAACTACTTCACATAGGATTTTGCTTAGGTGTCATGTTCTAAATTAATTTGATGGAGAATTTTTAGACGGGTCATCGTATGCTCCATATTCGAAATAACCCGATATGTTTAAACTAAAAATTCACAAATTATCATCAATTATCTCCTAACCCGATATGTTCAAATACAAAATTTACCAATTATCATTATCTATATCTTAACCCGATATGTACCAATTATCATGAATTATCTCCTAACGTGATATGTTCAAATAAAAATTTACCAACTATTATAAATCATATCCTTTATTGTGCATATGATTTTTTATATGAATATATTTGTAAATATCAAAATTTATTTAATAATTAAATTTGATATCTAATTTGAGTTAAACCTATAAAACTAAAATCCGTGTAGTACACGGGTACTAATCTAGTTAACTACAAATGTATATTGTTTAACTCGGTTATAAGTTGATTTACATATTGATTTCAAGATTAGTTAATTAAAAGGATTATTGGATTTTAATAATCCGAACTTTAATGAATTGGCCGATATTAATCCTAACTTTAAAAATTCCTTGTGGCAGTCCCAACTTGTAAATTATTTTCCTCCATCGAACCTTTTATAAGTGTGACACAAAAATGGTCGGGTAAGGTTTTAATGAGACACAAAAATGGTCTGGTAGGTTTTTTGAGTATCCGTTATAAAAGGCTCGATGGAGGAAAATAAATTACAAGTTGGGACTGTCAGAGGAAATTTTTAAAGTTGAGATTAATATCGGCCAATTCATTAAAGTTCGAATTATTAAAATCCAATAACCCTAATTAAAAACTTAAAATTGTGAGAGAAGTTTTTTAAAATCATATCTATATATAACTAACTAGTTTAGTGCCCGCACTACGCTCGGGAACACAGCATTCAAGTGATGCTTTTAAGGATATACATGAACGTTCCAATAAGTTTTGAAATAAAACCGTGGTAAACCGGAACACGAAATATATTTTTAAAAATTAAATTTTTAGTGTAGCAATATTATACTCAAATTAAAGAGAATAAAATGCTCAGTTTTATGGTGTAGGTTATTTTTTTTAAATTCATATAAAAAAGTTATGTATATTTATAAAACGTCTTTAATTGTATATTATTATTAATTTTATCCATAAGTTTCATTTTCACACCCTATCAAATATAAACCGACTCATATACATCCCTTTAGAGGGTTAAAAATATAAATACTTTTAAATTTTTTAGAATTCTCCAAAATATTAGGGGACCAAAAATGTAATTAGTTTTATTATAATATATTTTATATACATATTTTAAATAAAAAAATTATTATTATGAGATAAACTCTCAAATTATGCCACATAAGCCAGAAGCTTTAAAATAGTGCCACATAAGCTTTTTTGGGTTTTGTTATATTATATAAAGATTCGTTCCGTTCAATTTTTACACATTGAATCTAACTAGGGTTGCATATATTACAAATTTTGTTGTGCATATTACCATTTTTTTTTGCCAATCATGTAATTCAAAATAAACTTTTCTATTTTTCTAAGGGATAACTTTATAGAAACATAACCAAGTTTCAATTTTGTTCCAATTAAGTCACTCAAAGTTTATTTTGTTCTAATTTCATAACTTAACTTTAAAAAGTGTTCTAATTCTAGATAATTAACTTGATGAATAAGTCAACATTGATTTTCATTTTCTAGTATTCAAACATAAAATAAAAAATTTCTCAAAAGTTATAAAAACTAAAAAGAAAAATTGTTATTTTTTTAATAAAAAAAAGAATCTAAAACAATGACGAAATATTTCGGAAAGTAAAAAAACATTATTGGAAAATCATAATGGTTGTAAAAGGTAACTGTTGAAACAAATAATGGATGAAAAAGGATTGGAATTTGAAAACGATTTACAGTGAAATCGTGAATTGATGAAACAATATTTGGGTTGAAAACAATTAGGAAGATAATGATTGGAAAGGTCTTAGTTTTTCCAAGAAATAATACGTGAATATGTAATCATGTATGTAAATTTTTTATTTTATTTTATTTTATAATCAATGTTTACTTGTTTAGTAGGTTAGTTGTCTACAATTAGAACATAAACTAAACTTAAGTTATCTAATTAAAACAAAATAAACTTTGAATGACTTAATTGGAACAAAATTAAAAGTTTGTTATGTTTCCGTGACATTTTCCCTTTTTCTAATTAAGGATTTGAACGTTCAACATCTACATTGGTTCAACTTTTTTATTTTCGCTAATTAGTTACGTGCAATCTAATATAACTTCTTAGCTATATTTCATGGTATCTTTCTGTTTCATAGCTTCTAAGAGTAAGACTAGGTTCTTAAAAGTTGTAAACAATAACACGGGGCCGAGAACTATTCATACGAATAATTCAAGATTCAGAGAGATCGATATGTCATGGTTCCAACAAAGGTATAATGCGAGAGGGAGAATTTGTTTTTTACAAAAGTGTATAACCACCATTCGTCAAATGAAATATGACACACCATTGATGCATTCGAAATAAAACTTAGTAATGTATAATAAAGCCATAAAGGTGTTTAAGTCGTTTCAAATAAAACTTGGAGCGTTTAAATGAGCATCATCCTTAAACTAAGGGATTGATTTTGTAAATTCTGAAACCTTAAGGATCTAAAAGTAAATTAGTTAAAAGTAGCATCGTAGCAGCATCTCTTTACTTCAGGGTTTGACTTTATTTCCACAAACCCCCTTAGGATTCCTATTGTTGACGCAGACCCACTTTTGCTATTTTTAACTATAAAACCAAAAAGTCAAATGCATGTCATCATTTATGTTTATACTTTAATCTTATTTTCACTTTATTATTTATATTAATATAAGTATAAGTTTATCTATAACACTTGTCCATACATGATACACCCGCCTTTCCACCGTCCTTTGGAGGGTTGCGTTGTGTAGCATCGCACGTCCGTGTGTTAAGGGCGGGTGTCTCAAGGACGGTGGTGATGGGCACACAAATACATATGTATATTATATGTGTTGGTTTTGATTTTTTATAATATGATTGTTGAATGACGAGTATAGTGTGATGTTAAGGTAAAAATTAATCGTTAGAAAGATGAGAGGAAAATAAATGTGACATATATAAGAGCAGACGGAGTGGTATCGGGGTGGGCGCAGCCCCGAAGCGGCCCCGAGCGGGAACACCGCCCCACCCCCCCTCGGCCCCGAACTTTGGGGTGCGATTTGGTGTCCCTTCCCCGAATCTCTTCCCGAGTTTTTGAACGTTGAAGTGGGCCAACTGCGGTGCAACGGCTCTTTGAAGTGGGTCAACGGTTCTGTAGAAAGAGCATTTGGTCACCTCTTCACCATCGATCAACGGTGCCGGGTCATGGTAGTCTTTGCCGCCGTGTTGCTCCGCCACTTCAACGTCTTCTGCTCCGCCGTGTTGCTCCACGTACCACTTCAACGTCTTCTGCTCCGCCGTGTTGCTCTGCCACTTCAACCTCTTCACCATCGATCAGTGGTTTGTTTTGTATTTATTTGGTGTGAAGTGTGTGGTGGTGAGGGTTTGTTAATGGGGGATATAGCTTGAGACCTTGAGTTGAGTAGAAGAAAGACTAAAAATTTATTTATTAATTGTAATTTATGTTTTATTATATATATATTAAAATATTAAAAGTTTTAAATAAATAAGAAAATAAAAATTAAAAAATGATGTGGGGTGATGTGGGGTGGATACCGGGTGATTTGGGGTGAATGTGGGATGAATGTGGGGTGGAGTAAAAAGTGTGGGGTGGTGTGGGGTGGTGAGGGGTGGACTCCCCTCACCCTAATGACTAAGCTGATTTTCTTAAAATGACAGCCTACTAGCATTACGGTTGAGGGTAGTTTTAATATAAAAAGTTTTGAAGTCTTATATTTTTTATTTAATATAAAATAATAGTCTTATGTTCACATTTACGTTTGTCGTGACACGAATAATACATATTAAAAATTACCAAATTATGTCTAAAAGTCTTACAACTTTGCTAATTTATAAAGTATGAGTTGTAGTTTAGATAATATCTTATAGCATATCTTTTGGAATTGAAGGCAATATCTTATTATAACATGTTATTTTATTTGTTTTGTCAAAGATAGATGCATTATTTTTTGTAATATAATAATTTCTCGAAGTTATCGTATAGAAGAGTATCCATAGAAGGTTAAGTTTAATTCAATTTCACGGTCTACGAGTTGTGTTAAATTAGGATTAGTTATTTTTCATTTCTGTTTAAAGAGTAAGCTTTGTCTCTATTATTGGGTCACTAACTTCAATAAAAAAAATGTCATCAACTCTTTTTTATTGTCTACTATACATGATCTACATTTTGTACCCTGTTTATTTGTCTCTTACAACTCTTTACTTTAATTTTGTTTGTTAATTTGACATGTAGTTTATAAATTATAAACCATCTGTTTAAATAAATTAAATAAATTTATAGTTTGATCAAAATTACTTGGGTAATATTTTTTAACGATGAACCCAGTCACGTACATTTCTAAATCTACACCTCAAACGCTCGAAATAATGATCTAACACTAACTCCAGTAACTAATTTATCGTTGTACATGTGACCAAGGAAATAAATATGAAACATATATTGCTAATTGAGGATATTAGAAATTAAAGCCATATTCTTCCTAGCAAGTCTAATAAACTTATAGTCAATAAAATATATATAGGATTAGTAGATTATCATGTGACTTTAAACCTCGCTTAACATTTTTACTTTTGAATTAAAAGTTTTAAACTATACTAAGCTAATTAATAAATACAAGATAAAATATATATATATATAGGGGAAAGTGAATACGGGGCTGTAATGCGTGTAACTTACACGCGAAACACCTCAAAACTACGTAGTTTTGATTTAAACAAACTAAAAACTATAGAGTATATGTTAAGTATTTAGGTTCAAAATCAAAATCAAACTGCAATAGTCTACTCCATTCTAACTTCCAATCTCAAAATCAAAATTCTTCTCCAATCTTAAACAACCCCCTTTGGCTATTAAAATCGATTTTATATGTATCCTCAAAATTGTATATTTTCGTGTGTTTTATTACTTTTACAATAGTATGGAAAATCTAACCATAGTGTATATGTTAAGTATTTAGGTTTAAATAATTGCAACAGGAGAAAGAAATTTGATTGCAAAGAACATTAATTATAATTGTAAAAATTGCATGCAAACTAACAGATATATTAATGCAAAAATTATATATAGAACAATTGATATTGAAAGAACACGATTGAGAGAGAGTAATAAACAATTCTATGTTGATCGCCTTGGGAAGAACACCATGGAGGGCATAAAGGATTGGTATGGAATAGATACTAATCGATCGATTGAAGGGGGCATATTTTTCAATTACAGTATGCCGTAATCGAAGAGGATAGAAAATTACGGTTTGAATGAAGGGGTAGTATTGATCGATGGAGGGATTGTCGATGCTGATTAAAGAATGGAGGGCAAGATCTAGAACAATAAGGCTTAAATATTATTTTTTTATTCGTTTAAATCAAAACTACGTAGTTTTGATGTGTTTCACGTGTAAGTTACACGCATAACAGCCTCGTATTCACTTTCCCCATATATATAATGTAATTAAAGTATTGTTTGTGTTTATAAAGAGGTGATATATGTGTATGGGGGAGTGAACAAAATATTGATTAGTGAGTAAGGTGACAGACATACTTGCAGACAAATTAAATTAAATCTTTGGGTTTGGTGTTGATCCCATCTTCATTTGACCTTTTCATCCATTGTATGCTAATGCTCCTTTGGATGCTAGCTAGCTACGTCATGACTCAAGCATGTTTTTGCTATTCATTAAAAGCTTTCATTTTAAAATATTTTAACTCGAAATTTTAAAAACTTAATTTAGTTACATATTCACATATGATATTGTTTTTAATTGAACATTTTATGTAACATCAACTAGCAAGATTTTAGAGCTAGACACAATATAAATACTTTTATAAAAACACGTACATTTGTATAATATTTACACGTTATACCAATTCTAGATTCACTCTATAATTTTAAATCATCAAGTGTTAAACTACAGTCAAAGTCAATCACGAGATATAGTCGCATCACTCGATCCAGGGCCGTCTCTACAGGCTTAACAAGTGATGTAATTGCTTCAGGCCCCCACAATTTAAGGCCACCAAATTTGTTATACATCATAATACCATACTATGAATAAAAAGTTTTAGTTGCAACAAGATTAAATATAAAAGCTTATTTCTACATCCATGCTCATAATTACAAGTACAAATACCACTAACTTCTGATGAAATCTTGATAAATATGAACATAAACATAAACATTGTAGTTTCTTGTTTTCAGTTTTAAGCCCGGAAAAAAGTCTATATTATTTTTTAAGAAAAAAGCCTATATTTTTATGGTTTGATTGAGGCCCCTTAAAATGTTGAGACGGCTCTGCTCGGATCAATCATCAATCAATCGTGAGGCTTCCTAAGATCACCACTAGCTTGAATCTTAAACTCCAAAAGACACTATATATATGTATATTCAATCTCGTGACATATAGAACTAGCAAAGAAAACATAAATTAAAATTGACCAAATTAAAAACATGGGAAATAATTAGTGACGTGGAAACACAATGCATGAAACCGGTTATATATGGAGCAACAAAAATGATAGTGACCATGGGTGATGTGGATTGTTCAAATGCTAATTGGTCTCCTTCACATGGGAATTGTGAGTCTCATTGCCGTTATTAGCAAAGGATATATTCTTAGGAACTATTGATATGTCAATTAACATACACATATAGAGCAAACCTTGTGACCCACTAAAATTGTTACTTACTTATATTTGTTTGCCAAAAGGATATTCTTACCATAAAGTGATGTACTCTCCGATTAAATGATTGTAGGTTCGTTTTCTGCAAAGTACAAGTGTGGTGATTTTAATTAGGAGTAGAGTACGTGAAAAGTAGAGAGTCTGTGTTTGATGGTTAAAATAAGTTATTAATTTACATTAAATAAAGTATTCAATTTCTTAAAATCATATCACATAGCCGGTTTCTAATGCGCTCCACAACCAATTTGCGAGTGGTTACATTTCTTGTACTAAGAGAAGAGGGGAGAAGATATGAAGTTAGGTCTACACCAAGAAGAAAATGGAAAGAGGTTTTTAATGTAATGTATTCCAAAAAACAAACACTCCGCAAACTTAAATGTCTGGACATGATCTCTGTGGCGCAAACAAAAAAGATTCCGCGGACGTTTTGTGAAATAAAAACACTACCTAAGTGATTTTGACATGAAAATAATTAGGTTTTGAGTTAGTCTTGTTTAAACCTTTTGAGTAACAAATAATGTTTAGGTTAACCAAACCAACTTAATCCGTTTATATAAATAACTTGTGTTATGGTTTTAACCCTTAAACTCATTTATAACTTGATTATAACTCATTTTCAATCTATTTAACTCATTCAGTGATAAAACTTGTTCGGTACAGGGATCGAACTTATGCTGTCATAAATTTTTCTTCATTATCCTAGTGAGGGTAGTGATTAAATTTGAATTTTTTTCTAAAAATTCATACCACTTATTGAAAGTTTGTTTCTTTTTTATTGGTTGGTACAAACTAAAAACTAAAATCGAATCTTAAGACATTGGAGTAACCAAAGGGAAAATGTTAGAATCTTCATAAGAAAGAATCTTGGAAACACAACTCTTCTTCTTCTTCTTCATTTCCACTTTTTAAGCTGAAATCACACAGAAAATAAGGTCATTTCTTTTATCCATGTTTCTTATAGAATTTATCAATTAACTAATTAATAAAAACAACACACACTCACATAGAAGCATTGGGAGTTGTTCACCTTCCATATTTTATGGTGTATTCACATGTGACAAGTTTTTTAGTTCGACATTGAGATGTATAATCTAAATGAACACGCTGGAAAATAGCGATTTTGTTAAGCGTAACCTATATTGCTAACCTGTAAGCGGATGGTTTAACTCAAAACTAAATATAATAGAAACTTTTAAAACTATTCAGATGCATTTACTTTTTTTGGACGGCTTCAAATACACTTACTAGCTTATTGTTTTTAAGAGTGATATCTAAGACGGTTATGTAATCGATTGTATGGCATCTATTTCTATCTCTCACTAGCTACTTCTTATGAGCATTGTGTATAGCTAATTAAAATTTGTTTTTTAGAGTTGTTATATTAGTTATATTGTTTATCGTTTACCTCTAATCTAATTATCATTTTTTTAAAGTTATTTGAGGTGCTCTACTTGTTCAAAAAATGTCATTTCATTTAAATTTTTTGGGTTTAAGATTTATGATTCTGTATTCACATTAAAGTTCAGAAATATAATCTTCCATAACAGAAAATTAGTTATAAGTTATCGAAGTTGGTACATTTGGGCCTAAATCAGTTCATTTTATCGAGATTGGGCTTTACTTTGATTTAAGCATTTTGTTGGACTAGGCCTTGACAACAAAGAAACCTTTTGACGATCTAGCCTAGGCATAGCCTCATAGATGAGTAGGTGACTCGACACCCAATTAACCAAACCGGTTCCCCAAAATGACCGGAACAGGAACCGAAACCGACATACTAAGAACTAATTTGGAACGATAGAAACTATAGATGAAGGACCATTTTGTAACCCTCTCATTCGAAACCAGTATAAACGTGGTTAAACCTAACCGAACTAGTAAAATACAGATCAAAACAACTTAGGACTAAACTAAGGTAATAATTCAAAGTGAAAACGATATGATACTAGGTTTAATATTCGTATACACATATGGGTTAAACTAAAATATTTAAAAAGCTTAATGATATTCTATACGTATTATTAAAGGAACACTCTATGGGCTATGGTTAAATCATTTTTCACTATCATTTTTCACTCTATCTCTGAACGGTTCAGCATCCACTCAACTCTAAACGATTCAGAAGCTATTTTTTGACCGATTCAGAGGTTGGTTCCGTTCAGAGGTGCAGCCAAACACCACACAACCTCTGACCGATTCAGAGGTCATTCCATTCAGAGCTCATTCAGAGCCAACCAAACAGCCCTTTAATAGGTGAAAATAAACAACAAGAAAAATGCATATAACTCTTAAGACTAAATAGCTTACTTAGCAAGCCAACCTAAAATATATGATCCACATGTGACATAAACAATAGATTTAGTCTTCTTTAAATACAACATAATACATTTATGGGCTGTTTAGTAAAATTTGAATCATTAAGCACCGAATGATTGATAGTCCTGAACCATTAAAAGTCTCTATCAATAGGATGTATATCGAGGTAGAACTTCAGATGATATAATTTTGTATATGCTCAATTCAGTTTCAATCAGCATATCTCTGTCTTTTAACCATTGAGCAAGTAACTGAACCATTTAGAGGCTATTTTTTTTATAAAACAAATTCTCTGAATATTGAAAACTGAATGATTAAACACTGAACTGAACCATTAAGAAGTAAAACAAACAGCTTATTCGCTAAACAAATTCACCTCTAGTGAACATAAGGGTTCTCCGGTAGACTCGTATGTTTATATAATTTTGAAGACCAAACATTAATATTTAAAGGTATGTCAAAACTTAGAAGTTTTTAAGTTTTAAAAGTGTAGTAAAATCTGTAGGTTTACAACAAGTGTTTTATATTTAGCATTTGTGTGTGTGTTTTTTTAACTATTTTAAGTTCTTCAATTTTAATAGAATAATACATAATTTTTTTTGGTTGGTTCAACGATTCGGATCGAGTTAGATTCATCATATATAACAATGTCATACAGTAAGTTAATAATTATAAAAAAATCATTAGAAATAAACAAACTACTCATAGGTGCTTCTTGCGAGGATTTAGAAATCAAATTAATCTGATTGTAGCTCATTCAAATCAATTTTTAAAGATATATTACTTGAGTATGACGATTCAAAATCTCTAATGGTCTCTTGTAAAAAATATCTCAATAGTCATAATACCTAATCAAGTTTATAAAGAAATCAACTAACTATTCAACCAAACACTTAAACCATCTATGAAATAAAACCATTCAAACTACTCAACATTAAAGTGATAAAAAAACGATTTCATACTTTGTGTAGTAGGATGAGAAAAGTTAGATTCTTACTTATTGAACTATAAAGTTTACATGTAAGGGTTTAGTCCTCATAATTTATAGGAGTTCAATCTAGATTTTTCTATATAATTTATATTAAACATTTAAAACGCAACGTGAGGGTTCACGTGAACCCCCTACTTTCTACTTAGATCCATCCTTGTCCGGAAGAGCCCGGATCACTTCATAATCTAGTGTACACTGTACACAACATTACCATACACTTTGCGCATAAAGCTGTTTTCACAGCTTACCAATTGAACTACAAAGTTTACATGTAAGGCTTCAGTCATCATAATTTATAGGGGTTCAATCCAGTTTTTTCTATATACTTTCTATTAAACATTTAAAACGTGGCGCGGGGGTTCATGTGAACCCCCTACTTTCTACTTAGATCCATCCTTATCCAGAAGGGCTCGGATCACTTCGTGATCTAGTGTACACCGTACACAACATTACCATACACTTTGCACGTAAAGTTGTTTCTCAAAGCTTAAACCCAAATCCTGGTGATCACAAAACACGTACCTTACCGGTCACATACAAATAAAAATATAAAAATAGTAGAAACATACAATAATCAACCTTTACACACTTCCTATACCTAACACTTCACATCAACTGTGACACCCCACCCGATGACAAAAAACACCGTGTTTGTCATGTAAATGGATATCGATACTAAACAAATCACATGATATACTTTTATTAAAGTCTAAATGATAATCATAAGTTTTGAAATAATTGTCTAATGGAAACCGACAAAAGTAATAAATAAAACACAATAACTGCAATAAACCATTGTTTATTAATTTTAGGTCCGAGATGTTTTCTATGTCTTTGAAATAACAATAAATAACTAATTACACACCACCTGGAATATGTGTAAAATAAAATTAGCTAAAAATAGCTAGTGAGTAAACCACAACTGCTGAATAATAATATAGAATTTCAAGATCATCATGAACTAGAAAAATTTTAGTTTAAGTCTCACCCGAGACAAAAATAAGCTTCTAGGATTAGGTTCGAAGGCTTCCTCAGCTAAGGTAGATTATTTCCGATAAGAAAACTTTTTTTATTTCAACTCACCCTCTTGATATATAATTGATTGATATATGATATAGAGTGAGGTTCACCTACATAGTGTTATAAATCTAAGAAGGCTAAGAAGCAATAAGAAATTGACATGTGGCATCTAGGAAAATTATGAGAGGGGGTATTTTAGTCATGCCCACTTTTTTAAATATTCTCTCTCCACATGCAAGTCACATGTCAATTCCCCCACTTTTTTAAAACGTTTATAACTTTTACATACGACATTAATTTTTTAAACAAATTACACCATAAAAACGAGAATTTTTTTCTCTTTAAAACGCGTATAATATTGATATATAAAAAACGAACTTTTTTTTCACAATTTTTCAGCTCATTGTGTCTAACGTCAGGTCATTGTGTCTTTCGTCAGGTCATTGTGTGATTGTGTCATCCGTAGGGTTGTTGTGTCATTCATCGGGTCATTATGTAATCTTATTTGACAAGTATTACACAATGATATAATAATAATTACAAAATAACATAAAAAGTATTTCAAAGATCTTGCTCCCATATCATCCTCCTTCAAAAATAAATAAACAAAACTTAAAAAAACTACTATTTTCTCATTGTGTCTTTTTTCATTGTGTCTAATTTAAAAAATAAAAAAAACGAGAATTTTTTTAATTTTTTTTAATTTTTCGTTTATTTATTTTTTGAAAGAGCAATACATGGGGAACAAGGTCTTCGAACCACTTTTTTAAAATTTTATTTATATTGTGAGTTAGAATTTTTTTTAAAAGTGTCATTGTGTCTTTGTTTACCATTGTGTCATTCTCACACTTTGTAACAAAAAATGACTTTGTCTTTGAACATTTCTCAAACACATATTAACAATTTGTGACACGATGATAATTTCTAAACACATAAGATGACACAACAAATATTTAAAATAAGATGATATTACATAATGACTTAAGAATGAACCGATAAAAGTGATATTTCACTAGTTATAATATAACACAATCACATGATATTACACAAGGACTAGACAAGTGCCGAATTTTTTTTTTATTTTTTATATATCAATATTGTACGCGTTTTAAAGATAATAAAACGTTTGTTTTTTTGGTGTAATTTTTTTAAAAAAATAATATCGTATCCAAAAGTTATGAACGTTTTAAAAAAGTGGGGGAATTGACATGTGCCTTGCATGTGGATAGAGAAAGTCAACAAAAGTGGCTATGACTAATGTACCCTTCCACCCTATTTTTTCCCTACAAATTGATCTCAACCATTAAAAGAGAGATCTAAAGGTCATAAATCCTTCTTAGCCTTCTTAGATTTTTAACACTATGTAGGATAACAAAAAAAGTTTATGTGACATCTTTTTAAAGCTTTTAGCTTATGTGTCATTATCTGAGAGTTTATCTCATAATAATAATTTTTTTTAATTTAAAATATGTATATAAAGTGTAATATAATAAAACTAATTACATTTTTGGTCCCCTAATATTTTAGAGAATTCTGAAACATTTAAGAGTAATTATATTTTTAACCCTTTACTACAAGGGGTGTATATGAGTCAGATTATATTTGATAGGGTTTAAAAATAAAACTTATGGATAAAGTGAATAATAACATACAATTAAAGATCTCACTGTCTTATAAATATACATAACATTTTTATATAATTTTTTTAAAATAAACTACACCATAAAACTGAGCACTTTATTCTCTTTAATTTGAGTATAATATTGCAATACTAAAGATCTAATTTTTAAAAATATATCATGTGTTCCGGTTTATCACGGTTTTATCTCAAAACTAAATGAAACATTCGTGAACATCCTTAAAAGCATCACTTAAATGTTATGTTCCCGAATGTAGCGCGGACACTAAACGTCTAAACTAGTATATCATTATAATAAGTATCGCAAGTATTGTATAATAAGTATCGCAAGTATTGAGCTTTGCTTCATGGTAGCAAAGTAAATCCCCCTTTTGTTCATCTTCTTCGCCGGCGATACAATCACCTTTTTTTCCACTTCTATCAAAATCATCACACTCTATAATCGATTCTTCATCACACGCAATTTTCGATCCAGTTTTGCATCCACCGTTTGTTCAACTGCGATGGATGTTGAGGATTGCATGAGCAGCGGCGGTGAAGAAGATTATTATTGCTCCGATCGTGATTCGCTTGATGATGCGCTTGATAACGAAGAACCTGATCCTCAGTACGCTCCTCCTAAAGGTTCATCATCTAAGGTATATTATATTTCTCTAATTTTCTTCTTACGTATGTGTTTTTGTTACGAAGGTGAATTAGGTTTTTGTTGTGATTAGGTTTTTGTTGTGATTAGGTTTTGAGTAAATTCTGTTTTGGATTGGTTAACTTGTTGTGGATACGGTGCTGTTGAATTATGGTGGAATTGTATTGATTTTTTGGGTGTTTTATACATTTTGTTTTAGTGATATCAGTTGTTGGTATGAAATTAGAGAGAACTTGTTATAAGGATTGATTTTTTCGAATCACATGAGTTAGCTGATTAAGTTTTGTGTCCTGTGTAAAATTTCAGCTTGATTGTTTTGTTTTGAAAAGTGGCTGGATTGGGGGTTTTGGTTAGTTTTATGTGTTTTTGTGATTGGTGGTGGTATTTGTGCAGGAATGTGTAGCTGAATTGTTTCTTTGTTCATGGCAAATTTAGTCTGAAATTGAATTTTTCTATATCTATAAATGAAATAACAAAGTATTGTAGATGTATTTCGGTTTTGCCTAATGGGTAATTTGATCAACCAGTGGGATTTTTTTTAGATTGTGTCATATGTACTCTGTTAATGTTTTGTTTTTCCGATTTCTTGAATTCTGTTTTGCAGGTATAAATTTTTAGTATTTTTAGTTCACTGTTCTTATATGTTTTTATCTCCCGGAGATAGGCGATTAGGTCTAGCGCACCTTGGAGCCTGACAGAATATTGTTTTTCTCCCAGAAATAAACAAAGTTTGATTCCAAGGACCCATACTCCTTTTCTGTAACATCCATTCATTACCACGTGCTTCTTTTGCCATATATGTGGCATATGTGTTACATTTATAGGTCTGAAACTTTTAAGTTACAGCTCAATGTTAGCTTTCTGGATTCTGTTTTTAACGAACTACTGTTATTTCTCCTCTAAATGCCTGAGTCACTAGCTTTACATTAAGCTTTTCTTTGAAGCAGGTCAAACAGTTCTCTTTTTGGTCTTCACGTTTGTATTAATCAACCCTTAAATGGACGTGCCTCTATTGATGCACATTTTTTACCTGTTTGTTATTCCACTCCTTGGCCAAAATGAAAGCAAGCTGTATTTTTTATCAATAGTCACACCTTTCATCCTTTGCATCATATTATTTTTCACTATGACATGAGAGTCACTTCAACTTAAGCATGGAGAATGTTTTGGGGGAAACCATAATACCATATTTTATCTAAACATGAATGACCACTGGTTATCACACTAAGTCCTGTTGATAGTCTCACTAATAAGTTTTCTTGATAGTCTCACTAATAAGTCTTCCAAGTCTATATTTTTTATTAAATAGTTACATATCATAAAAGACACATAGCAAAAAAATTAAAATAAAGACAAATGATTTTAGAAGTAAAATATAGTGCAAAGTTAAACTACAGCATTACATTATATAATGCTAACATGCATGATGCATGGGAAAATGGTTGGACATGAGATTTTTGGAGGTAAAAATGTTTGGACTTTGGAGTAGTGATTTGGAGTTGAGAGACTTTTTTCTATCTGCATATTTGAAAACGGAGATGGCTAGATAGGGCCTTATATCTCATGACTCTTTTAGTAAAGCCGAGTGATTTTACAGTCTAAGACTCTTTCCATCTCAGCGCATGTGTGGCTTCCTTAGCCTATGTAGGAGGGGCAGCATTGGGGTGGAGCTGCGCTTGAAGGTTTGCACCTGACTACGGGCGGCACTCTTGGCTTTTGTTGTTTTCTTTCTCTTTTTTCTCACAAATCAATTATTTAAATAGTACAAAGTAGGTTGAATGTGTGAAGGATGAGTATGGTAGCGTCGGTAAAAATGTGTTTGTGAAAGTATGAAAGAATGGGTATAAAACTGAAGTGGCATGCCCAATAGGCCTGCATGTGGGAAGGATGGGCTTTGGTGTTGCGGACTGTCTAATTAAACAAAGTACAGCAAGTACTAGTTTACTATAGTAAAATACTTTATAAGCTGATCAAGTTTGGATAATTGGATCATTACATATCTACATATACATATATATGTGTAGTTTCAGCAATAGAAAAGTTGGATTATATCCTTTGTTTGAAATGATATGTTTTTATTAAGTTCACTTGAATGATCTTTCTTGCCCTTTTTACAGGTCATAACAAAAGAGTCTCTTTTGGCTGCACAGGTAAAACTCTCTTGTAGAACTCTCCAAGTCTAGCCCAAGTTGGTTAACCTTTTGTTCTTGTCATCTATCTTGCATCCTAAATCTACCTGTTGAGTACTGATCATCTACGCTACTTTTTCAGAGGGAAGATTTGCGTAGAGTTATGGAATTATTGTCTATGAGGGAACACCATGCACGGACTCTACTCATTCATTATCGTTGGGACGTGGAGAAGATACTTGCAGTACTTGTTGAGAAAGGAAAAGACCATTTGTATACAGCAGCTGGTGTGCCTATTATTGAGTTCCATAATGCAGACTCACCGGTATCTACTTCTACAACTACAATAATGTGTGATATATGCATGGAGGACTTGCTACCCAGTGAAATGACAAAGATGGATTGTGGGCACTGCTTTTGTAATATTTGTAAGATACTCTCAATCTTCAATCAGTTGGTTTGTTGTATTACTGGAATGAGGGGTACCAGGTACTCATGCTAATTTTTTTGCTAGGTTGGACAGAGCATTTTATTGTAAAAATAAATGAGGGGCAGAGTAGACGAATAAGATGCATGGCTCATAAATGTTTTGCTATATGTGACGAGACAATAATCAGGACCCTAGTTAATAGAAGGCATCCTGATTTGGCTGAGAAATTTGATCGGTTTCTTCTCGAGTCCTATATTGAGGACAATAAAATGGTAAAATGGTGTCCAAGTACTCCTCATTGTGGGAATGCAATCCGTGTTGAAGAAGATGAATTTTGTGAAGTTGAATGTTCATGTGGTAATCAGTTTTGTTTCAGTTGCTTATGTGAAGCTCATTCCCCTTGTTCTTGTGTAATGTGGGAACTTTGGACTAAGAAATGCCGAGATGAATCAGAAACAGTCAATTGGATTACAGTTCATACAAAGCCTTGTCCTAAGTGTCATAAACCTGTTGAGAAAAATGGTGGCTGCAATCTAGTCAGCTGCATCTGTGGACAAGCCTTTTGGTAATAGCATAATTTTGTTGCTCGTTCCTTTTAATCAATTGCATGCATCTCGTTGGTAGAGGTGGCAGTTCCGACCCATTTACTTAAAAGGTTGACGCATGCTGTTTTAAATCTCAAATTGGTCTGGTGAAACTTTTTGCTAAAAAGTGAATGTGACAAATTGGCTGAATGGGTTGAAAGCTGCCTGTATATTTAGTGCATCAACTTCTTAACTCATTTTGTTCTAAGATTTAGATTACTTTTGGAACACTACTGTTTTAAATCTTAATGATGTAATCGTTTTATTAAAATGAACCAAACTGGGTTTCATGGGTCAACCAGTCTGACCCGACCCTGTTCGTCAACCAATCTTGCCTTCCTCTATTATTTTGGTAATAGTATTATTTTTGAATACTATATCAATATCTGGGGAAAAGATTTCATGTTTTTGTGTAGTTAGAAATGATGATATTTTCCTATTTGAAATTTTGAATGCAATTGTTTAGTTATACAAATAATTTGTAGCATTGCAGCTGTTGTATGTCAATTCTAATTTTTTCTGACTAAATGTGAACTAGTTGGCTATGTGGTGGTGCAACGGGTCGGGATCATACATGGTCAAATATCACTGGCCATAGTTGTGGCCGGTACAAGGAAGACCGTGAGAAAAAATCTGAGCGTGCAAAGCGGGACCTCTATCGGTACATGCATTATCACAATCGTTACAAAGCTCATACCGATTCATTTAAGCAGGAATCTAGGCTTAAGGAGACCATACGTGACAAGGTGGCAGTTTTGGAGGGAAAAGATTCACAGTTAAGAGATTTTAGCTGGGTTACAAATGGGCTGTATCGGTTATTCAGATCAAGGCGAGCACTTTCCTACTCATACCCATTTGCATTTTATATGTTTGGTGAAGAGCTTTTCAATGATGAGATGACAAAAGAAGATCTTGAGATAAAACAACATTTATTTGAGGATCAGCAACAACAGCTTGAAACTAATGTTGAGAAACTATCCAAGTTTATTGAGGAACCATTTGATACCTACCCTGAGCACAAAATCATGGAAATTCGGATGCAAGTTATTAATTTATCTGTGATCACTGACACCTTGTGCAAGAAAATGTATGTATTGATATTAACAACTTTTTTAAGGCAAGAGCAATGCATTAACTCAGTTAAATTTGTAGGTATGAATGTATCGAGACGGATTTGTTGGGTTCTCTACAATTTGGCATTCATAACATAGCTCCGTATCACTCAAAAGGGATTGAGAAAGCTGCAGAGCTTCCCATCAGTTGGGCTGCAAAATCATGCAATGGTGATAAACGTCATAAGCTGGAAGACCCAACTAATGGTAAAATATCGTGAATTCTTTTTCCTTTAGCTGGTTTTACACTGAAATGCCTGGTCCATTGGTGTCAATGGAGTTGGCAATTTCAACCCATTTACTTCTGAATGAGTAAATATGTATTTTGTTTGATCCCAACTAGGCCATATCATATTATTAGTTAAAAGGGTGGTCAAATGGACTGAAAGTTAAGTCTAGTGTTAATGCATGCAACTTCCTAAATATTTTTTATTTAAAATTTTGATTATTATTATTGTGATAATGCTGTATTTCTAAATTTCATTATGTATTTATGAAAAATGAGCAAAAGATTTTCTGCGGAGGCGCATCGCCTTTTCTTTGTTTCAAACTGAGCCATTGGACTTGTTACCTTGCCCACCCATTTTGCCACCTCTAGTTTTGATCATCTTTTAACTATTCGTTTACACCATGTATCCCATTATCAGTTTTGTACAATCTATCTCAACCTTATTCATATCAAGTAAGTGAGATCCTATATTTCTATCCCCAAGGATTTGCTTATAGAAGTCGTCAGGTCTATTAGGTGCTATTATATTCTCTACGGGAAAACTTCGTTGGGGTACCCCAAGAGATTGGCCTAGTGGAAAGTCTTGGTGCTTTATCAAATTCAAACCTTAGGTTTGACACACTATAGGCACTATCAGTTTCTTGGGCCGGATGGCCCAAAATTTAATTGGTCTATGCAAAGATATTTCCACAGGCACTGTATTCGTTGCACAAACTGTGTTCTGTTTGCTTCGTTGAAAGAGATGAACAAGGGATAAAAAACCACCTTTTGCTAGCATTTTCAAGTGAAGTAAAGTTGGAAACAATGTATTTGCAGAGCCTAGAGAAGTAGTTGAGTTCACCCTTCTTTTGGTAACCCTCACAAATACAATAAGACTGGTGTAACTGGGTTTCACTTGTAACTGAATTGCTAATATCTTAATGGCAAAATGTGCTCAAGAACTTGAAGTGGCAAAATGGGTGGGGCAGGCCATGGATGGGTTATGGGTTGGGTAGTGGGTCAAAACAGATAATTTGTTGGACAGATCGGGTCTACCCGAGACACTTCTTTAAAGTTTTTTTTACCTCTAGAAATGTTGAATTTTATGTTAGTACTCAGTGAATTAAATATTAACTATTATAGTTGTGTCATTTAAGTAACAATCTATAGTTCTAGCAAACGATTTAGGAGGCTGTATGTATTCAAAGTACACTTCTTTTGGTAACATGGGCCACAGATTAAACGTAAAACAACCTGAATCGACAAAACCCATTGGTCAAGTTTCTACACCTGAACCATACAAAGTGAAATATGACAAGTCATATGTACATGACATGGCTGTTTGTTTATGTTACAGGAGGCACATCTGAATCCGATCGGGCTTCAGGTTCTGGCAGCTCAGAAGAGAGTGGGTTTTCTTCTCTGAAGAGGGCTAGAAAAGATGGGTTTGGAGACGGTATGTTTGACCTCAATTTGCCTGCTGAAGTGATCGATAGAAACTGAGGTGGTTAAAACTCGTTTGGAGTTGCTCGTTACTCTAGTTATAAACAAGTGTATAGCTCTGACTTAGGAGCGACTCTATTCACGGATTGGTCTCATTTATCTGGTCTTTTGTAACCACCTAATATATAAAGGGGAAAACACAGCAACCTTCTGGTTATTTATATAAGATATTTTGAATCTGGTGATGTACAGCGGACTTATTGCTTGTTGAAAGCAGGTTTTGGTGGATTGGTTATGTAAAATTGTTCATCTTTTGGATGTTATTTATGCTAGAGGGGGTTAACTTTGTAAGGTCTCTTATTGCGTTGGATAACATGTCAAAACGACTTGAAGTTAAAAAGAGAGTTGAAAACTGGATTGGTAAGTATAAGGTATGGTTGTTTGGGTTCAAAACTGGATTGGTAAGTATAAGGTATGGTCTAGACTCTTGGGTAAATTTTAGCGCACAAGTTTGATCATCTTTTGATCAGTTACATGGAGAATTAACATAAAAAGAAAAGAAATTTGGGTTTAATAAAAAGAACTTTGACTTATTGGTCGGCAAAAGTCTGAAGTCAACAAATTGATGGCAGAGGTGGATTTTTTCCGGTCAATATGATAAAATTTGGATTTTTATATCCAATTTTAAAAAGGTATATTTGTTTTAAACAATCCCAATTATCATATTTTGATTTTTATTGGTCGTAACCATCGAATTGATTGGTAACAGTCCTAACTTTTATTACTTTGGCAACCAATAGGTCGTCGTTAAAATTTTTAACGCGTTAAGTTTTTTTCGAATTCCAAACCAACGTTCTAAGGCTTTCCATATAAAACCCTTCGACTCATACTTGAACCCGGGTTACCCCAAGTTTGAGCTTCATTGCCAATGCCGCAAACAAACAAATAAATGATGAGATTTGAATGAGGGTTTCTAAGAAAGGTTGATACTCAAACTAAGTCATGATAAAATTATAATTCGGTAGTTCTTTTAGATGTATAATAAACAAACTTTTTTAGAAGAACTTTTGCCTTGGCAAGGTTCACTATCGTTTGATTGTGGTGCCTATCTTTTATGACTAAGCTCCAACCCTCCACCTAACAATGCTTTCGTATATACTTTTTAGGTAATGAATTTTTATGGGTAAATGTTCACCTCATCCGCCTAACAACGGAAGATGATGTGTGGAGATGCCAAAATGCAAAGGATCGTGGTTTTGATTCAAGTTTCATAAAGCGCACAATTCAAGATAAGATTGCAGTCAATGATATTATAAATTTCAGATGGAACAATTGGGTGCCCAAGAAAACAAACCTTCTAAACTTGAGAGCAAACAGAGATCGATTGCCTACTTGTGATTCCCTTGCTAAAAGAAACATCATTGTTGAATCACCACTTTGCAAATTTTGTGAATTAATTCCTGAATCTGTCGAGCATCTTTTCATAGCTTGCGAGTTGGCCCTAATTGTATGAGCAAAGGTGGGATCATGGTGCAACATTCCTCCGATCTATGCGTTCTCTTTTAAGGATCTTATGGAGCTTCCTTTTTTGTTAACGTGGGATGCAAATCACAAACAAGCGGTTCATGCTATATTCATGGTCACTACGTGGAACTTATGGAGGCATCGGAATGAAATCATCTTAGACAATGTGAAGCCGTCAACGAATAAGGTTCTTTGTGAGATAATGGTGGTGGGATCTCTTTGGCTCAAGTCTAGGATTAGAAGGTTAACATACATTGCCTTACCAAATTTTCCCTATGATCCGGGTTAATTTGTTCTTGTCTTTTGCTCTTTCGTTAGTTTGTCTTTCTGTTTGTTTGTCTTTTTGTTTTCTTTTGTACTTCGTTGGGGTTTTTAGCTACTTGTTAGCCCCCTCCTTTTTATATTATATATTTGCCGTCTAAGAAAAAGGTAATGATTTTTAAAATATAATATTGTATTAAACAAAATAATAATTTAAGTTTAGATGATCAAAATATAGGACTTTTTAAGTACTTTAAGGGACTTCGGGGTAAACGTTTGCCCCAATGCACTTCATCGATTTCGAAGTTGTTAGCTTTACTAAGCCAAATTTTACTAACTGCTATCTATAATACACTAGGTTTAATACCCGTATGTTACACACGGGTTAAATAGTAATATTTATAAAGAAATTATAACCATTATATTTAACAACTTGTAAATATATAACATTTAAGGAGTTGGCTCCATCAACTTGCATGGTGAAAAATTTAGCTAAATTTTACCTCCCAAACTTCCTATTATAGAAAAAAAAATCCCTCCAAAAATTGCCCCCTAAAAGTTTGATTTATTAGATAGATATGTGAGTTGTGAGTTTGATTTTGACTACAAATATTTTTTCAACTTTAAGAAAAAAAGATACTTTTACTTCATCGTTGCTTGTTTTTTATTTGATGTTTTTTTTTATCATAATCTGTTTTTTAGGTATTTTAATATTGATTTTTTTTAGATTTAGTTAACGTTTCCTCTTCACTTTTTAGTTTTTCTTTGTCCATACCACTTCTTATTTTCTAAATTATTTTACACTTTGATCAAATCTAAATAAATACGAATTCATAAATTAGATATTCAAACCAAAATTTTCAATTTATATAACTTTTTCTTATAGGGCATTAAGCTTTACAACTTTGGGCCTATTAGGATTTGATGCCTAAAACAAGTATATGTTTTCCTTACTCTAAGAGACGCATATGAATAAAAGATATGCATTTTGAATAGTTAGCCATATTCAAATATCAATGGTGTTAAGTTTTTACAAGACTCAAAATACTATTTGAAAATAGTTAGATTTTGGGTCTCGGATATACGTAACACATTTAAAAATAAAATACATGTTGTGTTCATGTTAAACTGATTTGTTTAATGAGTTTAACATGTCAACCTACCAACTTGTTTAATCAATCGTCTAAATCGTGACATATTTAACCCATTATTACAAGCCTTTAACCCAATTAATATGTTTACAACTTGATATTGACCATCAATACATTAGATACTTTTAGATAAATGGGTTAAACAAATAAAGTTTGGGTATGATTTACGTGTTTGTACATTAATGATTGATGTTTTTGACATGAATAAAAATAAATGGCCGTCTTCTATCTATAAGCACAGTTAACTTGCATCCTGTCAACCTAAGAACGCGACATAATTTACTTATTACTTCCCCAAATTCACTTTACTTTCTTAATTTAATCTCAAACCAAACTCTTTGGGTGTTGCTATATACACCCCATTTTTAAGTTTTTTTACTTGTTACAATCCTTTCATAAAGTTTTAAAAAAATACAATTTCAACATTCTTTTTACAAAATTTTATTTTTCTCTTAAAGTAAGATTTCATTTCTTATAATGTTATATTAAGGTACTAGGTTAGACCTCGTGGGTACCCACGGGTTTGATCGGTAAAAAGTATTTATATTGTTTTATAATGAAAAAATTAGTAATAGCAAAACATTAAATAAAATATGCTAGATATGAAACTATGTAATGATGAATATGGTGGTGACAAGTGGCATTGTGCGGAGGCAATGATTAGCAAATTATTAGAAGAGGAGATTGCATTTAGTTGGTGAGTATCGACTATGGGTGTCCAAACTACCGAAACCAAAAAGAATCAGAAAAAATCGTATACGTAACCGAAAAAACGAACCGGATTGCAAATTTTGTTTTCGGTTCGGTTACTAACATTATCCAAATTGTGAATTTGGTTTTCGGTAGCAAAAAACATGATTTATTTGGTTCGGTTATATGAATAAACCGTATAATAAATGGTTTCATCGGATAACCGGACTGAATAATCCTACTAAAGTGAGTGGGTGAGTTCGGTTCAGTCAGGCAAAAAAACTCCATAACTAAATAAACCTAGTAAAGCGGGTTAATTCGGTTAGGTTAAACCAAAAATATGATTTCACGACCGAATAAAAAGATTTTTACAACCGTGTAAACCAGATCGGACAACATGTTAACCTAACCGTTAAATACCGACATCAACATATTTTTATATACATATATTATAATTTCATTTAGTAACACAATTTTTTAAAAAATAAAAACAAGAAAAATTCAGGAGCATATTTTAAAAGTTTTAAAATCTTTTTTAGAAAAAAGTGTAACAAGTATGAAAAAAAGGACGTGTATAAACACATTCACACAACCCAACTGTTTTCCTAAAATGAAAAACGCAAATAAATATACATATCAACGTGACATCAAAGAACTAAAAGTACGCAAGGGCCAAACTCAACCGCTATTTTTTTGACACCAAAAGACGACAAAATTAAATAGAAGAAATAAAAAAAATCAAAAAACGAGAGACACGAAAATCACAAGTAAACATGGATCACGAGATAATAATGTCAGCTTCTCATTTCATTCATATTTCTTCTTCTTCTTCTTCTTCTTCTTCACCTTCAACACACACACACACACACTCTAATGGCTTCTCTTCAACTAACACCTCTTTCAACTCGCACAGATCTTTCTCTTCCGGTCATCAGAGTTTTCCGATGCCGGAAACTTATCTCCGTTCGATGCTCCGCCGCTGAATCGTCATCTTCTTCGTCAGTATCATCGAGCTCCGTTGGTTCTGACTTTGACGCTAAGGTTTTCCGCCATAACTTGACTAGAAGCGAGAATTATAACCGCAAAGGTTTTGGACATAAGAAGGAGACACTTGAGCTCATGAGTCAGGAGTATACCAGTAAGATATATCATATATCTCTTAAACTATACTAATTTGTTTCTGAATTTGTTAGTTATTGAATTATGAGAGCTTGTTAGATCTGGTTATGTTTATGATGCTGTTGGAGTTTGCATACATGATACATGCAAATTGATCGGTTTATAATCGGTTATTTTCTGAATAGTTCAATTTGCAACATTATGTTAGATAATCTCGAGTTTTTTGTAATTTAATTGTGAAAGGTTGTTACATCTGATTAGTTTCATGATGTTATATGATGTTGTTGGAGTTTACATCCATGCAAATTGATCGGTTCAATGGTTCATAATAGGTTAATTGCTAAATAGTTAAATTTGAGACACTGCTAAATAATCCTGAATTTGTTGTGAACTTGTGATTGAATTCTGAGGATTTATACTGTGTGATTTAATGATTTATGCTTGTTGGAGTTTACATTCGGTTAATCGCTGAATTAGTTCTTTGAATAGTATAAGAGCTGTGTTATAGCCTGGTGTAAACTCTAAAGCGATTGATATTTAGTTGTTTGCTTGATTGGATTTTTTAAATGATTAAACATGTTTGTTTAAGTTAAATAATATACATAGCGCAGGTCAATTCATTTTTTTCTGTAGGCTAAGGTATTGTGTGTTACTATAAACAGGTGATATCATAAAGACTTTGAAGGAAAATAACTATGAATATACATGGGGAAATGTTACTGTAAAGCTTGCAGAGGCATATGGATTTTGCTGGGGTGTTGAACGTGCGGTCCAGATTGCTTATGAAGCAAGGAAACAGTTCCCTGATGAGAAGATATGGATCACAAACGAAATTATTCACAATCCAACTGTTAATAAGGTATTGTTCTAATTTCTGAATTAAAGTTCATGATATCCTGTAGCTCAATGCTATTCTACTAGCATGTATGCACACACATTCTTTAAAACTTGAGATATGTCCACAATGTAGCACCACATTTATGTTCTGCTTGCAGTAGCCTTATTCTTTCTTTATAAATATGTATCTTCCTTGTTTTAGCATGTACTGCAGTCTGTATTTTATCTAAAGGAGCAGAGATAGTTAAAAGAAATTAATTTTTGTATTGTTAGAGGCTAGAAGAGATGGAAGTTAAAGATATCCCCATTGAGGATGGCGAGAAACAATTTGATGTTGTCGATAAGGGCGATGTTGTGATTCTTCCTGCTTTTGGAGCTGCAGTAGACGAGATGTTGACTTTGAGTACTAAACAAGTACAAATAGTTGATACAACATGCCCTTGGGTGTCAAAGGTGTATACTTTTTCTTTTATTTATTCGTTTCTCCTTTTCTCGCTTGCATACCATTAACCATGGTCTGAAAAACATGCAATCTTTGATGTATTGCATCCATTTAATCATACATGTCATGATCATATGTAAACTTTTGGGGTTCAAGGTGTGGAATGTTGTTGAAAAGCACAAGAAGGGGGAGTATACTTCAGTTATTCATGGTAAATATTCTCATGAGGAGACAGTAGCAACAGCTTCTTTTGCTGGAAAGTATATAATTGTGAAGAACATGGATGAGGTATGCTTAATGTGTTTTGTTGTTTTGAAGTGCAGACCACTTAAAACCATATCCCTATATTAAATGGTTTCTTACTTCATCCAGGCGAAATATGTGTGCGATTACATTCTTGGTGGTAAACTTAATGGATCTAGCTCAACCAAAGAAGCTTTTATGGAGGTGTCGTATTCTTTTTAATCAGTTCAATATTGATCTCTTAGACATGTTAAACCAATTATTTCTATTTCTCCTTTCAGTTATCCTAGTGTCGTATGATTAATTATAGCTTTGAACTTTGGGATGCCTGCAGAAATTCAAATTTGCAGTTTCTAAGGGTTTTGATCCGGACAAGGATCTTGTAAAAGCTGGTGTTGCAAACCAAACTACAATGCTAAAGGGGGAAACAGAGGAGATAGGTATGTTATTAGTGATGGCAAGTGGCAACTGACAAAATATGTAGGCCGATATGTTGGGTAACAAGTTAAAAATGGGTAGTTTTTGGTACTCTGGAATACTTTTTACTCCAATTCTTCTATTATTGATTAGTGTGTCAAATATAATTACAAAAGCTTTATTGTTTTACATAATAATCTAATTTTTTATACTAGTGTCTTGTTTGTTAATATCTACTTTGAATGTTTCAACCTCTTAGACCCCTTTCCATTTAAACAAAAATTATTATGTTCCGGTGTTACCCACTTACACGTTGGACCTGTTAGAGATAAAACATCAACCAAATTGCCAAATCAGCCCCATTAAGCAGAAAATAGGGAAAATTGCGATTTCTAGTCGTTCAACCAATTCATCACATTTCATGTCTAGAATTTTAATTCTCACTTCCGTTTTCCTTATTAACAGGGAAGTTATTAGAGAGAACTATGATGCAAAAGTTTGGAGTCGAAAATGTCAACAAACACTTCATGAATTTTAACACCATCTGTGATGCTACTCAGGCAAGTTCTTCTAGTTTCTATTCTAATATCACAGTTCACAGCATGCTTGATTTACACTCCGCCATCTTCATCTTACATTAACGTTTGAATTCTATGTTAATAAAGTAATATGTTGATGGAATATATGTCCTTTTAGGAGCGACAAGATGCTATGTATAAACTGGTGGATGAAAAAGTAGATCTTATGTTAGTAGTCGGTGGGTGGAACTCAAGCAACACCTCACATTTACAAGAGATTGCAGAGGAGCGGGGAATTCCATCTTATTGGATTGACAGTGAACAAAGAATAGGTCCCGGAAACCGAATATCTTACAAGTTGATGGTAGCACTTTCACCTCACACACTAATACTTGATATTAATCCCTCAGCTTTTGTTTTTGTACTCAAGTATGTTTAAACATGTTCACTATAACAGCATGGTGAATTGGTTGAGAAAGAAAACTGGCTACCAAAGGGCCCGGTCACGATTGGTGTCACATCTGGTGCATCTACCCCTGATAAGGTAATTCTTGTCACCGGAAAGTATGCATAATGTGTCTGTTTTCAAAGCTTTGATGGGCTGGTCGGGTGGGTTGGATAACAAGTTGGAGTTATAATGGTAATATTGGTGTTGGCTGGATCAGGTCGGGTTGGACTGGCCTGGCCGGGAAACAAATATCCATCTTTTTAATAGATGCTTCATGTCTTAACTATGATTAAGAAAACTATATCTATACAATAATAATCTAAATTTATGAATAAAAGTATAAAACTATGTATGAAGTTGTGTGCATAAAAAATATTATATACTTTGAAGGACCTTTAACATGTTTGAGAGATATAAAATAAGGCTTGTCTATAAGTAACCAACCACGTTGAAACTACAAATATATTTTCGTGGTTGATTTTCTAATGTTCATCATGGATATACGCAGGTCGTTGAAGATGCTCTACTAAGGGTATTTGAGATCAAACGTGAAGAAGCCTTGCAACTTGTGTAGATTAGGGGTATATACTTAGCAAGCGTGCCAAATGGTGTAGCTATTTAAGTTTGTGAGTATTAAAGTATCTTTTTATCTTGCAGCATCATTATCATGTACAATATATTGTCTGTATAGTTTAAAACCATGGGTTTGTGTTTCGAATATGTAAAATGGTTTTCAACAACGGCAACGGGGCGTGCAAAAGTCAGTCCGGACCAGCAAAAGAACCAGCTGTATACGGTTGTGTTCTGGATTCTTAAGTTCTTTAAACTGGTTCATGTTATAATTGAAGTAACTGGTTTGTGAGCATTGACTTATATTGTTTTCATGTTTTGGTTGATTTATAAAGTTGTAAGTTTTGTTTAGAGTAAGTTGAGTTTTGTAACTTTTCATTATTGAGTACTAAAGTGTAAAAATCTCCATTATTGTCACTAGCTTTGTATTTCTTCTTTATTTCAGTACATCGTTTTGTAATTCATCTCTGTTTAGGTCTATTTGGCTAATTGAGTTAACTTTTTCTTTTAAGTTTTTTTAAAAGATCAAATTACGATTGGTATTTAAATGGATACAATAAACATATTTATATTTAAATAATTATTGTGTGTCTATATATCAAAAACATATTTTAAATCTATCATTTTTTCTAAACGTATTCTCCTAATATCGTTTGGTATAATACCTTTCTTTTTTTTCAACGTTTTTTTAATATTGTTAGGTTTATAACTATTTGGTTTTTGGCCATTTTTTTAATATCGTTAGATTTATAATTATATGGTTTTTGGTTACATTCATGTGATATTCCCTATTTTTAGTATCGTTCAGTTTAATACCTTATGATTTTTATATGTTTTTTTTATTAATATTATTCGGTTTAATAAGGTTTTGTTTTTAAACATCTTTTTAACATCGTTTGGTAAATAATCGTCTTTTTTTAATAACTTTCGTTTTTTACCATTTATTTTTTCTAAAATTTTTTGTAAATCGTTTGGACGCATTTAAAAAAACTTTGGTTTCGCCGAGTCTAAGTCTCCAGTGCCGTTGCATATTTTGCACATTGCTTGGGCTGCTCCTACGAGTACCTAAAATAGCTACCATCACACTTCTCTTTCTATGTGACATTGTAGAATATGTTGAAGGGAGGCGACAATGTTGGCGAAGATGTAGATAAGAAATGTTATTTGCAGAAAAGGCCAGTATCAATAATTTATGATTTTATGTACAAAATCTTATTCATTTGCAACAACAAAATATTTTCTTGTTCGTCGGTAAAAAAATATTTTTGTGTGTGTGTGTGTGGGGTGGGGGGGGGGGTCCATTTCAGTAATCATGTCACGGGTATCTAACATATTCTTACCTAAGGCTTTTCCATGCATTTGTGACAAAAACGTATAACTTGTAGCGGTGTTTCTATTTTCCAATTTTATCCAATATATCCATACTTGATCGTAGACAATTCTTGAACACCTCTAATAGAGGGACAAATAGTCAATTTTGAAAAAAAACGTATTGCCATCATCTTGAAAAACTAATTTGGTAGAACCAGGAAAACATAACGCAGGTTCTTATGGAAGTTCTATCTTACCGGTCAAGTTTTGGATCGAAATCCCTAATCAAGTTACTATGGAACAAACAAGATGTCTATAATACCCTCCCTAATCAAAATCCACATAAATAATAACTGTAAGATAATTGAATGTAAAGTTATAATTACATCTTTTTCTTCTTGTAATATTTATATTCATAAAAAAACCATTTCCTACCGGTATATATATATATGAAACTATGAAATAAATCATAATGAATGTCAATCGATTTATGTTGTTTTTCTGTGCTTGCTTCTCATCTTCTTGGTTGAGTTATTTAGTAAACATCCAAATCTAACAATGTAACGATAGCTAGTACGATATGAATTTATTAACATCAATATTCATTCAAAAAATGAGACCGTCTAAAAGCATTAGTGGTCGTGCTGGGTAGAATCACGACTTAAACATAAAAGATAAACATTTTCAATGAATCAAACCCAAGTATATAGGTACTTGTGAAATGATTTAGCTTCTAATGACTTTGTTTACTTTCATTTATTATATGCTAATTATCTAGAACTTTACTTTTACGTACAAAAACCACTTTTAAAGATCGAACTAAATGATAACTGAGATTTACTATCAAGAACATTTGTGTCCTTAGACGATGCCCAGAATCTTATCAACACTATCCGATGGGTGCGCTTGCCCACGTGTGTAATATTTTTGAAGTAAGAAATCATTTTTATAAATTTAAATCTTGAAAGTTATGAAGTATTTTTTTAAGAAAAATATATACGAACAGTGCACACCAGAAATTTTTATCGTGTTGTCTCGATGTGCTTAATGTGTTAATTAACTTACATAAAACATACCAATTAAGATTACAAACAAGCTAGATTCAATAATATTTAAACAACAACAATGCAATAAGCAGAAGAACACTAACAACACCAAAGAATAAGACACATAGCGTCAACAAAATCATCTTTGTACCTCTTACATGAATCGGGTAGTGATGAGCAAATCCTCCATGATGATCATAGGACGATAACACATTATCAACTCCACTCGTGCCACGAACATCACGAACACGCAAATTCAAAACAGACGAAAGGGCACCAACTAGAGCAGTCCTAGTTAAGCCCCCGAGCCTTGAAGTTGCCATTGGCATAAACCTATCTGGTACACCAGACCCATCATGTTGGAAATATGATGGGTCTGGTGGTGGAGCCGTCCGGGGTCTCTGACCAGCCGGACGGCCAGGAATTTCATCTCTGGATAAAGAATTAGCTCTGAGGTCAGAGCTTGACGTTCCCCTTCCATAAATAGGCACCAAGTTCTTATTATCATCTATAAGGGATTTGCAAACAGGACATTCATGACAATATGAATGAAAGTGCAACCATTTGTAGAGACATGGCCAACAAAAGAGGTGCCCACAAAGCGTCACAATCGGATCGCGAGCTAAATCGAAGCAAATATTGCATTCGAAAACTCCTATAGCACCACACTTGATGTTATCTAAACATGATAAGTGACTCATTGATTCTTGAAACTCAACTTCCTTATCCATGACTAGATCTTTATTTGCCTACTTTGTTAAATATAAGTAAATAAATAACAACCATAAGAACATCAAAAAGACCAAAAAAAGGCAAAAAAATATTGATTAATCCATCAAATTTGGTTTCAATTGCAAATTAACAATGGAATAGATAAAAAGTTAAAAACATGCATGATAAATCCTAATTTGCCGTATAAATAATAATAATAATAATATATTGACTATAAAACGAGAATTTAAAGTGGATAGCAATTAAATTGAGAGAAATGAAGTTGAAGAAGCATGATCGTACCAGATGGATTTAAGTGAATAAAATCTAATATGATAAAAACGATAGAAATAGAATGGTAGATGAGTGGTATAAATATGGTGCGAAATGAGAAGGATATTTAATTTGCCATCTTTTTATTTGAATATAATAATATAATAATAACTAGTTGTATACCGGTCTTGACTCTTGCGGCGAGACATGTTTGTTGTTTGCTTTTAGTTGTTTGCTTTTAGTTGTTGGCTTGTAAGGTGAATAGGTGATTGTTGGCTCTAATATTGTTATATGTGTTGGGTTGATGATAGTAACACGTGGTGTCTGTGTCTAACGTACCATTATCATGCTGCTTGTAAGTTTTTATTATTTGAATTTTAGTTTAGTTTTTATATATTATTTTTTATTACATATCGTTTACAATTTTTCAACCTGTGTAATACACGTGTTATTAACCGAGTACATTAGTATAAAAGTAAATATTTGTCATATATATATTATCTCAAGCATGACACACAATTAACATATAGGATCTGCTTAGTTGTTAGTTTCACATCCAATTAGTATTCTCTTAATTTGCTACTAAACATTAACTTCATAGTTACTAAAAAGTGTTCCAATAGACCACTAACTCTATTGACATTCATTTTAGATACACAAGTTTCAACAACTAGACCTGAGCTTTTTTATGTTAATTATTTGAAACAAATAATGCGTGTTCAATGTATTTTTACGATTTATATTTTTCAACACGTGTAATAATAAAATTATTATTATTTTGTTATTATAATTTTTTCATTAATACAAAATAAATGACCAGTTAGACTGGACCACTCTTTTTAATTTTTAATAAGCGTCCCACTTGGTAGGTGGCGGATTATAAAAACGACAACGATAAATTAAAAATATCACTATCACTTCTCCAATAAGTTTTTTAAAAATTCAATTGATTTTCTTGGAAGAAGTATTGAGTTTTAACGGTCTAATTATTTGTTATTGGTTATTATCGGTTATAATTATCAAAATATGTATTGGCGGTATTAACTTTTAATTATTTACCACTAATGGACCACCGCGCTAAAAAATTATCGGTGTTAAGTTATTTTATTAAGTTTTAAACCGACGTTTTAGAGCTTTTGATCAAAAAGAGAATACGATTTAAATGATGTAAAATTACCTCGACACGGTACTCCAAACGATGATGTTTTACATTTGATTGAAGCACCGTTCGGTTAAACATCTGGTTGAAGCACCGATTCATCATTTGAAACATTGTTTCGAGATAATTTTTATATTAACTGACTCGTAAGCTTTTTCCGATTAAAAGCTCTAAAATGTCGGTCTGGAATTCAAAAAAATCTTAACGCCGATGAAAAAATATACGACGGTCCGTGGTTGGCAAAAAACAATAAAAGGTGGGACTGTCATCAAATATTTTGATATTTAGGACTAGTAGCGGACAATATCACATTATTAAAATCCAACACTCCTTTATTAAAAGATTAAAAAAGAATAACTAGCAAGTTCCTGATAAATATTATACCAAAAAATACATTATTTGTTCCATTTTGAGGCTAGTCATATGTCCTCTCGATTATATACAAAGACTAGTTTAGTGCCCGTGCTACGCTCGGGAACACAAAATTCAAGCGATGCTCTTAAGGATATTCATGAATGTTACAATCAGTTTTGATACAAAACCGTGGTAAACCGGAACACAGGATATACTTTTAAAAAGTAGACTTTTAGCATAACAATATTATACTTAAATTTACTACACCATAAAATGCTCAGTTTTATGGTGTAGTTTATATTTTTTAAAAAATCGTATAAAAATGTTATGTATATTTATAAAACACTGAGGTCTTTAATTGTATGTTATTATTAACTTTATCCATAAGTTTCATTTTTAAACCCTATCAAATATAAACCGACTCATGTACACCCCTTTTAGTAGAGGGTTAAAAATATAAATACTCTTAAATTTTTCAGAATTCTCCAAAATATTAGGGGAAAAAAATGTAATTAGTTTTATTACACGCGTTATGCTCGGGAACCTAATATCCAGATGATTAATTTTAATGATATTCATGGGACATGAAAGGTTCCAATCAATTTTTAGACAAAACCGTTATAAAACTGGAACATAAGAATTATTTAAAAACCTTTTTTTTAATATAGCAATATTATACTCAAATCAAAGAGAATTAAATGTTCGGTTTTATGGTGTAAATTTTTAAAAAAATAGTATTGTATAAAAATTTATGGATGGTTAAAAGATATTAAGGTATTTATTTATAACATATTACTAATTTATTCTTAAGTTTCATTTATATACCTTATTAAATATAAACCGAACCATGCACACCCTAGTAAAAAGGGTTGAAAATGTAACTATTCTTAAGTTTTTATAGGATCTCCTAAATATTAGGAATTAAAAATGTAATTTGTTTTATTATAATACAAGTTTAGTGCTCGCGCTACGCTCGGGAACACAACATTCAAGTGATGCTTTTAAGGATATTCATAAGTGTTCCAATAAGTTTTGAAACAAAACCGTGGTAAACCGAAACATGAAATATATTTTTAAAAATTAAAATTTTAGTATAACAATATTATACTCAAATTAAAGAGAATAAAATGCTCAGTTTTATGGTGTAGTTTATTTTTTTTAAATCCATATAAAAAAGTTATGTATATTTATAAAACATTGAGGTCTTTAATTGTATATTATTAAATTTCATCCATAAGTTTCATTTTCACACCATATCAAATATAAACCGACTCATGTACACCCCTTGTAGTAGAGGGTTAAAAGTATAAATATTTTTAAATTTTTCAGAATTCTCCAAAATATTAGGGGACCATAAATGTAATTAGTTTTATTATAATATATTTTATATACATATTTTAAATAAAAAATCATTATTATGAGATAAACTCTCAAATGATGCCACATAAGCCAGAAGCTTTAAAATGGTGCCACATAAGCCTTTTTGGTTTTCCTATATTATATAAAGAAACGATAGTGACTTTAAGGGGAGAGGGTGGGGGTGCCATATATAGGGTCATGTACCCTCACTATCTTCACCGTCCGCTAAACATATGATAGTATCATATTATCCTCACATACCCTAAGCAATGGTACACAAGCCAAACAACCCTCACATTCCACATTTTTCAATTACTTTTTAATATATAGTAAAAGTTAGTTTTTATAAATAAATAAATAAACTTTAGATTATTTAATAATATCTAGATAGTTATTATTAAAAAAATATTATTAAGTGAACAATATAATAACAAATAATTCTAAACTAATAAAATAATCGGAGTATTGAATTTTAACAGTCTCAACTAATTGTCACTGGTTGCTACAGATCTTAACTACCGAAATATACGATGACGTTTCTAAAATTTATCTATTTTGCCACCAACGGACTATTGTTAAAAAAGTTAACAGCGTTAGATTTTTTTGAATTCCAGACTAACTTTTTAAGGCTTTTGATTGGAAGAAGAATATAAATCAATTGATATAAAGATCTCGAAATGATACTCAAAATGACGAAACGGTGCTTCAATTGTATGTTTAAACCTAACATGGCTTCAACAAGATGTAAAACTTTCTTCGTTTGGACCACCTGTTCGAGGTATTTTTACATCAGTTGACTCATATTCTATTTCCCATCAAAAAGCCCTAAAACATATGTCTGGAATTCGAAAAAAAAAACTTAACTTCGTTAAAAAAATCAAAGACGGTCTAATGTGGCATAAATGAAAAAAGTGGGGACCCCTAACACATATTTCGGTAGTTGAAGACTGGTAATGACAATTGACTAACTATTAGGATTGTTAAAAACCATTACTCCAAAATAATAAAGTGAAAAGTATAGTTCTTATTCATGTAATTAATCCAAGGTATATTGGTTTCTACTGATTCCAACTATCACCTTTTGTCTGCTACCGTCCCAACTATTGAATTGGCTGTCAACGGTCCCAACTTTTATCACTTTAGTAACCACTGGTGTGACATCTGCCCCAAACCCGAACCCGAATACCCGACTCAAACCCGAAGTTGTTATCCTTTAAATTATAATCGTATTTATTTTATTCAAAATGTAACGTTTATTATTATTATTATGAATAAACGCATGAGATTCTATGTTATACCCGTTTCAAATAAATAATTTTATTTATGTCGCAAAAACATTCACGTATATCAACTGATGATTATTTGGTACAATAAATCTCAATATATATATATATATAAGTATATATATATATTTTGAAAACGTTAAACAAAAACGCTTCTAAGTCTCGAAACAGCCTCCTAATGGCTTAAACGAACTAAAACTATAAAAACGTCACTTATTTAATTGTTACGTTTCAATTTGGTTAAGTTAGTTAGTTAAAATATATATATAATCTAACTTTGGGTCAAAATCGTAACTTTTGAAACTTTAAATAAAAGTTATTAAACCATAAGGACCAGTTATGTAATTAATTAAAATTACACATTTCACCCAACCCCCCACCCGTGTTTCCAGTGCCATCACCGGCGCCGGTTCCGGCCGAAGACTCCATTTCCGGCGAGGTATTGTTTCACGTTTTAAAGTCGTTTTGATCAAATTAAAGCCGGGTAAATGGCCGTAGACCAGTTTCGAACACACTACCACTTTCAATTCG
Organism: Tagetes erecta; assembly: GCA_030867185.1. NCBI lineage: Eukaryota > Viridiplantae > Streptophyta > Magnoliopsida > Asterales > Asteraceae > Tagetes > Tagetes erecta. The sequence continues at coordinate 81,853,662 of CM061488.1, read as the reverse complement.
TTGATTTATCAACCTAAATCTGTGATAATTACTAATCAACAACCGGTTTCAATACCCACATAATCAATCGATTCTAAACGCTCGTTTTCAATGAATTGGATCAACTAAATCGATGATATTGACGTTTTGAATCTGCCTATACCACCCAATCGAATTATAACCATCCAATTAATCTTCAATTAACCCCATTAACCTTTAATCAAAACCAAAACCGTCCGACTATTTTCTAATCAAATTGATTCAATTCAATTGTCGTAGAACACTCCCCCTTTATCTGCTATTTCTCTCTACTGTTTTAATTTCTCTCAAAAACATCAAAGATTCAAGTTTGATTTGCAAACCCGTCGCATCTTGTTCATCAGTTCATCGGCCCATTTCTTCATTAATCAAGTAAGTTTAATACATCAAAATGACCGTGATACAATATAGATTAAAAGCCCACTGTTGGATTTGGATTTGGTTAACAAGATTAAACGAATTTGGACGATCTTGAATCTAGGGTTTGAATGTGAAATGGGTGTTCTTGGATTATAAACGTTAAAACAATTTAAAAACGAGTTTAATCAGCAAAAAGCTTTCTGGTCTGGTGGTTAAAGTGTTAGCTATGTGAGGGGAGGTCGCGGGTTCGATCCTTCTTGCCTCTTCTTCTTTAAATTTTAATGTTTTAGGTACTTAACATTAAACATATATTTTTCTAAATAACTTAAATACCATGATTAAGTTAAATATCTTTTCAAAACATAAAAATTTGTAATTTTAAATACATATATATATGGTTATGTATGGACTCGTATAATATATATATATACTCAAAAACGAAAATCCTACAAACGTTTCGTGTAAAACCCTAAATCCCCAAATTGGATTTTAAAACCCTAAATTGGATTTGAAACCCTAAATTGGATTTGAAACCCTAAATTCCCAAATTGTATTTTAAAGCCCTAACTCCCAATTGGTACTTTAAAATTCTAAAAAAAATCCCAAATTATATTTTGAAACCCTAATTTCAAATTTATAATTTTAAACCCTAAAACCCCAAATCCAAAACCCTATAAGTTCTAGTTTCTTGATTCTAGTTATTACGTTACTTGATTCGTTTCTAAATTAGGTTTTCCCGGTTAATTAGGTGATTCTAATATCTGGGCGATCCTCGGTTCTTTCTAGTTGCGATTCTAGTGTTACTATTATCTTTGGATTTTAAGGTGAGTAAACTCACTCCCCTTTTTCCATTTTACTATTTTGGGGCTGAAATATGTCTTTTACTATATTGCGTTTTCTATTCGTTTTCTAAAAGAGATCATACAAATATGTTAATCTAGTTCGCGGCTTGATGCAATCTTATGTGTTAGTTAAAAGTAGTTTTATTGCTTTGTAATCCCACCGGTACAATGTTAGCGCTAATGGTTTGACAAACCCACCTGCTTGTACAACATCGATAGGTGATTTAAACCCGGCCTTTCTAATTCCATGTTTACTATGTCGAGATGCTATGTTGCTATACTATGTTGCTATGCTATGATGCTATACTATGCCATGTCCCTAAATTGCTAAATGATGACTTATATATCGAGACGGTAAACGACGGTTATTAAAAGTTATCATTATTTATTACATGAGTGGTTCTCATGACAAATGACTAAACGAGATACTATGGTTTCTATTGTGGTTGGTGTGCTATTCTATTCTAGGGGTCCTGGTAGGGTGATATTACGAAATTACTATACATATGGGATTGCGCAGCATATCTTGTTGATCTCGGATTTCAATACTATTACTATTCAATTTGGGTTTTACTCACTAGCTTGTGTAGCTAACTTTATTTTCACGTATTTCAGGTGGCGCGTGATTTTTGGCTTATTTCTATTTTGTCAAGACATAGGGACTCGGATCTAGGAAAAAATATTAATAAAGACTGTTTCATTTACTGCTATTATGAATTTGTCGTTTCGCATTTAAGACTTGGGTTTTGCCAAACTTATGATAATAATTATTAGACTTTAATAAAAGTAATACCATGTGCTTTGTTTACTATGGATATCCAATTCTATGACAGCCCGGTGTTTTCCGCCACCGGGCGGGGTGTCACAACTGGTCCGTCTTTAAATTTTTTTTAACGCCGTTAAGTTTTTTTCAAATTTAAAACCAATGTTTTAGGCCTTTTGATCGGAAGGATAATACGAGTCGATTGATGTAAAAGTTTTCTCGAAAAGGCTCTCTGAACGATAAATTTTTACATCTGATTGAAGCACAGTTAGGTTTAAACACCCGATTGAAGCACTATTTCATTGTTCGGAGTGCCTTTTCAAGGTAAATCTTCCATCAATCGACTTGTATTATCCTTCTGATCAAAAGGCCTAAAACATAGGTCTTAAATTTGAAAAAAACTTAACGGCGTTAAAAAAAATTTAACGATGGACCAGTGGTTACCAAAGTGATAAAAGCTGGGACCGTTGACAGCCAATTCAATAGTTGGGACCAGTAGAAGACAAAAGGTGATAGTTGGGACCAGTAAAAACCAATATACCTTAATCCAACATTATAAAAACCATTACCCTTGTACACCATCTCTACATCATCTCAGCCCATCTCAAACCTCTCAATTTCGATTTAGAACCTCGTGTGTGATTCTAACCTACCCAAACTATCCACACAGTGATTGAAACACAATGTCTAAACCTAGCTTATAACCCTAATTGCAAAAATACAAAGTTACACAATTAAAGATCACAAGAGAGACAAACAAACATTACGAATTTTATATCAAGTAAGCATCATGCATTCAAAAACTATAATCAAACCAAATTATTATTACTATATATTAAAGGAAAACTTTAAAAATAATGCTATTTTATGTTTTGCATTTTAGCCATCATAGTTATGTAGATTTTACATTTTTGTCAAATTAATGACTGATTTGTAAATAAATTGAGTTTGAGGTAGTGTTGTTTTATGTTTGTATTTTAGGCACCATAGTTTGTGGGATTCGCATTTTTGCCACCAAAATAGTATGATTGTTTTTGTAAATAAGTTGAGTTTGAAGAACAATCAGTTTTCTGTTTGTTTTATACTCCTTGGATTCTTGGAACAAAACATGCTCGTTTTTGTTTCTTTTTCTTGTTGGCTCATTCGACTACTGTCGTTTTGCTGATTCCGACGTTTTTTTCAGCACCCTTCCTCGTCTTTATTGTTTCTTCAATCAACGAAAGGGTCATCCTTTGTTTCCAACATCAGATTAGATGTGTTTCAGTGTGACGGTGTTGTGTATAGTTATTTCAGTTAGTTTGAAGTTAAATGACATTTTTTTTTGTGATTTTAGCCTATGTATAGTTTTAATGGCGATGATAAAAAAATTTAATGGTATACTCCTAGTTTTCATTAATCATCCATTGAATATATTGTCAAAAGCCGAAAAAACAACCAATCCAATCAAGTTTCATTTATAACCTTACTGGTATTGCAAGTTTAGCCAACCATACAAGTAAAAAACATCTAAAACCAATCAAAATAATCAATTTCATCATGTCTAACTTCTAAAACCAACTAATAAAAAAAACATAAACCGAATGATAACCACAAACCAAATACCAAATATGCTTCCAATCTTCAACTCTAGGCCTCCAAGATCTCTCCAACCTTCAAAATCTTTAGTTCACGTGTGTACCCCCCTTTATTATTAGGATGAAATTATATTACAAAATGTAAAAATGGTAAAAAAGTGTGAGAATAATACAATGACACAAAAAAGACACAACAGAGGATTAAAAAATTCATAACTCATAAATTAAATCGAATTTCAAAAAAGCGCTTCGGAGACCTTGTTCCCCATGTCGTCCTCCTTTATCAAAAAATAAACGAAAAATTAAAAAAATCAGTGTTTTCATTATGTCTTTTCTTTTTTACTTTCATTGTGTCTTTTGTAAATTTTTGACACAACAAAAGATATAATGAAAGTAAAAAAAAAAAGACACAATAGATTTTTTTATTTTTTTCGATTATTTTTTTTATGAAAGAGGATGGCGGGAGGAACAAAGTCTTTGAAGCACTTTTTTAAAATTCGATTTATATTATGAGTTATAATTTTTTAAATTGTGTCATTGTTTCTTTTTTACTATTATGTCCTTTGCACACTTTGTACCAAAAAATAACTTTATATATGAACCGCTCTTTTATAATTATTTTTTATATTTTTTTTGTATTCTAATAATAAAGATTCAACTTTAAAATTTATAACATTCTAATTGGTAGGTGGTGGTGGCATGACCTTCCTTCCCACCCATGTGGACATGTGACCATCATCTATTTATTAAGTTAACCCTTCTCTTTGTTATTTTTACTGATTTGACATCCTCTTCAATTTCGACACATTTACGGTTTTAAGTTATAATTATTTTATTTATTAAAGACTTTGTCAATTTACTACTTTAACATATTTACGATTTTGATTTAGTTATCACTTTGATGTAGTTATTATTTTGACTTTTAAATTTGGATATATATCTCTGACTTTTAATGTGTGACAGATTACGACTTTATACTGTAACATGAGAAATATGAAACTTTTACTATTAACTCCTGTAACGAGTTACATACATAGGATCCGACCGACGACCGCCGTATCGCGCGACACGATTTGTAACTGAGTTCAATTCTAATCTGCAATCTGCATCTTAAAATCTTCATACGTGGCCAGTTTATTTCTTAATTTTTCTGTCACAGTTTGATTTTATTGCGAAGTCCACATGCCCATCTTCACGTGACGTGAGTGCATGTTGATTCATGAGACTAGGTCCACAACTCCACATCCACAAATAACACGCATGATTAAAATATGAGCTGAAAAACATTTTAATTCAATTTACGTGGCCCCCATCTCAACTTATATCCGGTGTTTTGAAAACCGAACCGAATCGGTAGGTTGGACCGGTTGAACCGGGAACCGGTTCGGTTTAGGGGTTTGAACCGCTCTAGTCGTGAACCGGCAGGTTGCAACGGTCCAACCGATCGAACCGGAAAACCGGGCGGTTGAACCGGTAGAAAAATAGGTTGGACCAGAAATTTTTAAAATTTTTCTATATTTTATGTATAAAAATTTAAAATATTATAAAAATCATCCGGTCCGACCGATCGGACCAATAAGAAGGCCGGTTTGATGTCCAGTCCGGTTCTGAAACACATTGCTTATATCTCTTTCATTTGTTTGTTTCAACTTTATTTTTTTTTTCGTTATAGCTTTTTGAGTTTGCTTTCTTACTCTTCTTTAACATATAGTACGACTTTAATATTCTGGATTTGACTGGGTTATTATTTTGACTTCTAGCTTTTATTTTTGCCGCCTTTTAATATGTGACACATTGCGGCTTTTGCCGTGACGTACGGGACATAAAACTTTTTTTTATCAACGCATGTGACGACGTTACATACGCAAGACCCGACCATGTGACCAGGCCGCTGTAACGCGCGACCCGGTCTCATATCTAGTATATACTAATTGACAATGTCGGTGCTTTGCACCGACCGAATCACATGATGCCACGTCGCGTTTTAATTTTTTTTACTTTAACGTATTAACGGTTTTAATCCCCGAATTTTGATGTATTTACGGTTTTATTCCCCAACTTTTACTTTTTGTCATTTTAGCCCCTGATGAGTTTTCGACTTTGATCTCTTAGTCTACTTTGACATATAGTACGACTTTAATATTGTTATCGTTTTGACATCTAACTTTTGATAGTTTATCATTTTTTAATGTGACATATTACGATTTACGCCGTGACATATGGGACATGAGACTTTTTTTTATCAACGCATGTGACGAAGTCAAATACGCAAGACCCGACTACGTCACCCAACCACTGCAACGCATGGCCTGGTCTTAAATCCAGTTATATATATGAAGCAATTGCGAGTAAAATTCAATCAAAATAACCAAAAAGTATGTGGTATGTTTATATTAAATATAAATAGTTTAAACGAAATCACTTACTAGTTAATTCGTTAGTTGATCAAATTATTTTTTATGTGTTTAAGGAAATAATACAGTTTTGTTGTTTTTAAGATGATTCACATTTGCGACATGTTTGGACCTACTTATTAATAAGTTTTAAAAATATTTGAATCATTTGTCTTAAAATCAATGTTTTGTACTTATAGGAATGTAATTGGGATATTTAATGCTATTTAAATCTTGTTATTAACATGAACTATGAATAATGGATTAATTTTTGTGGGACCTAAGTTGACAAGTCGGTCAAGTAAGATTTAGTTTTCTAGTTGTTATCAATATCTTTAATATATTGATGATAAATTAAAGATAAATCAAATGGGTTGTATTTGATTTATATAGCTCAAGTATTAGATCTAATTAGGAGTTTGAGTTAGAATATAACTAGATCAAGTCATGGTCTATATAACATAATCAAGTTTGTGATTATGGTTATGACTTATGAGAGTCGCCTAGTAGGTTTTGTTAGACTTATATTTGTCCGAGCTTGTGGGTTATATGTCATAAGAGTATTGTATTGAGTTTTTAAGTTATTTTTCTTAATACAAGTTGTGGGAGTTATCCATAATCTCTTGGGTTCTCGTTTTATATCCGATTCTGGGTCTTTAATTCAGACCGCATATTTAATATTTTCTTCATAATTCCATGAAAAACCTGAGTTTTAATCTCCATATGGACCATATGTAGTCCAAGATTTTTGTTTCATGTCCAAACCCCTTAAGATGATCAAATCTCTTTTAACTGGTGAAGAGAATCTTCACGAACTTGGATTTTCAAATCAGACAATAAACGAGATTCGGCTGCTAGTTCTATGGACTCGATTTATATATTCAAATACAATGAAGATTTCAACTCTGGGAGACCTGTGTTCAAATCCAAGGATAAAGGTTTTAAATGGTATGACCGTTTAATTGACAAGTCTACATTATAGGCCGGGGAGCCTTGAAAGCTCCGTTCTTAAGCGCCCATTAGATGATGGTAGGCCAGGACTTAGAACTCAGACATTACACTTTATCTGAGTGTGCCAATCGTGGTTTGAAAAATTGACCCATAAGAAAGGTTGTTGTAAGCCTTCACTGCACTCGCAGTAACGAGAGGCACCAATGCTTATGAGAAACATCTATTGATGTTAGAGATGAGGTTTCGATCTCAGTCCTTGCGTCTCAAAGCGCAACAGTTATAAACCGTTGCACCAACCGCTATTATAAAAACTAAGATGTAACCTCTATTTCTTTTTGTATTTGGTTTTATTTGCATTTTAATTAAATAAAATTTCTGTTGTTTAAAAACAAATAGAAGTGCAAAATCAACACCATGTTTTTAATAAGGCAGTCAATCTTTTCTATAAAGCATATAGTAAGTAAAAGCATATCTTATATCTACAATTAGAGGTGCCATACTGCCATAAGTCCATAACACCTAGCTTGAAGATGTTTATAAGCTCGCATGCAATAGAGAGGGAGGAACTGTCAGCTGATACGAGGGAAAACATTCTCAGACGAGATTATTTCAATTTTAAATCTTTAAGGTCAAAAGTAGATTAAAAAACAATGTAAGAAACTATTGCCGTAACGTCAATTCTAATTACATGATTATTCCATTTTTAATTCTTAGTTCTGCGATAATCAGTAACCACCTTGAAACCGAACATAACCATAACCACTAAAACAAGTACGAAGATAACCAAATCATTTTGACCATCAATCTCGTCTTCTAGTCTAAACAAACAATATGAGATCACCAAGTTCATTCTTAGCCTCCAAAAGCTCAGGTTGAATACCTCCTTAAATTTGAAGTACGAATCGACACATAAAAAACTTTTAGTTCCACAAAAAACCAACAGGGTTTCATGCGCCGATTTTCATGCCAGTGTTCTTGATGACACATAATGATACCATCCTGTGGTTTCTGCAAAAAGTGAATCAAACATTTACTTAAGGGTGTGTCTATTTGGGCTGTGTTGTGTCCCAAACGGGTTGAATGAGCCGAATCAAATTGTCGAACATGTTAAAGGTTGAAAGATGCTCAAAAGTCTATAATTAATGCACGGAACGTCCTAAATCATCCACTCAAAGATTCAGGTCATTTTTTACGGTTATATTAATAATAACAATAATAATAGTAAAAAATTGACGCATTAGTTATTTAAAGCTATAAAAAATGGACAAAATGTGTTGAAGTAGGAGTTGTTATTTTATATCCTTTAAAAGTTGCTGGTAAAAAAACAATGAAACCCTGGAGATAACGTTTATCTCCATTGCCAACCATTTATAGTGAGATATTGAAAAAAACAAAGAGAATAGGATTACCATGATGACATGGAGCTAATCAGGTTTGCTTTATCAGATTTTCGATGTCGGCTGCGACTTCAGAGACTTTAGAATCTTTTGATGCTTTTGCTAATTTGGCGACACTGCCGATGTCGAAGTCTAGTGCTATTTTCTTTACAAGACCCTCGAGCATCTGTGACAGATTAGATTATAAAGGCATTGAAAAATGTAAGAAAATGGTGATTCGTGAATGCTAGTTAAATAATAACTTGAGTGTTAAAAAAACGACTAGTTAAACATACCATCGATCCGATAGCTACTAAAGCTCGGTATTTCGCATCAGCTTCCAGATTTTCTCCTTCCGCGATCTGTACAGAAGCAATAAAAACCCATGATTATTGGTTAACTTGACTACTTGTAAATTTGTAATCATAATCACAGAAGGGGATGGGGGTCTACTTTTACTTTCACGCATAGCTTGGTTAATGAATCGATTTGGGATATAACAAGTAAAATATTGAAAAAAAAAACAAAATGAAGATAAATGGAAAGATGGCTCAAAGTACGCCAAAGTGTAATTTTAAAACATAAAACCTCCCTAAACCAATTTAAATAAAAATTAACATGTAATAAAATTTGAAACTATATAAGTGTGAAAACAAATCAAAACAGAAGAAATTTCAGATAAACCAGGCTGTAACAAGCCACTTTCTGACATGTGCCACAATTGTACCCTTTTAACACGTTTACAATCCCCCCCGGCACACCTCCCACTAAATTGCCACCTCTAGATTCTATTGCTGCGAAAAGGGAAGGTCTATGTACCTCCAGAGCGGCTGAAAGAACATGAGCTTGACCTTCTTCGTCCTTCTTTTCAATCAGCAGCACGGCATAGCTATAAAGGTTAGAGTAAATTGTGAAAGTATTAGCTTAAAGCTAAAGATTGTAACCCACCATAGAACAACTGAGATGCTTCACATAGCTTAAAGCTAAAGATTGTAACCCACCATAGAACAAATGACTTCACAGGAGTGTTTTTGGAGCATATGGCTGATAAAAAGCTTGAGCTATTAAAACTCATATACTACAATAGTAGTTTTACTATCTTGATGAAAATATAAGAAACAACTGTGGCAAAGGTTTTTGTTCTTTTATTAATATATAAATCAAACAACTAATAACTATTTATTGATTTCACCCGAAAACATATTTCCAGAAATCCAAGGTAAAACATTCACCTACTTCAAAAACCAAGCATAACATTCACCATCCATTGTTGAAAGCTTCTTTTCTTGAGAAACATCTTTTTAAAATCAGTGCAAAACCGAAATGACTTTCATTACAAAAGGTCAATAACAATCATTTTTGAAAATAAAGACACTCTCGTTAGAGGTTCATCGGGGAAAATGGAAAGAAAGGAGATTGAATTGTAATATCCATTAAAATGGAAGATAACAATTACAGCTAGTAGGTAAATCAAATGTAAAATTTCTGAGCACTTACTTGAGTACCAATGTAGAGTAAGAAACTTGGACATTCTTATTCGGAGATGAATAACAACTTGCGAATGCATCGAAAATCTACAGAGTAGAAAAATGGAAATCAATTAACATTCTCACAAAGAATAGCCTGTCAACCCCTCATACTTTCTTACAAATTGGGTCCAATTCTGGTTTCACATTGTTTTAGACTAAACAAGAAAAAACTATTATTTTTACAACACGTTCCAACAAAACAAACATAAGAATACAAAATCTAGCACCTATGCACATACCTCAACACGGTGCTTTTGCAACCAAAGATGATATCCTGAGGTCTTAAAAAGATTTACCACAGCACGGATACTGGTTAGAAGATTTGGAGGAAGAGGACTACTTGTAACCTTTTTGATCAACTCCATGAATGTATCTGAAGAAGCAAAGACAGATTTATAATAAATTTTTAAACCAAATCATCAATCATGTGCCAAGTGGCCAAAGAAAGTTAAAATCAAGGCACTTTGCACGAAAAGTAGTCAGGCTAGCCAGCTAGTTGGATCTTTTTTAACTACCTTAGACACATAATAAAATTACTTTAAAAGTTACAAAAAAAATCAAAACATCATGTATTATACATGGACACCCATATATCCACATCAGAAACTGGAGAAAGCATAACAATCTAGAATCTGAAGTTACAAAGGGCATTCTAAAAACCTGCAGCTTGTTATATGCGTGAGAAATTAGTATGTATACCATTTTCATCATCAACACGCTTGAGAAGAGTTGACCCGTCCGGATGCAGAATGACCATCCTTAACACGTCAATAACTGACAATAGAAACAAACAGTTAACTATTTTAGCAGACTAAAGGCTCAGAGGGATTATAATGATCATAGTTTTAAACAAACATCATAACTACACTACTGAAAATAATACACAAGCCTCAAGTCAACAAGCAATAAAAAGTTTCAGTGAAGTACCAAATTTGATCATATGTTCACTACATGATGCAAGTCAATGACTATGAGAAGACATTAATATTAAATGTGTTAAAATTGGTCAGGATAAGAAAAGCCTATTCTATACATAGATTATCTCTAACATAAAATAAGATATGCCTATAGTAAACTAGGAAACTCATGTTTTTCTTGATAACCGAAGTCATACGGCACTAAAGTGTAGTATGAACACATACTATCAGACAAAACAGAAAATACAGATTATGTAGATTAGATAACCCATGGATTTAGCATTCCCTAAGACAACCATAGTATTGTCAATTCACAAAAGATGCTCACCTGGAAACATCATTGAAACTGGCCACGCTTTTAGCAATTTTAACAATAAACTGATGTCATCATCTGAAAATCTACTGCTATGATAATGTGATGTGTCCTTCAATATTTTAGTTATCGCACCCAATCGTGTTGTCTCAGTCTCACTGAGTGACAAGCTCTGCTGGTCCTAATATACAAAAGTCAAACAAAAAGTTAGCAGTTGTTCAAAAACAAAACAAAACAAAACAAAACAACAATTAGCATTTATAAGTAATTGCAAAAAACATCTAATGATTAACACAACAAAACTCCCCCTTTGTCAAACAAGAATTGCAATGTCTGGCCCTACGTGTTCAACAATGAAGAATCTTCTTCAAATACCATTGAATTTCTCCTCTGATACTTCAACAATATTCGAGATTACAAATTTATGAAACTATATTCAAATGAGAAAATATATAAATTTCCTTCAGACATCCAAACAGAACACAATGGAAATAGTAGCAAGATAAACCTAGCCTCTAAAGATCCAAGTTTTGGAACCCTTTAAAAAGCTCCAAACATGGCAGAGGAAAGCAAAAGCATACACATGATCATGACATGTTATAAACATCATACAGATGATGAGTGTAGATACTAGATACAACACCACTACAAAACAAAACAAGAGTGATGATGAAAGTATAAGCACAAAACTTACCGGGTCAGACTGTAAAGCCTTGTTGAACTCAGAAATCTTTTTAAGGATTCCATCAAACTGAGCCGCATCAAAAACAAGCATTCCTTTCTGAAAAAGATTAGTTCCAAGTTATAAATACCAAATCATAAAAGTAAAATCATGGACATGAGGACGTTAATTTCCAGTTCAAATTTTCCTTCAACTGCACTAAAGCTAGCAAATTGTTTAAACAAATCCCATAGTAGATACAACCGAACTCCAGACTTAACAGAGCCAAACATTCACAAAGCACGACCAAAAAGGAAGCAAAAAATATAGCACCAAAGCAAATATGTGCTTTTCTATAAGTAAATGAAAACAATCAGATACCTTGGGTATATGCTTGAATACTGGTTTGCTTGATACAGCTGTTCCACATGCAAATAGAAAATGATCAAATAGAGGGGTAAAAAAAACATGTTTATACAGAAACGAAAAATTAAGCAAAATGGAGATCAATCCAACAATAAGCAAATACCAGGCTTTGAAGGTTGTCCAGGTACATAGGCGTTGGCTGAAAGATGAGACACATCATGGTAATTTAAAATGAATAAATCTATATGATGACGTAAACTGGACCACCACATGATGATGTGTTTACCTCCAGTGTAAGGATCACGAAATGATGAATCAAGAATGACATCTTTTTGTCCTGAATTTTGTAATATAAACTCTACAACTTGTTGACGGTAGGAAAGGGGCAGATTCTCCTTGAGAAGCCACTTATCAGCGGTGTCATATGCATTATCTGTAAATTGGAGACAAACAAAACCATCATCACCAAACTGCTTTTGACAATCTTCCATTATGTTAGTAAACTATGCCTTAAAAAAAATAGAAATACCTGATCTATTATATGGCAACTTTCGAATTGGTTCGCCGTCTCCAATATCAACATCAAAGACTGTTTGACACAGTTTTCGTGGATTGAGAAAAAAAGAGAAACAAAAAAAGGCAATAATGCCAAAGCAGATTCTCAGAAGGCTAACCATAATCATATTGTACTCCGTTAAGAACAGGGCGTTTCATGCCATCATCAGGCCCATCTATTACTTCCCCGATCTAAAACGCATACAGCAAATGCTAATTACAAATTACAATATCAACATAGCAAGAAAACCAAATCATTGAACTGCATAAAACTTCTAATAGACATCTCTAATCACTGATTAACTTGAGCAGTTATGGTTGATTTTGAATCATATTCTCAAAGCACCCAAAATTACAATGAAAATAAGTTTAAACATTAAAGATCAGATAATATACTTTAACATATATCTGAGTAGGTCAATAAAAACCATCTAAAGTTATTATAACAGGCCCGAAAAATACATGTTAGCTTTTTTATTAAGAGACATTCAAGTGCCCACACCCTCAAATTAACATTGTTATAAGAATCAAATGCCGATAATCCATGAGTGTTAAATTTATCCAGACAACGTTTGATCATAAACTATCCTACAACTTAAAGCTAGGCTTCATAAAAACATGAGATTTACATGTCTCACCTGAAAAGCAATACAGATGATTAAGGTTAAGCATACATGCTAGCAGACATCTAAATTTCTTATCGTTAGCTACGGTTAACAAGGATATGTCTTGAATAACACATACATAAAGAAAAGTCATACAACTCTGATGCTTTGACTATGCATGTTTTTATGTGTATTATAAATCTCATTGGCAAACTCTGATGTAGCATAAACAAAAAGTTACACGATAAAAGTATATTTTCGAGCGTATGGGGAATATATCATGCTATCTAACCGAGATCAAACAAAACATAGTACAATGAAAATATATACTAATGACTCCATGTTTATACCAAATGATCACGACTAAATACACTTTTACAGGTAAACTAAACGGATAATACCAATATATACAAACAATGTTGTAGAACTCGCTAAGCGGTAATCGGGCGGTAAGGTACCTTGAAGCTAGGAATCAGGATTAACCGTGATTGATCGTTTATTTTTATATGTATATTTCAATTATATATACACATACACACATATTAATGTGAATAATATACTTCAAAATATTTCAGTTTTAGTTTTATTTATATATATAGACATATTGATGTGAATAGAACACTTCAAAATTCTGAGTTTGATAGCGAAAAGTGAAATTATCGCCTACGATTATGGATTTAAGGATTCAAACCCATGGGTTATGGATCGGGTATGGTAAATTTAAGGTTTAAAACCATTTAAATTCTTTGCCCTTCGTTGACCGATTACTACCATTAACCACGCCTAGAATCACCTACTAATTATATGGACTGGTTATAAACAAATTCCTCGGGATCATTATGAGGAAACAGAATGCCAGTAGCAACACACTCGATTGATTATATTACAATGTCAATCTAGTGACCACTATAATACCCACCCCATCCCCCAACCAGCACAAAAAGGTACAAATTGATGAATTATGATGCAATTTACCGCTTAACCTTTCTTGCAAGCGAAGTATTTTTCTAAACGAAAGCAAATATGTTTCCGTAAAAAAAGGGCCTTCATATGCCATGGTTGTCACAAGCATGAATTATATATATGTAGAAAGACATCAGCAAACATTGGTAACATAAGTTTTGATCTAAAGAACATAAGATAAATGGTACAAACCCCAATTATGAGGTAAAACTCCAACTTAAAATGTATAGAACCATACCTTATCCCACTTTTGTTCCTTCATATTCCACGCATATGCAACACCGTTGTCTCCTTCACGTACAACCATTGTCTGCCCATCTTTGGTTCCTGATCATCACATAATTATAGAGACTTAAAACTAAAGGCTATTTATTTCTTTTATAAGATGGGTTATTGTTTCTTTTATAAGATGGTGACTTCGGAAATACATAAAGAAAGTGTTTTATTCAAAACCTCAACCTCAGTATATTCAAATAATCAATACATGTGCTTCATTAGTAAACCTTGAAAACATGAAAATTTATCATTCAATCACAATTGTGGTCATGTAAACCTACTTGGTTTTCCACGAATGTAAACGGTTGGCAAATAGCATTTTAAGTACACTTTACACCTTTAAAACATAAATGAGGATACAAGGAACAAGAACATTTCCAAACAACAAACATAGCATTGGCCTCACTGACTCATGCAACCTCTAGCTAATCTTATTCATACTGCTTGATAGAAACTGTGGCAACTACAAAGGTTAGAATTTTAAAAAATGCTAACCAGTCACTAAAAAATCTTCTATCACACGCTCAAAACAGGATGAGGAATAATACCACATCAGAATATAAAGTTTTAAGTTAGACAAGTGACCAAGAAAAATCATGAAGACTAAACTATCCTTAGTAAGTAATAAATAGTGCATAAGAAAACTTAAGAAACTTCTTTTTCCAAATCTTGCATGGTCATTGTTCCAAGCTTAATGCTTTTGCAAGAAACCTCAAAATACCTTTTTAAAATCAACAGGATATTGATACGTAATCTTATAGTTGTTAGTGACAGAAAAAACAAAACCGTTAATCTTATAATTGTTAAGGAATAACTACAGCAGTTGGTAACCAACTGGTAATAATACAATACTAAAAAAGCCATAATACTCTCTCCTACGGTCCTTATCTTGTACCAGAACAAAATCCTCATAATACCTGGAACCTGCAAAGCCTCTAAACCGGGTAACTCCTCCAATTTCAAGCCTCCAACTCTCTTCCTAGCAAACACAAAATGAAGATTTTATAAAGTACGGCGGGTATGATACCTAACACAGTTGGTTAAAAAAATTATTTTATGCAGCTCATGAATAATATCAGGTTACTAATCACTCATCTAAGTCTAAACTTCATAAATGGTCAGTAGGTTACAGATGTTATTTTATGCAGCTGATGAATAAATTATTGAGTTACTAATCACTCATCCAAGTCTAAACTTCATAAATGGTGAAATAGGTTCTTAACTTTTGGTTCATGTTTGGAAAAACCATACAGCTTGAGCTTAGAGTGAGGATGCATGAAATTCTGTTTAAATGTATCAAATTTTCTAAGGCTAATTTAAATGGCACAATGTTATCTCGTACATACTCAAACCTAAATGATAATATTTAGCCAAATTAAATACATACATACATGTATATAGATGTATGCATGTGTGTATGTACGTATATGTGTGTGTGTGTACGAATCATCCATTGTGAAAAAGGAAAAGTCCCTATTGATCATATATTCATATGTCAAACAGCCTCAAGCCAAAAAGAAAAGAAAATAACATGTATAGACCAGAAAGGCAAACATCACATTTCAAAGAGCTGGAAAATAGCTTATTACATTAAGATTTAAGGGTTCCTTCTACAACAGGAACAAGCCTAGCCCAACACTACTTGGTAATTTATAGGCCATGCCTTTCTCTTTCTTTTGATTAAATGTTCAACCAAACTTCAATTTATTCAAAATTTAATATGTACCAGTCAATTGTAAGAAATATATGTGCTGAAAAAGTACAAATTGGCATTACATGGTATGTGAATGAAGCTAGAAAAGAACTAATTGTCATGACTATATGTGGTTTTAAAAGATAAGAGATGAAGAGTTTTGTACAAATAGGTTCCACACCCACACCAAAATCAACAAGTCGTACACAAGAACCAAGAAAGACAAACGAACGTTGAAAAAACCCTGCTAGAAATAGAATCGGTTCAAAATTAGGTAACCAATCCAGATGCAAAACAGAAGAGCATACTTTCTATAAAGAGAGTGATAGATACCTGCTTCCCTTGTATTGAGAAAGTAGAGAATCATATGCCTCAAGTTCAAAAGCCTCAGCTATCTTATCCTGATGCATTGTCCAAATACGTGCCACACCATCAGAACACGCAGTCACAATATCACCATTTTCCAAAAACTTGACATCCCAAACACAACCAGGATGCTCTATGCTTTGGACACAAACTCCATCTAGAAGCCAAACACAAGCTCTAAACGATTAATTCCAAAGTAGTTTAAAATAATAAAAAAATATATGTATACACCTAAAAGATACAGAAATAGTGCATGTGTGATGGGCACCTAATGCACCAACTACCATTTCATACAAGTGACTCAAGCATAAAGATATGGACCAAGTAACTGATGTATCTGACCAATCAAATGAATATATGATTACTAAAAGGTATGAAACATAACTAACTATTATAAACCTTACTAACCTGAAGGAATATGTAATCAATTAAAAATAATTTTTTTGATGTTTCTCCAAGTAGACAATTTGCATGTATACCCCTGTCATGATATATGTACAAATCCAAAACTGGCTACACACAATCATAACAAGATTCTCATGATTTCTTAAAATATGGGCAAGTGAATATGTAAAATTCCAAATATTACAAATAGTTGAACACAAATGTCACCAATGAGGACATTAAAAGCCTCCTATACGGCTATACTTTGTTTCTCAGTAAAAATAAGTCCCCAAAAATAGACACTATCCTTCTGAAAATCTGCAAGATGTTTGCCATAACCAGCAATATATGTGACTCCAATTTCAGTTTGAAACTTATATATGGCTACAGCTAAAGTAAAGTGCTTCAAAACAGTGTTATCTTAGTTCTTGATCTCAACTGCAATTATCTTTATTAACTCACAGTTCATTCATTATTAGCATCTCATCTTTTCATAGAGGACAGAAAATACCATTTACGGATTTTATGCAAAAGAAAAAATATATAACCTTTCCATATCTTTGCTGATCCATCCTCACTACCGCTAACAACAAGCCCAGATTTGTTTGCGTCGACAGAATAGACAATGGCTGTGTGACCAACCATCTCCAGTAAAACCTCACCAGTAAGCGCCCATAGCCTGATTGAGCTGTCATTTATAAACCAAAAATGGCCTATCAACTTAATACATATATTTGTTAAAAGTTAATAGTGCTTACATAGAAAATAAGGGAAATCAAGAGAAGGTAGTGATTACATACTAAAGAGATGACGATTGTATATCAAGTAGCAAATTATTGAACATGTCAAATTAAAAATCCAAAGCTACTAACAGCATGAGGCGATATACTTTAGAGGTGATGTTAAGGCTCACTAGTCATGCCATGGCTAAAGACTCACAACAAGAGAAAATTTATGATAAGAAAGAAGAGTATGTGTAGTACAATGATTCTTATGCTGGGGAAGAATGCAAGTATGCCCACATCTTCTTTGCCGTAAGGTAACACTCAGCGATACTTCAAACTAGTGATTATTAAACTTCATAAAGCTATCCTAATTCCATTATAATCATACTTCCATTCCCAGCTTTTAGGCTTTGAAGGATCTCAACTCAAGTAAGCATCTCGTCCAAAATTTCAACCCCACTTTAAAATAGCATAATCCACTGAGCCTGGTTACCAGAGCTGAGTGTCATGAAGATCTTAAGAATAATGGTCCGAGTTATATAATACGAGAATTATACTATCACTTTCCTTTGCTTCATCGCTAAGTTTTTAAGTAAGAACTCAGAAATAACAAGCAAGACGTAGTCTGGAATCAGAATGGAGTTAGGGTACGGTGTTTATGGATAAGTAGGAAAGGTAAAGAGTTGGTATTTATAATAAAAATATCTTGGGACTGGAAACAACAAGGTTTTGCACTGGAATAAGAAATTTGGTATTTCAAATTATGGTTTTTTTCTATGGGCTAGAAACAGAGCTTACTTAGAAACATGTGTTATGAAGAAATCCCAGCAGTGGAAATTAGGAAATCAGCAGAAAAAAGAAACTTGGTGAGACAAACAGCACTGAGTCACTGATAATGATGCTGTTAAGCTAGCTTCTCACAGACAACAATCACAAAATCACCTTGGGTTTTATGACTAGGTGAACAGGATAACATGAGAGGTTGTCATTTGTCAAAACAGAAATCAGGTCCAGCAATTGGTAGAGTTATAGGGTTTTGGCAAACCTATTGAAGTGTGACAAATGAAGCAGTCAGATCAGGGAGCTTGGATTCTGTTGGAGTTAATCTTGTTGGTTCACACATAATGACATAGAGTCGAAACATGGAAATGAAGTTTAGGCTATTTTATTATTTACTTGTTTGGTATGTTTTCTAGTATGGTAAGGATGTTTGAGTCATTTAAAAATTGATTTAGTTTGAGTTGGTTTCATTTAGTTTCCTAGTGTAGGTAGGATTAGAAGTCTTGCATTGCAATTTCGTTTTAGTGAGTATTTATGTTTTCTAATTAGTAAAATAGTGTCGGTCAAAACTTGACAAGACACCGAGAGTTTTGTGTTTGTATTCTAGTTTTGTGTTGGTATCCTTCTATTTTCTGATGCTTAACCATTATATTCCAAGGAGAAGTGCCTGTAACTTGAAATGTCTAAGACAGTCAAAGACCGGTAGAGAAAACAACAAAAAGCGAGGAGCACAGAACAAGGAGAGCAAGTTTATGTGTATTTTATTCAAGATAGAAGTGGGTATTATATACGAGTATTTAATCTATTTATAACTACAGCCCCCGTACTAAAAAGGCAAATTGGCTAAAAATAATCCCAACTAACACCTATTGGCCGAGAATAATCCCAACTCAGTTTATTCCCTCCAGTGGTCCCAAATCCAACTTTTTTGGCCTCCAGTGGTCCGCCGTTAAGTGCACTTAACGGCCGTTAACTTTTTTTTGATTTTTTTCGAATTTCAGAACAAGGTTTTATGGATATTGATCGGGAGGAGTATACGATTCAATTGATGTAAACCTTACTTCGAACTGGGGTTCCAAACGACAAAACGGTCTTCAATCGGGTGTTTAAAACCTAACTGTGCTTTAACCGGATATCAAAATTAAACCATTTGGAGCAACAATTGGAAGTAAGGTTTACATCAACTGACTCGTATTCTCCTCCCGATCAAAATCCCTAAAATATCTGTTTGAAATTCGAAAAAAATAGAAAAAAAGTTAACGGCCGTTAAGTGTACTTAACGGCGGACCACTGTAGGCCAAAAAAGTTGGATTTAGGACCACTGGAGGGAATAAACTGAGTTGGGATTATTTTCGGCCAATAGGTGTTAGTTGGGATTATTTTAGGCCAATTTCCCTACTAAAAAACTATAATCACAACCTAAAACTGTTACAATGCTATAAATATGCTTTGACCACCATTAGAACAACAAAAATGCATTCACTACTGGTTGTGTAGCGTTTTCCGTCAGATCGCCTTAATATTGTAGTTGAAATACTTACAGCTCAAAGTCACCTCATCGTCTCAAATAATTTCAATTAATCCATTCAACATTGATTTTAATATTAAACTGCAGCATGATCAAGTAAGAAAATTGGACTGTGTAGACATGCTTGACAATCATCATTATTTACGATCTATTACAAAAACTGCAACATGAATATAGTTTCATGTTTCAACACATTCTAACATGAATATAGTTTCATGTTTCAACACTTTCTATCAAGTAGTAACCATCCTCTGGCACTGACAACATGCCCTGTTTAGAACAGCATAAAATAACACAAACAAAAGCAAGGATTTTATCCTAACCAAAGTGAGAAGGCTGAAATAAAAAACTTATATATGTGCTTGAGCAAGCAGAGTGCTTGTAAACAATTAAAATCCAGGGATACATGCCTAAACACAAAATTAAATGAGAACCAGAAATCTTACCCATCATGTGATGCAGAAAGAACTCCCAAATCAGGCATTACAGCCAAACCTCTCACTGTATCTGCAGAGTTCCCAGAGAGAATAATCACACACTCAAACTAAACAAATCCATTTTCAAAGAAAATGCATCAGCATACATGCTAGTTGTTCAAGTCAAACAAGCACATATATTATGGACATACATATAGAGTATGATGAGATCATAAAGAAAAAGAGCACATGATCAGAAAATTAGTAATCATGCACTTCAGAAAGCAACTGATATTTGATCATAGAATTTCTCTATATTTAGGTATATGCACTAGTAGTTTCAGAT
The DNA here is from genome assembly GCA_030867185.1 of Tagetes erecta. Lineage (NCBI taxonomy): Eukaryota > Viridiplantae > Streptophyta > Magnoliopsida > Asterales > Asteraceae > Tagetes > Tagetes erecta. The sequence goes on along the minus strand of CM061488.1, from coordinate 81,832,962 downwards.
CGTGCTGTCTGGAGTAGACAGAGGCAAACACATACCTGTGTGACCAGAAAAGGTATGCGTGCATGTGCTTCCCTTCCAAAGCTTTAGAGTGCTGTCGCTTGAACCTGGATCACAATTATATCAAACAAATCTTCAATCATAAGTGTAGCCAGCGTTCCATGGACACTTTCATTCACAGAAATGGTCCCACTTTGAAATAAACAAACAATGAAATAATAGATATATGGGAGCTAAGTGTGGCTTCAAAGTTGAACATTTAATTTATTAAAAAGAGAAGAGATGAAAGGCAACTAACATGGCTTTATATGGAGATTGGGGAGGATAAAAAACAGAGAATATAAAAACACAGAAAGAATGACTAAGATGCATTTGAACCTGTTATAAGTTCACCGGTATCTAATCTCCTTACTACTTGAATTGGTGCCTTGTGAGCTTCCCAAACCTCAACTTGATGTTCTCCTTTCCATCGTCTTAGAGTACTTTCGTATAGCAAAAAATAAAAAGGGAAAACTGTTATCAGGCGCTATGGTGAACAAAATTTGATCAATTATATAAAAATAAGGCAAAATTTCCAATCAACAAACAATGATAATGTCTGATCCATCCTAAACAAAAACAGTTAACTAACCAATCAACAGACGATGATACGATGTCTGATCCATCTAAAGTGACTCCAGTTACTTGCATTTTATGACCTTTCAACGTCTGAACTTTCTCTCCGGTCGCTAGATCCCATACCAAAACAAGTGTGTCCATACCACCAGATATAAGGGCACCTTCTGGAAACTTTTCATTAGAGGGAACCCAAGCCAATGGTCCAACAAAGCTAGTATGACCAAGTAGTATCTTTGAAGAGGTGTAAGCAAAGTTTTTAGTCGGATCCAAAGACCAGAACCTAATGGTTCGGTCTCTTGATGAAGTCGCTATTCCATCACTGTCACAAACACATATACCACGAACCTAAAAATAAAACAAATAAAAAATTAACACTTACAACAAAAAAGAGCGTTACAAGGACTCTTCCCATAACAAATGCATGCAGAAAACATGACCCGTTCCTACCAAGTTCAACAAAGTGTAATTTTTTCTAGAGTAATACTACAACAGGAATAAAAGGAAACCCAATGTCCTCCCTTCCAAAACATGAACCGCATTTAGACTTTTGTACAAAATCCTTGGACAATGAAGCTGATGAAAAGTTCTTAACAATGCACCATGCAACTATTGCTATCATCAATCACAACTATTAACATATAAGAGGTCTAAATAAGCTCATATTGTTTATCCAAAACTCTCTTCAAAAATCATCTTCAATTTCATAACCAAGGAAATGTAGATTGCTGATTAGCCATATAGCAATCAAAATGTAAATATAACAAATGCTAAACCTAACAATCATACGAAACAAAATCAATATAGCATCAATATAGTTAACAAATCGCAATTTTCACCACTTCTTCCATGAGATTAAGACATTGTTCAAGTACAACAAAATCACAAATAGATGAAAATAAAGCCAATCTAGCTCATACTTCACTACCAAATCGCTCAACTTCAATTTCATTTTCACTTTCAAGTCCAATTTGGAAGAAAAACTCGATCAATAAGTAAAACAACAAACTCCGTAGCAACTTAATATCGCTAAAAAACATTCGCATGCACGAACTACAAATAAGTAGTAGATAAAAGAGATGTACATCATCTTCATGACCTCGAAGCTGGCAGCGCAATCGGTACTGAGCGAAGTCGATATCCATAGCCATCGGGAGTTAATCGTCGTCTCCGGTGAAATTGATCGTTCTAGGGTTTGAAGATCGATGGAGTGATCGGGGATTAATCGTCGTCTCCGGTGAAATGGATCGTTTTATAAGTTATGTAACATCGCTTGTTCCCCAAGTTGTGCTTTTTGTGCGGTATAAAACCTCAAGATGGTTTAGATTTTAGTTACTGAAAATGTTAGTTAATCTTTTTGTATATCCCGTGACGCGTTTGTAAGTTTGTATCGTGTTTATAAATTGTAACTTTTGAAAATTATGCGGGTCGACTTTGGTTTTGTTACTATGTATTTGTGTTTTAACTAGTTGTATATTATTTGAGTTTGAACTCTAGATTATTAAAACATAACATTGAAACTCTTGTTTTTAATCCATTTATCTACTACATTATTTTTAAAAAACAACTTTTAAAATTACAATTATAGAGCAAATAAAGGTTTTAAATTTGGTGATAATAATATGAGGTTGTTACATATATAAACTTACATGTAAAACTCTCTAAAACTACATTGTCTTTCTACAAATGATGGACGTTCAAAAGAAATTTACCAAGAACCTTTTATGGGAAGATCCAAATTTTAAAAACTTTACACGGGATTATCACATTTCTCCCCAATGGGGTCCTGTTCTGCCAATCGCGTACCAAAAGGCGATTCCTACCCCTAAAGAAATAGAAATTACACTGTATGTAGACTTCTTTAGGTTCTACCATTTTTCATACACATTTCACATATGAAGATTACTCCTTGTTATGAGAAGCATTAAGACACGGTTGCGTCTTAATCTCTTTCACGCCTTTTTTAAGTTAAAGAAGGACGGTGATTGGTATTCCTTCGACAAAAGAAGCGCGTCCAAAAGTATGATCGGTTTGATGCCTACAAATTCGAAAGATAAGCATTGCGGACTAAATTCTTCTTTGAAGACTCAGGTCTCATCCATAGGAACGAGAAGCTTCGTTTAAAGGGTGAAGAGGTGTTTGATGAAATTCTGTAGGCCGCCCAATTAGAGTCAAAAGACATCCTTATTTTACTCAGAATCCATCGGATGTTCAACCCATTCTAATTCTTTTTTGTTTTGCCTTACTCGGTACACTTTCGTTATTACAAACTCTTTTTAATGGTAATGCTGATAAACGGGTTCCCATCAATGTTAAATTGTCGGACGGTGAAGAGAGTTTCTAGACAAAACTCACGACTTCATTGTCCATCCATAGAAAATGGCGGCGTGGACGAAAACAGCCCGGTTGACTGTGGGATGGAGACTTTCGCCACTCATGTTTCTAAAGAGGAAAAACCCTGTCAATTTTTTATATGTCCAAATTTTCAAAAAACAAATACAATACAAAAGGTAAATAAGAAGCCAATCTTTATTATTATTGCCTTTTTAAAGATATTAATAATGTAAAAGATATTGTAGATTAAAAGATATACGTGTAAACTTATTTACATAAAAACTGGAACATAAGAAATCGATTGTGGAAGAATAGTGGTGAGAGTGAAACACAGTTGAGGACCCTAACTAAAACAACTCAAACCATAAAGCTTTGAAATCAAGGAGAAACAACATAATTCATCAGCTAAAGTCATTATCACTAAGACAACAAGAACTCCCTTTTAAGCTTTCCCCTCACTACGGCCCCGATAAAATAAAAGTCGAAATTCCTAAGCAGCTTATAACACAAACAACAAGGAGAATATGCAAATGGATGCTTAAAGTGAGTCGCATGACTGACTGGTCACAAAAGAATCAGGTTTTCACTTTTCGATGCCTTGTTGCAGATATTGTATGAGATCATAACCAGCAGTAGACCACTTATCATATGCATCTGCACATGTGCGGATCATGAAGTTTGCTGCTTGTCTCTCACTCATCTCGGGATTAAATCTCTTTCTTAGATTGCCAATGGGGTCTCCTCTGCTAAAACATGGCAAGCCACTTTCTACCATCATTAATACTGTGTTTATGATCCCATCCATATAGCGTCGAGCAGCAAGGTATCCTTTCACACACAAGCTGAGAGAATAATACAACAATATAATTTAGCTAAAAGAATGGGTAAAACTATGAAAAGTCACATACAGTTATAGCAACAGTATTGTTTTTGTAATCAGAATCAATGCATTAACTATTAATAAAGAAACAAAATAAACAAAAACGAAGGTTTTTGGGTCAATGCATTACTCTCACCTTTGGGTGAGGTGCTTGGTTTAGAGATGGTGATGTTGATAATAAAATTATGATTTTCACTATTATTAATTATAAGATGTTAACTACTAACTTGTATCCATACCTTACAAATAAAAACCAAGTTTCACTTTTCATGGCACCGGACGGATCAAGCAGCTGAGTCATCTCATGACTTAGCTTAAAGTGAGCGCTTTCAAATCGCATGTTTCCACCAGGTGATGTCTCTAAGATGAAACCAAAATCAATATGGACAAGCCTACCGGCACTGCATTCAAAAGTGTTGGTGTTAACGTTTGGTAATTTACTTCATGCAGCACAATAAGTAAAAACTAACTAACTAACTATAGCTTCATTGCTCAAAAAACTACAAGTATAACTATAAAAAACAGTATTTAAGTAGAGCTACTGGTAAAACAAAAAATGGTATATTAATAGATGCATCACAGTATCTCAGAATTATATGAAACTTACTTATCGAATAAAAGATTTCCATTATGTCTATCCTTTGGCTGAAGCAACAAACTGGCAACAGCATAACCGGCACTGCTGATGATGAAATTATGACGGGCAGCTTCAAAATTAGGAGACCCGACTGCCCCAAAGTCCTGTTGAAATATTTCATATAAACCGCCATCAGTGGTCTCACCCATCTGGCTTCTACTTCGTGTATTCGGAACAACCTGCGCATACATGAATACAATGGTGTTTTTTAACAGGCATGCACAAAAAAAAAAGAACATAATGAGCTAAACGCAAATGTCTTTGTTGCAGAAAGCACTACATACAGTTTCTTTCTGGTCTAACCATTGGGCTTACATAATTAGAAGCATAAAAGAGATTGAATACAAAACAAACTTTGGATGAAGTAGATGTCATGTTACAAAAGATACCTCAATTATTCCTCTTTCTGGGTCAGTTGGAAGTACTCCATAAGGATAAAGATAAAGATCTAAACCAACGGCTTGAAAGATATCCTTAAGAAGTGAAATAACTTGTAAAGCAAGTACATCCTGTCGGCAGTCATCTCCAACCTGCACAAGGAGGTTCATTTAACTAGCTAATAAAATGGAAAATGATCTTTTTAGTGATGTGCAAAAATATTTTGGTCAAAGTTGATATAAAAGAATGTAATTCTGGAAAAAGAGACAGATGTCATACAATATAATAGTTATGTGGCAAAAGCAAAAACATATAATATTTGAAACAATATCAGACTAAGAATCTCCTATAGAGAAAGAGTGGTAATGTTCACCTTAAATATACAAGCTTGCGGTTTTATATCATTAGGATCTCCGTCTCGATCGGCCACATCAAACGTGATCATAATTGGCACTTTTGCAGCTGATTGTAAAGGTATTCCACTGTTAACCTGAATACCCTTAACAAGTTTATTAGGAGCTGTAGGTAGATAAAGGTCATCACCATCCAACTGAATTTTTTCCAGCTCTCTATTCGAAACATTGATGAAATAACACAAGTAATTATTAGCATGATTAAAATAGCAGAACATAAAATGTCACAATAAATGAATCTAAGGTGTAAGCAGCATTCAGCAAGAAAGAGAAAGATACCTCCGTATACCAGCTCTTCTTTCTTCTTTTGGAAGTGGATAGAGAACACCAGAAATAGACGTGACTTTTTCAAAGAAATCAAATTCTCTACGAAACATGTCACGAGCCTTGGGGTTGAAGCCAGCGATGATGTGTTCTCTAACAACTGGCAGAAGAGCCAAAAATGCTGCTGTCTGAAAGATGAAGGTTTAATGGAATTTTGGTATTGAATCATAAAATCATATTCATATATGAAGAACCAACCAAATATGTAGCTTATTAGTTTCTATCAAGGGTTTCCTTATTTTCTGTACACATCACAGAATTATAATGGATAAAAGTCTGTACCTTGGCTGACACTGCTTCCTTCCCTTGCTCTGGTGCACAGGTCTCACCCTGACAAAAATAAACGCTCCAGTTACTACATAAAAGTTGAAACATATTCATATACAAATCTATTTGAAAACCAGAGGCAAACTGTGCTGACTTGTAAATGCCAAATAAGAATATGAGAAAACACGTCACTCCTTTGAGCAGCTCTTAGCAGATATCCCTCAACCAGTTTCTGCATATTTAGGCAATAGTCAATCACTAGAATTACTCGCGAAAACTACAGTTGTTCAGTAAGCTAGGTGGTGGAAAAAATATTTGCAGTTTGACTGAGTCACTTTGTGGTACTGAAAAGGGTGGCCTTATACTATGTGCAGAGGTGGCAGTTTCAACCTATTTACTTATGAGTGGGTCGACTTTGCTTGTGTTTATCTTGAACTGGTCAAGGAAAAAAATAGCTAAAAGGGAAACATGTCCCAAACAGAAAATCCTAGAAAGCTGCATTCAAAAAATTGAATTTTTATTGAAACAATATTGTTTTTGTAACCAAATTGAGCATTAACTAATAAAATGAACAAGAAAGTGTTTGTAAGTCAATCTAACCTGACCCAGCCTGTTTTGACTAGTGCCAAAAATGACTCATTTCAACTTGAACCCATTATTACCCGACCAGCCCATCTTTCCACATCCTTATCAAAACACAGCCAAATAATTTCTTAATCTCATTCACCAAGAACAAGAAATACGAAGATTTGTTTTGAAGAAATTATTTCTATTCATTATCCCTAATATAGTCACTAAATCCAGCTTCTTGAAGATATATGCACTAAAACGATACAGCAGACAGTGTTTTTGCCGATACCTACCTCGTCATCATATCTTAAAGCTTGAATTAGCTGGGGCATGAAAAAGGTTACTCTGGATGGAGGATATGACTCTAATACCCTCAGAATATAAGCCATAACACGAGGGTGACCTTTGTATGCTGGAGTGAAGTACTCTAATGCTTGTGTGATCGAACAAGCAGCCCAATGTGTCAATTGTTGCAAAAGTGGGGAATCTTCATCCACAGCCTTTGGTGTCACAAAGTATGGCAAAGCCTCAGGTATCATGCGGATTTCCAATATATGTAACTGCAAATGCAAGAATAACATATAATCAGAGATTGGAAAAATTAAAAACGATTCTTAACCTATTTTTCACGTAAACTCTCAACTAAAACATATGAAAAGCTAGTAATATAGAAAAATAAAATATGGATAGAGCTACCTGAACCAACTGCGTTAGTTCCGCCTTTAGTAAAGCATTTGTAGGAAATCTAGCACCCAAAGAAAAAGCAATCCTGGGATCAATAGCAAATGCAGTTCTTGCATGTTCAATCCATTTCTCTGAATTATTCTTGGGCTTATAAGATGTGTTTTCTCTGAGGATTAATTAGCGAACTGTTAGAAGTCTGGGATTATTAGTTACAGAAAATGGAAAAAATTCACATAACAGAAATAGCAATTTTAAAATTTACTTGGAGCCAATAGGTTGTGCCCAGACATCAAGCCTTTCAGCTTCATGCTGGCATAACATTAAAAGTAGTTGCTTCCTTTTCTCTCTGCCAACAGCATCATTCTCCAGTGATCCCCAAACCGGGTGATATGAATCCTTCTGAAGTTGACAATTTTAAATCACATGATCACGTACATTGAGAACAACCACCAAAAAGTTCAGAAAAAGAGGCAAAGATCGGTTTACCATATTAAGCAAAGCATTTCCGTTTTCCTGACCTTGTACTTTTAAATCATTTTGAGAAACATCCATTCGCTTATTTAACAGAAATTGGATAAAAGCATGAACAGATTGGGCTTCACTGAGAGCAAAATTCCCGTTATTTGTCTCATACCACTCAGGTTGATGACAAAACCAGCCTAACGATGCCCTGCAATATGAAAGTTACTTTCAGTTATCTGTCAGTCAAACCCCAAATTTTAATTAAAAATAGTTCTACAGAAGTAGTGGGAGACTACTAATTAGGAGACGGGGCAGCAGCATAAGAGCATTGCTATAAAACCAACCTGCTCAGGCAACATCATTTTGACTAATGCTTACATTCTATTTTCATTGTGTAATGCAGCAAAAAAAAAAGCAGACAGAAAAAGATATACAAAAAGACAGAGTTGGGGTAAATTAAAACAAAGAAGTAAAAGAACAGAAAATTAATCAACCAAAATCTTAAGATTCATTTTAATTCTAAGAACCAAGTGGTGCAAAACTGCAAACCCTCTTAGTGCATCTGAATCCGATCCTAATGGAAAACATGTTGCTCAAGCACTGGTAAAGTAGACGAGTCCATATAATTTACTAAAGATTTCATGTTTTTTGGATTACATTTAAGTGTTTATTGATCCAAAACTTATTAGCAGCCACATAAATAAAAATCTATGGGTTGGCTTTGGAGGGGTCATGACAAACCTGCAATGGTACAAGATCATAAGCATGACTGCGGTGATTATATATCAGTTTATGTATCTTCAGGACTCAGGAGTTTACTAATGTGTTTTACATTCATAACTTCACATAACAAATTATTCAAGAAAAGACAGTGAAAACCTGCAGTTAGTATAATGACAGCTAATACAAAAACATGGTAGACAGTAATACCGGTAAATCCTGTCTTCCAGAAGCTGAAGTCCTAACTTAAATTTGTGCAGGTTCCCCTGATATTGACATGAGCATAGCTTAAGCCCAAGCAGCATGACCGTAAAAAATGTACCAGTGGCTGCTGGATGGCGTGAAAATCTCCACGGCACTTTTGTAGTCCCTTGCAACATCCTGCCAAGAAGCAAGAGTTGTTCCACACTATTGTGTCTAACTACCTGTAAACACAGCACTGGTCAGACAAGTAAAAGAAAAGTAGTAATTTAATCGAATGTTAATAGCTGCATGTTTTGTTAGTACATTGAAGGTATTTCAATAAATCACCTCAAATCGGTCAATGAAAAACCCAAGCCATAGCCTATGTGCTAGAATCTCTTGAACCGGATCCTTCTCAGGTGGTGCTTCAGGTTCACCAGGTGCAAGCTGAGGCCTCAACTTAGCAGCTGGCCCAAAAAATCTCACGTCAGATGCAAACAGCCCACGTTTGGTATCAATGGTCCATAACCATGCATCAACAAGCTCTGCAAGCACCACAGAACCCAATTGAGGTGCAGCAGAAACTAACCATGTCCAGATGAAAACACCAGTCTCCATCGCATCAGGAGTAGAAATATAAGCTGGACACCAGCATAGAAGTCTAAGGAGCTGTGAGAAACTCTCTGCAGTCGGTTTTTTATCTGAAGCCTAAAAAATACCATCAAACAATTAGTTCACAAATATCAGAAATACATTGAACATTTTAAATGTGGCAGTATGAGCAGGTTGGATAATGGGCTGAAATGAGTCTTTTTAGTACAAATTGAAGCCAGCCAGATTGGATTGGGTTGCCCCGCAAGCATTGTATTATAGTTTCTTAATTACTAGCTATTGCGTTAAAATTATTGCAAAAACCATGTTGTTACATCAATAATAACATAAAAAGATTAACAAGGTTGTAAGCTTTATTAATACAGTTTAGGTGACTTTAAACCTGTTCGATACACTTGATATGATTCCCTTTTAGCTGAAAATTTATTGCACTCATTTGGGATAAACCATAACCCAAACTGACCAATTCTAAGTTTTGAGTTTACCAGATTTGAAAGGAGTAGTGCAGTAGCCTGGGAACAAGTCTCGCGAAATGATGGCTTGTCAATATTCCCACCTTTCTCTGCAGTGGAAACAAATTTTTGAAGAAGACGAACAAACTTGTTAAGTAATATCTCATTAAAGGATTGCTTTTTGGTTGGGGTTGGTTGAGGAGAAGACACAGATATAAGCCTTGAAAGACCACCGGGTCCCGGTGCTGACGTGCCAACTTCAGAATCATCATCAGCACTCTCCATATTCTCATATAACCTTGTCATGCCAGCAATTTCTCCTGCGTGATTACACTTGACTGTTGCACTCACAATAGCAGTACTGAGAACGTCAATATTGAATGCTTCTAATAATTTGAGATTTCCACCAGATGCGGCTGCTGCAGATGCCATTACTGCAGGGATGTTAGCTGTTTTTGTTCCAGTCCAACAATCCATTTTACCTGTGCCTATTCGTATCTCAGATAAAAGAGAAACCACATCTGTTGTGGGCTGTGCTTTTTGCCATGTGTTCGCTTTACATAGTTGCTCCTGGAAGTCAACAAAAAGTACGTCAACCAGAAACGGGAGTCAGTCAAACACATTGGAAGCCTAAACTATTTACAATGAATAGAGAGAATCAATTCTACAAACCTGAAGAAGACCTTGGCTGGTGCATGGAGCATATGATAGTGAAACAATAATCCACTCACGAACAACTTTTTGGTACAAAGACCGAACAGAAGATATAAAACCGGGATCATTGACAAGACCTGACGGTGGGTTATTATTTACATAAAAGAGGAGAGAATCGAGACAAGATGATTTCCACAAGATCTGCAAGGTACAATGTGGAAGTTCACAAGAAAAGTAACATACAGGTATGAAAGCTGACTATGATTTAACAAATGTGTTTTACCTGTGGGAATCTCTCTCTCAATTGATACAATAGATTTATTGATAAATCCCGAATATGTTCTTCTCTAACAGATAAACTTTTAATAAGAAAACAAGCATGAACATCTAAGGTTGACTCTCTGACCTCTGCAGCATCTCCCGTTTCACAAATTTGAGCCTCCTGTGCCCATTATACGATTTATTTAAAGGAAAAACAGAAAGAGTAAACTTCGTTTTGCCTCCCTGAGGTTTACCTAAAATAATGGTTTGCATACAATAGTTTCAAAATTGCGTTTTGCCTTCCTAAACTTACCAATTTGTCACCGTTTTCTACATCCAGATTAATTCCGTAAAAAAAAATTAGTCAGTCCCATGTGCCCCTCACGTGAGGGACACTTTAGTCATTTTCAAGCCTTTTATTTTCCCTCTTGCTTAAATGGGTTTGGGAATGATAAACATATTTAAGCAAGAGGGAAAAGAAAAGGCTTGAAAATGACTAAAGTGCCCCTCACGTGAGGGGCACATGGACCGACTAACGTTTGCTTTTGACGGAATTATTTCGAATGTAGCAAACGGTGACAAATTGGTAAGTTTAGGGAGGCAAAACGCAATTTTGAAACTATTGTATGCAAACTGTTATTTTAGGCAAACCTTAGGGAGGCAAAACGAAGTTTACTCAAACAAAAATAAATATTTGTAAACCATAAGATTATTTTGGCACAACAATTCTATGGGTGAATATCATCCCAATGAAGATAGTGCAGTTGCTTACAAGAAGCGTATGGGAAAATTTACCAGCCATGATAATAATGTCTCAAAAGCACGATGAACAATGGCAATCAAGCATTGTGAGACAGCTGGCATGAGATTTGGGCTTTTAAGATATTCAAAAACACAGCTGAATGCACTTCTAGAAGCAGTAGAATTGGGACCACAATTAAGGATGCCACCGTTGCTGCTGAATCGGATAATTTCCAAAAATGAGACTGCAAGAAGATAAGTTGCCTTCACCCCTGATAATTACCAAAAAAAAACAATCAGATGATTTTCACAAATCAAAAGTAAACCAGCACATCTAAATCAAGAAAACAAAACATAAAATAGGTTCTTTATACCTGAAATTGTGCTCATTGCTCCAACCTCAACACGGCTTCCTAATGAAGCAGAAAGGGCTGTTCTTTGACTTACAGCAGCTTTCTCATTTCCAACTCCTCTACGACTTCCAGGGTTATGAAGAGCATTAAGTTCTAATTCATCTTCTAACCATTTAACAGAGCTAACAACCTGAAAAATAGAAAGAAAAAAAATGCAAAACCCATATTTTTACCCTAACTTAGTGCTAAATGAGAAATAATGATGATCAAATTAGAAAACTTCAGTCAATGCTAACATACAAGAGGTGGAGTTCCTTGAGATATGCGTTGAACAGCAGAAGACCACCGCGGGTTCCACATGTAGGGCCCACCCACAGCTTGAAGGGCGACTGCACTTGTGTTCCCTCCGTTGTTGAATGTTGTGGAATTCGGCTTCATTGAGGTTGAAGATTTCACCACAGGTGGGGCCAAGCCAAACAGAGCAATGTAGAACCATAGGTTACGAAATAACTTCAGAAGTGAAGGTTCAATATCCACCGTTGGATCAAAATCAGAACATATTTCGGCCACAGCAGGAAGTAGAGGTCCAAGAAAATCAGCTCCACTGCTGCATCCAGAAAGAAGATGAATTAGATAACCACATACAACATACTCTGGATTATTTGTAGTATAGTAAGTTATGATCAACATACACATATTCAGATCATGTAATCCAAGTCCCACTGTGTCCTGAGTTTCATGACTATTAAACTTATTACTTGATGCTTCTATGGTAGCTTAACATTTCAAAGAATTTAATTTATGTATAATTACGAATTTCGAATTCAAATATGTTTATATTAAAGTACGCATGAAAGGAGCTATATATTTAAACGCAAATGTTTGGTGTAATTATAAAATATTATAAATAACAACATTTACCTTCCACTTTTGGACTCGGCAGCCAAACCCACATCTGAGCATAAAGATAGAAGACGATGACGGAAGTCGACTCTAAGTTTTGCATTTGTAAGGCCTCTAGCAATGGATTCAAATCCTGCAGGGAGAGTCTTGAATGTAATTGAACCAGTGAGCATCTATGGTATACTTAATTTAAGATAAATCATAATCACAATCAATGCAAACAAATACATTGTTAAACACAAACCAGTTTTAAAACCAACTTATCCAATATAAATAAGCGTAACTTTATATTATACATACCTCAACACGTTCTGTAGTGGCCTCTGGTGGCAAGGTTTTGCTTTCTGCAGATCCAATGCTAGAAAGTTTACTTAAGTAGCTGCTTATCATAAGTGCAACAGCTTCACGATAAAACTTCTCAAAACCTAAACTCGCGATGCAAGAAACGGCATCAAGAAGCTGCAGTGTCTCAACAAAAAGAGTTTGAGAATGCCTTGATTATAATTCAGAAAACAATGAAGTTCTAAAGAAACTAGAGGTTCAATCATTAAGGCTATAAAATTCTTTCTTTTAATCAAGAGAGTATCTTTTGGATATAAGACGCATGATATAAAAACATGAAGTAAGATGAGTATCATACTCGGAGACGCAATAAGCCAGGTGTAGAAACATCATCCCCCAAACTTTCAATGAACAGGGGCAATATAATGTCAACAACTTCAGCTTTCTTAACTTGTACATTTAGCTCTGCAAGCAACTTGATGATATTGAGCTGTAAGAGAGGAACGGCCTGCTTCTCTTTGACATCCTGAAGTTATGTATATTGATCATAAACATAAATTTGCCACAAGTAGAAATAAATTTCATTTCATCGTAAAGTAAATTCTAAGCAATAAAACGAGCCCACTATAGTTCCTCTTTATAAAGTTAATTGTTAAACATTCCAACAACATCATGGCAATTTTACCAAAAACAAACCGAGCCCAAATAGTCAAGCTAGTGGGTCAGTCTGTCAGAGTTACGTGTCACTTGATTGACTTAGGGGGCCTGATGGGCTGAGTGACTTATGTAATCTGGGGCATATTCAATAAAGCAATGACTTGATCTGTAAGTCACCAACGCAGTGTTCTCCGCATTCAACCCACATTTCTTTTCCTAGTATGGTTCATCTACCTCAATAAAAATGACACGTGTCTATAGATTGATAATGTAGAAACTAATAGTTGACAATATAAAATTAACAAAACAAATTTGTCATAAATTTAAAATTGTATAATGAAATGTAGATATTAAGAAGGGAATTTTATGTAAATATTTCAACAAATATTGGTATGAGAAACTGTACTATTCATAATCAGTTATTAGTGAAGTGAAACCGGAACACCACATTTGATGAAGTAGAGCTAGGGGAAGGAAGTGAAGAAGAAATTCTACATGCAACATAATTAGTTGTATAAAGCTCATAGACTTAGACTATTAACAAATGATTCAACCTAAAAACTGAATCCAAACTATTATGTCTACTTACCAGTAGATCTCGTATAGTGATTTTATAAGTTAATAATAATGTTTTATTATAATATTGAGTATCTCTTATCCAAACAATTCAAACATCTGAATGGAAAATGGTCTGTTATTCGGGATATTCATTGAGAACACTGTGTACCAATCATTTTTCTTCAACACTTACCATCTAAAATGGTAATTTTGGTAACTTACGATATTGCACTCAACACGCTTAATAATCATCAAACTATTCATTTCATAGCATATCCTAAACAGAGCAAACTACTCATATCATAGCATATTTGAGACAGAACTCATTACGCAGGTTATATCTACGCAATTCTTTAACCACCAGACAGAACTCATTCATATAAAACAATCAGGCCATTACTCTTAGGAATGCATAACATATTGTTAAGAGCCTCTATCCCAGGGTAAAAGTGATAATTATATGAATATGTGTGGTCTGTTTGTTCTCTATCGGCAAACTCAACTATAAACTACTAGACAATTATTCTCGCAATCTCAGACAGTTTGAAGTGGCTCAAAAGTGACAAATTTACATGGTTTCTACAAGTATATTAACAAAATAAAATAATAACCATCACCTAAAAGGATCAAAGCTCCCTAGCTTAGTAACATGAGAAAAAAAACTAAAACTCAAAATCAAATAAGACAAAGAAAGAATAGGACCAACCTCTTCCTCATAGTCATTATCTTTACGAATATTTGTAGCCAGCCCCTTAATAAATGTATCCACGGCATGTGTGTCTTTAGTCAATCCATACTCAATAATCTCACAGCATGCCTTCAAGACACTTTCAAACATAGCTCCCTGACTGTTTGCCCAAGTATCAGCCTAAAAAATGAATTCGTCTATCAATCAAACAATTCACGAGAAAGTAAACCAAGATACAAACTTAATCATAATTAGCCAAATGCTACATACTTGAGCACATGTAGCTTGCACAAGCGGTTTGAAACGTATAAACAGAACCCGTAGTAGATAACCATCACGGGTAACAGCAATTTTAGAGATACCATCAAGCAACGAACTGAATAGATCTTCACAAATCCGCAGTTTACGCCACACTGAATAAACACAAGCTTCGGCAGCTTCTACTAACAATGCTAGAGCTCCAATTAACAATTTCTTAGGCAGTTTTCCATCTGAATCAAGAGATGAAAGACCTGTAATTTTCAACCTCACTGCAGCTTTATAAACAGAAAGTTTGGTATTAATCCTAGCTTTCAACAATGACCCCTGCTCCGTCCAGTCACGCTTCCTTATCTGCCCAGCAAATAGAAATTCATAAACTAGTTCTTAGATGTTGCATTCTTTACACAATGTCAATGAACAACAAACAAAACATAACAGGGTACCTAAACTATATGTAGGCAAATCATACCTTTAGAAAAGATGAAATTGACTTGAGTTGATCCTTTGTAATCGCGTGCACCCGTTCCAAATGACTGTGATCTATCTTTGATCTATCAAGTATATGACTAATTAACTTGAAGGCAATCTCTTGTTTCTCGAGATTCTCCACCGATTCCTCTTCAAAGTAACTAGCCCCTCTCCTATCACCACCATTGGGAGTTGTCCAAGCACTACTACTAGCCCCATTAATAACTATAGCCTTCGAAATCCCATCCTCCACACCGCCACTAGACGAACTAGAACCCGCAACATTACTCACACTAACCGGAGAACTCTGCGACGAAGAATTGGATCCCATCATCCCTTTAGGCGAACTACCAACAGGAACTACAACCTCTATCCCATCAAGTAAAGAAAAAACCAGCTTATTCGCATCCGAAGCAACAATCGGAGGAAAATTCTCAGTTACAGCACTTAAAAAAGCCTTAGAAATCCCCAAATCACTAACCCTATCATTATCAGCATTAACAACATTAACAGCAGCAAACACAATGTCTCCCATAACCCTAGCAACATCAGATTCAAAATCCTGATACAATTCAGTTGCTTTACAAACATATCCAAACAATTCCGCATAAAACGAAGCAATCGAAGCGATACCGAAGGAATTAGGCCAGAATGATTGGTCAAAGGAAGCTGGAATTGCTTGTATGAAGTCAAAAACAAGCGTTCGAGGACGGTTATGATTGTAATTGGCGCATTTGGAGATGAATCTGGCTGTAATGAGGATCGCATTGAGCTGAGGAGGTGAGATTTTAGGAGATCCGGAGAAGAGTGAGTCTGATTGAGGACATCGATTGCAAATCCAAGCAATTTTGTCGGGGAATTGACTAGGGTTCTGGGCGATCAAATCGCATAGCTCTGTTAATGCTTCCATGATGAAGTAGTGATCGAATAATTGAAATGAGATCAAATCATGATAGTGAATGTTTAGGGTTTAAGTGTTGAAGAGTGACGATGAAGACGAAGAAAAAAGTTAGTTTCAGTTTATGGAGACTGGAATTGAAGGTGGATTGATTGATTGATAAACTGATGATGATTAGAGTAGTTAGATTGGATACCATTAATTGCCTAACTATTTCTTCTATTCTCATTTAAGTTTTCTTGTTACTTTTAGTAAAACCGTCTATCGTTTGTAATTAGTATAATTTGATTATACATTCGTCAAAAAATAGTATTTGAAAGCCTTTAGGCACCTCGGGCTTAGGATTTTATAACCGTCATCCTTAATTAAAGGATTACGTTAACATATGTCAGATTTGGAGTGTCGGGTTATCCTAAGTACGAGGTAATGATCCCCTAAATTCCGGATGGTGAGCCTTTCATTTTTTGTGGCAGGGTTAGTTTGGATATTTTTGGTGATCATGTGGTCTAGTGCAAGGAGCTACATTGTCTTAAATGCATGCGTGTTTTGGTTAGGGATCTACTTGATGGGGGTCTACTCTACGGCCAGTTGATATTTTTGTGTTTGGGTGGGCAAAGAGGAAACACACTTGAGGACCTTACGGATGTGCCCTCTCTTGTTGGAGTCAAGAACAATGAGTTTATTGTGCATTAGGTTGCGGTGAATGTGGAATCAGGAAAAGTTAGTAAACACGAGAAAACCAATTTTGAGGATCAACATGTGTTTATCTCTTTTGACTTTGATATCTTTGGATTTTTGCCCGTTTATTTGCCACATTATTATAAGAAGCTTAATGGTTTAAATCTAGATCTACAACATCATTAAGTATTACAGCAGGATATGATATTAGGGGTATTTGTCGGTTTGGATTGAGGGTTTTGGGGTTTCTCAGTCCAGGTTTTTCGGATTGACACTACAAGAAAATAAGCCTATTGCAACTTTTTTTGGTAAAAAAAGGTTGCATTAGGTGAAGTTGCATTAGATCAATTGCAACCTTTTTTATTACATAATGCAACTGTTTTTTTACATAATGCAACTGTTTTTTTTACATAATGCAATTTTTATTCAAATGCAACCTTTTTTTAATGCAACTCTTTAAATAAGAGTTGCAATAGGTAACAAAAAAGTTGCATTAGATCTAATGCAACTTCTTCTAATGCAACTGTTTTGAAAAAAAATGTTGCAAAAAGGTTATAAAAAGGTTACAATAGGTTCATTTTTTAGTAGTGTGATTTCTTTTTTTGTTGAAACCACAACCTGAACAAAACCTAACTCGTGGAAACCTAATCTGAACCGAAAAGTAATTTCTAATTAGGATTAAAGTTAGCAAACTGAATTAGCAAAAAAAAACTAAAAAAAACTGCATTTTATTTTCGATTATTGAATGCTCAAAAGAGTCAATTTAGGATAACCGACACTATAAAAATGCCATAGGTAATTTTAATGATTTATAATCTATATATGGGTATTGATTATTGGTATAAATGAATTGGGTCAAATATAAGATACAAATTAAAATAGTGTTATCACTCAATTCGTTTTTTCGATTCAAATAAAAACAAAGTTACATGTTTGACTTTTAATTTGAACCAAACCAAAAACCAAATACATAATTCGGCTCGGTTTTAAATGGTTTCAGTTTAGGTTTGGTTTTCAATTAGTCGGTTTGAAACAAAATATTGCACATCCTTTCATAATACCTAAAATATCATATTTATCTACTTTTTAATATATTGTAAAATTGGAATTAAATAGTCTCAACTAGGACTTGCGAAATTCTCTTGAAAACTCTACAAATATATGCATTACCCAAGGTTGTCGAGAAGGCTCTAAAACAACCTTGAACATGCTTGAACCACAAAGCATGTATAAAGGAAGTAACTAGAAGCCAAGACCCAAGTGGGCTGCAAATGAACCTTCTAGATCAGGTCAAGAACAACCTTGAATTGGCGATATAAGACAAGATATTTTGATAAGAAACCTCTAGAGATCAATATGTATAAATTACATGTAGAATTGTCTAGATGGAACCATCTAGACCAAGCATTATATATTATAAATAGGCATAGGTATGTTCATTTGTAATCACCCAAACACAAACATAAGCAGGGCTTGTCCTGAGATTTTAAGTGTCCGGTGCGAGCCGGAAAAATCATGGAAGTCTTATGGGATTCATTAGGGCTACCCAGCTATTTGTGAGGAGGAGGCCGACACTACTTTTACGGGGGTTTTGAGAACTTTATTTTTATACAAAAACGATACAAAGACGCTACCTTTACCCAAGTGGGAAGTCAAAGTCAATCTTACTCTTATGTTATAGAATCTACTCATGCTCTTGATCGGGATAGGTTTTTGTTGGTTTTTTCTAAAAATGACGGTGTTGTGTTGTCTGCACTATTTACTTTACTTGTCTTTGAAATAGAATATGTATGGAATAAGAATGAACTGAAAGAAGCAAGCGAAACGATCCGTGACGGGTGGACAAACATCTTGCAATAAAGAATGCTCTCCTACTCACAAGCACCAACTCTTGTTGGTGCGATCAACCACGAAAAGTCAGCAATAAAGAATATATGCTCCTCGCTCCCGCTATGGTTCGATACGATATGGTTTAATTGGTCCAACCTTTAGAAACTATCTTTTCTTCACGTTGCTAGTTCTCTTTCTTTATGGTATTTAGTGAACAATAAAGGGTGCAGAAGCAGGTCGACGATGATACTGGGGAAGCCAAGTCAACTGATAGGGAAAACAATTCCATTTGCTTGTTTAACTGCTAAGAAGAATTTTATCTTTCGACTGCGAACTGCTTATCTTTGGTGCTTTATATTTTGTTATACAAGGTTTGTTTTCAAGTTATTTCTTTGTGTTAAATATATGTCAACAATGGATTATTATGAATGGTAAATTTATGTCGCTTTTAGTATTTGTAGTTATGTGACTTTTACTTTTTAGGTGTATTGGGAAGATTATGAATGATTTTAGTGAATAAACATCATTATTGCATCGTTTTTATATCATCTTTGTGTCTTTGAGGTTTATTGGAAGATTATGAATGATTTTAGAGAGTAGACCTCAATATTATTATGTCTTTTTCAATTATCTTTATGTCTTTTAAATTTATTGGAATTTTATGAATGATTTTAGTGAATAAGCATTTGTGTCTTTTTATATCATCTTTGTGTATTTCTCTACGCTAAAGATATCACTAAATTTGTTACTAATATATGTTATTGTGTCTTTAAGATCATAGTGTTTTTTGTATCCTTTATAATCCTTGTATGTTCTTTATACTCATTCGTAAGATTTTAATGTCATTGTATTAGTTAATGTGTTTATTGAGTTTAAGTTCATTGTGTTTACTGTTGTAGATTTTTCAAGATATAAAGAGACTCGTCTTGAGCTTGTGTCCTCAAGTATCGGGAAAACGTATTACAAACATGTTGCAAATAGTTCAAGTAAATCTATGGTTGGAATGCGTTTTATTTCAGTTGATGAAGCTTTTGAGTTTTACCAGTAACATGCTCTTTCTTCTAGTTTTTCTGTTAGGAAACATACAAAATATAAATTGGTGGTGTTCTTAAACTTAAGTATTTTTGTTGTAGTAACGAAGGTTTTAATATGGGTAGCTTTTGATACCTAAATTCTGAGTCTAGTAAATGGGAGGCAAGGCATAGGAAACCTTTTAAGAGATGTGGTTGTGAAGCAAATATTAAGTTGCAGTTAACTTCATATATGAGATATACGAGATTGATGAACGGCATAACCACTTTTTTTTGGTGATGAAGATGTTCATTTTATACTGATGCGAGAAAAGTTATCCATCTTCAAGAAAATGCAATTGGTAACAGCATAACAAAACCTCACCATGATATTGTCTGTTTTAGCAACGACACGCTCTCAGGCGTCCGCCCCTCACGGTTTTAAATCGCGTCATGATGATGAGGGTATCGGGCCCCTTACAAGGAAGCCTTTAAATTAGTTTTAGCAGATAATGTAATGGACTCATGGGTATCTTTCTAATTTTTCAAGGGTAGGCAAAATGTAAAACGGAAAAAACTTTTTTACCTTTGGCGTAAAAAGTTAAGACGTAGCATGGGCTACCCCTGGGTTTATGTATGTCCGCCTATGTAAAAGATAAGCTTGAAAGTTTACATGCAACGATAACTTAAGTAAAGTTGATGCGGGCCCAAGTGTGGAGGAGCGGACCCTTATATTTCTAGAGGCCCATGATCGTGTCTCACAGAAATGGGCATAACTTGAGTTACAGACATCCGTTTCGGACGAGCTACCAATCAAATCGAAGACCGGAACGAGGGCTACCCGAATTTTTTCTCTAAATAAGCCTCCTTAAGGGAGTTATTATCACTTTTATGTTTTGGACATGCTTTTGGACTTTTTGTTTTGGGCTTTAGTTTTTGCCCGTAGTTGTTTTTTGGCCCATTCGGGTTTTAATTCTCTTATTTATGATGTTCTAAATTCTAATGCAGATGAAATGATCATCGATCATTATTTACAAAAAAATGTTTGTTCTTTCAAATTCTCTGGTTTTGGGTGAATTTGGGATTTGGGATTGGATCATCACGGGTATTCACAGAATCAATGTGATCGACTCCTCTTCGTAATCTTACGCTACATCAAAAGTTCATTAAATTTTTTTTATACAATATTTTTTAAAATGTAATTGAATACTCTAATTTATTTTAGAATTAATATACACCAATGTGAATTTTGTGAATAAAATTTAACATCAATTGAAAAAAATACTTTTACCATACACCATAATATAACTAAAACAAATTAGTTTTATACGATATTTGGCCTTCGATATAAAATAATATAATATGATATGATATAATCATATCATGTTAATCATATGATATGATGTTGCATAAAACTATAATACATTAATACATATAATCATATGTAATGGGATGTTGCATGATATCATACTATTTAAAATCTATATATTTAAACTAATAAAATTGTAACTTTTATCCACATTGAAATTCAGTTTCAGTGAATACTAGTTTGGTGCCCGCGTGTTACGCTCGGAAACATAACATTCAAGTGGTGATTTTAAGGATATTTAAGACGATTTCAATCATTTTACAAACCGTGATAAACTGGAACACAAGATTTATTTTAAAAATTAGTTTTTTAGTATAGTAATATTATACTAAAATCTACCTATTCTAATAATTGAGTAACACATACATATGTCATCATTTTAACTACTCCACAGTCCACATAGGATTTTGCTTAGGTGTCATGTTCTTAATTAACTTGAGGAGAATTTTTAGGCGGGTCATGGTATGCTCCATATTCGAAATAACCCGATATGTTTAAATTAAAAATTCACAAATTATCATTAATTATCTCCTAACCCGATATGTTCAAATACAAAATTTATCAATTATCATGATCTATATCTTAACCCGATATGTACCAAGTATCATGAATTA
This sequence comes from Tagetes erecta, assembly GCA_030867185.1. Lineage (NCBI taxonomy): Eukaryota > Viridiplantae > Streptophyta > Magnoliopsida > Asterales > Asteraceae > Tagetes > Tagetes erecta. The sequence continues at coordinate 81,811,209 of CM061488.1, read as the reverse complement.
TCTCCTAACCTAATATGTTCAAATAAAAAACTTATCAGTTATTATGATTTATCCTAACCCGATATGTTCAAATTAAAGTTTTACCAATTATCATTAATTATTTCATAACTCGATATGTTCAAATAAAAAAATTAACAATTATCATGAATTATCTCCTAACCCGATATGTTCCAATAAAAATTTACCAACTATTATAAATCATATCTTTTATTGTAACATATGATTTTTTATATGAATATATTTGTAAATATCCAAATCGATTTAATAAGAGATATGTTAAAAAGAAATTTGATATGTAAATTGAGTTAAAACCTATAAAACTAAAATCCGTGTAGTACACGGATACTAATCTAGTTAAAGATAATACAATATTTAGTTTTATGGTGCTAGTACACAAGATTTATTAAAAACCTGTGTTTTAGTATAGCAATATTATACTCAATTTAAACAGAATTAAATGCTTAGTTTAATTTTGTAATTAAAAAATAATAATAATATCGTATAAAAGTTATGGACAGTTAAAAGATAGTAAGGTATTTAATTATAACATATTACTAATTTATTCTTAAGTTTCATTTATATATTTTTATCAAATGTAAACCGATCCATGCACACCCTAATAAAAAAAGGTTGAAAAAGTAACTACTCTTAAGTTTTTCAAGTTTGTCCTAAATATTAGGGGGTCAAAATGTAATTAATGTTATTATAATATGTTATTATAAATTATGTATACATATTTTAATTATAAAGTTATTATTTTGAGAAAAACTCTCAAATAATGTCAACTAAGTAAAACAAACCTAAATGGTTGACACATAAACAAATATTATTTTCCTATATTATATAGAAGATTAATTGAAATTCATTCTTGTTAAAATTTTTAAATTTGATAATCATATATTTTATCGCCTCCTCATAATTTAATGGTTTTTATTTATTTTTTATAAGAAATTTAATTTTCTATTTGCAACAAAAATATTTTCATTTATTTCATGTAATAAGATTATATATTCTCTTTTTAACCTTCTAAAAATATGAATAGCAAAATAGTAAGTTTATTACTTTCTCCGTCTCATTTTAAGTGTCATGGGACACACAATATAAAGTGTAAGAAAAAGTGAATTATTATATATTTTTAACATATAAAATGACAATAGTATCATTAAAGTCTTTTGTCTTTTAGTCATAAAGTAGCTTTTGTATTACTCCCATCGTTCATTTTAAATACTCATCTTTTCTTTTTTGGTTGTCCCAATTTAAATGTCTATTCTGAAAATAAAATTATAATTTACAGTTTTACCCCTAATTATTTAATAAAATCGATACCTTATGACTAAAAGACAAAAACTTTAATGACATTATTGTCATTTTATAAATTAAAAATACATAATAATCCATTTTTTCTTAAGCCTTGTGTTGTGGGTCACATGACACTTAAAATGAGACGGAAGGAGCAAATAATTAGGGGTAAAATTGAAAATTATACTTTTATTTTTAGAATGAACATTTAAATTGGGACAACCAAAATTAGAAAGATTGATTTAAAATGGGACGAAGGGAGTTTTTATTTATTAAACCCGTGTAATACACGGGTCTAACCTATTAGTGTAGCACTGTAAACGTAACATAATCTTCACATACTAATAAATCACTAACTAACTGTCATATGTCTCTTTCTCAAACATGACATATCATTGTCACATCACTTTATCATACATGTCACTCACATTAATCCTCTCAATTAAATTAAATATTAGTTATTGATTAAATCAATTTTGCATAAATCTTTATTAAAAATTCTTTCTTTTAATATCATAAAGTTTGAATTTAAAATTCAACTATGATTTTTATTATCGGCCTCTTTTAAACAATCTTAAGGGATTTTATACTTTCTACAATCGAAATTCTGTTACGATTCTATTACCTATTTTAAACAACCTTAGTTATCACCATTGTGTTTTACGTTTCAGGTCATTGTATAATATGCATCCACCATTGTATTTTACGTTTCAACCTATTTTGTAATATGTATTCATTATTGAGTTTTATGTATTAGATAAACTTGTTATTTCATCATTATATTTACTAGGATTGTCCAAATAGATCGTCGCTTGCTCGAAAATGGCTCAGAAAATGCTCGCTTGTTTTTTTGCTTGATTGTAAACGAGCTGCTCCGATTGGTTCAGTTTGTAAACGAGCCAAACAAAGAGCAAAGGTCGGATCGATTCGGTATGGCTCGAATATTTTAAATTTTTTTATATATAATCATATATGCACAAGTATATGATATGTTGTTATAATTATGTTGATATTAGATATATATATATATATATATATATATATATATATATATTTCAAAGTTATTAATTATATTTCAAGTGCTTAAAAATAATAGTTATTTATCTCTTTTAAAAATATCTTGAATATTTCCAAGTGCTTTAAATATAACTAATAAATAAAAAATACATATTTATAGTATTTAGTAATTTAATATTTCACATAACTATAAAAACAAATTATATATTTGTGCTTATATAGTTATATATATATAACTATATTTTAAATATTAGTTGTTTTATACACACTATGTCAATATTAACCTTCAATTCTATACAAATTGCAAGCTATTACTATTTCATATTTATGTACATTATATTCAATTTTAATCTTATTTTTATAAGAAAATTCAAAAGGAAAAAATAAAAAATGTAATTCTCATAAACTCGCTTGATACGCACTCGAACAATGATCGATTCGACTTTGGCTCATTTACATTTGGTTTGACTTTGGCTTGATTTGTAAATGAGTAGGCCGGCTCAGTTCGATTTGTAAACGAGCCAAGTAACAAACAAGCCCTCGCGTGGTTCGGCTCAGCTCGTGAACAACACTAACATTTACAAATTAAAAGTATACAACAGTGTTATTTCACTATTATGACTTTTATTCAATCTAGAAACACAAAAAAACACAATGACGAGCAGAAAAAATTGACGAACAAAAGTCACAATATAATAAGTTGAAAAAGGTATTTTTTTATAACAACAATGGTACTCATTTTAAGGATATTAAAACACCTGTTTATATGACGTGGCTTTATAAAAAAAATAATGTCTTATTTGAAAGTTATAAACACGTTTAAAAAAGTTAGAAAATTTTGACATATGTCTTGCATATGTGTGAATAGACAAAGTTAACAAAAGTTGTAATGACTAAAATATCTCTCCACCAACTTAATCTCCTACACTTAATCTTAACTATTAAAACACTTAATCTTAACTATTAAATCCAGATCCAAATGTCACAAATACTTATTAGACTTTATATAAAATTTAGACTTTTTAATCCAAACTTATTCTACTTTCAATAATCTTATTTCACACATTCCATAATCTTATTTCATGCATTTTTATTTATAAAAGTAATATAATATGATGAAAATTTGAAAAATGAATACATTCAATACGTTCCACAAGCATCTATTGCTCAAACCAAATTATTCTATTTATTATTATAAATACCCATGAACTGATTTCATATTCAACTCACCAAAACCTTCAATAACAAAATTAAAAAGCTATGAGATCCTTCTCCCTTTTCTGGTTTGTTTTCTCCATTCTTTTGGTAAGAATTTGTTTAAGTCTATGTTTGTGTGTTGAAATGTAGTTGTACTCTAAATTCTTTAATAATTGATGACATTCATTTTTGCATTTTTTCGACAACTAGATTGCCGGTTTATACGATATAAGAGTAGATTGTTTGTACGAAGGAAGAATACACAACAAAGGATATTGGAGCAGTTTAAGACATAACAAGCCTAAGCCAAAAGTGGCTCAAGATGCTCTAAGCCAAGATTCAAGTGGATCAAATAATAAAGAGAATAAAAATGATCAATTTGCAAGGGACTTTGATAAACGACCTAATCTCAAGATGTTCACAAAAGGTTTTAATCCAAAGGCTAATTCAGTGAGCCCCTCATCTGTCAAGAATTAGTGTTGTTAAAGCTTCATGCACAAAACCATCTACAATAATTGCTAAGAAAAAAATTTAGTTATGTGTTTCAATTCGTTTTTAATGAAGTGTATACTATTAATATATGGTTACTTAATTTAAATGTTTTTTGAACGGCAATTTAATTTAAGTAATCGACTAGCATATATTTTTTAACAAATAAATAAACTATAAAAAAACAAATGTAAAATAACAAAAACGATGTTCTAGGCTCCACATTATAACAAAAATAGACATAACGGCCTAGGGCCGGCTACCATACTATTTCAGTCATCAATGATCTTGGGTCTGAGCCTAGCTCGACTAAAGTCTTCACAACCCATCAATCTCCCACTTGAAGGCTTTGTAAAAGTACACAAATGTCATTCAAGTAACCTAGATCCAGTAACTTCAGCATTCTTCGTATTCAATTCTCCATAGTCCATGCCTTAATCCAATAGATTAGCTAAGACTTCCTATTGACACCCTAGTCATGTGACGATCCCTCTCTTATCAAGTATATGAAGGGGCGGTTGAAGCTTCCCTAATATCCAACGCATTTTCTATCTCAACCGGTCCTCATAATTTCCCAGCTCCAGAGATAATTCAAAAATCACTTCTCATTTAGCAAGACTTTCATATGAGAAATCTTCACATTCGAACTAACGGTCTACAAACCCCATTGTTGTTTTGTAACCTTCGAACCCACTAACTTGAATCACCTTCGCACCAGATGCACCTCTTGCAAACTGAACCCTCTTTTGCCTTTAGATTCAATGAGCCTAACTTTGTTTTGAGGAACGGTCATACTTCCCTCGGCTGATATTTCCACCATGTACGTATAGTGATCTACCCCTATTTCCACAAGCAATTACCATATTATCTTTAGTAACCTTGCATTTGCCTCCGTCAAATTTGATTTCCAACAGAGATAAGTTTACTCTTCAAAACCGAAATAAGTTTCAAATTCCATATGGTTCCTAATAGAGTAACTAAGTTTATACCACTCATGCATGTAACATTAAGGACCTCTCAATTAACTATTCATACCCCCCAAAGCTACCAGTTTTTAAATTTCATATCGTCTTCCCGTTATGCGTAGCATGAAACGACAAACGGAATCCATGAATTAAGAGTCTGCAGACTCTACACAACAAACCAGTGCATCCTCTATAGAAACTTCACCTTCCTGAAAATTGTTTTTTGTCATTCATTTTTAGGATCAGGACTCTCACTCTTGACATGTCCATTCTCATAGTAGTTTCCGCACTTCATATTCTTCCGAACATTAGATGAACTCCTTCCCCGACTCCCATTATTCATGTTATTATCCATTCCCATTCCAACACTGAATATACCAGAAGAATATTGTTCATTACAGTTCCTCCAATGAATAGCTTCACCCAAAACATTATCTCAGATCCGATCAAACTGATGTTTCCAATCCTTGTAATTTAAGTGATTGTTGTACGTCACAAAACCCTACCAACTAGCAGGTAAGGAAGATAACATAATCATAGTCGGAGTAACAAAATCAAACGTCATGCCTACAGACACTAATCTAGAGAAGATTGAGTTAAGTTCATTAATATGATTAGTAAATAAACTACTCTCATCCATTCTCATCATGAATAACTCACTCTTCAAGAACACTCCAATCCCGATAAAAGGCTTCTCATACATATTTGACAAAACTATAAACATACCATGAGTAGTTATTTTTCCTTTCATGATGTTAAAAGCTACGATCTTTGTTAAAGCCAATGTAATCTTACCACAATTTGTCATTTGAGTCCCACACCACTTTATCAGCTTTACTCATTTGCGTGAGTTTTTACTCTAATACTATCTCCATGTCGCACTCACCAAGCAATGCCTTTATTTACATTGGCCACTATGTACAACCAATACTGTTGACCTTGTCGACTTGAAACCTCTCGACTTCAAACATCACACAAACAAAAACTAGAGAAAACCAAAAACCAGACACTTGAATCCAAACAACATTCAATAATAAAAACCCTAAAACTGCTTATGCAACAATTTCCTCCTAATCACGCAAAGAGTTTTTTTTGTATCTTCCTTAATCAAAGCGTTTGAAAAGAAAAAGGTTGTTTTCCTTTTTTTATTAGTAACTCCAAGAAAGGAATAAAAAGTTATTTATATTCCTTTCAATCTTAACACCAACGAAACAAAATCACCTCGTTTTTTTAAGCTGAAAAAGGCCATATAGGTTCGTGTCGTGTACTCATGTGCATATCTAACACTAGCAGCCCTAAGCTCATCCCCTAAAACTCCAACTACTCATAGTAGCATAATCATTCAATCCCCTAACTCATTCCATTTTTAATTAAAAATAAAAAAACACATTTTATTAAAAATAAAAAAACAGCATTATAAAAATACACAAAATATTAAAAAAAACATATTAAAACTAAGAATTACTAAAAACCCTAAAATTAAAACTAAAATTACTAAAAAAGTTTATCAAAATCGCATTCCCATCCATTTTGGGTTGCGATATCCCGTTTCCGAACAAGCACAACTTCCAAATCGCATTCCCCCAAACTAACTCCATTTATAATTAAAAATCTTAGAAACACACAATTTATTAAAAACTAAAAAAACACATTTTACCAAAAATAAAAATTTTAAACCTCAAAACTAGTCAAATTATTAAAAACTAGGTTTAATACCTGTGTGTTACACACGGGTTAAATAATGATATTTATAAATAAAATTACAATAATTATGTTTAAGGATTTGTGAATATTTAACATTTAATGATTATGCTCCATCAACTCACTGTGAAACATTTCACATAATTTTACTTCAAAACTTCTTATTCTTGAACAATATTTTTTCCTCAAAAAATTGCCCCCTAAAACCTTGATTTATTAGATAGATATCAAAATTAACAATTATAAAAACATGTCCATATTTAAAAAATAAAAACCTAAAATACTTCATATTAAAAAGACCTAAAACTACCCCATGTTTACAACAACCACCATCATCTTTAAAATCTGCAACAACCACCATGAAGTCTTCATCTTCAATCACCAAACTCGTTAGCTATTTCGCATCATCTTCTAATCAATTTCAAAAAAACCATTCTTTACAATCTTAGTTTGTTCTGTGTGTTCTTTTTCATCTTCCTTTTCTTTGTCGGAATTTTGATTTTCCGATCACTAAGTTTAGCTTAAGCGGAGTAGCCGGAGGGATGTGAAAAGGATGAAGGTAGTGAACGAAAAACATCTCCAATGGTAACATTTTGTGGGACCATTTCTCTTCATCGTAGTGGTGATCCATCCATGCCAACCCCGTCCCACTACCACGTCCAGCCACGACGGCATTATGCGTACGCATGGTTGGACCATGTCCCCACCATCCCCACTCCCACCCCATCACCCTTAAAAGCAAAAAGTATTTGAATTATTGATTACCTGATTAGTAATTAATCTTAAAAAAATAAAAAATTACAGAGATAGGTATAACATAATCAAATTTTACTTTTTCATTAATATATGTAGATTGGATATAAAAAGAAAAATCCAATTGAGATATAACATATAAATTCAAAAGTCACGTGTAAAAAGACATTTAGTTGTTGTGATTAGTAACAAAAGGACCCTGATAAACTTCATTCTATTGATGTTTTATGGTTTTAATTTTGGAGCTTTGATGACAACAATATTGGTTCACAATATTGTGCTTTTATAAAGCATGGATAATCTTACCAATTAATAGCTGACTTCTTTTACCAATCTCAAATATATTTGGATTAATATCTGTTAATATATGTATTTATTTGTAGTATATTTTTAATATACAATAAAAACTATTTAAATATTAGGTAACTTTTTGATGTGGCAGTGATGTAAATTACATTAGAGCATTCATAGCAGATTCTCTATATTATTATGAGTGACTTTTTTATATTTTAGAAAGGGTCATCCTATTCACACACCCCATATCCTATTCACACACCCCATGCTTTTATTTCCCACACCCCCAGGCGCCGCACATAAACCTCGACGTCGCGCCTGGGTTACTTCTTATCCCAGACACATCCTCGAACGTAGTCAATCACGCTTCAACACCCTTATGCGCCGCGCATGGCCCTCGGCGTGGCGCCTGGGTCATATATGCGGCCAACAACATCATCGGCGCCTAGGTCATATATGCGGCGCATATGTCCAGGTTTGACCGAATTCCACCTCGTTTACGACATTCCTCGGTTGACGTTGACAGAAAAGTGACTCAGGCGCCGCATCAAGGCCTATCCGTGACGCCTGGTTTTAAAACAGGTGTGTGGATAGAATTTTAGGGTGTGTGAATAGAGAAGGCCATTAAATAGTTATAATGACATGAGTGATGAGAGAGAACAAATTGTTCATATCTATATTTGATGTTTTATGGTTTTAATTTTGAAGCATTGATGACAACAATATTGGTTCACAATATATTACATTTAAAAAGTATGAATAATCTTACTAATTAATAGCCGATATCTTTTACTGATCTAAAATGTATTTGGATTAAATAGCTATTAATATATGTATTTATTTGTAGTATATTTTTACTATACAACAAAAACTATTTAAATATTAGGCAACTTTATGATGTGGCAATTATGTGAATTACTTTAGAGCATTCATAGCAAATTTTCTGTATTATTGTAAGTGCGTTTTTTATATTTTAGAAAATGATTGTAAATGGTCGTGAGTGATGAGAAAGAAAAAACTGTTCATATCTATATTTGATAAAACACTGTACATCACTATTTTTTTATAACATTTGTTAAAGTGGTTGAGATAGTAGAAAATGAAAAAAATTAATATTACAAGTATAAAAAATATTATTTAATTAAAAATGATAAATAAATGTAATGATGTTTAGTGTAGTTATTAATATATAAATAGAGATACTACTATTAATGCTCTTAAACAATAACATGTGGTAGACCATTTACTACTTTATTAATATAGGAAGAAAGATAACGTTGTTCAATAACCACATTATTTGTTTTACTTTTGCAACTCTTTTGAAAAGTGGTTGGCACAATTGCAAATCGTTATATTCAGATAAAGTGTAATGACCGATTTGAAGCATCAACTTGCCCTTATTTAGTGGACGTTTAAGGGCAACACTTTTAGGGCTCCCTCAAGACCGGTCTTGAGGATTTGGGTGCCCTGTACGAGACGAGAAAAAAGGTCCCCGCCCCCTCAACTCGAAACACCAACGCAGTAAATTATATAAACTAAATTTTTAACCAAAAAACAAACGTTTGATAAATAAACATAAGAAAATCAAAGTATTCAAGTTAATGAATTACGTTTTTGACAGCAGTTGGTTTTTAGCTTTCATTAATCCATAATCCATTTGATTGTGTGGGTTTAGATGTTTAGTTAATTAATTGTAATGGACTTTAGCCTTTAGGTGTGAGTTTTAAATTTTTGCTTATTTGTTACATGACTATTGACTAAATATAAATTTTATAGAAAAATATTTATATAATAATTTTTTTAAATTGATGCCCCCGTCAAATAAGTGTATTGTGCGGTCACACATGCCGCATACCCTCTAAGCCCCCTCTGGGCTCCCCCATGAAGAAGGCTCACCCCAACTCTTTCTTTTGAAGCCAAATTAGTCGAAGTTCAAGGCACGTCAATCAACCGTTTCAGAAAAAAATCATGATAGAAACCTTTAACCATATCATATAAAACGCTTATGCTCAAATTTAAACCAAGATCTCCCTAAATTGAAATTTTCATTGGATTTACCATTAGACTAAAGTCCAATAGCGAACCTTAAATATCATCTCTTTAGTGAAAAATTCATACGTTCCATATTCTTTATACACTTAACTAGTTTAGTGCCAGTGCTACGCTCGGGATCACAACATTCAAGTGATGCTTTTAAGGATATTCATGAACGTTCCAATAAGTTTTGAAACAAAACCGTGGTAAACCGAAACACGAAATATATTTTTAAAAATTAAATTTTTAGTATAGTAATATTATACTCAGATTAAAGAGAATAAAATGCTCAGTTTTATGGTGTAGTTTATTTTTTTTTAAATCCATATAAAAAAGTTATGTATATTTATAAAACACTGAGGTCTTTAATTGTATATTATTATTAATTTTATCCATAAGTTTCATTTTCACACCCTATCAAATATAAACCGACTCATGTACACCCCTTGTAGTAGAGGGTTAAAAGTATAAATACTTTTAAATTTTTCAGAATTCTCCAAAATATTAGGGGATCAAAAATGTAATTAGTTTTATTATAATATATTTTATATACATATTTTAAATAAAAAAATCATTATTATGAGATAAACTCTCAAATAATGCCACATAACCCAGGAGCTTTAAAATGGTGCCACATAAGCTTTTTTGGTTTTGCTATATTATATAAAGAAGATTTCCGGCCATTTAAGCAGTTTTCATTCCTTTCGGTGGACAAAGAAATTTAAAAGACCCAATTCAAATTTTGATCTTGAGCTCCCATAAAACGAAATCTATCTAATAAATCAAACTTTTAGGGGGCAATTTTTAGAGGGAAATTTTTTTAATCTATAATAGGAAGTTTAAGAGGGAAAATATTAAGTTTCATGCAATGAGTTGATGGAGCTCCTTAAATATTAAACATTTACAAATTATAAATTTTTAAACATAATAAATCTAATTTCTTTATAAATATTATTATTTAACCCGTGTGTAACACACGGGTGTTAAACCTAGTTAAACATAAATCGAAACGTGAAACAAATTAGAACAACTAAATTGAAACATTAATTACATTACAACCAGCATATAGTTCTCTCACCATCAATCACATATGGATCTAGACACATTTTGCATAAAACATTAAATTTTAAATATCATCATAAATTCCTAATACATTTATTTGGCCACTCTTAGTACGTCTCTTATAGGCTGTTATGCACATGATCGTAATATTCAAATAATTAACACCAAGTTAATTTGCTTATAAGCTGTTCTAAAAAAAGTTGCTTATAAAAAACTCTTTCAAGTCATTACGAAAAATTATCCTTGTATGAGTGACGGATCCAGAACCAAATATCAGGGGTATCCCATGAGATAGTTTTTGCTCAAGGGTATCATGAATTTTTAGGGGTATCCGGATACTTAAAACCGTAAGAACAAATAGTATCATGATACTTAAACCGATGAAAATTGCACTTCGTAACGAAAGTTGAGGGGTAGCCCAGCATAGGGGTGTTTAAAAAGCCCGTGGCTCGTAACTCGCTCGAGGTTCGCTCGAAAAAAGCTCGGCTCGGAAAAAACTCGTATCTAAACAAGCCAAGCCGGCTCGGCTCGACATGTGAATGAGCTGAGCCTGAGCCAGGGTAGGTTCGGCTTGTAGGCTTAGCTCATGGCTCGACTCGTGGCTTGATATAATATACATATATGTATATAGAAGATAGATAGATATATTTATATTACCATTTATTTAAATATAGATTATTACTCATTACTTCATTTTTATAAATAATTCAATACTAAAAACTAAACAAAATAAAAGACTTGTTGCCCTAATCCTTTTACGTTTTCAATAATTTAACTTTTCAGTCACTCCACCCTCTTAAGTCTTAATTAATATTGCATCATCTAATCTTTCACATCAAGTTTCAACTTTCAAAGTTCAAACCATAATTTCTTTTTCATTCTCTTTTTATGCAACTACTTCTGTAGCAGGTAATGATTATTTCTTTTGGAGTTTTTAACATAATCCATGAATGTTCTAATTATGTGTAAGAAAAAACCAAAGTTGGCTCGATGAGCCAAGCTCGAGCCCAAAATTTAAGCTCGTTAAAAAAACCGAGTTGGCTCGAGCCAAGCTCGTTATATTTGAGCCCGAGCCTGAGCCCAACTTGGCTCGGCTCGAGCCGGCTCGTTTGCACCCCTAAGCCCGGGATGTCCATCCCAGTTGTATCCCAATTGAAATTTCTTTTTCTAAATTTTTTTAAGTGACTTAAAAGACCTATTAGCTATAAATCTTTTTATCAAGATTTAATTACAAGTACCATGAAACAAAACAAGCCATAAGGCGTTTTCACGTAACATAAACTTATCAAACCGAGAGGCTAGTTGTTGTACCGATGGTATCAACTCATATATATGTAGTCGTGCCTAACGGCTAAGGTTATATTCAACAACAAATGAGTTATGGGTCGAAATTTACCACAACCATGATTTACTTTCATATATTAACCATGTACTAAAAAAATATAAATTTGACCTCAAATATAATTAATTCGTTTTAACCATGTACTAAAAGCATGCATGAAGAGTCCAACTACCACTAAACTCATTGACGTGTCAAACTATCCATTTGCCATTTGTCAATAGGTCCCATAAGTATTTATCATGCAACCAAGTCATTCATTCTATAAATACCCATACACCAATTGCATATTCATCTCACCAAAACATTCACCAACAAAGACTCATGGGATCTTTCTCACTTTTCTTGGTTCTCTTCTCGTTTGTTTTGGTAAAAATCTATATTTAATTAGTGTTATTAATTGTTGAAATGCATGTTTTTTCACAATTCTTGGTTTAAACTAACTTCTTTTTGCAATTTCATTGCTTGATGATTAGCTTGCAAGTCTCCATGAAGCAAGAAAAGATCCCGAACCAAAAACGATTCAAGATGCTCTCAACGAAGAGAACACGAAGGTTGAATTCGCCAGAGATTTCGATAAACAACCCAATCTGAAAATGTTCACAAAAGATTTTAGTCCAGTGGCAACTTCCTTACAAGATGAAGAGAACATAAAGGTTCCATTCTCAAAAGATTTTGATACACAACCGAACCTACTATTGTACACAAAAGGTTTTAGTCCGGTGGCTACATCTGAGAACATTAAGGTTCCATTCTCAAAAGATTTTGATTCACAACCAAACCTAAAAATGTACACAAAAGGTTTTAGTATTGGGGCTACATCTGAGAACATTAAGGTTCCATTCTCAAAAGATTTTGATTCACAACCAAACCTAAAAATGTACACAAAAGGTTTTAGTATTGGGGCTACATCTGAGAACATTAAGGTTCCATTCTCAAAAGATTTTGATTCACAACCAAACCTAAAAATGTACACAAAAGGTTTTAGTATTGGGGCTACATCTGAGAACATTAAGGTTCCATTCTCAAAAGATTTTGATTCACAACCAAACCTAAAAATGTACACAAAAGGTTTTAGTCCTGTGGCTACATCTGAGAACATTAAGGTTCCATTCTCAAAAGATTTTGATACACAACCGAACCTACTATTGTACACAAAAGATTTTAGTCCCGTGGCTACATCTGAGAACATTAAGGTTCCATTCTCAAAAGATTTTGATTCACAGCCAAATCTGAAGATGTTCACAAAAGGTTTTAGTCCGGTAGCTAATTCCGTGGACAATGATCCATCTAAGAACTAGTTGAACTTATGTTGTTTTTGTTTTTGTTTAAGCTTAAGCATCATGTTTAAACTTTCTTGAATAAGAGCAAATAAAGTTGAGTTTTGGTTATGTGTTTGGTTTTGAATTCAATGAAGCATAAAACGACCAACACTTTATTATTAGACCCATAAGTTAAAAATGTTGAACAATTAACACTAACCAGTGGAATTTTTATACATGATGCGAACGGTAAAAAAGTTTATTACTTTATTATTAGACCCGTAAGTTAAAAATGTTTTGAACTATATAAATTAACACTAACCAGTGGAATTTTTATGCATAATGCGAACTGTAAAAAAATTTATTACGTATTTGTTAAATGTGTTATTAGGTGGATGCTAAATATGAGGTAAGAAGTAATATATATATATATATATATATATATATATATATATTATATGGGAAGAGGTAATTTGAGAACACCCTCTAGTTTTAAGAACTCGTGAGAACCTTACTTCCCGAGTTTTTTCATAGTATTTTTTTTGCTCAAATGTTGCGCATACTAAAAACTAAAACCTGGAAAAAAGGAAATAAAAAAAAAAACGTTTTCGTCGTTAAAAAACGTATATGTTCGTAAAAAATATTTACGTCATATTACATGGGTGTAATAAGTTACACCAGCGTTTTTTCGCTGTAAATATTTTTTAGTTACATATACGTTTTTTAAGGACGAAAACGTTTTTTTTTATTTCCTTTTTTCCAGGTTCTAGTTTTTAATATACGCAACATTTGAGCAAAAAAAAATTATATAAAAAAATTCGGGAAGTAAGGTTCTCACGAGTTCTCAAAACTAGAGGGTGTTCTCAAAATATCTCATTTCTATTATATATACTAGTTTAGTGCCCGCGCTACGCTCGGGAACAAAACATTAAAGTGATGCTTTTAAGGATATTCATGAACGTTTCAATAAGTTTTGAAACAAAACCGTGGTACATCGAAACACGAAATATATTTTTAAAAATTAAATTTTTAGTATAGCAATATTATACTCAAATTAAAGAGAATAAAATGCTCAGTTTTATGGTGTAGTTTATTTTTTTTTAAATCCATATAAAAAAGTTATGTATATTTATAAAACACTGAGGTCTTTAATTGTATATTATTATTAATTTTATCCATAAGTTTCATTTTCACACCCTATCAAATATAAACCGACTCATGTACACCCCTTGTAGTAGAGGGTTAAAAGTATAAATACTTTTAAATTTTTCAGAATTCTCCAAAATATTAGGGGACAAAAAATGTAATTAGTTTTATTATATAATATTTTATATACATATTTTAAATAAAAAAATCATTATTATGAGATAAACTCTCAAATGATGCCACATAAGCCGGAAGCTTTAAAATAGTGCCACATAAGCTTTTTTGGTTTTGCTATATTATATAAAGATATATATATATATATTACTACATATTTATATTTGATATGTAGACTCGGGTTATATACAAAGTTTATATTAATACATATATAAACATGAGTACATCATTAGTTATTATATATTCAAAAATGCATAAAAACAAAAATCAATTAAAAACACCACACCACCTTAATTTGTTCGTTAGGATTTTAGTTGTATTTAACACTAGGTTTAATACCCGAGTATACACACGGGTTGATATAATATAATAAATATTTTAATAATTAGATAATATTTAAGTAATTATAAATGATTTTTTAAAGTTAATGAGTAAGTAATGATAATTTGTTAATAAATAACTATATATATTCATCTTCATATACTTTTTAAGTAAATAAATTTTTTTAAATATTTTATTTTTAAAAATTGAATATGAAACCAAATAATAAAATTGATCTATTAATAAAATTTAAGAAAATTGAAATAGAAACCAAAAGGTGTCCCTTTTTATTTTTCTTAATTCACATAATTCTCCCCTCTTATTTTTCTCTCTAAAATATAAATTGATGACCATTCTAAAATCTTTATTTATTAGATAGATTATAAAAAAAACTAGAATAGTTAAATAAACATTCGCTTTTTTAAACAAATAAAAAATATATATGGAAAACGCGAATGATGACTCATTAATCCATTTGTCCTCACGAAAATGATGAATTCTAATTGTCTACAAATAGTAAAGTTATATATAGTATTCCTTGTCAACTTGTCTACAAATAGTGAAGTTATATATAATAGTCCTTGTCCACAAATAGTAAAGTTATATTTTTATTTTTTTTGAATAACAACACCGGAAAACCCTCTGGTTAGACCACCCGAAGGCAACCAACCCATTACGAGCTACCCCCACAGGGCCCCCCGTTGCACCCCTCTGAAAGGAGGAAATTAACCCACCCGGATAAAATCGGAAAATAAAATCAAATAACTCGTATTCCTTGTACCTTCTGAAGACATTTTTGTTGTTTTTATAAAATATTAAAGATAATATATATATGCATGTCATCATTTGTTATGTCTATGGCCAATACCTCATAGTTGGGAGTATTAAAATTTAATAACCCTAATACCGAAGCGTTGAAAAAAATAAAATAACCACACATGCTGTTTTTTTACAAATGTCTACGACCGAAAGTAAGATCAGAAATACAAAACTTTCTAGAAAATGAAAGAGACTTAAAGCGTATATTATAGATAGTATGAGTGACGAGAGTGAAAATAAAAAAACTAAACATTAATTTGCCAACTAATTATGACCATATACTGATTTTTAGCTAATGTGCATTATTTTTTCCGTACTATTTTTAGATAATATATATGCATGTCATTTGCTATTTTTGTTTTTGTGTTATTTTTTTTCTATCAAGGGTCTCTCTGGAAGGGTCTCTTCTTCTTAAACCGTATTGTACAAGATTTTACATAACATAATTATTTGTGGCAAATGTACGCAAAACCATAAACTTTTTTGTGCTAAAACCACAAAAAATCAAAATAGACTAGAAAATTCCATGGTCATTAATGGTAATTAATACGGAGTAATATTTTTTGCAAAATAAATAAACAAAGCATAAATATAACATAATGAAAATGATGACTTATGTCGTTTGTTCTTTTCCTAAAATAACTGATATTAATAAAAGTAGGTATTTTTACATCTCAGGTTACATGAGAGTTAAATATGGATCAATAGAAAAAAATTTGCAATAATATAATAATGAAAGCGACGGTGTTAATAAGTACACAACGACGGGTTAAAAATTTCTACATCAAAATCTAAATAGAGTTTAAAAAAAATGTCTCGAAAACCTAGCTTGTTCTTTCATCATCCTCCTTCAAAAGAATACACACACGAAAATATTTTAATGTTTCATTGTCTGTGATTTACTTTCATTGTGTCTTTAATAAATTTATGACACATGCAATGAAAATAAAAAAAAGACACAATGAAACGTTAGTTTTTATTTATTTATTTGGTTTATTTTTATTTTGAAGGAGAACGACGTAAGTAACAAGCACGTCTTTGAGACAATTTTTTGAATTTCGATTTATATTGTGATTTATAATTTTTTATCTGGTATTGTGTTTTTTAGATACATTGTGTCTAAATTTTTTTATTTTAGCCTTCTTAAATTCAAAACCTTCTGTACGTATGTGAACTTACAATATTTTTTGAGCAACAAATTAATTTATTATGCTCATATTATTAAAAAATTTAGTTTAAAAGACAATGTCTCTATTAAATGGGCTGATTTTAGGATTATAGGTGAACCCAAACTTATAAATGTGATACATATATATGATTTCATATTCCAAAAAATGAAAAAAATGAATAGAAAAGTTTAAAAGGAAGGTTCACTTTACATGTCTATTATTCGCCGGGTCATTATTAAAATCATCAAACCAGAACATGTCTATCACTCTCAAATCAACCAATTTAGTAATTACGTAAATTGTAGAAATTTTGAACTTTTTTTTCTCTGGCGGAGACTTTTATGACACAACCTTCATCACATAGAGGTCGTTAAAATAAATCATGCAATCACATATTTTATCTTAATCAGGTTCACATGGTGTATCAAACTTGATACAACGCTCACATATGCTGTCTTAATCATTATACCAAATTTCTTTATTCGTTTGAATTTATTGATTTCGACTGATAATACTTTTGGAGAGTAGAAAACAGTTAATGCAACATTCCATATGTAATAAAGCATACTTTTACCACATTCAACTCAAGTACTATTATTCATTCATTCATCATTTATTTTTAATACCAAACACGCGATCACGCGAACCACACAAAGTTATCAACGGGAATAACATGACACACCGGAGAGCTACCGCGACGGACACCAAGAATCCGAAAAGAAACGTGGTCACGGTCCCACTTGGACGTGTCCATGTGACAAACCGCAATCGCGTTAATTCTCTCCTTATTATCCCCACCTAATGCAACCTTAAACAACCTAGTCATATGACCCTTGTGCCCATGACAATAGTAAACCATATAAGGATAAGCCATGGTATGACAAGCAATCACTTTAGACGTATTGACCTCTTTTGGCTTCTCTACAATAGTATAGTTTTGGTAAAGGGTATGCTTGGAACTTAAAATCTTGGTGGTCAACACTTTCGGTTTGACCATACCGAAAAAGTGACGTGTCATTTCCATCATGGACTTTAATGATGTCACACATGTTTTGACCTCACCGCCTATGGGCTTGACCTCACATTGTTTGAGTGTTGTTTGCATGGCTTTTGCTTGTGAAGATGTGTTTGAGAATGAGAAATATTCAAGAAGGTGTGGGAGTTTCGATAGCGAGAATGGGATCGAATCGGCTTCTTCTTTAGAGAGTAGTTGTGTAGGGGTTGAGTCTTTCTTTGAAGCGAGATAAATCTGTATCTTGTTTCCAAGATACAGATCAGTGATTTTAAAAAAGACGTTTAGAGAAAGGTCCGGGCTTGGATGCCGAGGTTGATCGTCTTCGGGTTTGATCATGTTCATTTCCAAGCCATGGCTTCCAATAGAGAACTTCAAAATTCAGACAAAAAAGATTCAAATGTTATTTGTTCATTTGTGATCATATATAAATTCAATGAAGGTTAAAAGACTTGATAGTTATAACTTTTTATGATAAAAACATGTTTGAAACATGTAGTTGATTATAAAACAGGAAGAATATGTTCAAGAATGATGAATGAATATATATTAATTACCTGGAGAAGCAAAAATGCATACAAGATGAAAGAAGCAAATGCCATCTCAATAAGAGTTGATGCATTTTCTCTCTCACTTTCAGTCTTTTATATATAGCACAGCAGGAGTACGTCGGTAGCCAAATTAAAAAAAAAAATTTCTTATTATTTAAAATTAGGTTTAATACCGGTTTAGACACACAAGTTGAATAATATAAACTATTTATTGAATGGACACAAATGAAAATGAGATGTAACAATCTACATCATTATAATAAAAATTAATCTTCAAAACTATTGGGATTCAAAATCATTCGTTCACGTTCGGTTATTTAATTTTGCGTTGATTTTGCAACCTAAAATATCTTTTATTTGTAAAATGCAGAGAAATATATTTTACATTGTTTCTAAAAAGAATGAAAACTTTGCTATCAAAATTTTACCTCTCTAAAAATATGTTTCCTCGTCAATATTTTTGACCCCAAAACTCTAATTTATTATACTAACTAGATTAAACCCCGTGTGTTACACGGATAGAAATATAAAAAACACAATTCTAAAACTTTACGAAAACTAAACATTTTTTGTTTAACTTGTTTGTTTTTCATTTTCACGGTGATTTCAGGGATGTAAATAAGCCAGATTGAAACTTTAGAGGAAAAAATTATGGGTAATTTAATGTTATCGATTTATTTCCGTAAATAGATTAAAATAAAAGTTTCTTAGTTTTAGCGGGAAAATGATACAACACTTTTTCCAATAAATGGCATGTGTCCTTCAAAAGCTTTTTTTATTAGAAGATATATACAATAGATATGTAATTAGTATTTCACAATAACATGTTTTTTCCGTACTGTATTATCTACTGTAGAAGAGCAATTTAAAATTACAACAAATTAAGTAGTTAGAGAATTGTTTTTAGTATACAGTATTATACTCAAATTAAAGAAAATAAAATACTGAGATATTTAATTGTAGGTTATTTCTAACTTTATCCTAAGTTTCATTTTTATATCCTATCAAATATAAACCGACTTTTGCACACTCGTAATAAGAGGAGATAAAAAATCTAACTATTAAATTTTTCAGATTTCATTCTCCATTATTTTCTTTATCCTACTCACACACAATTATACAAAAAAATAGTTGTAAAAAATGAGACCCTAAACTAATTGTTTCACATGTCTTGCTCTTGTGTAGTGGGTGTTTTATTTTTTTTTATGTAACACTTACGCAATGATGTTAAAAAAGTCTAGCTTAAGTGATCAAATAAAAAAAATTCGTTGCTTTCCATACCGTAAGATGTGATCATGCGAAGCAATAAACACATCTATATGGTTAGATCATTAGTATCTATTTTACTTATAATAATAAATATGTTATCATAGTTAAAACCGTAAAACCAAACATAAACAAATGGTAGTAGTAGTTTAGTTTGGTTTGGTTTTGAATTTGAACGGTTTAATGTTGATTTGATGTGTATTATACGAGTTTAATAATTAAGATAATAAATCAGATGTGTATTATGCGAGTTTAATAATTAAGATAATAAATAAAAAAAGCATATAACTTTAATATTTTAATTACTAAAATGACCTATATTTAAAATTTGCCGTCGATCGTGATTTACGGTTAAAAAAACAAAACTAATAAAACTATTTACTTAAATAACATTATATTTTGAAGTTTTTAAAATATATATTGTATGATTTAATAAGAGAGAGAGTCATTAATAACAGAGATAGAGTTAAGTGCAATTTACACCCCTACGGTTTACACTCAAAAGCACTTTGCAACCCCGTTGAAAAACTTAGACCGTTTGCAACCCTATGTTTTTTAAAGTAGGTCATTTGTACCCCTCTATTAGTTTAACTGTTAGTTAACCATCCAAATAAAGATGAAAGTACCATTATACCCTTCTTATTTTGTTAATAAAATCCAAACCTTCACTTTTTTTTCAACTAATCTGACTTCACGATTAAAGGCTTAAAGCTAAATCATTATCCTTATCATTTCTATGTATCCATTATACCCATGCTCCAAATCATTATCCTCTTACATTTTATTGTGAAAAAAATATATATGTAAAATCTAAAAAATAATGACAGTGGAGATCCATAGTGGGAGGGTTGTTCTTACGATGGCGATGGTGGTGTTGCTACAGTAGCCGATTTTGGAAACGAGTTTTATCAGTGCCATTTTTTTTTGGTGTGGATTGGTTGGTGATTGGGTTATGGAATATGTAAAGGGATGACTATGAGTTGATCAGATGAAGAAGCCCTAATGATGACCCTAGTCGACAATGTAAAAAAAAATTGGGTTTTAATAAAGAAAAGGATGTCAAGATCAGAAATGTCGTTTATACCCTTTAAACTAACGGTCAACTCACAGTCAACTTAACAGAGGGGTGCAAATGACCCGTTTTAGAAAGTATAGGGTTGCAAACGGTCTAACTTTTCAGACGGGGTTGCAAGATGCTTGTGGGTGTAAACTACAGGGGTGCAAATTGCACTTAACTCACAGAGATAAAACCATTTAATATGAGAGAGAAGAGGGAATAGGAGAAAACATGAAGAGAAAAGAACAAAGTTTTTAATCAAAAAAGCATTCGTGAAAAAAATATTTATTATAATAATTAGGTTAGAGACCCGTGTTTAATACGGGATTTGATAATAATAAAAATAATTAAAAATATCATATTTGTTGATTTTGCATCGAACTGGTAAACGATGATAATGATTATAGAATGGATTTGGTATTTTCCATTAGATGTGTGGCTGGAATGAATTCATTCATATTATCAAAACCCTAACATTGTAAACATTAATCATAGCATGCCAAGTCAGCAAAAGTATTTTAATATTAGGCCAAGTAAGCAATTAAGGGCTAGATTTGCTAAGAAAATAACACTTGGCAAGAATATGTTTATATTTTATAGATGTTAATAGAAATGTATTTATCATAATAATCAAAATAACATTGGTGAAAAAACATGGAGTACGTTTTAAGATTTTTGTTTCTCATTCTTAATCCCATTAGATAAAAGTTAATGGGGACAATGAAGGGAGACTTGTGGCAACACAAGTTCGATCTCTGAGCCCAACGAGTTTTACCACTAGCTTGTTGTCGTGCCTAGGGATGAGATCGAGACGGGTACCGGTACCGCCTAGTACCGGTACCGAGTTTTAAGAAAAGTTGGTACCGGTACCGAATTTAGCGGGACGGTACCGGTACTGGTACCGGTATTTCAGTACTGGTACCACGTTGGTACCGGTTTCATGTTTTATCGTTTTTTAATAAAATGTATTCGCTTATTTCGGTTTAATTTTATAATTTTTAATATAAAAGTACTATAATATACTTGAATATAAGAAAAAGAAATGAAATGTGGTATAAATTAATTAAAAATCATATCAACTTCATTAAATTTAAAATTTAATAATCTAAAAAATATTATAAAATGACTCAAAGTTGTAAAGAAAACACTTTATAACATTAAGCATGTAATACACAACATTCATAACATCTCAAATTATATAAAATATACTAAAAAAACTAGTTTTAAGGAATGAATATACTGATACTAATAAGTTTTTGAGTAATTGGTCTTTTAGAAACCCTTGGAACAACATCATCAACGTCAAAGATGCTTTAAGGAATGAATATACTGATACTAATAAGTTTTTGAAAGTAGCAATTGGTATTGAGTACTTGGTTATGATTTGATGGGATTGGAGGATTGGGCTCGACCCGCTCAAAGAGTTGTTTTCTGATTTATTCTTCCTCAAAAGAAACAAAATGTGCAACGTTGAAGAAAAACGAGTGGTCCATGAAGGGGATTGTGATTGACTTTGGGAATGGGTTCAATCACTAGCTTTACGGGTTGAAATTGTGCAATAGCAATACTATTTTTAGTTGTTGCAGGGGTTCGAGACTACGGATGGCCTAAATATATGGAGATAGGAAGCAAGTGATGATGGGGTTTACTCGGTTAAAAGTCTCAACCGGATTTTAGAGTTTAACAAGGGGCTTGTTGACCTTAACTTGACTAAATGGTCTAATTGAATCCCGATCAAAACGGCCCTGGCTCATCCTGGGGTTCACGTGGGAACTGAAGAATTCTCAGTGTGTTTTAATCATTCGGAGACCTCAGAATATGTTCTTCAATGTCATTTCGCTGCAAAAGTTTGGTGAAGTTTTTTGAGTGGTGTGCGGCTGGGTTGTTTCCATGGGGGACATGATTAGAGAAACGATTGACTGTCAAATTAATTTGAGCGGCTCGAAAAAATTGAAGGAAAAGGTAGCGGTTATCCTAATGACTACGGGTGTGGTTTTTATGGCTTGCGAGAAATGATCTTATTTTTAACTCTATTCCATTAATTGTGGACATAATAGTGGAGAAGATAAGGATGTATTATTTTTTGTGGTTTAAATGTAGGACGCATATGGTTGATGTTATATGGTGTAGGTGGTTTGCTAATCATTTGTTGTAGTTTTGGGTTTCCGGTTTGTGTTTCCTTTAATAAAATCATGGTTGAAAAAATTAGTATAAAGATACAATATCAATTTGATATCATTCCTAAATCCTATATGACCATCACTAAAAGCATGAATAATTTCTACAAACATTAATTTGATAAACCCATTATTCAATTCCTCTTACGTGTGCGATTGACAGACTGCCACCTGTCAATAAGTCCGTTACATATTACTAGGTTTAGACCCGTGTGAGAACACGGGTTTGCTATTTATTAAAAAAAAGACTAACCAAATGTAATATTTCATAAATATTGTAATACTTCTTTATAAACAACATTAGTTATGAAACACTACAAAATCAACTGCATCAAATCATAAGATCTAAATTACCCACCAAATGATACCTGGTGCATAGAGATAATACTTCACTACATATTTGGTTTCAGCTCTCAATTGCATACTTGAAAATTGGAATAGAGGGTTGTAACAACATAAAATATAAAGATAAACAATAAGTATGAAAACAAAAAGCATAAAGTAATCTGAAATTATAAAAACGAAAATAGCAAAGTTTTACTTTAATAGATTAATCTTTGATAAAAAAAACTAAATAAAAATTAAAATGAAAATGGCAAAGATTTACCTCTACTATGTTATTCCCCTTAAAAAACTAAATATTGATTGTAGTTTCAAGATCTAAACATGAAAAAAAAAGAATCTAACCGTTAACAGATTATTCCAGTAGAAAAGGGAGATGAAAACCGGCCAACGACAATCGGTGAAATCTTTGAAGAAACTAAGTGATAATAGTTAAAATCATCTAGACAGTACTCCATCTTATTAGTCCAATATAGTATTGTATTATTATGCATGTTGAAACTGTCTTAGAGACATTTCCTAAAGAAATAAATAGACATAAGAATGAGTGTCATATATTTTATATAGCAATACAACAATTAAAGGGAAATAAACAATATTTTAGGCGCAAATGTTAACCTCAAATGTGAAGATGATGGAACGAAATTCACTCTTCCAACTTATCAACTAAGAAAATGACAATCATCCCATTCTTTGTAGAACAAATAATCCTATGAATAAGCCCCACATAACTCCACCTTCATAATGACATAAAGAGAGTATTTAGCATAAACATAAATCCAAAATTACAACAGAAAGAGAATCATAAATCCATTATATTTGTATTTTGATTGTAATTTTTAACTGTATACACAGTAAATCCCTGTTTGATTCTCTTCTTGTTGTTCCTAATTCAACATAAACACCACTCTCGAACATAGTATAATTTAGCATAAAACCAAGTTATACTCTCTTATAATTCAGCATAAGAAACAAACTCTTGATATGTTCCAATGTAAGGACACACATTAAAAAGTACCTCATAATAAAACACAAAATGGTACCTCAAATTAGTATCTTCTTAACTTCAAATCTACAAAATCCCATTGGATTTTCGCTCAATTAGTAACATTATACGATCAAACGTGTCACTCCTAAACATCCGCTCATCAACGATCCATTTTGACATAGGTATTAAGCCATTTGCATTTTAACATGATTAGATGCACTGAAACTGAAATCAACAGTTGTATCTCAACACTTTAGTATATTGTAAAACACTTCCCCAATATAGGCTAAACAACATTCAATCTGATACATAGGCTAAATCCATTGTGGATCACCAATATAACAAACATACCAAGCAAAAATCCAACCCATAAAAGTACACAAAATTGAAGCACTTCAAAATTTAGGATTGTGGTATCTTATTTTGGTCAGCATTAGTACATCCAGGTTATAAAACAAATAATAATGCATATCTATCAGAGATCCATAGTTAATGAAAAAATTCATGTTTACCTCTAAAGCCGTCTACCCATAGGTGTTGATCAGAACTGCAGAGAACAGCATAGCCAAGCACTACGGAGAACAGCAAGATATGCAAGAGACATTCGATAACAAATGAATCAACACAATACAATATGGTTAGAAATGCATACCATATAAGGCCTCAATCATCCATGATATGCAAGACAAATAGATAAAAAGGGTTTAGACGAATACACATGTTGAAAAACACATAAATAAAAGTAGAGTACTACTTATGGCATCCAAAGACGGAAAACCTTAACAAATCTTATACATAAGGGTTGTAAAACATATTTTGCAACATAAGAGCGGTCAACTCCACTTTACTTGAATTTTTGTAGTGTGTTAATGTCATGAGCACCTATATGTGTCATTGCTTATAACATTATTTAGCTTTAACAACCTGCCATTTATAAAGAACAAAAAAATCTCACAAAATTGAATAGTATAAAAAGATCTCATCATTCGCCTCTTGTGTGAATCCCCTTTGATTTATTGTTTCAAACTACCATTAAAAGCAAAAAAAATGCAAACTTAATAAAAGCGAACAACTAATATTTTTTATAAAGGACACATACCTGTGAACGAAGATAACGATGCATGACACTCACATTCAACATCTCAATCAGTATGCTTAATCCCCAGCAACACTACATCATGTAGCTTTGTTCGCCAACAATACCAAACACCTCCAAAACTATCATTGGTAACGCATATATAGAGGATAATTCCTAAAAACTAAGAATGCAGTCATTAAAGTAACAAACTAACCATAAGCAATGCAGAATCATTCTTAAAAAACAATCAACACATGATTTGGTGAAGGTTACTTTGACAGGCAATTATGTATAAATGTGTTAGCATTTCATCAAATACCTTATGTGCATCTTAAACTCCACACACATAATTCAACAATTAAAGTAGATTTTATTTATAAAGGTATTCAAATATGAAAATTTCCCTAGATTCCTTCATTTATCTCAAGTGTGTGAATCCCCTTTTGATTTATTTTTCAAGCTACCATCTAAAGCAATTAAAATGCAAACTTAATAAAAGTGAACAACTAATATTTTTTATAAAGTACACAAACCTATGAACGAAAATAACGATGCGTAATGGATATAAGTTGCATCAGATGAAGATATAAAACAAATCTGGTAGTGGATTCAGCAAACAAAACAACAAACAATATCGATGAGTCAGATGAAGGTTTGAATTAGGGTCTCATAAAACTTTTAATCCGAACAGTAAATTAGGGTTTCACTATAAAGTATGCTGAAGAAAGAATGGAAGATCTAACCTTTAATCGATCCAAACAATGGAAAAGGACTAAAAACAACATAAAATCTGCAGTTTCAGAAAACTATAACCCTCATTAGCGTGTTTAGTTACAGAATAACCAATTAAACAACAAAAAGAGTGTGTTTGTTTAAGAAACTTACCGAAAATGGGCTTGAAAGAACTGATTGCTGAAAATGCAGTAAAATTATAAAATCTCTAATACTACAACAAATTTACCGGATAGAAGATGTGAACTTGAAGGATCGACAATGGCTGAAACAATAATCACAACAAAAGACAATAAAACGTCGTTTTTTTTTACCAAACATCATAGGGAGATAAAAGTAACACAGATCTACCTGCAAATGTTGTTGCTGTTAAGGTTGGATCAGAGAAGAAGTCGATAGGTAGAGAGTGGTGGAATCGTTGGTGGATGTGAGAGTGTAGAAGAGTGATGAAGAAGAAGTTTATGAATTTCAACTTCTAAATTGTTTTCAAAATTACGGGTCGGGTATAACCAAAACGGGTTTTTTCCAAACCATTTGTAGATGACATCATCAGCTAGGGTAAAAATCTAAGGTGGCATACCTTAGAAGTTGACACGTCATCAAAATTGCACTTCGTAACGAAAGTTGAGGGGTAGCCCGGCCTAGGGGTGTTTAAAAAGTCCGTGGCTCGTAACTCGCTCAAGGTTCGCTCGAAAAAGAGCTCGGCTCGGAAAAAGCTCGTATCTAAACGATTCGAGCCGGCTCGGCTCGACATCTGAATGAGCTGAACCTGAGCCAGGGTAGGTTCGGCTGGTTGGCTCAGCTCATGGCTCGACTCGTGGCTTGATATAATATACATATATGTATATAGAAGATAGATAGATATAATTATATTACCATTTATTTAAATATAGATTATTACTTTATTATTTCATTTTTATAAATAATTCAATACTAAAAATTAAACAAAATAAAAGACTTGTTGCTCTAATCCTTTTACGTTTTCAATAATTTAACTTTTCAGTCACTCCACCCTCTTAATTATCGCATCATCTAATCTTTCACATCAAGTTTCAACTTTCAAAGTTCAAACCATAATTTCTTTTTCATTCTCTTTTTATGTAACTACTTCCGTAGCAGGTAATGATTATTTCTTTTGGAGTTTTTAACATAATCCATGAATGTTCTAATTATGTGTAAGAAAAAAACCAAGTTGGCTCGATGAGCCATGAGCCAAGCTCGAGCTTTTTATGAGCCGAACCGAGCCCAAAATTTAAGCTCGTTAAAAAACCGAGTCGTCTCGAGCCGAGCTCGTTATCTTTGAGCCCGAGCCTAAGCCCAACCTGGCTCGGCTCGAGCCGGTTCGTTTGCACCCCTAAGCCCGGGATATTTCATAGCTCCATCGCAGTTGTATCGCTGCTGGAATTTCTATTTCTAAATTTTTTTAAGTGACTTAAAAGACCTATTAGCTATAAATCTTTTTATTAGGATTTAATTACAAGTACCATGAAACAAAACAAACCATAAGGTGTTTTCACGTAACATAAACTTATCGAACCAAGAGACTAGTTGTTGTACCAATGGTATCAACACACACACACACACATATATATATATATATATATATATATATATATATATATATAGTTGTGCCTAAGGGCTAAGGTTATATTCAACAACAAATGAGTTATGGGTCGAAATTTACCACAACCATGATTTACTTTCATATATTAACCATGTACTAAAAAAATATAAATTTGACCTCAAATATAATTAATTCGTTTTAACCATGTACTAAAAGCATGCATGAAGAGTCCAACTACCACTAAACTCATTGACGTGTCAAACTATCCATTTGCCATTTGTCAATAGGTCCCATAAGTATTTATCATGCAACCAAGTCATTCATTCTATAAATACCCATACACCAATTGCATATTCATCTCACCAAAACATTCACCAACAAAGACTCATGGGATCTTTCTCACTTTTCTTGGTTCTCTTCTCGTTTGTTTTGGTAAAAATCTATATTTAATTAGTGTTATTAATTGTTGAAATGCATATGTTTCTTCACAATTCTTGGTTTAAACTAACTTCTTTTTGAAATTTCATTGCTTGATGATTAGCTTGCAAGTCTCCATGAAGCAAGAAAAGACCCCGAACCAAAAACGATTCAAGATGCTCTCTGCCAACACAAGCCGAAGGATGAATACGCCACAGATTTCGATAAACAACCCAACCTGAAAATGTTCACAAACGATTTTAGTCCAGTGGCAACTTCCTTACAAGATGAAGAGAACATAAAGGTTCCATACTCAAAAGATTTTGATTCACAACCGAATCTAAAAATGTTTACAAAAGATTTTAGTCCGGTTGCTACATCCTTAAATGACAAAGAGAACATTAAGGTTCCATTTTCAAAAGATTTTGATTCACAACCCAATTTGAAAATGTTCACAAAAGATTTTAGCCCAGTGGCTACATCCTTAAATGATCAAGAGAACATTAAGGTTCCATTCTCAAAAGATTTTGATACACAACCGAACCTACTATTGTACACAAAAGGTTTTAGTCCGGTGGCTACATCT
This sequence comes from Tagetes erecta, assembly GCA_030867185.1. Classification (NCBI taxonomy): domain Eukaryota; kingdom Viridiplantae; phylum Streptophyta; class Magnoliopsida; order Asterales; family Asteraceae; genus Tagetes; species Tagetes erecta. The sequence continues at coordinate 81,782,398 of CM061488.1, read as the reverse complement.
GAGAACATTAAGGTTCCATTCTCAAAAGATTTTGATTCACAACCAAACCTAAAAATGTACACAAAAGATTTTAGTCCTGTGGCTACATCTGAGAACATTAAGGTTCCATTCTCAAAAGATTTTGATACACAACCGAACCTACTATTGTACACAAAAGATTTTAGTCCCGTGGCTACATCTGAGAACATTAAGGTTCCATTCTCAAAAGATTTTGATACACAACCGAACCTACTATTGTACACAAAAGATTTTAGTCCCGTGGCTACATCTGAGAACATTAAGGTTCCATTCTCAAAAGATTTTGATTCGCAACCGAACCTAAAAATGTACACAAAAGATTTTAGTCCAGTGGCTACATCTGAAAACATTAAGGTTCCATTCTCAAAAGATTTTGATACACAACCGAACCTACTATTGTACACAAAAGATTTTAGTCCCGTGGCTACATCTGAGAACATCAAGGTTCCCTTCTCAAAAGATTTTGATTCACAGCCTAATCTGAAGATGTTCACTAAAGGTTTTAGTATAGGAGCAACTTCCTTAAACGATGAGGAGAACATAAAGGTTCCGTTCTCAAAAGACTTTGATTCGCAGCCAAATCTGAAGATGTTCACAAAAGGTTTTAGTCCGGTAGCAAATTCCATGGACAATGATCCATCTAAGAACTAGTTGAACTTATGTTGTTTTTGTTTAAGTTTAAGCATCATGTTTAAACTTTCTTGAATAAGAGCAAATAAAGTTGAGTTTTGGTTATGTGTTTGGTATTGAATTCAATGAAGCAAAAATAAAAAATATAAAAAATATAAAAAATAAAACGACCAACACTTTATTATTAGACCCGTAAGTTAAAAATGTTGAACAGTTAATACTAACCAGTGGTATTTTTATATATGATGCGAACGGTAAAAAAATTATTACTTTATTATTAGACCCGTAAGTTAAAAATGTTAAACAGTTAATACTAACCAGTGAAATTTTTATGCATAATACGAACTGTAAAAAAATTTATTATCTGTTAAATGTGTTTTTAGGTGGATGTTAAATATGAGATAAGAAGTAATTATATATTACTACATATTTATATTTGATATATATGTAGACTCGGGTTATATAAAAAGTTTATATTAATACATAGATAAACAAGAGTACATAATAGCTATATATATTCAAAAGTGCATAAATACAAAAATCAATTACAAACACCACACCACTTTATTGTGTTCGTTAGGATTTTAGTTGTATTTAACATTATTAAAAACGAACATAGTTTAAATTTTTTTTTTTAAACAAATGAAAAATATATATGGAAAACGAAAATGATGACTCATTCCATTTGTCATCATGAAAATGATTAAATCTAATTGTCTACAAATAGTAAAGTTATATATAGTATTCCTTGTCAACTTGTCAACAAATAGTGAAGTTATATATAATATATAGTCCTTGTCCACAAATAGTAAAGTTATATTTTTATTTTTTTTGAACAACATCGGAAAACCTCTTGGTATGATCACCCGAAAACAACCAACCCATTACAAGCTATCCCCACAGGGGCCCCCGTTGCACCCCCCTGAAAGGAAGAAACTCACCCGGATAAAATAAGAAAATCAAATAACTCGTATTCCTTGTACCTTCCGAAGACATTTTTGTTGTTTTATAAAATATTAAAGATAATATATATATGCATGTCATTTGCTATGTCTATGACCAATACCTCATAGTTATAAGTATTAAAATCCAATAACCCTAACATTAATACTGAAGCGTCGGAAAAAATAAAACAACCACGCATGCTCTTTTTTTTTACAAATGTCTACGACCGAAAGTAAGATCAGAAATACAAAACTTTCTAGAAAATGAAAGAGACTAATTAAAGCGTATATTATAGATAGTATGAGTGACGAGAGTGAAAATAAAAAAAAACTAAACATTATTTTGCCAACTAATTATGGCCATATACTGATTTTTAGCTAATGTGTATTATTTTTTCCGTAATTTTTAGATAATATTTAATTATATATGCATGTCATTTGCTATTTTTGTTTTTGTGTTATTTTTTTCTATCAAGGGTCTATCTGGAAGGGTCTCTTCTGACCGTATTGTACAACTAAGATTTTACATAACATAATTATTTGTGGCAAATGTACACAAAACCATAAACTTTTTTGTGCTAAAACCACAAAAAGTCAAAATAGACTAGAAAATTCCATGGTCATTAATGGTAATTAATAATATTTTTTGCAAAATAAATAAACAAAGCATAAATATAGCATAATGAAAATGATGACTTATGTCGTTTGTTCTTTTCCTAAAATAACTGTTATTAATAAAACTAGGTATTTTTACATCTTAGGTTACATGAGGGTTAAATATGGATCAATAGAAAAAAAATCCCCTCTTCTAATAAATTGCTAAGCCAATTCACCACACCACCGCCACTTGTCAGCACCACAATGCATCTCAAAGAATTCACGGATCTAATGGATCCTCCAGGTTGACCCGTGGATCTCACCCAAATTTACATCGGATCCACATAAACTTTTGCAAACCCTAAAACACTCACAATTACATCTTATAGCCTCTCTTCAACCCAATTCTCTCTCAACATCCTTCAAAAATCCTCATCTTCTCTGTTTGATTTCTTCTTGCACATGAACACATTTAACAATCTTTTATTCAGATCGTTAAACCGTTCATCTGAAATTTTCATTGTTTTGCAGAGATTTCATCGTTTCCTCATTTTCCCATCCGTATTTTGATCTTTGTCGTTTCGATCTCTATCTGTTATCGATATCTCAAACTAGCTTTTGGATGGTAATCAGGTAATGTTCGATTCTTTGTTTATCTTGATTCTACTAATCTTCATCCGTGTGTAGATATGATTTTGTTCTCTAATGACCAGATATGTGTTTATATTAATTAGGGTTCTTCAATTTATTGTTACGATTTTATTCATTGGCATATTTGAAAAGTAACGAAGACTCGATGTGATTTTCAAACCCTAACACTTACTAAATGTATGTATATGTAGTAGATAGATTGTTTGGTTTTTCTATCACTGAATCTGCCATTGACGACTAAGTTCTATCACTGAATTCATTTGTTAATTATTCACGATTTGAAGATATTTAAGAACCTTCGGGTTTGTATTGATTGTCATTCTGTTTTCAAGTTTATAAGCAAGATCGAAGGACGAAAACTTGTTTTGAGAGATCTTTTTAGGTATCATCATTTTAGTGATGGTAAATGTTCTTGTGGTGACTATTGGTAGTTAGTAGTTTCATACCAGGTTTTGTTCAGAAAAGTAATTGGAGAAACAGTCGCAGGTTGAGAAGTCATTGAGCTCATAAAGGTGCGTTTTTAACACGGACAATTAATGAAACAGGTATATTATCAATGTTATAGTCCTATGCTTAATCTTAATACTTTTTGATCATTTTTAACCTTAGGATCCTCAAAACCTGTGTTGGTTGAGTGCTACAACAATGCTTGTGTGGAGTATTTAAGACAGAAACTAGATAGCAAAGATCATTCTGCTGCTGCCTAGGTTAAAATAACATCTAAGCTTTTTTTCACCAAATATTATTCACTCTCACCATGAAGAAGGAGATACTACTTATGGTCAAATACAAATATGCCATTTTCTTCTATAAACAGGTAACACATTAGACCCATTTTATTTAAACATAATCATTGCTTCGTTATACAACAATCAATTATTCAATTAAGTAGTTTCTTGTCCAGAGGTATGATGGAAAGAGGGAAACTTCCACTGAGACTTCAGGTCTTCTTCAAAGACTAAAAGATTGAATTGTTTCCTAAGTTTGGTTTCATTTATACAAATGAAGCCTTGATGTTTTCTTATAAAGGGTGATTCCATTTAATGTCAAGATAGCAAATGGTGAGTTAATGGTGAGTTAATATAGAAATCAAGATAGCAATTGAACATATTAAGTTCTGTTTAGGACAAAGAAATGGAAGCTTTTGCCGTCCTGAAATTTATTGGACCTGGAAAATTCAGCAAAAATGAACAAGTTTCTGAAACGGTCCGTTGTATATATTGTTTTCTCAAAGTATGTGATTAACAAATTTTTTTTTACAGTATGCCTTCCTTTTCTAAGTGGTTTTATTGTTTACTTTATGTCTTCTTAAGCGTATTCAAAACTGATTTGTATCATTTAGAATTTAAATAATGTACAACATTTAAAATTTAAAATTTATGATGAAAGTTTCTTACCTGATTCCGTTTATCTTAATTGTTTTGATACTTATATGCAGCCTTTAAGTTTTTTAATAATGTACATATCCAAAAAATGGATTCAAACATGAACCTAACTCTACATCAAAATATATATGTTTTCAAATTTCAATTACTGGGAACATCGAATGTGAAATTTTACTTTGTTTAGCTTGGAAGACATTATTTATAAGAGAGATTTTGAAAACTACTTTCCTTTTTAAACTATAGACTACAACCAATTCCTTTTTTAAACCACTTCCTTTATAAAATTGACATAATTGCTTTTTTTTATAGTCAATTCATTTTTAATATTTTGACTACACTCAAATCATTTCCCAAAATTACATACACGTTTTTCTTATTCAAATATGATTCAGTTACATCATTTTAATTTTCAAAATTATATACATTCCCATTTTTATATAAACCATCACAGCTTTATTGCATCTCTCATTCTGCATCTCATCCCCAATAGTCTTTGGTAATCTGGTCGATGTTCATATCATCCTCATTTTTATATAAACCATCAGAACTTCATCTTTATTGTTCGTCTCCTTCAAACCATACCACAACATCTCTCATTAGTGTTTCTTTGTAGCAATCTGTTGATGGATTTTAGATTTAACAGGTTGCTTCATGAGAAGACCAATATCTATGTTTACAAAGAAAAACTTACAAGATTTAATACGATTTTGTTGTATTGATTTGTTTAACATGCTTCATGAGTATGCTGAATTTTGTAAGATTTTGAAACTTCGGTTATTGTATGGTTGGTGATTTACTGATTTCTAAATGGTTGTGTTTTTGTGTAGTCAAATTATATGGCTTGGTGATTTGAACTACCGGATTGGTTTGTCGTAACGTGCTTCATATTCAAGAAGATATGGTGGTTTTAACATATAGTAACTTTAATTTTGAATGTTACCAAGAAGGCATATTCTTTTCTGGAACAACCATGGCACTTTGGAACTAACCATGTCAGTAAGTTAGCTACTATCATATTTATTTAACTTTTACAATTTGATATACATAGAAGATTATTAACATGTTTAATTGACAGTGCTTAAGAGCTTTATGCTTTTGTTGAACTATTACACGTAACTATTTGGTTTATGTGGCATCGTGTGTGAATATGGAGCATTCATATTGTGGACTGGTAAGGGAAGTCAGAATATGATTTTTTTTATCATTACACGGTATCTTTATTAACTAACAGATCATGATTTTGTATGGTTTGATAAGTTGGGATTCAAAGTCTATTCTATGTCTTACTTATTTTACTTTTGCTAGGTGCCCATAGTAGGTTATTGTAGAGAAGGACTGGAACATGTAATAGTTGATCACATACTGGATTTGGATTTGAATCCGAAGAGTTGGAGAAATCAACAAGACAGAACGATAAACATTGAAGGTGAGTATTTCCATAATCTCATCCATCATGTCAAGTGTTATTATCACAACTTTGATGGATTTTTTTGTTCATGTGTCTATAATTTTAACATATGATCGGCTATGATCATTTTTATATTGTGGTTTATGATGTTCGTGAAGTGTCCGTGTTATTTATAATGTTTTTGAAATTGGCATGTTACATGTTTTGAATCTGAAACCTAATTAAGTGACTGTTGATGATGATGATTTTAATGGAGTTATTGTGTTTTAATCTTGTGTATTAGTGTAAAGTGTAAACATATAGGTTTCTTCTTTGTCTATGGATGTGCCAATCACAATTCACCTGACTTCATCAAATGTGAATATTAGTGCAAACATACAAAGTGAGCTCTTATAATTAATTTATTTAAGAACTCTTCTTATAAAGCAAAGATGTGGTTGAATATAATATTTTACATCTCTTTGTATTCTAGGCAATGAGACCAAATTAGGCATGAGTAGAAGTGTTACAGGACGAAAGCTTATTGCTATGATGTAATGATTGATAAGTTAACACATCTTGATAAAAATTATTAAAACTTATTTACTTTTTACGTATTTCTTCTATAAAATCACTCATTTTAATATAAAATTATATAAAGTTTTTTACTGTTTAATCCGTGGGTACCCACGGGTGTTAACCTAGTTGCGATAATATAATAATGAAAACGACGGTGCTAAGAGATACATAACGATGGGTTAAAAATTTCTAAATCAAAATCTAATTAGAGTTTTAAAAAAATATCTTGAAGACCTTGTTTTTCATCGTCCTCCTTCAAAAGAATACACGCACGAAATTTTTTAATGTTTTATTGTGTGTGTTTTACTTTCATTGTGTCTTTTATAAATTTATAACACAATAAAGATAAAAAAAAGACACAAAGAAAACGTTAGTTTTTATTTATTTATTTTGTTTATTTTTATTTTGAAGGAGAACGACGTAAGGAACAATTTCTTTAAGACACTTTTTTAAATTTCGATTTACATTGTGATTTATACTTTTTTTTATCTGCTTTTGTGTTTTTTAGATACATATATTGTGTTTAAAAATTTTTAGTTTAGCCTTATTAGATTCACAACCTTCTGTATGTAAACTTAAAATACTTTTTGAACAACAAATTAATTTATTACGCTTCTATTTCTAAATTACACCAAATAATACACCCATGTCTAGATTTGAACATAAAACTTCTAGTTTAAAAGACAATATAGCTATCAAATGGGCTAGTTTTACGATTATAGGCGAACCTTACTTATAAATGTGAAACATATATATGATTTCATATTCCAAAAAATGAAAAAGATGAATAGAAAAGTTTAAAAGAAAGGTTCACTTTACACATCTATTATTCGCCAGGTCATGATTAAAATCGTCAAACCGGAAGCATATCACTCTAAAATCAAACAATTTAGTAATTACGTAAATTGTAAAAATTTTGAACTTTTTCTTTTTCTTCTGGCGGAGACTTTTATGACACAACCTTCATCACATCGAGTTCGTTAAAATAAGTCATGCAATCACATATTTTATCTTAATCAGGTTCATATGGTGCATCAAACTTGATACAACGCTCACATATGCTGTCTTAATCATTATACCAAATTTCTTTATTCGTTTGAATTTATTGATTTCGACTGATAATACTTTTGGAGAGTAGAAAACAGTTAATGCAACATTCCATATGTAATAAAGCATACTTTCACCACATTAAACTCAAGTACTATTATTCAATCATTCAACATTTATTTTTAACACCAAACACGCGATCACGCGAACCACACAATGTTATCAACGGGAATAACATGACACACCGGAGAGCTACCGCGACGGACACCAAGAATCCGAAAAGAAACGTGGTCACGGTCCCACTTGGACGTGTCCATGTGACAAACCGCGATCGCGTCAATTCTCTCCTTATTCTCCCCACCTAATGCAACCTTAAACAACCTAGTCATATGACCCTTGTGTCCATGACAATAGTAAACCATATAAGGATAAGCCATGGTATGACAAGCAATGACTTTAGACGTATTGACCTCTTTTGGCTTCTCTACAATAGTATAGTTTTGGTAAAGGGTATGCTTGGAACTTAAAATCTTGGTGGTCAACACTTTCGGTTTGACCGTACCGAAAAAGTGACGTGTCATTTCCATCATGGACTTTAATGATGTCACACATGTTTTGACCTCACCGCCTATGGGCTTGACCTCACATTGTTTGAGTGTTGTTTGCATGGCTTTTGCTTGTGGAGATGTGTTTGAGAATGAGAAATATTCAAGAAGGTGTGGGAGTTTCGATAGCGAGAATGGGATCGAATCGGCTTCTTCTTTAGAGAGTAGTTTTGTAGGGGTTGAGTCTTCATTTGAAGCGAGATAAATCTGTATCTTGTTTCCAAGATACAGATCAGTGATTTTAAAAAAGACGTTTAGAGAAAGGTCCGGGCTTGGATGCCGAGGTTGATCGTCTTCGGGTTTGATCATGTTCATTTCCAAGCCATGGCTTCCAATAGAGAACTTCAAAATTCAGACAAAAAAGATTAAAATGTTATTTATTCATTTGTGATCATATAGAAATTAAATAAAGGTTAAAAGACTTGATAGTTAAAAGTTTTTATGATAAAAACATGACTTGAAACATGTATTTAATTATAGAACAGGAAGAATATATTCAAGAATGATGAATGAATATATATTAATTACCTGGAGAATCAAAAGTGCATACAAGATGAAAGAAGCAAATGCCATCTCAATAAGACTTGATGCATTTTCTCTATCACTTTCAGTCTTTTATATATAGAGCAGGAGTACTACGTCAGTTGCCAAATTAAAAAAGAAAAAAAGATTTTCTTATTATTAAAAATAAGTTTAATACCCGTGTAGACACACAAGTTGAATAAAATAAACTACTTATTGAATTGGCACGATTGAAAATGAGATGTAACAATCTAAATCATTATAATAAAAATTAATTTCAAAACTGTTTGGATTTAGAATCACTGGTTCATGTTCGGTTATTCAATTTTACGTTGATTTTACAACCCAAAATATCTTTTATTTGTAAAATGTAGAGAAATAGATTTTAGATTGTTTCTAAAATGGAAGAAAACTTTGCCATCAAAATTTTACCGCTCTAAAAATATGTTTCCTCGTCAATTTTGACCCCAAAAACTCTAATTTGTTATATTAACTAGATTAAACCCCGTGTGTTACACAGATGGAAATATAAAAAAACACAATTCTAAAACTTTATAAAAAATAAACCTTTTTTGTTTAACTTGTTTGTTTTCCATTTTCACGGTGATTTCATAGATGTAAATAAGTCAGATTGAAACTTTAGAGGAAAAAATTATGGATGATTTAATGTTATCGATTTATTTCCGTAAATAGATTAAAATAAAAGATTCTTAGTTTTAGCGGGAAAATGATACAACATTCTCTCCAATTAATGACATGTGTCCTCCAAAACCCCTTTTTATTAGAAGGTATACAATAAATATATATATAATTAGTATTTCACAATAACATGTTTTTATCTATATTGTATTATTTACTGTAGAAGAGCAATTTAAAATTACAACAAATTAAGTAGTTAGAGAATTGTTTTTAGTATACCAGTATTATACTCAAATTAAAGAAAATAAAATACTCAGTTTTATGATGTAGTTTTCTTTTAAATATTAAGATATTTAATTGTAGGTTATTTCTAACTTTATCCTAAGTTTCATTTTTATATCCTATCAAATATAAACCGACTTTTACACACTCGTAATAAGAGGAGATAAAAAATCTAACTATTAAATTTTTCAGATTTCATTCTCCATTATTTTCTTTATCCTACTCACACACAATTATACAAAAAAATACTTGTAAAAAACGGGACCCTGAACTAATTGTTTCACATGTCTTGCTCTTTTACGGTGGGTGTTTTATTTTTTTTTATCTAACACTTACGCAATGATGTTAAAAAAAGTCTAGCTTAAGTGATCAAATAAAAAATTCGTTGCTTTCCATACCGTAAGATGTGATCATGCGAAGCAATAAACACATGTATATGGTTAGATCATTAGTATCTATTTTACTTATAATAATAATAAATATGTTATCGTAGTTAAAACCGTAAAACCAAACATAAACAAATGGTAGTAGTAGTTTAGTTTAGTTTGGTTTGGTTTGGTTTTGAATTTGAACAGTTTAGAGGCTGTTTGGTAAAATCTGAATTATTAAGTGCTGAATGATTAAGAGGTCTGAACCATTAAGAAGTTCTATCAATTAGAGGGATGTTGGGGTAGAACTTTAGATGGGTATAAAGTTAGTATATCCTCCATTCATTTTCATTCAGCATCTCCCAGTCTCTTAACCATTCAGCACTTAACTGAACCATTCAGATGCTCTTTTTTTATGAAACAAACGCTCTGAATGCTGAATGCTGAATGATTAAGCACTGAACTGAACCATTAAGAGGTAAACAAACAGCCCCTTAATGTTGTTTTGATGTGTATTATACTAGTTTAATAATTAAGATAATAAATCACAAAAGCATATAACTTTAATATTTCTAATTACTAAAATGACCTATATTTAAAATTTGCCGTCGATCGCGATTTAGGTTAAAAAAACAAAACTAAAAAAACTATTTACTTAGAGTATTCACAATGAAATAATCAAATGTATGTGAGTGTGATTTTTATATTTTAGAGGGTGAGTGTGAGTGGTTATGAGTGAAAGAGAGATAAAATTTGATTGTGGATAAGAGATAAACTCTATATTTGAAAAGCTACTGTTCCACTATAATTTTTTAATATTATTTGAAAGTGTTGTGAGTGGAGGAGAGAGAAACTGTAATGATATAAATGTATAAAAATATTATTATTTAAATAAAAGAAAAGAGAAATTATAGTGACTTTTAGGGTAAATTTAAAGATAATGATAATTCCTGTATTGTGAAAGATCTTAAATCTATACCTTTTAATAAAAGAGAGTTTTGAAGGACACGTGTCATTCATTGGAGAGGGTGTTGGAGCATTTTCCCGCTCAAAACTAAGAATCTTCTCTTTTGAGCTATGTATGGAAATAAATCGATAACATTAAATCACCTATAATTTTCTCTTTAAAAGTTTCAATATACCTTATTTGCATTCCAAAAATCATTGTGAAAACAGGAAACAAACAACTTAAATAAGTAACTTATCGCAATTTACGACCTAGACCCATGCATTCCGACTCGTACGCTCAACCCGGTACATATGAGTGTCGTCGTGAATTTTGTTGAATACATATCATTAGGATTATTTGTAGGTATATTTTTCTTAATCTTTTTATAAATTATTTGGTAGGATTTATAAGACACCCAGTTTAAAAGCGTGGCGATATCTAATGTGGTACTACGAATGTATTAGTTGTTTAAATTTATTTGTTCAAGTCTAAAATTAGAGTTTGAAGGTAATTTGTGTTTCTATTTTCATATATATCTTTCAAGCAATGTGTAGTTTATTTTTAAATGTTACTTTTTTTTAATGTTTTAGAATCGTGTTTTTTTGTTTCCACCCGTGTAACCCACGGGGTTAATCTAGTTTATCTAATATTTCAGAGTTTTTGGGGGTAAATTTGAGAGAAAATTTTTTTTGACCGGTCAAATTGGGCTCCAAAACTTTATCGCTATTTACGGCAACTCCCACTCAATGATTTTCAATCAAATGTGCTCTGTATTTTCGGTAATACGCTTGTGGTTTCAATCAATCCCAGTTGTTGAAGCTTCATTTATTGTTTCGTTTCTTATAAATAAACTCTAATTTCAAATTCAATATGGTGTATAATCAGCATTCGATTTTGATAGCATGTTCAATCAATCCGATTGTTGAAGCTTTATTTATTGTGTTCTATATTTTCGATTTTTATCCTTTTATTTATATATTTTAGATTTATTCCGTGTGTATACACGAGTTTTAAACCTAGTCTATCTAATAATTCAAGGTTTTAGGGGGTAATTTTTTGAGGAATATATTTGATTTATAATAGAAAATTTGAGAGGGAAATTGAGTGGAGTTTATTACCATGTATAAGTTGATGGAACCACATGCTTAAATATTAAAAATTTATAAATACTTAAACATAATAGTTATAAATTTATTATAAATATTATTATTATTTAACCCGTGTGTATACACGGACATTAATTCTAATAACATTATATTTTGAAGTTTTTAAAATATATATTATATGATTTAATAAGAGAGAGAGAGTCATTAATAACAGAGATAAAACCATTTAATATGAAAGAGAAGATGGAATAGGAGAAAACACGGAAAGAAAAAAACAAAGTTTTTAATCAAAATAACGTTGGTGAAAAAATTATTTATTATAATAATTTTTTTTAGTTAATTCTAGTTTCTTAAATTAAACACCAAATGAATATACAATAAGATAGCAGGTAGACGGGCAACAAATTGCGCCGCCACCCCCTTTTAAATAACAAAATCTAGCCTACTGAAAACATGGAGTACGTTTTAAGATTTTTGTTTCTTTTTCCTAATCCTATTAGATAAAAGTTAATGGAAAAGTTTATAAACATATGATTTTTTTTCAATTTCTTCAAAAATACCATTTCAATTAACTTTTTTATTTAAATATTAATTTTATAAAGGTTATTCTCTACACTTTATAAAACTAACGTTTCAAGTATCAAATTTAATTTTGCTTTTAAAAAAAACCTTTATGAGAGTTTATGTTTTTTTTTGTTTATAAGCAAATAACATTTGTCGTCTATCTTTGGTCTTCAATTTGTGATATAGAGAGAGAGAGAGAGTGTGTGTAATGACGGACGAGTCCATGTCAAAGACGTTACTCCATGTCAAAGACGACGCCTAAGCCAAGATTCTACAAGATCGAATTATGATATAGAGAACAAGAAGGAAGACTTCGAAAGAGATTTTGATAGCGAAGCTAATGTAAAGATACAAAAGGCTTTAATCCCCGGTCTAGTTCACTAAACAAATTGTAAACATGTGTTCAATTGTTCAACATCATGTGCAAAACCATCTTGAATAAAAAAAAAATCTATGTTTCTGTGTTAGTTGAAGCGTAAACTATCAACTTATGGTTAATCTAATTTAAGCATTCGACTAGTAGATCTTTATGACTAAAACATGAAGATCATTTAATAATAACTATGTTATTTTTTTTTCCAAAAATAAGAATCGAAAAACAAAATATGTAAAATAAAAATGATTGACTCGTTTTATTTAATTTTTATGAGTAATAAGAATCGGAAAACAAAATACGTAAAATGAAAATGATGACTTGTTTTATTTAATTTCTATGAGTATCATCTCTGCATTCACCATAAAAGTGAAACATTTTTAGTTAGTCTAAGTTTTTCTTGTAACTTGTGTGATCCTCGGTGTTTTTCTTTATCAAATTTTAATGACAATATATATCACTACTACGTTCAAAATCATGTTATAAATCATGTAATTTCACGGCCGTTAAAAAAAAGAGAAAAAATTGATGTAATTTCATACTTAATACAAATATAAAAAGAGTTAAGTGCAAAATGTACACATGTGGTTCACATCCAATAACACTTTGCAACTCCACTTAAATATTTAGACATTTTTGTAAACCTGGGCTTTTTAAAGAGAGTCATTTGTATCCCCGGTTAGTTTGAGTGTCAGTTGAGCGTTATTTTTAACGGTAAAATAGACTATTTACATAAAAAAGACAATCAAATTAATAATTTATAATATCTAAAAATAATTACTTTTGAGTGAAATGCATTAAAAAAATTAAAAAATCATACCTAGATACTCCGTATAATAAAAAAAGAATCATAACAACTCATTGTCGGACAACCATCGACGCCAACGATGTATCCACCTCCCTAAATATTTTTGAGATCATATAAATTATTAATTTGTTTGTTATTATTGTAAATAGTCTATTTTACCGTTAAAAAATAACGATCAACAGACAGTCAAACTAATCGGGAGATGCAAATGACTCATTTTAGAAAGCTCAGGGTTGCAAAAAGGTCGAAATATTCAATTGGAGTTGCAAAGTGCTATTGGGTGTAAACCACATAGAATTTCGGTTTTGCTTTTTTTTATTTTGAAATTGTAGATTTTACTTGCATGTAATTTCAATGGTTTTCAATATATGAAAAAACGAATTAATGATGGTTCATTTAAATTCCCTTCTCTATCCAAGTTTCACTAATTTTTTTAAATGTTTTAGACTTTTACATACGCTGTTATTTAAAAAAATATGTATGTTTTAATTTGTATTTAAAACAAGTTATAATATAACACAATCATATGATAAATAACACAATGATCTGACTAAATAACACAATAATCTGACGAAATAACGCAATGAGCTGACACATGAAAAAAAATAGGTTTTTATACATTAACACGTACTATACACGTTTTAAAGATAAAACACTTATTTTTTGTGTAATTTTTATTAAAAACTAATGTCGTATGTAAAAGTTATGAGCGTCTATAGAAGAGAGTTAGGTTTTCTTATATCAAACGGTTCAAATGCCTTTTTAGGTTTTCTAGTAAATTGGGTGTTTCTAGTTTAACTCCACCCCGTAATTCATTTTTAGAAATAAGCAGAGGTTACAAAAAAAAGTGTTGTAAAAATCGGTCTAGGCGGTCGATTAATCGGTGATTAATCGGTAATCGGTGAATTACCTTGTCGATTTCCTAAAATCGGTCAATTAATCGGTAGGCGGTCTAGGCGGTGCTAGGCGGTCCTAATCGTAGTAATCGGTCAACTAAAGTCAAAGCTTTTTAATGGGTTTTAAACCTTCAGTTTATTGACCCGATCCATAACCCATGGGTTATAGTCCTTAAATACATAACCTTAGGTGTTAATTTCACTTTTCACGATCAAAACTTAGAATTTTGATGTATTTTAAAGTATTACATTCGCAATAGTGTGTGTTTGTGTGTGTATAAAACTGAAATTTACATATAAAAATTCAAAATCCATGAATGTGGAAGTATTATATTCATATCAGTGTGTGTATATATGTATAAAAATGAAATTTACATATAAAAACACTAAACCGATTATATACGATTAATCCCGATTAATCCCGATTCCTAGCTCCAAGGTACCTCACCGCCCGACTACCGCCTAGCGAGTTCTACAACACTGCAAAAAATATGAACAAAAATGAAAACCGTGAACTGAATTTTAATAATCTTAACATAAACCTAATGACTGATAAGTGATAATAATCTCATCTCATGAAATATTTAAAGACAGTCGTAACTTTAATGTATTTTTCTCAGGCTGTTCCATATTAACTAAAAGTTATCCCTGAGGTTTTTTTATAACGTTGATTGCATATTTGTCAAAAAAAATTTAATACATGTTAGCCTAGAATCAAAGTTGATATATAGACATTTAATACAACTAATTTTGAATAATGTTTCCTTTAAAACTATCTAATATTCGAGGGAATGTTACTAAAAGAGAGGTCAACCGTTTATATATATATATATATATATACTGATTTTGACACTTCAAACCTCATTAAGAAGGAATCAAACTACTGTGATGAAAAATTTCATGAGTTACGATTAGAACATGACATCTTATTGATCCAAGAACTCATAAAAATATGGATGCAACAAGCCAACAACGTATCTAGAATTTTATAAAAATCATATTTTAAATGTCGTAAGACGAAACATTTTTGTTTTAAATAACAAACCATTGAACTAGTTTTGACAAGTTATGCACTTCGATGACTTATATATTAACATGAACAACTTTATTTCTAATAAAATTTACACCCAAAAATAATTAAAAATAAGTATAAGAAATTCAAAATTTCATAAATATGATGCATTAAAAGTGATAAAATAAAAGTGAAATAAAAGTTATAACACTAAAAAACAAAAGAAATAATTACTAAATGACAAAGTTGACATATACCCATTTAGTACAACTAATTTTGAATAATGTTTTATTTAAAACTATATATCTAGTATTCGAGTGAATATTTCTGAAACAAATCTCAACGGTCTATACTGATTATCATTTCAAACCTCATCAAGGAGGAATCTCACCACTATATATGATGAAAATTTTCATAAGTAGCGATTAGAAAATGACACCTTATTGATCCAATAACTCATAAAAATAAGGATGCTAAAACATATCTAGAATTTTATAAAAATCATATTTTAAGGTCGTAAGAGAAAACATTTTAGTTTTAAATAACAAATCATAGAACGAAGTTTTGACAAATTATGCAGTTCGATGACTTGTACATTATCATGAACAACTTGATTTTTAATTAAATTTACACCAAAAAATAAATAAAAATAAGCATAGGTACAAAAAAAATCAAAATTTTATAACTATCATGCTTTAAAAGTTATAAATTAAAAGCTATATAAAATAAAAGTTATAACACTAAAAAACAAAAAAAATATGAGTGGGATTACTAAATGACAAAGTTGATATATAGCCATTTAATACAACTAATTTTAGATAATGTTTCCTTTAAAACTATCTAATATTCAAGTGAATATTCTTTAAAAAAAGATACCATTTATATTGATTTTAACATTTAAAATCTCATTAAAGAATAATCTCACCACTATGATGAAAACTTTCATGAGTCAAGATCAGAAATGACACATTAATGATCCAATAACTCATAAAAATAGGATGCAACAACATATCTAGAATTTTATAAAAATCATATTCTATAGGTCATAAGACGAAACATTTTGTTTTAAATAACAAATCATTAAATTAGTTTTGATGAGTTATGCATTTTGATGGCTTGTACAACGTAATGAGCAACTTGATTTTAAATAAATTTACACCCAAAAAAAATAAAAATAAACATAGGTAACAAAAAGTTCAAAAATTTATAACTATCATGCTTTAAATGTTGTAAATTAAAGTTATATAAAATAAAAGTTATAACAGTAAAAAACAAAATAAATATGAGTTGAATTACTAGATGACAAAGTTGATTTATAGCCACTTAATACAACTAATTTTATAACTATCATGCTTTAAATGTCATAAAATAAAAGTAACATAATGTAAAAGTTATAACAGTAAGCAACAGAATAAATATGAGTGGGATTACTAAATCACAAAGTTGATTTATAATCATTTAATACAACTAATTTTGAACAACGTTTCCTTCAAAAATTACATAATATTCGAGTGCATCTTTTTGAGATGATATATCAATCGTGTATACTGTTTTTGACACTTTAAATCTCATCATGAAGAAACTCACCACTCTAATGAAAACTTTAATAAGTCACGATTACAACATGAGAACTTAAGATTCTAATAACCCATAAAAATAAAGACACAACAACATATCTAGTTTTTGTTTTAGATAACAAATTAGTGAAGTAGTTTTACGAGTTATGTACTTCGATAACTTGTACATTATCATAAACATTTTGAATTTAAATAAAATTCACACCCAAACATAAATAAAAATAAACACAGGTAACAAAAACTTCAAAATTTTATAACTATCATACATTAAAGATATATTGATTTTTACCGGTCCAACTTTCATATTTTGGCTTCTACCTGTACCAACTATATAATTGGCTGTCAACGGTCTCAACTTTTATCACTTTGGTAACCAATGGTCCGTCGTTAAAAATTTTTTTACGTCGTTAAGTTTTTTTCGAATTCAAGACCGATGTTTTAGGCCTTTGGATTGGAGCGCCGTTTTGAGGTAATTTTTCATCAATCGACTTGTATTATCCTTCAGATTTTAAAACATCGGTCTTGAATTTAGAAAAAAACTTAATGACGTTAAAAAAAATTAACGACAGACAGTTAGTTGTCAAAATGATAAACACTTCAATAGTTAAGACCGGTAGAAACAAAAAATGATAGTTGAAATCAATAGAAATTAAAATACTTACTTTAAAAGTTATAAAATAAAATTATAACATTAAAAAGCAAAGGAAATATGAGTGATTACTAAATGTCCAAGTTGAGTTATAGCCATTTAATTTAGGGGCATTTACATATATCCCCTTCATAAGATCATTTATTACGTATTTACTCAATCCTTAAATTCAATTACATATTTCCCTTTCTTAAACCACATATATTACATATTTACCCAATTTCTTTAAAATAGCCATTTGATTTACTATTTTACCCTTAATGATCTTCATAAATATATTTTTATATTTTCCTATGGTTTGTGTAAAAGAAGGGGTAAATGAGTAATTTATTATGTCAAAGGGGATATATGTAATTAAACTTTAGGCTTGGGTAAATATGTAATTGATGGACTTAAGAAGGAGAAATATGTAAAAAAACCTTTAATTTAATACAACTAATTTTAAATAATGTTTTTTTTTATAAAACTACTTAATATTCAAATATTTGTGAGATCTGATGTCAACAGTTTATATTGATTTTAACATTTTAAACCTTATCAAAAAGAAAAATCATCACTGTAATAAAAATTTCATGACTCACGATTAGAACATGAGACCGAATCCTTAGTTCTTACCGTTA
Organism: Tagetes erecta; assembly: GCA_030867185.1. Lineage (NCBI taxonomy): Eukaryota > Viridiplantae > Streptophyta > Magnoliopsida > Asterales > Asteraceae > Tagetes > Tagetes erecta. The sequence goes on along the minus strand of CM061488.1, from coordinate 81,764,190 downwards.
TCACTACCAGTGACGGATCCAGAAAATTTTGTCAGTGGGTTCACTATTTTTAGATGCTTCAACTTTAATGAAACCGGTCATAAAAAAATTCGGGTCGGTTCGGGTTATTGGGTTAGGTTCATCACATAATAACAATATGATACAATAAGTGAATATTACACTTTTAAAATTGGAAAGATATAACAAGGGTTTCACGTTTTGGAGCCCTAAAAGGTTAAAAATCCATTAAGAAAAAAAAAAATTCTTACAAAATGGTTACGATTTGGAGCCTTAAAAGGTTAAAAATCCATTAAGAAAAAAAATTCTTACAAAATGGTTACGATTTGAAGCCCTAAAATGTTGAAAATCCATTAAGAAAAAAAATTCTTACAAAATAGTTGTAAGAAGTTTTGAACCTATGACCTTTTATATAATAACTGCATTACATTCCAACTCATCTAGAAGAACCTTGTTACTTGATTTCACTTCTGGTTATTTATATGGGTTCACTTTAAAATTTTCTATGGGTTCACTCCGAAATTTTCTATATAATTTATGTTAAAATTTTAAGACGCGGTGGGTTCCCGTGAACCCGTATCACATGCTTTGGATCCGTCCCTGATCACTACGTCATTGAACCAAAACTTCAATTGCTAATGTTGAATTATGTGAATATCTTTCTAGCTAATTTTGAACCAACTCCAGCTATATATATGAAAGTGAAAAACTTGCATCTAATTAATTATATAAGTTATATTGAAATGACGTTTCCTTCTTTCATCTTGTATGCTCTTTTGCTTCTGCAGGTGAATATTCATCCATGATTTTTTTATTTTTTTTAGAGCATGCAAAGCGCGGCTTGCATAGTTGCATGCCACCTAGCTTTCGTATTTCTCAACTCATATCAACCAACATCATCAAAATCTTTCAAAAAAATCAAACCTTCACAAGTCACAACTCTATTTCATCTGTCAATAGCTTTTGTCTTTCGGGCAGTGTCGAAATCGTGACTTTTCAGTGATTTGCAAACTCAAAAGTTTCAAAAATTTTTTATAAAAAAAAATCAGTTTTTATGAATGAAAAGCAGACACAATTCTGCTTTAAAATTAATTAATGTTATTTACTTTTGTTCGAAGCAGGTCTTACATTTGACGTTAAAAAAAACGTTCTTTACTTTCTTGGTCAAACATATATTGTTTTGAGCTTATATGATCATAAATTCAGTATTGAGATGTAAAAAAAAATTAACATCTGAATAAATTTTTTTAAATATAGTTCTCTCTTGGAAGCAATGCTTTGGAAATTATCAACGAGAAAATTCTGAAAGACGATCACAACAACGTTGTAAAATCTGATGAAGATCAAGATGGGTACTTCACTCTCGACCCTTCTCTAAACGTCTTCTTCAAAATCACCGATTTATATCTCGGCAACAAGATTTCAGTTTTCTTCGCTTCAAATGACGATTCAACCTCAACACGTCTACGCTCTAAACAAGACGTGGATTCGATCCCATTTTCGTTATCAAAACTCCCATACCTTCTCAAATACTTCTCATTCTCAAACACATCTTCACAAGCAAAAGCCATGGAGACAACACTCAAACAATGTGAGATCAAGGCCATAGGTGGTGAGGTCAAAACTTGTGTGACGTCAATAGAGTCCATGTTGGAAATGATACATCACTTTTTTGGTATGGTCAAACCTAAAGTGTTGGCCACCAAGGTTTTAAGTTCCAAACATACCCTTTTCCAAAACTATACTTTTGTAGAAAAGCCAATAGAGATTAATTTCTCTAAAGTGATTGCTTGTCATACCATGGCTTATCCTTATTTGGTTTATTATTGTCATGGGCACAAGGAGGGTCATAAAAATAGGGTGTTTAAGATTGCATTAGGTGGGGATAATAAGGAGAGAGTGGAAGCTATTGCGGTTTGCCATATGGACACGTCGTCGTGGGATCGTCATCACGTGTCGTATCGGCTTCTTGGAGTCCAACCCGGGTCTCCGGTGTGCCATGTTCTTCCCCTTTATAACGTTTTGTGGTTCGCATGATCATCGTGTGGCTTGTATTCAAAATAAATGTATGAATGAATATATAAACTATTTTTGAGTTTAATTTGGAAGTAAAATAGTTAGATGGTTGGGTGGTTATTCAAATCGTTCTTAGATTTATTAGAATTGAATTAGTTAAATTTGGAGTTTTTAAAACTGAAAAATAAGGTTATTAGATTCGAATAAATATATGTTAATCGAATCAAAATTCGAATAATGTATTCACTATTCGAATAAAAAGATTATCAAAAGAAAATATGAACTCGCTATTTTTCTATAATTTAACAATATAACTTATATATCATTCCAAATCATCATTTATTTACATAAATATGATACGATATAATACGATACGATATTATATGATAAGGTGTGTTGTGATCATTGGTTAATGATTTAAAATAAACAAAACAGAAAACATACAAACAGAGGGATAATGACCCTTTGGTATGGATAATGGGTTGTCTAATACTAAAGAACTTAACATTTGTGATTAAAATTTGGGGCAGTTTCGGTTGCAAGTTTTATGCTTGCTTTGTAACACCATCACAAGGTTGTACGTAAATTAACGACGAAAACTGACATAATCGCAAAAGGTCGGAAAACTTAGGACTGTTTATTTAGTGTTGCACACAAATGCAAATACATAAAAATAAATAAATTAAGTTATAAATATCAGTTGCAATCATGCATGTGATAATTGAAATGAAATTGATATACCAGGAAGTTAAGAGGGTTGTCATAGAGTGTTTTGCTCAATTTGATTGCCACAATTGATCCAATCTTCAACAAGAATAGGCTGTGGGTTATTTCGGTAAAAAGACTAATTAATTAATTCAAAGGACAATTTTATTTATATACCAATCTTAATAAGCATATAGGATCAAAGGACAATTTGAAATACTGGTGAGCCGCAACACGATCGAGCTCTTATTAGTTCTTCATAGTGTCTTTAGCTAGGTTTGATATTCTGACATCTATAAGCTTTGCTACACTTGATGGTTATACTTAATTGTCACGTGGTCTGAGTGTTAACTTGTCTGAAGTTTAATTTGTGTGCTGAGTCTAGGTTAAGGTATTTTAGTTATTTTTAATAGACCATATTTAGTGTTTAATATTTCATTGAGTCATTTAGTTCTAAGTTTGCCCATTGTTCTCTAGTCATTCGTCTTCCTTTTTTTTCTTTTTAGTGTATGTCACATACTCGTTCATAGGGATCGCCTAAATTTGTTTATTCTTGCGAGCCAAGCAAGATCTTCACGAGGTCATCATCAGCTTTGTGAGTGTTTGCTTGCTATTCTTAAGAGTCGTAAGGTACGAACTTCTTCATCAGTTGCTAAGATGGGTGGTAACAATCATACAGTGCATCGGCGAGCCGGTAATAGTGTTACCGAGGCTACATTGTCTATTACCCGCCCTTAGGTAAACAACTAGCAAATTCCTTCTTATGTGATGTCCACCATGACTAATTCTTGTCAGTTTCATGGTCTTGATAAGGAGGATGTATACATTGTATACATTGTACGTATAGTTTTCCCACATGTCCCAACATGACATGGATCAAAGTGAAATAGGCCAATTCAAAACATATTTGATGTCCTGTCGTGCTAGCATGACAAGACTGGGTGGGATTTGTCCAATCCGATAGTATCACTTCTAAATCCACAGCTATGTTCCAAGCCTATGTGGGCTTTATAAACTCACTTTTCTAACCGAAATTCATGCTCGTTTAAGGATATCACATAACACCTCCTTAACCAAATCATGTATTTGTATTATACATTTTTATTGTTTCGTTATCCTAGTTTACTTTGTGCAAGTTTATTCTTATAAAAAGCCCACATGCCTTCCAAAAAAAATTAAATAAAAAGCCCACAAACCGGTGACGGCCAATTTGTAATGATTAATTACAAATTGAAGATTCGGTTTGCTTGCATGTAGTTGAAAACAAAAGTCAACCAATTAGTTTTGTTGTAATACACGTTCAAAGGTTCCATTTTATACACTTTCAAATCTTTATAATGATTAAAGTTTATATATGAGAATGTGTTTGTCAAATTATGACCGGTTATATATTATAAGTGTAAAATTGTTCTAACACGTTACTTTAGTGTTTGTTTCTTCTAATCTACTTGGTGGAGGTTAATTCCTCAATAAAAAACCCAAATTGAATTAAGCTGCCATTAATGATTTTAGTGACAACCAAGATTCTCTTTCCATGTTCAAACCATTAGTTAGAACAAAAGTCAATCACAAAATTTAGTTGAGATAAAGATGCGTTTTCAGATTCCAATAGGATGTGAGGCTTCATGTGCGAGTACTAAAAATGAGCCTTAAAATTGTTTTTAGCTATAAGACCCGTCGTAAAACATGTATTTATTAGGGCTGTCCAAACCACTTGTCGCTCGACGCTCGTTCATGCTCGTTCGAAAAATGCTTGGAAAATGCTCATTCATTTCTGCTCAGTTCTAAACGGTCCGCTCGGCTCGGTTTGGCTCGCCCAATGGGTAACTAGGTCACGACGAACTTGATGGACGTGGATTTAACTATGTTATCAAATATTTTGAGTTTAAGTTAGAACTTTATGTGTTTCATATTTGTGTTTAATTTGTTGTAAACTTATCATGTTAAAATTGTTGGAGTTTATTAGTTGAAATTTGAATTTCAATGAAAACCAAGTAAACCATACAAAGCAGATTTCAATTATGTTGTTAAACAAACTTTTATATGAATGCGAGCAAAGCAAGCAAAATAGAGCCGCTCGGTTTAGAAATGATCGAGCATGAGTATCATTTTTTGCTCACATTTATAAATTCGATCTGATCCGATCGGCTCAATTTATAAAGCGAGCGAGCATGAACAGAACTTCGCTCGGATCGGCTCCGCTCATGAACAACCATATTAATTACTAATAAACTTATAACTTTTTTTAGAAATAATATTTTTTTGAACGCTCTTGAACAAGTTCTATGTGTGATCGTTCATCATACACATTCTATTTTTTTACCGCTAGAATTTTATTACGTGAGACATAGCAAGATGCTAGATTTATAATTATAATTAAAATCACCCTACACATTCTCATAGACAACACTGGCTCCCATTAATGAACTTCCAAAACTTAACAATGAAAAATAATGTACAAAATAAAATGAATTGATCATATATCTCCACTTGAAAACATATATTTTATGGAATCATTTTTCATGAAACTCGTTATAAACTTCAAAAGCTGGAGTATTATCTAACCAACATTTGTAAATTGTAGAACCATTATCTGCATCCATAGAAGGTAATTTGGTTGGAATATTCTATCTAGTACGTACGTACGTGAAATGAAAACAAAGAGTTGACAATGCAAGTATCCAATTATGTGTAAGGTTGGCTCCAATGATTAACTTATTAATTAAATGTAAAACTGCTTATGTTTGCTAATATAAATTCAATGCTCAAATCAACCTTTTATCCATCTCTTCTTTGTGTGTTGATAAGCACTAAGCAATATGGCAATCAACAAACACATTACACTAGTTCTTCAACTTCTGCTGGTTGCTCTAACTCTAAGCATCGCAAATGGCCTAAAACTCGGGTTCTACAAAAAGACATGTCCTAAAGCCGAGGCTATTGTGAAGAGGACAACTGCAAGCTACATTTCTCGAGCTCCTTCTCTTGCAGCACCATTGCTTCGCATGCATTTTCATGATTGTTTTGTTAGGGTTCGTGCAGTAAATTAAAACTTAATTAATCATTTAAAATGTATCATGAGTGATGATTACCATGTTAATTTATGCAGGGATGTGATGGATCGGTGCTACTAAACTCTACAGCGAATAACCCAGCCGAGAAAGACGGACCTCCAAATCTTTCCCTTAGAGGATTTCAAGTTATTGATGCTGTAAAAACTGCTGTAGAAGCAGCATGTCCCGGTGTGGTTTCTTGTGCAGATATCTTAGCTTTAGTAGCACGAGATGCAATCCGCCAGGTATTTACTTGTGTGAACACAAAGCTACTATTCTTTTGTTTACTATAACTGGTTTGAGATGATTATATATAATTGTTGATTACCACATTGGTCTTGAACGTATATATTTTGTACTCGTAGATTAAGGGACCAAGTTGGTCAGTTCCCTTAGGGAGAAGAGATGGAAGAGTATCAAATGCATCAGAAACGAGGGGTCTACCACCTCCTACTGCTAACATTACACAACTCAAATCATTATTTGCCTCTAAGGGTTTGAGTGTTAAAGATCTAGTAGTTCTTTCAGGTATTTTTCAATTAATATTTACTTTTTTATCTCAATACAAAAAGAACATGAGTAATGAAACTTTTTATAAAACTTTATATTTACATAGGAGGACACACTGTGGGAACTTCTCATTGCTCTGCTATCACAACTCGACTATATAACTTTACGGGAAAAGGGGACACTGACCCCTCTCTTGACTCCAATTATGTGACTCAATTGAAACGTAAATGTAAACCCAATGACACAACCACACTTATCGCGATGGATGGGAGTTTCCGATCATTTGACGATGACTACTATACTTTTGTATTGAAAAGAAGAGGGTTGTTTGAATCAGATGCTGCACTTCTAAATGACAAGCAAACAAGTGCTTATGTCAAGCGACAAGCGCAATCTCATGGGTCTAAATTCTTCAATGATTTTAAAGATTCAATGGTCAAAATGGGAAAGATTGGAGTTCTAACGGGAAAGTCAGGTGAAATTAGAAAACAATGTTCTTTAATCAACTAATAATAACTTATGTTTTTCATGAAGAATTGAGTTATTTTGTGATTTAATGTAATAATAAGAGATTCAAGATAACACGTCATGGTATTGACTGAGATGCTCTATCTAGGATCCATCAAATTTATTGTTTGGATTTAATTTGGTTCTTTGTAGTTTTATATTTTAAATTGTTTTATTTATGTATTTTCTGAATATTACCTCTATATGATTAATTAAGCATCTTGTATGAACTATAGATTTTATTTGGTTTTAATCGGTCATGTGTGAGTGTGAGCTTTGGTGGGTAAAGACCCTTTTCGGCTTATCTACGTTATGATTTCATCAAAATGAAAAAAAGTAAATATGTTATAAAGTTTACTATGCACACATTCAAGTTGTTTAAAATGCATGAATATATCTTCTGAAGCTAAAAGCAAATAGTGCTCAAAAGAACATTTGTTCATCATCACATCTATGATCCAAGCTCAGATGAAAACGTGTCCATCATCACAATCATCAATGGTACACGATACAAAAACAAATCTAAGTTACAATGAAAGAATAGTTCATAAACATAGCAACATACAATCTCAAAGTCGTCGCATGCAATAAAACTGGATCCTCAAATATCTCTCAGAAGAGTTAAGTTGCTACTCATCATCATGCTCTCAACTAATCATCGATCATATATAACCAACCTTTCACAAAGGAAACGAAGTCCAAAATCTAGACTATGATGAACATGTGTTCTCAAAATGACGCTTCGTGCATCTCTTGGATGAGTTTCATCATCATGGAGTCAGTTTGAATAAATATCAACATCATTTCGTAACATCAAAAAACAATAAGCCAAACAGAGAACAACCACACCAATGAGTCAAACAAACAACCAACCAACCACTTGCTTATCTGAGAGCATTAACTTATGATGGTTTTTTAATCTATTAGATGCTCATTTCTCCAGGGTTTTGAATAGCAACCTAATGACATTTTGAGCCAGTGTCAATGAGTGTATGTATTTGAGTATATTACTTTTTGTATAACTAGGTTTTCTAAAAAAAGATGGTTTTAAATCTATTTATATGTACCCTGGGTTTTCACTTTTACTTCCATTTGAATCCTTAGGTTTGTATACTACAACGCAGCATGCGAGATATAATATTATTTTTATAATGAAGTCACCAACGCATAGCGTTGCTCATAGAAGCATCACATGTTAATGCGAATTTCATAACGCGGGACATCACACATTAATTAATGTTATCATCGTAACACGTGAAATATTACTCGAAGCGAACTGCACATGAGCATTATGCTGAGAATGTAATCCACCTAGATAAAGATTGTTGGGTTTCACTTGCCTTATATGACACAACTAATGACAGACATGTTCTCAGGCAAGTGACAAAACGGTTAACAGCTAGAACGGTAAAAGGTTATTAGTCTAAATGGTACCATTGACATAGCTCTCTTTAAGATGTTGGAGTGCTTGCCGGATGGAATCTTCATCCTGGCTGGAATATTTCAAGCAAATGAGACGTTGAGCCACTCGATATGCCATCTGAATACCCTCATATTGCTCATTGTTCACTTCCTTCCTCTTCACTTCCTGTTTATTAAATAAAAATTACCAGCACATGCATGCACCACTTAAGGGAATCATAACAATGAGACAGGTGTTCACCTTTTCTGTAATGCGCGAGGTGATATTTCTGGCAGTCTCAATAACTGAACTTGGTAACCCTGCTACTCCTGCTAATAGAAGCCCATAATGTGGTACATGTCGTGATCCATCTTTCAGCTCAAACTGTGTATGTGGATCAACAAGTTAAAGATATAAATCTGTGGTCATTCTGTACAGAATCATTTTTAAGCAATTGTTTTAACTGTGATACACAAGTCGATTATGTAATCACATAACCAACTCTCTTTCTCTCCCTCGTTATATTTAAAAAACGCTATATACAAGTGCTTGTGCGGTTCTCACATTTCCATACATAGAACTAGTTTTCAATACATAAGCACTCAGGAAATGTAGACACGTGAGGTTAAGGTACCTTGAAATCCAGTCGGTTGTTTTTTACTTCGACATCAAAGTGAAGAATCTTTACATTTGGATACATGGTGGCCAGTGCGGATAGATTTTCCATGTGTGTGGCAAATATGGTGTAACTGAGACCAAAAGACAAGCATTCTTTAATCATGAGATTAGAACCTGATGTAATCCTTGTTTGTTGTTGTGAACACATTCTTAATAACTCTAGCATGAGATATGTGGCTTACGCTTTGAGTGCTAACAGTTTTTCGCAGCAACTCCACGCAATTGCAAGACCGTCAGAAGAAGATGTAGCCCTGCCCAGCTCATCCATCACAACAAGACTCCTGTGCCCAATTAAGTAAGCAATGTGTTATGTTTTTACATGAGTAAAACACCTACCCCATGTTAATGATATCAGCATCGATATATACCTTTCAGAGATATTCTGCAAGATAAAAGCCGTCTCTTTCATCTCTGTCATGAACTGCAAAATCAAAATTGTTTGGGAGCTTCATAAGGTAAATATTACATATATCAAGATACGTTTTAGCGATGTTCATGATAAGCTGAAGGTAAATTTTTCATACAAGTTAAAGCTAAAAGAAATGCATAAGTCCCCAATGCAATGTAAACTGAAGTACATTTTTCGTATATTTGTTGTACAAAGACATCAGAACTTAATGTAAGGTGAGTTACAAGTGCTACCCAATTGTCAGGTCAGAAAAAGGCAAAGAGCATTTTAGTATGTACCGTACTGGAATTTGATTCAAGATTATCAACTGTTCCCATCCTTGTAAAAACATGATCAACCACCCTTAGGCTTGCAAAGCGGGCAGGAATGTAGCAACCAATTTGAGCAAGGATGACAATTAGACATATTTGTTGAAGGTATGTACTTTTTCCACTCCTGAAGGAAACGGAATATCATTGTACTTGATATATAGCCATACAGGATGCCTTGAGAGCCTCATTCTACTCCAAAATATAGCAAAGCTCGGTACAAAAAATGGCCAGAAAGACATCAGGATGGCTATTCATAAACGAATTACAGCCAGATATATGTGGAACAAATTATCTATCAGTACACACTAATTAAAGGGATGCACATTTTGAAACCTTTACAGATAATAATAGCCCATTACTCATCCAGGAGGTCAAAAAACATCATGAATTTGTTTTTCAACAAATGAGTGTCAGGTTTGCTTAAAGTAATATGCTCTCCTTCATGATGGATCTTGCTATCCTATTAACATCACTAATTTGTCTTTCCATAAATAAGTGGGGGGTCAACATGCGTTGCTAAGCTTCAAAGAATCATTAAGACGTATGTTAAGGCAGTATACTTTCAGTAGGTTTTTTACACACCTCCTCAGGATTGGGTGTTCTGGTATAGATTAAGATCTGCTTGTGTGTTATAATTATAACCTTGCCTATTTTTTTAGTTCAAAAGGAGTTGGCTTAAAGACAACTAACTAGTAATCGGTGCAATGGAACTGAAACAAAAAGATGAGAATGATTCATGTATTGCTTACATGTTGGGGCCCATGACAATCACCATGTTTGAAGCCTCCGAAAGAAAGATATTGTTGGGCTGCAAAAAAAGAAGAAAAAAAACCATCAGAACAGAATGCAGGACACTGATAAGCTTCTGGATGAGAAATTATATACTCATGCTCCAAAGCACATAGATCAACTCATGAAATATAGGAGTGTGACATACAACATAATCATTGTGCACACTTTCCAGGATAGGGTGTCTTCCAGCATCAATTGCCAGCGGTCCATTCTCTATCGGTAAACATAATAAGTTGACCATTTATATACAAAATTATAAACATTCTGAGAACAGCAAATAGCAAGAACATCATTACTTGCCTGTGAAATGAGGCCTGGTGTATCGATCTACAGGCTTGGATGAAATCATGTGAGCAAATGAATTAACAATCATATCTAATAGGCATAGAATCTCAGCTAGCAAGGTTAATACAGAGACATCTTCCCGTATTGCATCCATTAATGCTGCATGTTGATGAAAGTAAAATAATGTCTGGAAAGCATTTCCACATATAAGAAACAAACCACAAGTGTACAGCACTATAATTCACACAAGCATCCAACTTCTATCTGACACATAAACTTATATACACAATTCAATTACTGATCAACTTAAAACAAAAGGAAGAAGAAACATTTACACAGCTTAAACTCTTGGAACTGAAAATGATACAAGAAGAAGAAATGTCCTTAACAAGAGTGTAACATACAGAATTCTAGAGCCACAGTACGGTCTAAACATAGTTCACAACCATGACTGACACAGACACACATTATAGGTCACTACTATGACATGCTAGTAAATAATCATAAAGAACAACATTCAAAGCAGAACCCTCTGCATTAGCAACAGTTGTCAACAATCATATGTTTAAAGATGCTTCAAGCCTTCAACATGAAATTACAGTACAAACCTATCTATATATACCGAAAGATGATTGTACGCACTGACCTTCTAAACAAAGTTCTGTATGTAAATAACACTCTTTGGCTGCAGACTTGTTTCTTGCATTTAACTACAAATTTGTGAAACAGATAAATAATAAGCAAAATCATCTAGGATGGCATCTCTATCAAGCTCTTGCAAAATACTAGTGTACTGCAGAACAGCATTTATATAAAACTATCATCGTAAACAAAAATATTACAGCAAACAATATTTTGTTAGCACCACCTTGTTCACATATGCATGGCTAGAAATAGAATATTTATCATGTTGGACATGCTGTATCTATCCTGGAAAAAAGGACCATCACTCTTTCCATGTTCACCAGATGGTAACTATGTAGATTTTGTACTTTCAAATGAGTTTCACAATGACCATCAATAAGATCATACTCTGATACTCTACCATGCAAGTAGATAATCATGGAGAAAATGCTATGCTCAAGAAACACTAACTCTAGGCACAATACAGGGGCTTATACCTACAAAAAAATCTTTTCAAGAAAATATGGTCATCCTAATCAACTGAGACAAAAGACAACTTAGTATTAGAAAAAGACCATTGATCAGAAGCTGGAAAACCACCCGATTTATATCAAAATAAAATCATCAACCGATAATGATTATACTCACAGAAGCAAGATCCAGAGTTGAGCAATGTATACTGTTTCCATGCTTCACAACCTGAATTGTTTCAAAAGCACATAAGCAAACTCACTGGAAGATACCGAAGTTGTGGTCCTTGTGGACAAGTATCTCCTTTGCTACCTGAATAAACTTGCTGGGAAGCTTTCCCTGTATGTCCTTCTGAGGAATACTAAAGTAAAACCCATGTCTATTATTGAATGGGATTTTCAAATTTGGAAGCTTGAAGTCTTCACGATACTTATTTGCAAGGTTGTGTATAGCTGTGCTAATTTATCTGATTAGAATTTGTATATCACACTAGTTAGAGTTGAGCCCAGTCGGTAAGGTAAGGTACCTTCGCTGGTGTCACAGAATGATCTTCGTGCAATATCCAGAAAGCCATCTATTCCAGCCTTGACAGCAAAACACTGCTGTGTCCGCGCCACAAAAGGAACTCTTGCATGAAGTACATCCTCATCAATGACATCCCCGATCCTGGTCATAGCATAATTTAGACAAAAAGGTGAACTGCAACATTCATTTTCTACATGGATATGGAGACATCTTTTTTAAACAGAATGACAGAATAGTGTGATGTTCATTGCTAAAATACCAAGGTATATGTCTAGTCACATAATGAAGTAAAAAGTAATGATGAGCTAACCAGTGACTTTACCTTTTCCTGATAGCAGCATATTTTTCATTCTCACATACAGTTTTGTATATGTTTCCAAGAAGAAAGCTGTTTGCATCTTTTAATACCTAACACCAATCCAGATGATATAAAACTTTAATTTTTCAAATTGCTCAAAGGTTTTATACTTTTAGCATACAAATAACTTTTTTGTGTGTATCTACCTTCGAGAGAAGTGGCAAGGCATCCAGAGCTGTTTTAAGTACAATAATACTTGATATTAGAACCTGGCTCTTTCTAGCTTTATCAATGCCCACAACCTCATTAGTAACTTTCTTTGGCTTGAAACAGAAGTGGCAGAGGACCCTGTCTGAATGTAAACAATAATAAGTACAACACTTGAAACTACAAGTCCTTCAGCATTGTACTTGAGGCTTTCTACAAAAAGCACTAACCAGTTTCTTTAGGAAACTTTCGAAGAGCCTGTGACAGCCCAAAAAACAGTTGCTCATTGGTCATCAGTTCATCCTAGAGTTAAGAAGGTATTATCAGGTTAATTCAATATCTTCTGTACAATGTGAAGATAATTGCATGAAAAACAATAAATGATGTTGTGTAGATGCTCCCATGTACTGTGCTCATGTATCTATTGCCTACCAGCTAACAGTATGGAATATTCAAATTCCAAGTAGCAACAGCAAATAGAACAGACTAATCCACTAGCTGTCAATTGAACTTTACAGCGACTATCAGACAGGAGGTTCACTTCAAGAGGCCCTATAACCGTAAACCACCAGCCATCCCCATCACTATACTCCCTCATACAATTACCCTTCGATATGGTAACTAATATAAAAGTGCAGGTGTGTAACCATCATGGGATATGTATATCATCAAAAGATAGAATCTGATGCTAAAGTTAGAATAGCCATCCCATGAGCGAGTATCATTTGTTAATCCGGATATTCTAGGGAGATAATGCCTAATTTGCATGCAACAACTTACGGTTACAGTAAATTAAACTGTTGCTATTCTGATGAGTGCGGTCAGAAGAGTGCGAAACTGGACTATGTGGTATGTTACCAAAGTGTAGCCTGCCTGGGCTTTGTTGTTTCGCTGTTGCATGAACAACTATGAAAAAATCAATGCTCAAAAAGTGGTTATTTACATATAACTCAGCCTCACATAGAAGGCTAAAACAGAGAATTTGATTATGTAAGTCAAAAATTTCCCTGGTGTGTGTGACCTTGTTTTGTGTAGAGAGCTAAGTACAACACATAAACTAACCAAACTGCATGCATAATCTAGAACAGCAAAGCACAACTATGAAAATATAAACTTAATGCCTAGGATCGTAGCCCATCTAGAAAGCCAAGTGAGTAGATGGATCAGCTAAAAACTTGTTTTAACTTCATGAACTTTCGTATTTTATTTCAAAATTCCTGTATATTATTGAGTTTAACTAGCTATTACGTTAGATTATTTCATTTAGTCTAAACTGATTCCTAATTTTCTACCTACAAGGAAAAGTGTAGCACGAACATCTGCTATAGCTATTTTTAACATATTATAGAGGTCATGACTCATTATCATGGTTTCATGGATTTTGCTTGTAGTTGCTCAAGTATTAACAAACACTGACCAGGCAATCAAGTCGAGCCTTAATAGTTTCTGTATCTTTTAAAGGTTGCAAGAGATTGGCACGAAGAAGTCTAGTCCTGCACCAAATGAAAGGATAAAACCCAAGAAGTTATAAAACTATATCTTCGATAAATATAATACACCACCTTCAAAAAAAGTATTTGATCCTAGCAGAGTATAAAAGGTTCTGCCAATTAATAAGTAAGTCATATCTGTTGAACTTCCATTCAAAATGAATTATAGCCATACAACCTTTCACAGGTAAGCTTACTTTCAAAGCAGTTAGTGTTTCTGGTCACAGCAATACTATGTTTTCCGGTGTATTAAGTGCACAGATTCTAACTAGTTTTCTGATTCTTCACAAAAAAGGAAGGTAGGCCGTAGGGGCAACGGGCATATCATTATGGCATTCATATGACAACCAAGGTAACACATGAAAGGTGAAAGAATATGATGTGGAATCAGCTTATATTATGATAGCATACCCTCCAGTTGTTCTTGTTGACTTGAGAGTCTGGAATAAACTTCTCTTTTTGTTGCTTGTGCCCAAAAGTGTAGAATGCAGTGGCTCTATAATCTCCAGGTTATGGACACTATCAAGCCGATACAAGATATTACATTAGTTATGACACAATAATAGTTTAGTTGTAACTTTGATGAGAATGTCACGCATGATTATTTCAAAATGCTATAAAGTATTGAGCGGCTACCTAGTTGAATCAATATTCATATGATCGAATGATCCATTAAAGGTCACCTGGCAGAAGAATAAAGATGGACAGATATAAGAATTAGCAGAAGAGTAAGGGATCATTAAAATCCAAACTAGATAGTAGATAGTACATACAGACAAGTTTATATCAGAACTGGTTGCAAAAATAACTTGAGAAGTAATTAAATGACATACTAATAGTGAATGATTCATTATGATAATTCCTTTCTCTGCTTCAATCCTGTGTTAGGTAAATTCACATAACGTATGCATAAACCGGTTATGACTTATGATAAATACACGTAATTAGATTTCATGATACCACTTGATAGTTGCTGCAGCAGCAGCCAGACAGAGATAATATTGCTTGTAATAAGTATCCAAGCCAAGTGCTGAAGGTTCTTTAGCAGCTAAACTTTTTACTAGCACAGCACCCTGCATAAATACATTACATAAACACCAATAACAATAATAGCATATGTAACCTATTGAGGAAAGATATACAAATGAACAAATATCTCATTACCCTGGTATCGTCAAAGCAACCACGAAGCATAGTTACCTGCAAATGTTACGACATGCATGCTGAGATCTCGAAATAATAAATTAGCAGTAAACAGAGGATGTTATGTTATGCTATGTAACCTTCCTAATGGAGGAATAGAACTTATCAAGCAATTGAGATACTCCAACCATTCCATCAGGAGATAGGTGAGGGACAATAATGAGAACTGGATCATAAAACTGAAGCAGCGTCTTTGTGTTTTGATATGAGCTGCTAGTTTCGATATATTCAGAAAGGTGAAGTGAAGCTGATCTCAAATCAAAAGCAGCCACTCCAACCTGATACATACATATATCGATCATCAGATGAGATGTTAATTTCAGCTTGATAAATCAATCACATAGCAGATAATGAAGTGTGGAGTGAAATTAAGTGCCCTAATTTGGATAAAGTGCGTATAGATACAGAGAGATAAGTAGAGATTGAGATTGAGAGACAGAAAATACCTCCTTGGCTCGATTTTCGATGAGTGCGATCACGAAGCTTGATCGCTCTCCAGTATCGTCTTCCATTTCTACTTTAACCAATTCAACTCATATGAATGAATGAATGAATGAATGAATGAATGAATGAATGCGCGCCAGCCAATTTTATACTCTCTATTCAAAAACATATAATTAAGGTTACTAGAGGAAGCAGCTGAATGCCTGAATGGCAATTTTTGAACCGTTCAGAAGTTTTTTTTATGAAACAAACATATTAAATCTAAATGATTAAGCACTAAAGTGGATCATTAAGAGGTAAACAAACAGCCCCTTACCCACATTGGCTATCAATTTAACTATTTTATTAACTGTAAAAAAAAGTTTTTGTATAACTAGCAAGGTGTTACGATATGATGGAATCATAATATTTTCGTAGATAAGCCCATGTTGGCTATCAATTTAGCGGTAAACTTTGTAACATATTTGTTTTTTTTATCATTTTGACGAATTTTAGCATGTGCATAAATAAGCCAACATTGAATACCATTTTAGGGGCTGTTTGTTTCGCCTCTTAATGGTTCAGTTCAGTGTTTAATCATTCAGATTCAGCATTCAGAGCGTTTGTTTCATAAAAAAAAGAGTATCTGAATGGTTCAGTTAAGTGCTGAATGGTTAAGAGACAAAAAGATGCTGAATGAAACTGAATGAAGCATGTACCAAACTTAGCCTTATCCGAAGTTTTACCTCAACATCCCTCTCATTTATAGAGTCTCTTAATGGTTCAGACCTTTTAACCATTCAGCACTTAATGATTCAGAGTTTGTCAAACAGCTCCTTAGTAGTGCGCTTTGTAACATGTTTGTTTTTCATTATTTATTTATATACTACTAAATGGGAAGGTCGGTGCTTTACTCCGGCCTCTCCCGTCCCGTCATGCCGCGTTTTAACTTTTTAGTACTTTAACGTATTAACGGTTTTAATCCCTGACATTTAACACATTGACGGTTTTAGTCCCCGACTTTTACTAATTGTCGTTTGTGCTCCTAATGAGTTTTGACTTTGATCTCTTATTCCACTTTGACACATAGTATGACTTTTACTAATTGTCATTTTAGCCCCTGATAAGTTTTCGATTTTGCTCTCTTACTCTACTTTGACATATAGTACGACTTTCATCGTTTTTTAACATGTGACACATTGCGGTCGTGACGTATGGGGCATGAGACTTTTTTTCAACACGTATGACGAAGTTAAATACGCAAGACCCGACTGCGTAACCCGACCGCTACAACGCGCGGCCTGGTGTTTAATCTAGTTTTGAAGAAATGATAACATGTGGGTAGAGAAGCCAACATTGGTTATCAATTTAGTAGTAAATTTTGTAGCATGTTTGCTTTTCATCATTTTTTTATGGAATCATAAACGTACATAGCCCACATTGGTTCCTAAGTTTTAGTAGTAAACTTTGTAACATATTTGCTATTCATCATTTTTTATGGAATCATAAAATTTACGATTTTTTATGGAATCATAAAATTTACGTAGATAGGCCCAAATTGGTTACCAATTCAGTAGTAAGCTATTTTGATATAATTATAAGTTATAACATTAACATAGATAAACCTACATTGGTTACCAATTTAGTTGTATGCTTTTATAACATGTTTGTTTCACATCATTATGATGGAATTTGAACATATGCGAAAATAATTAAGCCCACATTGATTACCAATTTAGTAGAAACCTTTATAACATATTTGTTTTTCATCATTTTGATGGAATCATAACATATGTATAAATAAGCCCAAAATGATAGTTAATCATACAGAGATAATATTCAGATGGTACATAGATATAATAATTTAAAATTTAAAACTACAAACCAAATTAAATCCAAATAATAAATTTGATCGAACCTAGATAAAGCATCTTAGGCAATACCAAGATGTGTTATCTTGATCTCTTATTATTACATTAAATCACAAATTAACTCAGTTCCTTATTAATAACAAAAATCATTTATTAGTTGATTAAAGAACATTGTTTTCTGATTTCACCTGACTTTCCCGTTAGAACTCCAATCTTTCCCATTTTGACCATTGAATCTTTAAAATCATTGAAGAATTTAGACCCATGAGATTGCGCTTGTCGCTTGACATAAGCACTTGTTTGCTTGTCATTTAGAAGTGCAGCATCTGATTCAAACAACCCTCTCCTTTTCAATACAAAAGTATAGTAGTCATCGTCAAATGATCGGAAACTCCCATCCATCGCAATAAGCGTGGTTGTGTCATTGGGTTTACATTTACGTTTCAATTGAGTCACATAATTGGAGTCAAGAGAGGGGTCAGTGTCCCCTTTTCCCGTAAAGTTATATAGTCGAGTTGTGATAGCAGAGCAATGAGAAGTTCCCACAGTGTGTCCTCCTATGTAAATATAAATTTTTACAAAAAGTTTCATTGCTCATGTTCTTTTTGTATTGAGATAAAAAAAAAGTAAATATTGAATGAATAATACCTGAAAGAACTACTAGATCTTTAACACTCAAGCCCTTAGAGGCAAATATTGATTTAAGTTGTGTAATGTTAGCAGTAGGAGGTGGTAGACCCCTCGTTTCTGATGCATTTGATATTCTTCCATCTCTCCTTCCTAAGGGAACTGGCCAACTTGGTCCCTTAATCTACAAGTACAAAATAAATACGTTCAAGACCAATGTGGTAATCAACAATTATAATCATCTCAACCAGTTAGTAAACAAAAGAACAGTAGCTTTTTGTTCACACAAGTAACTACCTGGCGGATTGCATCTCGTGCTACTAAAGCTAAGATATCTGCACAAGAAACCACACCGGGACATGCTGCTTCTACGGCAGTTTTTACAGCATCAATCACTTGATATCCTCTAAGGGAAAGATTTGGAGGTCCGTCTTTCTCGGCTGGGTTATTCGCTGTAGAGTTTAGTAGCACCGATCCATCACATCCCTACATAAATTAACATGGTAATCATCACTCATTATATATTTTAAATGCTTAAAGTTTTATTTTACTACACGAACCCTAACAAAACAATCATGAAAATGCATGCGAAGCAATGGTGCTGCGAGAGAAGGAGCTCGAGAAATGTAGCTTGCAGTTGTCCTCTTCACAATAGCCTCGGCTTTAGGACAAGTCTTTTTGTAAAACCCGAGTTTTAGGGCATTTGCGATGCTTAGAGTTAGAGCAACCAGCAGAAGTTGGAGAACTAGTGTAATATGTTTGTTGATTGCCATATTGCTTAGTACTTATCAACACACACAGAAGAGATGGATAAAATGTTGATTTAGCATTGAATTTATATTAGCAAACATAAGCATTTTTACATTTAATTAATGAGTTAATCATTGCAGCCAACCTTACACATAATTGGATGCTTGCATTGTCAACCCTTTGTTTGCATTTCACGTACCTAGATTCTAACCAAAAGTAACTGTGTGGACTTTTCGTTTTCGATGTGTAATGTGTGTTTTACATGCATGACCGTGCTCGATGTTGGTTAGATAATATTCTAGCTTTTGAAGTGCATTACGAGTATGAAAAAGGATTGCATAATATTCTAGCTTTTGAAGTGCATTCGTTTGTTTTTTAAGGAGGATGATGAAGAAATAATGGCTCCAAAACACGTATGTTAAATTCGATTTATATTGTGAGTTATAATTTTTTTTAATTAATCTGCCATTATATTTTTTTAAACATTATCTTATTAATTCCCACACTTTATACCAAAACATATTTTAGAATGTAACTCTAATTTAGGAAACACATGCATATCTGTTTCTGATAAGATATCTGGTTGACTTTTGTTGTTGCTAATGCTTTCAACATGCAAACAGAATCTTTGTAATCAATCATTACATATTGGCTGTAATTGGGCTTTTTATTAGAGAACACACTTGCACAATGTAATTAAACAGGATAAAAAACAATACAAATGTATAATACAAATCATATTTGATCACTGCTGATCAGGGATCAAACAAGCCATTTATCAACGATTTTAGTTCTGTACCATGAAGAGAAAAACACAAATAATACGGTCACACTTAAACTAGGTTGTTACCCGCATGCCGGTGTTGGTTGTTACCTGGGACTGTGTATGTAATAAATAGATGCATATTGTATTTTGTTTTGGAAACACACATTTGTTTCCTATATACCCGGCCTTAATTATTTTCATGTATCTAAAGTTTGTTCCTTTTAATTTCGCTACTAAAAATTACTACAATGTTTTAGACAAATATAGTAGTCGGAGTATAGTTGTAATGTACGTTGTCGCCTAACAAAAGTATCGACACGCTTTCTTAGAAATCATTTTATAGGAAAATTCCCTAGCAAGTTTATCTTTGACAATATTACGACAACTTTAACTACAAAATTGGCAGGGACAATACTAGGTGGTCGCAATATTTGCGACAACTTAGCCACAAAACTGGTTTTTTATAACTTGGTTATACTTTTTTGGTTTGCGACAAAATAACAACAAATTGTGGTTATTTTGTTGGAAATTGTGGGACAATTTAGGGTCTTTTTCTTTTTTTCATTTGTAAAAAAAATTATCATAAATTTGTTGGAAATATTGAGTTGTCGGAAAGTGTTGTATACATAAACACCATTTTTAGTGGTGCTTGATTCTTGCTATTTTAGGGTTTATGGGAAACCCCTAGTTCATCCAAACAAGTGTCTAATCTAATAAAAATGTAAAATTGAATGTTTAAATGAGAACCAAATTTTCCAAACATGCTAATAAAAATACATTAAGTTTAAATGAAGACCTCATTCATTCATTGATGGTACATGATAAGTAAAGTTATAACATTTAAACTATATATATTCACTTCCCTAAAAAAACACGTGTCATCTTACCTTTGTTGAAGAAAGGATTTAGTTATGTGTCCTTATATAATATAAGCTCTCAGTACATGCACACACAAAAACAAACATATAAAGCTAACAAGTACATTCGCCTTCTATATTAACATATATGGTTGAAAAATTATCATTGTTCACTCCATGCACTTAAGATTGATATTTTTCAATTCCCAAGTCGTTTGTTTGGTTTCTCGTTGGTAAACTTGTAAAATGAACCGTGTGAGTTTCTTTGATATTAATTTGTGTGAATGATTGTTTTCAAATTTTAAATCAGTTTACAATGTTGGTATTTCAAAGGTAACAAATTAGTGAATTTCTTTTCAAAACATTTAGAGTAAATTATTATTATTATTATCATTTGCGTCCTGTTTGTCATTTCATTGATATGCTAACCTATAGTTTGATAACCATAATTTGCTGCTAACATTTTAATTTTAGCTCCATTTGAATATTAACATATATGATAATTAACAGATGATCATAATTAATTAAGACATCCTATAAAGATAAAATATAGACTTGGTTGTGATGAAGATATCAAAACTGATTTGTTTTTTGGAGTGGCAAATATTTGAGTAAATTTAATATTTGCAACATCAGTCTTACTATTATGAGCCAAGTGAAATCTACATTTAGATTAAACACGCTTATTTTTAGCTTTAACATAAAGATCTGCATTCACATTACATCGCTCTGTACCGACCAAGAAGCAAGGCCCCCAATATTTTTCCCAACTGTTATGCAATCGATATGATGTTTCGTTGCGACTTGTGTCGATCTGATTTTCTGCAACCTACAATGCTATGTTTTCTGATTTTCAGGTAACCAATATGACGCTATGTATATAATGGGTTAGTGTACGTCCTAAATAGGAAGCACTTATCTTACTGTTCTACATTGGTTACACATTTAATATATATAAGTAAACTTTGAAACATATTTGCTTTGTATCATTTTGATGAAATCATAACATTTGCGTAAATAAGCCTAAATCGACTGTTACCCACCAAAGCTCACATGTGACCAATTAAAAACAAATAGAATATATTGTACGTACAAGATGATTTAGAAAATACATAAATAAAACAATTTAAAATATAAAACAAATTAAATCCAAACAATAAATTTGTTCGATCCTAGATAAAGCATCTTAGTCAATAGCAAGATGTGCTATCTTGATCTCTTATTATTACATTAAATCGATTTTAATTTCATGAAAAACAAAAGTGATTAATTGTTAGTTGATTAAAGAACATTGTTTTCTGATTTCACCAGACTTTCCCGTTAGAACTCCAATCTTTCCCATTTTGACCATTGAATTTTTAAAATCATTGAAGAATTTAGACCCATGAGATTGCGCTTGTCGCTTGACATAAGCACTTGTTTGCTTGTCATTTAGAAGTGCTGCATCTGATTCAAACAACCCTCTCCTTTTCAATACAAAAGTATAGTAGTCATCGTCAAATGATCGAAAACTCCCATCCATCGCAATAAGCGTGGTTGTGTCACTGGGTTTACATTTACGTTTCAATTGAGTCACATAATTGGAGTCAAGAGAGGGGTCAGTGTCCCCTTTTCCCGTAAAGTTATATAGTCGAGTTGTGATAGCAGAGCAATGAGAAGTTCCCACAGTGTGTCCTCCTATGTAAATATAAAGTTTTACAAAAAGTTTCATTGCTCATGTTCTTTTTGTATTGAGGTAAAAAAAAGTATATATTGATTGAAAAATACCTGAAAGAACTACTAGATCTTTAACACTCAAGCCTTTAGAGGCAAATATTGATTTGAGTTGTGTAATGTTAGCAGTAGGAGGTGGTAGACCCCTCGTTTCTGATGCATTTGATATTCTTCCATCTCTCCTCCCTAAGGGAACTGGCCAACTTGGTCCCTTAATCTACAAGTACAAAATAAATACGTTCAAGACCAATGTGGTAATCAACAATTATAATCATCTCAAACCAGTTAGTAAACAAAAGAACAGTAGCTTTGTGTTCACACAAGTAAATACCTGCCGGATTGCATCTCGTGCTACTAAAGCTAAGATATCTGCACAAGAAACCACACCGGGACATGCTGCTTCTACAGCAGTTTTTGCAGCATCAATCACTTGAAATCCTCTAAGGGAAAGATTTGGAGGTCCATCTTTCTCGGCTGGGTTATTCGCTGTAGAGTTTAGTAGCACCGATCCATCACATCCCTGCATAAATTATCATGGTAATCATCACTCATGATATATTTTAAATGGTTAAAGTTTTATTTAACTGCACGAACCCTAACAAAACAATCATGAAAATGCATGCGAAGCAATGGTGCTGCGAGAGAAGGAGCTCGAGAAATGTAGCTTGCAGTTGTCCTCTTCACAATAGCCTCGGCTTTAGGACAAGTCTTTTTGTAAAACCCGAGTTTTAGGCCATTTGTGATGCTTAGAGTTAGAGCAACCAGCAGAAGTTGGAGAACTAGTGTAATATGTTTGTTGATTGCCATATTGCTTAGTACTTATCAACACACACAGAAGAGATGGATAAAATGTTGATTTAGCATTGAATTTATATTAGCAAACATAAGCATTTTTACATTTAATTAATAAGTTAATAATTGTAGCCAACCTTACACATAATTGGATACTTGCATTGTCAACTCTTTGTTTTCATTTCACGTACTAGATAGAATATTCTAACCAAAAGTAAACATGTCGACTTTTCGATATGTAATGTGTATTTTACATGAGCGGGATCGATGTAATTACCTTATATGCATGTAATGGTTCTACTAACGTGAGATATATGATCGTAGGGGTGTAAACGAGCCGAGCCGAGCCCGAGCTCGTCTAGGCTTGAGCTCGACTCGTTTCAGCTTAACCAGGCTCGAGCTCGAGCTCGGCTCGTTTAAAGCTTTAATTTCAAAGCTCGAGTTCGAGCTCGTCACAAACTTCTCAAGCTCGAGCTCGGCTCGGGCTCGGCTCGTCTAGTTTTTTTATTATTTTATTTTTAATTATTTATATTTAATTTTATATAAATTTTTAATTATTTATGTTTAATTTTACATAAACTTTTAATTATATATTTATATGTAATTTATATATAATAAATACATATTATATATAATCATAACTTATATATATTTTAACTATTAATAATAATATATATTTATAAAATAAAAAAAACATATAATGGAAAAGCTCGATAAGGCTCACGAGCCGGCTCGAGCTCGATATGTAAAGCTCGAGCTCGGGCTCGATAACTTAATGAGCTCTTATTTAAAGCTCGGGCTCGAGCTCGAGCTCGAAAAAGCTCGGCTCGTTAGAGCTTTTTATCGATCCGACTCGAGTAGCTCGGCTCGTTTACACCCCTATATGATCGTGATTTTAAAAAGCATGCCGTATATATGATCAAAACACTTTTTGAAATACTCGTACTAATGCAAATGCATCTTCATTTCAACAAAATTGTGAGGCTGCATGACTTTTTTTTTCTTGCTAATGGCATGGATTTAACATGGAAAGAGAATAATCTTGGCTGTCACTGAACTCATAGGCATCTTCAATTTGGGTTTTTTCTTAATCATGGAATTAACCTCCACCAAGTAGGTTAGAAAGAAACACTAACGAGACGTGTGAGAACAATTTTCACGTAAAAGTTATATTGTCAAGTTATCTTACAAAATATAAAAACGATATAAAATGTGAGAAATACACAATGAAGAGTTAAAAAATTTATAACTCACAATATAAATCGAATTTTAAAAGAGTTTTCCTTGTTCTCATGCATATAGTCCTTCTTAAAAAATAGACGGAAAATTTTAAAAATTAGCATTTCATTGTGTGTGTTTTTACTTTCATTGTATGCATGTGTCTTTTAAATTTTTTGACACAATGTAAAAAAAGATAATGAAAACGTCGATTTTTTTATTTTTTTAAAATTTTCATTTGTTTAAGGATGATGAGGGAATTAACAAGATCTCTGAAACACTTTTTTTAAATTCGATTTATATTCTGAGTTAAAATTTTATAATCTGTCATTATTCTTTTTCTAGTATTGTGTTCTTCTCCGCTTTATTCAAAACCCATATTTTATACGTACGTGAACCTTCTTCATCGTAACTCTAATTTAACAAACACATATACTGTTGAATCAGAGAGTTACTAAATAAAGACACACTTTTATTTAATAAGTTTGACTTACAAACTTTCTCTCTGGATTACATAAATCCAATCAACACCTAAGGTATTTATAACCATACCAACATATTCCTATTACAACTAGGAAACATAAACATAATAATAAACAAAAACTAATTAGAGACTAACTCAAATACTAATAATAAATAGATAGATTCCTAATAACGTACAATTGTTATTAGTTAATTCTTTTTTAAGTCACCCTATGAGAATTACCGAACCATCCTTACTGACGTATAATATCGTTATGTTTAATATATACGCCTCATAATAAATATGTACCGTTTGTGTCTGTTTATGACAAGATATTCTGTTGACTTTTGTTGTTGCTAATGCTTTCAACATGCAAACAGAATCTTTGTTATTAATCATCATTACATATTGGCTGTAATATATTAATTGGGCTTTTTATTAAGGAACAGTAGAACACACTTGCACAAAGTAAACAGAAAAAGAAACAATAAAAATGTATAATACAAATCATGTTTGATCACTACTTAGGGATCAAACAAGACATTTATGAACGATTTTAGTTCTGTCATGAAGAGAAAATTACAAATTATACGGCCACACTTAAACTTGTTACCAGCATGCATGTGTTGGTTGTTACATGGGATTGTGTCATGTAATAAAAAATTATTTATACTTTGAGTGTTTGTTTTCTTATACATGTGTAATTTTTAAAGTGCATACGTACACATGATAGGTGCATATTGTATTTTGTTTCGGAAACACACATTGTTTCCTGTATATGCCCATAAGTATTTTTATATATCTAAAGTTTTTTTTTTCGTTACAAAAAAAATGCAATTTTTGAGACAAACATAGTTTTTTAAATATAGTTGTAATATTATCGCTAAACAAAAGTATAATTGTCGGAATATAGTTGTAATATTGTTGCAAAACAAAAGTATCAACAGACTTTCTTAAAAATCAGATTGTAGGAAATTAAATTTCGTAGCAAATTTATTTTTGACAATATTACAACAGCTTTACCTACAATATAGTACACCAGGTTGTCGCAATATTTGTGACAACTTAGCCACAAAACTAGTTTTTTATAACTTGGTTATATGTTTTGGTTTGCGATGAAATAACAACAAATTGTGGTTGTTTTGTCGGAAATTGTGGGATAATTAGGGTCTTTTTTTGTTTTTATCATTTGTGAAAAAAATATTATAAACTTGTTGAAAATATTGAGTTGTCGGAAAGTGTTGTATAAATAAACACCACTTTTAGTGGTGCTTGATTTTTACTATTTTAGGGTTTATGGGAAAACCCTAGTTTATCCAAACAAGTGTCTAATCTAATAAAAATGTAAAATTGAATGTTTAAATGAGAATCAAATTTTCCAAACATACTAGTACGCAAATACATCAAGTTTAAACGAGGACCTCATTCATTGATATTGATAGGTTAAGTTATAACATTTAAATGCTGAATGGTTAAGAGATCTGAATGGTTAAGTGGTTTTATCAATGAGAGAGATATTGAGGTAGAACTTCAGGTGATGGTAACTTTGGTATATACTTCATTCAGTTTCATTCAGCAATTTTTAATCTCTTAACCATTCAGCACTTAACTGAACCATTCAGAAGCTATTTTTTAATGAAACAAACGTTCTGAATGCTGAATCTGAATGATTAAGCACTGAACTAAACCATTAAAAGGTGAAACAAACAGCTCCTTAATCTGTATTAACTTCCTCTAAAAAAACACGTGTAACCTAACCTTAGCTTTGTAGAAGAAAGAATTTAGTTACGTGAGCTCTTAGTGCATGCACATAAACACACACATATAAAGCTAACAAGTACCTTCCCCTTCTATATTAACATATATACATACATCGTTGAAAAATCATCATTGTTCACTCCAGCATCGGTCTTACTATATATTATGAGCCAAGTGAAATCTACATTTCGATTAAACACACTTATTTTTAGCATTAACATTAAAATATACATTCACATTACATCGCTCGGTACCGACCAAGAAGCTAGCAAGGCACCATTTTTCTCAACTTTTATGCAATCGATATATATGATGTTTCATTGCGACTTGTGTTTTCTGATTTTCTACAACCTACAATGCTATGTTTTGCGATTTTCAGGTAATTAACCAATATGACGCTATGTATATAATGGGTTAGTGTCCTAATTAAATAGGAAGCACTTATATCTTACTGTTCTACATTGGTTACACAGTTAATAGTAAACTTTGAGACATATATGCTTTGTATGTATCATTTTGAAGAAATCATAACATTTGCGTAAATAAGCCTAAATCGACTGTTACCCACCAAAGCACACATGTGACCAATTAAAAACAAATAGAATATATTGTTCGTACAAGATGGTTCAGAAAATACATAAATAAAACAATTTAAAATATAAAACAAATTAAATCCAAACAATAAATTTGATCTATCCTAGATAAAACATCTTAGTCAATACCAAGATGTGCTATCTTGATCTCTTATTATTACATTAAATCGATTTTTCATGAAAAACAAAAGTGATTATTAGTTGATTAAAGAACATTGTTTTCTGATTTCACCAGATTTTCCTGTTAGAACTCCAATCTTTCCCATTTTGACCATTGAATCTTTAAAATCATTGAAGAATTTAGACCCGTGAGATTGCGCTTGTCGCTTGACATAAGCACTTGTCTGCTTGTCATTTAGAAGTGCAGCATCTGATTCAAACAACCCTCTCCTTTTCATTACAAAAGTATAGTAGTCATCGTCAAATGATCGGAAACTCCCATCCATCGCGATAAGCGTGGTTGTGTCATTGGGTTTACATTTACGTTTCAATTGAGTCACATAATTGGAGTCAAGAGAGGGGTCAGTGTCCCCTTTTCCCGTAAAGTTATATAGTCGAGTTGTGATAGCAGAGCAATGAGAAGTTCCCACAGTGTGTCCTCCTATGTAAATATAAAGTTATGTAAAAAGTTTCATTGCGCATGTTATTTGTGTATTGAGGTAAATAAGTGAATATTGATTGAAATAAAATACCTGAAAGAACTACTAGATCTTTAACACTCAAGCCCTTAGAGGCAAATAATGATTTGAGTTGTGTAATGTTAGCAGTAGGAGGTGGTAGACCTCTCGTGTCGGCTGCATTTGACACTCTTCCATCTCTTCTCCCTAATGGAACTGACCAGCTTGGTCCCTTAATCTACAAGTACAAAATATATATGTTCAAGATCAATGTGGTAATTAATCATTTTAGTCATATCAAATTATTTAATAAACAAAATAACAATAGCTTTGAGTTCACCCAAGTAAGTACCTGTCGGATTGCATCTCGTGCTACTAAAGCTAAGATATCTGCACAAGAAACCACACCGGGGCATGCTGCTTCTACGGCAGTTTTTACAGCATCAATCACTTGAAATCCTCTAAGGGAAAGATTTGGAGGTCCATCTTTCTCAGCTGGGTTATTCGCTGTAGAGTTTAGTAGCACCGATCCATCACATCCCTGCATAAATTAACATGGTAATCATCACTCATTATATATTTTAAATGCTTAAAGTTTTATTTTACTACACGAACCCTAACAAAACAATCATGAAAATGCATGCGAAGCAATGGAGCGGCAAGAGAAGGAGCTCGAGAAATGTAGCTTGCAGTTGTCCTCTTCACAATGGCCTCGGCTTTAGGACATGTCTTTTTATAGAACCCGAGTTTTAAGCCATTTGCGATGCTTAGAGTTAGAGCAACCAGCAGAAGTTGGAGAACTAGTTTAATGTGTTTGTTGATTGCCATATTGCTTAGTGCTTATCAACACACAAAGAAGAGATGGATAAAAGGTTGATTTGAGCATTGAATTTATATTAGCAAACACTAGTAGGTGCCCGCGCGATGCAGCGGGAATGACATTGTCCACGGTACTCGTTTCTAAATGTTTTATTATCTATGTGTTTTCTTACAAAAGTATACCATGTTTCTTGTGCATACATTCTTTTTCCATTCAAAGTCTTTTTCAAGCCTATGTTTAAAGAACCATACTTGTATGATTATTAATCGTATACTAATAGAGCATTTTCGGTAATAGAATATTTTTAAGGCTGGCTAATGCAAATTTTATTTATTAGGTAAAAAGGAAGACAACTTTGATAAAATTTTATTGATAATCAAATAATACAAGCGATATAGACAAACTATCAAAAACCTCTAAATGATGCAATTTTTACAATTACAAAATAACATAAATAACCAAAACATATTAAACATTGTGTTGATCTCCACATTTACACTTAGCACATAAGCCTTTGGCGTCAACATTTTATTCTTCTTCCATTGACTTTTATGATTCACCTTTTCACTTAACACCTATATAAATTAATAAACAATCATGAAACCATCAACCGCTATATAAATGCTACTTGTAATTCAAACTATTTAATTTATATTAATTTTTAGTTTTTACAACTTTTTTACAACTTATATATTAAATATTTAAAAAATCCTAGAATATACCTAAACATTTGTGACAAAACAATACAAGCTAAAAAAACAAAGATTTTTTAGGCTAAAAAGATAATAAAATCCAATAACAAATAAGTATATACCCCAAACCACGAGCAACTAAATAATAATGTTTAAACCACTACATTTAATTATCAAGTATAGGCAACAATCGTTAAAATCCAAAACAATCAATGTTTCATATTTTTGCAAAAGGTTAGTTATAATTTAAAAGATATTTCAAGTTACGATCGGACACCTTGGACCTACAATTTGTAAGAATATGAAACTATAAGTCAAAAGATTATACATGTTGACATGTTAGCAACAAATTCAACTAAAACTATTTAATTTCTATTTGAACAAAATGATCTAAACCCACATAATTAAGCAAAAACTATATGTCAAAAATAAATTTGGGGTTGATATAATTATCCTCCATGCTAACACCTTACATTACTATGTTGCAACACATGATAATAGCAATAGCTAATTTCTTTGTAAGAATCTGAAACTATAAGTCAAAAGATTCTACCTGTTGACATGTTAGCAACAAATTCAACTAAAACTATTTAATTTCTATTTGAACAAAATGATCTAAACCCACATAATTAAGCAAAAACTATATGTCAAAAATAAATTTAGGGTTGATATAATTATCCTCCATGCTAACACCTTACATTACTATGTTGCAACACATGATAATAGCAATGGCTAAATTTACATGTACATCCAATATAGTCAAAAACATAGAAACATACATTGTAAAGCAATTAGATATCAATAGGCTTCAACGTTTGTAGCCAATTATCACAAATTGATAGAATATACTTTTTAAATGCGAAAATTCAAGTTCTAGATTTTCTCAACTGATAGTTATTATTAGCAAGGCAAATCAGTTTATTCACTTGACATATTTTAATATCCATTCAGTTTAGATTAAAAAAATCAATAGAGTTGAAACTTGAGAGAAGAGGCATACCTAAACAAAAAGAGGGCATATTTTCATGGATTTTGTTGGTTGTAATCCATTAAAAATTGTTATTGATCCTGATTTGCGCTACATATGTAGCAGAAGATGTCCCCACAAGTAAGAAACATGTTGAAACAAATTCAATCAAATGATAAACAATTTATCCATGAAGAATCAACAAAACTTAAGCTGAAAATGTATGTCCACGGTCTGATTTGTAACTAACTATTGTTTTAAATATGTTTAGAAAAAAATATTATTCAGGACATGTATGCATTAAAAATATACTTTGAATGGTTTCAAACAGTTTGACCCGCCAGATCATTTGATTTATGCTCCCTCTCAAAAGCTAAACTTTTCAAATTGACTTGTTTTTACATGAAACACAATCCATCCGACCCCTTAATAAAAAAATTTGTGTGAGAATAAGTCTACCTGCTGCGCTTATTTAACAACATATCTGTTGTACGTCTTTTGGAAGCACCTCGTTCTAAAATGTTATAAATGTCATTTGCACTATATACAGCTTCTTCTAAACCTCTTACAAAAACACAGCCTTTTCCATCTTCCATTAATGAAATGGGCTTCTTTTGCCTTTCCTCTAAAGATCTTGTGTAGTCCTCTATGGTGAGAAGATCAACTATTTCTTCATTATAAAGTTCCAAAAAAGTAACTTTCATGCTATAATCAGCATTTTGAGCCTTTAAAGTATCACATATTTGACGAACTGCTCTTCGGATTGCATCATCCTTAGCCG
This sequence comes from Tagetes erecta, assembly GCA_030867185.1. Taxonomy (NCBI): domain Eukaryota; kingdom Viridiplantae; phylum Streptophyta; class Magnoliopsida; order Asterales; family Asteraceae; genus Tagetes; species Tagetes erecta. Next base: position 81,732,999 of record CM061488.1, on the reverse strand, counting down.
GTAATTCTCATCCCTAACAAGTAAACAAAATTAAGTAAATTAATACCACTCCATAAGGTATACACAAATCAATCTAACTATTTGAATGTGAATAATTCAATTAGATGATGGTGTGTGAAAAGAGTTTAACTATCTACATGTTTAACTACCTTATTTCTCATGCCTCCCTCCATTATGTATGTTTTATCAGTACCAGTTTGACCGTATGCAAACACTGCAATTAAAGCCCCCAAAAACTTCATGTACAATAGGGTAGATTGCATGGTCGTATATTGACCTTTGTTATGCTTTGGGTCCAAAAACCTTCAAAAAGGTTATCAAATAATAAGATCATTGTTCAAATTAAAAAAGTATGCTAAATTACTAATCTACCTTGTCAAAGGTGAAGATTTTGTCCACTTGCTTGTTAGCAAACATTTTGCAATATGGCTACTTCTCTTTTTTGCTCGTTGCATGTGATCACTTTTGGTACATTGCACTTTTGTTCTTCATCACTCGACCTACGAATACATTAGAAAGTTATGACTTTATCCTGTTTCTGTGCAAATTTAACAAACTGAAATTTATTATCCACAAATGACAAATAGAAACCAAGCATGATTAATGAAACAATAGCCAACATTTCAACTCAGATACAACAGAATCAAAATTTCAAAGTCGAAAAAAAAATCAACTTGAATCATTGTTGTAAAAATCAGGATTGATCGATGATTTATCATCACTAATCCGTGGGCTACCATTGCAATTTCACCAAATCGGACATATAAAAACATAGGCCGTAAAAGTAGATTAAAATCAGTCAAATCTTTGAAGTATTTAAAAAAATATACTTATTAATCCGATCCAATTATTAAGTTTGAAAAAACTAAAAAAAAAATTATGAATTTTTTTGTATCAGTCAGTACCCATCGCATGATTTTTACAACCATTGTTTAAATCTATTGTTTCCAACCAATCTCACATTTTACAGCTGCTATCATATGATCAATTGTCAATAACAATTGCAAACAACACAACAAACCCTCATTAAGTCATTATAATCTATTCATGCACCTAGCTAAACAGTAGAAACTTAAAAAGAACAATATTTACCTGCAACTAAGCACAACTTGTACATTAACTTCACCGCGATCTCTATCGCCTTTACTCGAATTCCAATCCACACCTCTAGACTCCAGACGCCTTCGTTCCGGTCTAGGAGTAAGAAATGGCAACGGATTAGCAACCATTCCAACTCCAACTTTTCCACTCTGATCCAGCGTCATTGAACTCGTACTCCTTTTGTACTCCATCACTATAATCAAAAGCTTAAAACCCTAAAAAGGTATAAAAACACACACTTTATGGCCGTTCAAGTTAAAAACAATCAATCCGCTGTGTAATTTACTCTAACACACCATATCCAATCGGATTTGTAATTGATTAACTACATCATCTAGAATAGTTAGCAGCACCACGAGGTTTGTCACAAAGTTCCTCAAATAGAAAATATGCACACATCCATTAGCACCCAAAGATAAGACTACTAACTATCATCTACAGTTAATATAATTAAAACTCCAATCTCTTAAAATTAAACATTTTTGACATAATCAGGCCTATCTACACAATAACTTATCTACTTGAGTCATGTTGTGTTAGCAAACTGAGAAGTAGATTGCAAATAAGAATATTGATTTATTAGCTCGATTATCTCATTTCTAATATGAATACAAAATGATACCTGCAATTAAAAAAAATTGTAAATGAGTATATAGATTATACCTATTAAGAATATAGGGTATGCAGATCAACTGATGACATAAAACAACTTTGGGAAGGACGTGTCTGAAGATCAGAAAGAAAAGATATCATACAATTGAGTGAGTAGCTTTGTGTAAATATGGTTTCATCAAACCTATTTTATTCATTAAATGTCTCTGGTAATCGGAATCTTAAATGCATGAGCCAATATCACTTCGCTGCAAACAATAATAAAATTTAGAAATATGCATTTTTCAAATAAGAATACATGTTAAATCATTTGAAGAGCGTAAGAGGTGATCAATCAGTTGCACAGGTCAATGGGTTGGTTAAAAGGGGTGCAGAACAATCTAAACCAAAACACTTTTAACAGTCCAACAGATAAATCAACATAATCTGATAAGAAACATCATACTTGTTTCAATGAATTTGGATCTTCAAAGATCAGGTGAGCTTCGAGATGACTGTGAAAACAAAATCAAAATTAGATGCCAATAAACACGAAATCAAATCAAAGTAGTATGGAATTAGAAGAGAATAACAATACCTGAGATTAAATCTTTTTCTAAAAGTTTCAATACCAACGGCAACTACCAAACCTAATCCGAAAATTAAAGCTACAATTAGTAATGCTTAACAAATAAACCTAACCAATATAAACACAACCCTTTCCTTAGCCAGCTGCAAATTTAGAATGTTAGATTATCATTTTTAGATTGAATGCAACGGTATCAAGAATAGGAAGATGTATATCGGTTTTATATTCAATATTTTAAATAACTAACATACCAAATACATGTAAACATCATGACCCCATGAAATTATCACATCAATAGACTATTTTGCTGTGTTTTTTTACATAACAGCAGCAACCCCAAGGGTCTGCTTGCTATCCTTATTCATGCATAAAACAACATTCCCTAGTAATTGCTTGCTGCATTTTCTAACACCAACAACAGCAAAAAGCATAACTTTATAAACTTTCTTTTATTTATATCAAGTTTAAGTATATTATAACTAACATGATATACTTGCAAATTGTAGATGTGAATAAGATGTTACCTGGTGAAATGTTCTGACGTTAGTATATACAAAAGTTAACTTTCTCCTCACAAAGTCAAAGGCTACACTTTTTGTCCAATATTTACTTCCATCATTAAAAATTATCACCTGCTCAAGAATCAATTGTGCCAGTGTTAAGCTTTTAAGGGCACCAAACAACTATTTGATTAAAAAATATATCTCATACATAAACGAATGGTCCTTTCCTGCCCCTTCTTAAAGATTACTACACAGGAAAATGAAGAACTATTAATCACGTCATGGTGTCATACATATAAAACATGAGCTGTTATTAATTAAACTAATGCAAATCGTGAAACAAAGCATGTTTAGCATATAAAATGACCTGAAGAGACAACTTTATCCTAATTCCCTAGCTCAAATAAGCCCAAACTCAAAATCAAACCACAATAACCAAACTAAACCAACATGTAAAAAAAATACAGACAACAACACCGCCAAAAAATCCAAAAAACAACAAAAACTTACTTGAACATCAGCAGTTGAACATCGATAGAAAAACCAACTTGCATAACCCTTGAAGCACGTTCAACAGCAACAACAAAAGTCGACGAACAAACCCCTACCCTAACTGAAACAACATTTCCAATTTGATTGAACAGAGGAGACACTTAAGTTAGATTGAAATCAACTTCAAGTATTGAATGAAATCATAATCCGGTCAATATAAACCGAAGAAAAACCTGAAATTGAGTGAATTGAATAGCGGATGAGCACCTGCGACAACCAAGATAAGTGAATCGCTTGAAATCAACATCATACAAACCTAAAAAAGAAGCCTTACCATATTGAAATCGCTATATGTGGTTCTAATATCACAAGAGTGATGAAGATTTCAGAGGATTTTGAAATCCAAAAAGGAGAGAAGGCGAGAATAACTGTGAAGCAATGTTTAGGGTTAGCTGCAAATTTTGAATTTTAGGGTTAGCTTCTCCACGTCCCCGTACATGAAGCAATGTTTGTTCTGCGTAAAAAGTCTCAAATACCCTTAAAACTGATTTAAAACTGATTGTACATTGTGCTTAAAAAACTTGTACGTGGTTGACATTATTGGAACCCTTCCAATCTGCATTATAGATAGTATAGATAAGCATTTTTACATATAATTAATAAGTTAATCATTGCAGCCAACCTTACACATAATTGGATACTTGCATTGTCAACTCTTTGTTTTCATTTCACGTACTAGATAGAATATTCTAACCAAATGTAACTGTGTCGACTTTTCGTTTTCGATGTGTAATGTGTATTTTACATGATGAGCGTGATCGATGTAATTACCTTCCATGCAAGCTAGTAATGGTTCTACTAATGTTGTTGGATAATCCGAGTTAGTGAAAAAGGGTTACATAACATATATGTTTTTCAAGTGGATATATATATGATTGTAATTTTTAAAAAGTATGCCGTATATTTGATCAAAACAATTTATGAAATGTAACCAAAGAAAACAAAATTTGAATTTCATTTTTAGTTTGTACGCACTAGAGTGACTATTTTCCGGAAGTGCGTTACCAGGAAGCCAAGGTTGTTTGTGAGAATGTACAAGGTGCGCGATCACACATAGATCATGTTCAATTGAAGTTTAAAAAATATTTTTCCTTTCTTAAAGGCCATTTGCAATATCCCCCTTCAAACATTATAAATTGCATATTTACCCAATTCAAAATTTTTATTGCATATTTCCCCTTCATTATTAGATAATATTGCATATTTACCCATTTTAATTATTTTTATCAAAATTAAATAATAAATTGACAGATTTACCCTTATTTCAACCATAAAATTACATATATCCTTATCTCTTTTTTTTTGGAACTCCATACTCTAAAATCACTTAAATCCTAATCTTTGTTATAGAAGGATGAAGCATTAGTAAAGTGAAGAAATGTTTTGTTATCCAATTATGAATTTAAGTTTTGGCTCTTTTTCATTTTCGATTTGGTAATTGGTTAGATTTACGAAATCCATGAAATCAGATATTGTCATTTACCTAAAAATTGGAGCACGTATGGAACAAAGAAGGTTTAAATGGTTAGGTTGAAGATCCAAGAGGTTTGATAGATGAAGGTTTGAATGGTTTGATTGCAAGTGTGGAATTGAAGGATGGAGAAGATACTTGTGTAGTCATGCTTTTGAAGTGAACTGGTAAAGAGTAATAGGGGTTTTAATATGTGAAAGGGTAATTTTGTCAATATTGGATTATTATTAAAGTTGGGGATATATGCAATATTAAATTTGGACTGGGTAAATACGCAAATAAGTAGGTTTATAGGGGGATATATTCAAAAATCCCTTTCCGTAAAAAAGTTTAAAGTTTATTTGTAATTACATGTTTTACTACGTGTCCTTTAATTAAAAGGATGTTTGTGATTAAGTTTAAAAATGACTTATTAATTTTTTAAAACACTCCAAATAAAATTTTAGAGACATATTTGATATTAATACTCGTATAGGACCCCTAAAATCTCGGACGAATCCTCATGGAATGTGAGAATGAATATTTATTTCAACAAAATTGTATGGTTGACTTTTGTTCTTGCTAATGATAAAAGAGAATCTTGGCTGTCATTAAAATCATAGACAACTTCAATTTGTGTTTTTTATTATGGAACTAAAGAGACGTGTGAGAACAATTTCACTCTTTATAACCACAAAATAACAAACAAATACTAACTAACCTATTAATTAATAAATACATGTTGGCGTGTGGTTTATGAAACATATCTGTTTATGAATTATTATGACTGTAAAGACGGAAGCTGATTTAATGTATTTGTATACCAAGAAAAATAAGTGGCTGGTTGACTTTTGTTTCTGCTAATGCTTTCAACATGCAAACAGAATATTTGTAATTGATCATTAGTCATTACATATTGGCTGTCATTGGACTTTTTATATATTAAGGTACACTTGCACAAATTAAACTAGGAAAAATAACCAATTGGATACCGAATTATGATACGTTTGGATAGCGAGAAATAACCTTATTTTCAACTCAAAAGATATTTCTATATATTGACGGGGTTGTATATTCGATCGTGGAGAAGTCACTTTTTTGAATGAAATATAAAGCCAGGTGTATTGATGTGGACATGCTTGATGTGGTATGGCATAGTGGGTGTAATAAGCCCTTGATGTAATGGTGGTATATTGATTTTGGTTGTCTGGCTCTAGTATCTTGCTAGGTGTCTGTTGTTTTTTTAATAAAAATGTTGTTAAAAGAAAGGAAAAAGAAACAATAAAAATGTGTAATATATAAAATTCGTGTTTGATCACTCATTCACTCATTAGCCATCGAACAAGTCATTTTTCAATAATCTTAGTTCTATCATGAAGAGAATATCACAAAATATACTATGACACATGAAATTACCGTTGTTGATTGCTACATGAGAATGTACGTGCTGTGTAATAGATAATTTATATTTGTATTGGCAGAGCCACATGTTACCGACGTGACCAGTGTCGCCTGACATCATTCTTTTTCTAGAACGTAGTAAATATATATAGAAAACCGAACGACCTCAATCTTTTTCATTATCGACCTCATTATCGACCTCAATCTTTTTCATTATCGACCTCAATCTTTTTCATTATCGACCTCATCGCCCATTTAGTTACATTTAAAGACAAATATTTTAAAGAGTAATGCATTTATATAATTACATTTACTATCAATTGGTCGTCACCGGTATTAACTAACAATATTACCACTAATAGTCCAATTTTTTAACATATTGACCTCCAATGGATCCAAACTAGCAGAACCCTAATACCGTTAGTCACCAGAAAACGTTTTCTGCCAAAAGACTCCCTTTGGCCGGAAAACTCAACCTTTTTGAGCTTTTTGGTCCAAAAACTCAACAACTTCGTCTCAAACCTCTTTCTAACCTTTAGGCCAAACGGTATACTCTCACACCCTCTGCCATGTAGGTCATTAATGCCCTAGTACACCATGTCAGGGGTGAAGAGGCTCTCCCTTAACTCCTTCGCGCATGAAAACATTTAAACTTTAAAAGAATATTACCGTTTTATCTATTGGATTCTAGTGCCGTCGAGCATATCTATTGGATTCTAGTGTCGTCGAGCATTTTTGTTTTTTTCTATTTTCTGTTTATAAATACGAACAATCTATATTATACAACATACCACAAATTAACAAACATGCTCACTACTGCACGTTACGCTTGACTAGTTCACAATCAGCCGACTCGGAAGGCTTCAACTGAGCAAATGAGAGAGTTCAACCAAAGCAAAAAAGAGTAGCTCGATTCTAAAAATAAAATGAGCAAAAAATGTTGGAGTTGAAGGAAAAAATAACAAAAAAGAAAAGATATGTTTTATCTCGACTAGCCGACTAAGCATCTTACGGGCATCGACTGTCTTAGTTTTTTTAGTTATGTCTTTTATGATTTTAAATATAATATGTATATCTACGTTTTTAATGAAATGGTAATTTAATTTATGTATTAAATTTAATTAAATAAATTGATGATGCGAAGTTAAAATAAGGAGTGTAATTTATATATAAGTGAAGTTAAAAGGGAAAGGTAGGTGGTCTCAGATATTCTAACCTTTTTTTTCTAGTCACTAAGGTTTACATCCATTTGATTGTGGTCGGTATACAATCACTATTTTTGCAACTATTCTAATCGGCTGCAAGCTATGGTCGCTTTTGCTATTTTTGACCTTTTGTAGTAGTGACTTGGGTTCAGCCCATTAAATTACTAGCCTTTGACCCTTACCCATTTCTCATAGATAAAAACACCTTATGTCCTTATGTATGTATGAGCTCACCAACTAAAATACTGTCGAGTTCAGAATCTTTATGCGTCTGGTAATGACTATAAATTTCTCTGATTTTTTTTTGAACAACTCTTTCTGGAACGCTCATACCTACACAATAACAACCATTACTCGTCACAATGGACACCGAAGGGTGTCATTGTGACCAAGCTCAGGCATGACAATCAGTATTTGTTCATCGAGTACTCAATGGTATCGAAAGTAAATGCTTATACATTCAATGTAGTAGTAAATGTATAAGATTATAAGTGAGTAAATGTGATGGAAAATCATGAAGAGGAGTAAATAAGTGAGAGTGAGAGTGAAGTTAAAATGAGAGAATACCTTCTTGAATCAAATCTGTACCCCTAATTATATACTCCAACTTACCTTTTGCCCTGTACCTTTCAACCGTTGGTTAATGAGTATTGAACCAGTCCCTAGTATTGTCCAGGAATGTGTTCGTTTTCCCCAGGATAAAGACCCCTGTTGCGTATTTTGGAGCACCTTATTCATGGCAAAGATCTATTTGCCATAAACACAATATGACTTGTCATGTCCTGGCCATTTCTTGTCAATCATGTGACTGACACTTCTAGCTAGGATTATCCTTTGAATTTCCCCTACATCAAATGTATTTTAGTTTAATTAATCTCTAAGTATTGATGAGTTGTCATTCATATCTTAGTTAGAAGATATTTTGTATTGATGGATTCGGGTCAGGTTTCGGTGTATCCGCTTATTGTGGGCGTTTGGGCCTAGACTATGTTTAGTATTGGGCTTATTGGGATATTCCTCCTCAAATGCGAATATTAAAGAGGATAAAGGTTTCTCAACATGAAGGTTATATATATTCTTGCAAAAGAAATGGTGGAACCAAAGAAACATTTTGGGTATACATTGTTTTTCGTTTATTGAACTTAGAATTACTTTAACGGCTGGAACCTCAAATGTTAAGATGTTTTTTTCTCTCATAAATTTGGGGAGATAGATTTACATAATTAGATGGATGAATGGTATTTGAATGATATATGGTTGCATTTACTATATTAAAAAATAGTTTTTGCGTGAGTTAACATTAAATATGTTATGGTACGGTTTCAAGACATAAAAACACGTCAAGAACAACTTCAATAAATTCTTCACTGTTTTTTATTGACATTTTATATTTTTTGTGCATTTTTAACGACAATCAGGGGCGAAGCTCTTAAAGGGCCACAAAGAGCACCTCCCCCACATTTTTTTCCGGACCTATATTTTTTTCGGTTTAAGCTTCACATTGATAAAAAAAAACCTTAAAACACCCCCGCCTCTTCTTCATCTTCATCTTCATATGCCATATTTGTTAAGGATCGAATTCTAAGGTAAGCAAAATCAACTACAATCATTCATTGGCTTTCAATTGTTAAGATTAATATTAAACTGATAAATAACTTTTCCATAATTTTTTATTTTTTTATTTTTATGTTATTCGGTACTTACAGTATGATGTGTTTTGCCAATAAAATTTGCACAAAACATATTGAATCAAGTTATGTCACTTTACAATGGCTATCTCACCATCAAGTTTACAAATGTTCAGACCATATTAGAATTCCATCACTATCAATATATATAACCTTTTTTGTTAGGTCTTTTCTTCAACATGTTTTTGCATTTGTAGATTATCTTATGCTCACATGGTTCATTTTGTGCAGTCTTTCAAATAGTGTACATACACTACAATGGCCGAGTTGTATATTCAATATGATGTAGCATAAGGATTACGTACTGAATCATGTTGATTCCATGAATGTCCGTAAAGATCGAATCCCAAACCACCGAATTCACCAGACAACTCATGATAAAATTTGTAAAGACAAATTTGTTATAGAAAAATGAGCAATCATCGTTCCCTTATCATTAAGGTACTTTAATAAAAAGAATAACAAAACCCGGGCCCAAAACATTCACGGGCCAAACAAAGCCCAAAACAAAATCTACGTGATAAAAAAAACATAAAAGTATTCATAACTCCATTACCAATCGTAGCCCTCGTTCCGGTCTATATTTATATAGTAATATGTATACATGTGTATGTATAAGGATAATGGTGATGATTGTAAAACCGTCACAATATTGACCATGGTGAGACGGTGTTGGATTGCTCAAGAGTTGAGCTAGGACCAACGGGATTCAACGAGTATCGTTGGATGATTGTGATTTGTGAGTGGCACTATGTTTGCTTAGATAAGTGCTAGGCTTCGAGTTCCTAACACGCTTCACACAGGTGAGTTTCATGACTAAACTCTCCCATTTTTAAATGTTTTGGTGTGAAATACATGCTTGAGAACGTTTTTGAGTTCAAATGATTTTTATGTATTATTAATATTACTTGTACGATGACAAATCATTAAGCACAATGCATGGCTCGGGATATATATACGTATAGTCGGTACCGTCTATAATTGAATGCAATCATTTGCAGTGTAACAGGTGAAACTCAGATGTGTATATATATTATGCGAAGGTTATTTGGTAGTGAAACCATTTTGAATCAGAATTGATTTGTGTACAATTGATTTAATAATACTCTTGGAAATGATTTACGTGTCATTATCATGAACTCACCAGCTTTGTAGCTGACTTGTTCCCGGCCATCCATGTTTACTATGTTGCTATGCTATGATGCTGGTTGCAATGTCATGTCCCTAAGTTGCTATATAATTATTGATAACTTTCATATCGAGACAGTTAAGTGACAGTCACTAGGAAATTTATCTTTAATTAATGCATGAGTGGTTCCTCATGACAAATGACTAAAAGATATATTGTGGAGTTTTTATACTATGGTATTCTATTCTATTCTAGGGGTTTAGTATAGAATAGTACAAAATTGCTAGACATATAAGATTGCGTAACATATTTATGATGATCTCGGATTACTATTCTATTATTTATCAAGTATGGTTTACTCACTAGCTTCTATAGCTAACTTTATTTGATGAATATTTCAGGTGGTGCATGATGATTTCTATTTATTATTTCCAAGACATAGGAAATGCCTTGGATCTAGTATTAACAAACAATAAATTATTGCAGTTATTGTGGTCTTATTTATGAAATTGTCGGTTTCTTTTAAACTTATGTTAATACATTATTTGACTTTAATAAAATGTGTACCATGTGCTTTGCTACTATTGATATTCATATCCATGAAAATACCCGATGATTCCGCCATCGTGTCACAAGTTTCGCATGCAATTTCACAAGTCGTTTCGCATTCAATTTCGCAAGGCTCATGCCCAACTTTCGTTGGGACTTATCCTAGTTTCGCTAGAACACTCAGACACACGACTTCAAATCTTAGATACCAGAGAAACTACAGTTTCGCTAGAAGAACACTAATTTCGCAGAACGGGGTTATGACGACGCACCAACTCATTTTTCACCCAAAATACTCTTTTTGCCAAAACAATCCTACCTTTTAATGTTCAAATCTTTGGTTTATCACCCAAAATGCTAAATCTATGCTTTTTATACATTTTTCAAACGTTAAAATGTGACCTTTTTATGATTTTGCTCACTTTTTCAAAATCCCAAAAACCCTTGAATTCGACTCAGATCTAAAGAGATGTTTTGGAGATGATTCTTACCTTGATTTCTTACTCTTTTCTTGATGATTTAATGCACAAACAATCAAATCTTGAATCCTTAACCCCAAATCTATAATTTCTACACTTTCTCACTCTACTTTCTCTCTCTAAGGTGGAGATGAATCGGATGGAATGATGCTACATGGAGGCTGATTAGGTTTGATAAGGGATGGTTATGGGCCCTTGAACCCGCATTTTTAGGCACAAGGTGTAACGCCCCAAACCTGAAAGTTGATATTCATGTATTGTTATATGCTATAAGACTATGTTTATTAATATGTTTGTGGTAGAAAAAGTATTATATAAATGACACAAGTTGTTTTATGGATTTAAATTACAATCATGTACAAAGTTGAGGGGTTAAGAATGTAAAGTTTGAAAGTTAAAATGAGAAGAGATTTTGTAGGGGTTCATTTGCAGTTGAGGGTCTCTTTGGTAAATATTTTGCAAACAAAAATTGGGAAGAGAACCCATATGCAGAAAACGATTTCAGCCCCTAAGTGCTCTCTAGGTCACGAAAATTCCCCAAATTGAAGATGGATTAGATGAAATTGAAGGTAGAAATGGTGAAGGGAAACATCTAAGGGATCCTACTTCATGAATTGTGTCATGGTAAGAACCCTAGAACCAACTCCTTCTTGTATTGCAAACCCACAAGTGGGTTTTGGTTAAAATATGTTGAATTCTTGGGATTCATTGATTGTGGATGCTATCATGATCATTTCTATGTTGTAGAGATGAATTCATACTTGAAATTGTTAGTTTTCATAAGATGATGAATATGAGTTTTGCATGTAATCTTTATGCTACTTGGTTACTTGAAACTACATGTTAATGGCTTAAACTAGATGAGAGTTTCACCCAATGTGTTTTGCATGAAGCTTGATTTCAAAATTTAATAGCAACTTGAATTAAATTGAGTTGATGATAATCAATTTGATGGTTAGTGAATATTGATATGGATTGCAATAAGATAGGCATGGATGGAATAATGCACTCAAAGTGTTTGATAAAATGCCTACATGAAGCTTGAATTTGGCTAGATGATGAAATTGATGTTGCTAATTGATTTTGTATAAAATAGTGTAAAATCCGTCACTTTTGACAGATTTGAATAGCTATCTTGCAAAGGCTGTATCTCACTTGTTATTTGGAGTTAGGTGACGAGTCTTATATCGTTGGAAAGCTTGTTGAGTCCTCTACAATTAGTATTTGAACATAAAGGTCTAAAAAGAAATGGAAGTCGTCCAAAACAGTAGACCAAAATGGCTAGTCAGGATATAAAATATTCTGATTGGGATCATTATATGCTTCTGTCCTGTTTTTGTAAAAATCATATAAAATCATAGAAAAATCCGATGAATGTGTATGATATATGGATGGAAACATCTATGAGTCTACTACAATCCATATTCAAACATGAAAGACTAAATAAAATGGTAAGTTAGTCAAAATAGTTGATTTGTGCAGCTGCGCAGAAAAGTGCTGCACAAATATATAAGCTGTTAAATATAAGCAAAAAGGGGATGCTTGAGTATACATGATGTAAACGTGAACGGTTGATCCTAGTTGAGTATGTGCACCTATTTTGGTATGTTATAAGTGTCTAAAGTACTTGCAAATGGATTATACATGTAATTACACCATTCTATGTGATAGTTGGTAAATATAGTTGGTGAATATGGGCAGTTTGACTTTTAAAGGTCAAACTGACCCAAAAATAGTGTTTCGATAAATTGGTATGGATGAGTCCATAGGATTTGCTAGTCATGCTATATAATGACTAACTTATTAAACTTGTGGAAATTGGGAAATGTTTGATCTTGTCAAGCTAGGTGGAGGCTTGGACGAAACGGGTTAAACGAGCTAATGGAATGCGTGTGAGTTCTAGTTGGCAAAGAGAGGTAAGTGACATATGAACTAAACTCTTGGTTTGTTAATGCCATATTTTTGTATAAATGTAGAATGGTGGAAATCAACGCGCAACCTTGAGTTGTTCATGGTGATGCATGAGGTGATCCTTATGTATTTAAGGTATGTGAAATTTGTATGGTATGGATAAAGTTGTACGGAAATGAATGAGATACTAATATGTAATGATTAAAAGTATGAACACTATGAAGTTGGATAAATATCTTAATCTTCATGAGTAGTATGAGATTGTATAGACGATGCGTGAATAAAGTATACATATTAATAGTACGTATTATTCGGATGGTCACTAGATGATTTTGGTGAAAAGCATAATACGTAAGTGGAGTTTTCTTAAGTTTAGCCTCTGACATGGCCATGTCTGGTAGAAACATAGTCATGTAGCACCTGATAAGGAATATGATGGTAGCATCGCCATGTCTGGTAGCAACATGGTCATGTAGTCCCTGATAAACAATTTAATGGTAACATGACCATGTTACTTGGTACATGGCCATGTTCTGCATATATATATTTCCATTTGTTTTGTAACCCATTGTTTCATAGTTGTCATGGAAACCTTTAACCACAAGTAGGATATGAGCAAGAATGTAACGACATTTATAAGCGCGTATGTATGAAATGGTTAAGGATGTGATAGTTGGTTAATAATGATACAAACATGGGAGCAGTATGCACGCATGTATTATAATGTCGTTAATAGTATTGTCATGTCATGGACAATGAAAGTGCAGGTATGCTAAGGATGAATGCATTAGAGTTAAAAGTTAAGATTCGAAGCTCGGGTTCAAGTTAGTAACCGAGATGGATCTGAACTTGCAGAGACAAGTTAACAAGATCATGGAGTTCCTATAGATATTATTTCTTTATTGTTCAAGTATCGTATGAAGTTACTTATTTAACTAATGATATGAATATGTAGTGGTCGCAGGTGTTAAGGGTCTCTTTATTATGAATTCAAGAAGTTTGAAGATCGAGCCAGGACATGGATTGTACGGGGGCGTGGTCATGTAGTCTTTAAACATCGTGTTTTAATGTATGTAATAAAAATGAAAGACGTAATGCTTGAAATATAGTATCAAATGCTTTTTAAATGTTTAAGAATGTTTTATAAAGCAAGAAATTTTCTGGTTCGTATTTTTCCGCTGCATTAATTTGTTGGTTTTACACAAGGACTCAGATATATAATCTCTCTCTTTCTTTTATCATAATACCCGAAACTAAAGCCCATTTATACTAATTGCTCGATTCGACTTTTGGGATGCTACCGCCAGCTATTTCCCCAAATACTAACGGTTAACTAGGTATCCATGTGAACTTTTATGAACAAGAAAAGCAACTCTAACTAAACATGTGATATACAATATTTCTAGATCTGTAAAAATTAGTTGTGCGCATTTCTTTCCCAAAGAGAGTAAAAGAAATAGAAAGTTTCGTGAACTCACCGTCGGGTATATAACAACAAGCATCAGCAATTTAAAAGGAAAACACAGCATTCCTACTAAATGATAGGTCTATAAGTGTGTGTTCGTGAAGGTCTGTAAAGCCCTAAGCATTATAATTCCATTGTTAAATTGTGATTTTGAAAGGTTTGACTTTTGACCAACTTTGACCAAAGTTGACTTTTATTGACCCGTCGATCCGTTGTTGACCCATTAACTCTATAAATGTTTGTTTATTATCACATTTCCATAATAGCAAGTTCCTCACATAGCACGCATGGTTCACGTTTAAACTCTATTACCAATAAAGTTTACCTTTTTAGTAAGTCATGATCATGAAACAACCTTATTAGAAACATACCCTTAGTAACATGTTTAGGTAATTAAGATAGCAACCTAGCCCATCACACCACAAGTAACACGTCTAGATCACAACATGAAATTTAGTATTGCAATAAAGTTTCCATCTTTGGTAAGTTAAGAACACACTTTCAATTTCAATGATTCAAGGTTTCCATTTACAACAGGATAATGATTTAACATGCTTATATCTTTGTTACCACACTCGATCAATCCTCACATTTCTTACAACATGTGTAGAGTTTACTTTGCAAATTTTAAATTCAATAAAGTTTCCTTTTAGAAACCCTAGACAATTCTAAGAAATCAAACCCGGTTTACTTGATTCAAGTTACCAAACCACTTTTATATAATCCAACTAGCCTAATTTTAAAATAAAGTTACCTAATATGGCAGGGTATGAGCACCTACAACAGTCTCATGCATAAATTTTCCGATTTTAGTAAGTTAAGAACGCAAATAGCAATTTCAACGACTCAAGATTCCTAATATGTTTTAGACTCAAGATAAAAGATTTAAGTATTATATCCACTAAATAACAACCAATTAGTGTTGTTTAAGGTGTTTTAAGTATTTCATGTAAGTTGCAAGCCAAACCCTAGATGAACATGTTGTAAAAATTGATGATTTGTTAAGTTAATGAAATCTGAGTTTTGAAGTTGGATTTAGGGTTGTATTATGAATTTTATTTTCCAATCAAATTAATAAAATAAAATCGGAAAATATTTGACCAATACCTTTAACATCTTGTGGTGTTTGGGTATTTTTCTCTTAATTTTAAAGCAAACCTAAAGTTTTCAAATAAAACATTTAAAATCAAAGGTAACAGAATCTTAATGCGCGAAGTTATCAAATGTAAACATTTGCTAAAAATTGACTATTCATCTTATGCATGCAAGAACAAATGAAATATTCATTATACAAATGAAATTAAACATCTAAATTTTCGGGTGTCACAAAAATTTATTATACAAATGTAATTAATGACTTTGATCCTAATTTGTCAAACTTCTAACAATAAAACATCGTTCGTGAAATTTGATGTTGTGACAGTTGACACGTGCACCACCTCTCCCCACTGGTAGGTGCCTTTTCCCGACAGGCTAAGCTCACGTGCTCACGTGCTACGTTGGGGGTTTAAAAAATTTTTTTTGCATTTAAAGCACTCCTACTTTTTGTTTTTATGTATTTATGACACAAAGTTTAATAAGGTGCATTAAGTTCAAAGATTTTAGTTCCAATGAAAAAAACGGAAAATTAATGCCTGAAACCTCTATAAATAGCCCATCATTTCATCATGTCTTAACATACGAATTCACATCGTCTCCTCCATTCAAGATATTGCTAAACTAGAAACGATGGAAAAACAAGTCATGTGTTTTCTCTTGTTTTGCTTGCTTTTTACTCACATGATTTCTGGTCAATCCAATACCGGTATCTGCCAGCGAAATTTTGGTAAGAAAACTATGGCTGTGAATTTCTGACCCGACCTGAAAACCTGACCTAAACCTAACCTGAAAATAGTGGGTTTCGGTTTACATTGAATGGGTGTGGGTCATTTTCGGGTTGAACACACTGACCTATTTTAAAAAACAAGTCAGGTTCAGGTCAACCCACCAGGTTCGCGGGTTGACCTGATTTTTTAAATAAAAACAAAGTTTATAGTATATTGTGCCAATATACATGTAGTCTAGGGTGTTTTGCGTTAAAACTATAATAATATTGAAAGACTTATATGGCTGTACGTACATTTGAGCAGCAATTCCCGATTTTCCATAAGTTCGCTCTCATTTGAAGAACGCATTTCGTGGTATTTTTGAATTTTTAACTGTTCGAGAATGTATTTTGTAGTAATTTAGGTCAAACGGGTCGTCCTAGAGTCAACCTGCTAAAAATCAGGACAAGTTCAGGTTTAAGTGATGTTTAAATTTAAGGTTTGGGTCAAGTTTGGGTTTGTATAATTTTTCAGGTTTTGGTCGGGTTCGACCCACCAACCAACTAACCTGACCCATTGAGCACCCCTTCCTTAATAAAACTTATCATTTTGTATAATATCTAGTTGTGGCTAATAATCTTAACTATTTTGGTTTGTGATTTTGCAGGCCCTAATGCAAGAACTTATCGTTATCAGTTTTTACGAGATGATTGCACACCTGAAGATTGTGCAGGGATATGCATAGATATAACTCCGATAGATGAAGACATTGTGGGATCATACTGTGAAAAAGATCAGTGGTGCATTTGTTGTAGCCTTCCTGATAATAAAACGAACTAAGTTGAACAAACAGAATAAACTATATATGTTAAATGAATAATTCCGGCAAGACCCAACTCTATTTTTAACAGTTTTAAATCTTTATTTCGAACCCAAACGTGTTAATCAATACAATTTTCGACTATTTAAAGCCAAATTCGAATGATTGGAATCGACCATTAAAACTCAAATTGGTTACAAGATTATCTGAGCAAATCAACTAATTCCGCATAGCCATATCGCCGGGGAACGATTCTTATGATAATGCAAACAGTTAATTTCATCTTAAGTGCGAATTAATCCTCAATCAATTCAAAGAAACATGAGTGGAAATCTCTAATTCAGAGAAACATGAGTGGAAATCTCTAATTCAAAGAAACATGAGTGGAAACATGAGTGGAATTAATCCTCAATCATCCTCTTCGATCAAAACCGTGATCAATCAAGTAAGTATTTACTCTAAAATGCTCTTAATCATGTAGTGATCAAAAGCCCTCTATCAATTTTGCATTACATTGATTCTTTTGGATTTGATTTAGGACTTAGAGTTTGTTCTCGATCGTGGAATTGGGATTTCCTTTTTTAGGATTTTAAAAGTATTAAAAAAAAGATATGATTCAGGGGTTGTTATTGGTTGGTGTGAACCAGGAGGCATTATGATTATTTTAGAGTATTTTTAGTGTATATAATATATTCTCGACGTCAAATAATTAATTGGAAACATATATTGTTTAAGTTACTTATCGTTTACAAGACAATATTATGATTATTATCAATACTTATTGTTATTATCATTACTATTGTGTTCCGACGTTATGAATAAATCAATTTATATATTTTTAATCATTTACCTAAAAACCCCCCAAATTTCAATTGGAACCCTAGAATCCCAAGTTAGCTTAGATTCCTAATTTCCTAATCTACTTTGCTATGTTATGATTGTTTATTTACTTAGGTGGTTCTAGTATTTGGACATTCCTCGGTTCTATCTAAATTGTTTTCTATTTATTTCGTGGTGAATTGACCGGTAGCACGTCTGAAACGGACCAAGTTATGCCCATTTTCATGCATCACCCCTCGAGATATGATCTTGGGTCTCCAGAAACATAATGGTCCGACCCTCAACACTTAAGCCCACATCACAATCTTTACTTCATTAATGGATATTCAAAACAACGTTTAACAATGGATTAGCGAAGGCTTTATTCATATGTGACCGCTCGTTTTAAATCCGCCAGTAATATCCATCAACGGTTCATCAATTAATTTTTTTATTAGTGATCCGTTAATGAAATTTATCCATACCCAATTTTCTTACTGAATTTCACTTCACTAACGAATTACAAATGGTTCCTATGTCTAACATTTATGGATGCATTGTCATTTGTTACATTTATATTGAGTTAAACATATTTGACAACATTAAACCCAACAAAATATATTATTCCCATCATTTATTATAGTTTGCAATTTCTAACACAACCCATGTTATGTTATTCATTAGGTAGATGCCAACCAAACAAGATTATCGGCAGGAAGAAAATGACACACTGGAGAGCCACCAGGCCGCACTCCAAGCACACGAAACGCCACGTGTCCAGAATCCCACGTGGACGTATCCATGTGGCAAGTAGCAACCGCTTCCACTTTCTCTCCATTCTCGCCACGTAACACAATTTTAAATACTTTATTGGTGAAATGACCCTTTTGCCCATGACAATAGTAAACCAAATAAGGATAAGCCTTTGCATGACAAGCAAACATTTTAGTTGTATAGATCTCCACTGGCTTCTTCACAAAAGTATAGTTTTGGAAAAGGGTATGATTGGAACTCAAAATCTTGGTGGTCAAAACTTTTGGTTTGACCAAACCAAAAATCCCACGTGTCATGTCCAACATGGACTCTAATGATGTGACACAAAACTTGAACTCATCCTTTTTAGGCTTGAGTTCACATAGTTTTAGTGTAGTTTCCATAGCCTTAGCTTGAGGGGAACTATTAGCGATCGAAAAAAATTCAAGAAGGTATGGGAGTTTTAGCGACGAGAAAGGGATCGAACCGACTTCTTCTCGAGAGAGTAGATATGTTCGGTTGGAATTGTTATTTGTAGCGAAATAAATCGGCATTTTTTTGCCGAGGTATAGATCGTCGACTTTGAAGAAGACGCTTAGAGTCGGGTCAACATGATGTTCTTTAGGCTTGACAACGTCGTCGGGGTCGTTTCTTAATGTTTTTTCGTATATTTCGCGAGCATGGCTTCCAGGGGAGAGCTGTAAGATATTAAAGAAATAAACAAGATCAATTCATTTAAAGTATTTTCATAAAAGATCTTATATTTTGGTTTTAATTTTAAGATGAATTGAAACCCTCCAATATTACAAATCAAAAGAGGAGTCACAAAATAAATAAATAAATAAATAAATAACAATTAATTAATTACCATGAAAATTAAGTACAAATTAATGGATGGATACCTGAAGAAGCAATAGAGCACACCATATGAAAGAAGCAAAGACCTTCATCTCCATGAGAGTTTTGATGTTTTTTTATATATTCTTCTCTCAGCTTTTAAATATATAGAAATTAATAGGGTTGCTTTTTTTGGTGTCCATGAGTAGCAATTAATATACTCTATTAATAGCATGATAATAAAATCACATCTGTGAAAGAGATCTTTAAGAGCTTATTAGCACCATGGCTCGTTGACATTTTGTATTTTGTAGGTAACTGATAAAAATAGGCCTTAAGATATAAACTTAAAAATATAGAATGTTAGAAATTATATACTATACATGTTAAACGATAAAAAAAACATAAAATTCATGTTAAACGATAAAAATAAGTCTTAAAATATAAACTTAAAAATATAAAATGTTAGAATTAATGATATACTATACATGTTAAACAATAAAAACATAAAATTCATAAAAATATGCCATGACTACATTAAATATATTTTATGTAATAATGCAATATGAAAAACGAGGAGATAGTTTTATTATATATAAGGATTATTACATGTGAATCATTCAGTTGGATCAAATCAACCACTCATCCATCTTTTTACCCGATTACTACATATATATTATGTACTAGATTAGTACTCGTGTACTACACGGATTTTAGTTTTATAGGTTTTAACTCAATTTACATATCAAATTTATTTTTAACATATCTATTATTAAATCGATTTGGATATTTATAAATATATTCATATAAAAAGTCATATGTTACAATAAAGGATATGATTTATAATAGTTGGTAAATTTTTATTGGAACATATCGGGTTAGGAGATAATTCATGATAATTGTAATTTTTTTATTTGAACATATCGAATTATAATGAGATAATTAATGATAATTGGTAAAACTTTAATTTGAACATATCATGTTAGGATAAATCATAATAATTGATAATTTTTTTATTTGAACATATCAAGTTAGGAGATAATTCATGATACTTGGTACATATCGGGTTAAGATATAGATCATGATAATTGGTAAATTTTGTATTTAAACATATCGGGTTAGGAAATAATTGATGATAATTTGTGAACTTTTAATTTAAACATATCGGGTTATTTCGAATATGGAGCATACCATGACCCGTCTAAAAATTCTCCATCAAATTAATTTAGAACATGACACCTAAGCAAAATCCTATGTGGAGTAGTTAAAATGATGACATGTGGATGTGTTACTCAATTATTAGAATAGGTAGATGGTTTTCAAATTAAATGATTATCGAACAAATCTAATTTATTAATTGTAGGTTTTTTCAGGCAAAATATTACTCTATAATGTATTGATATGGTTTCTTGCATTCAATTTTTTTTTACAACATGTCAACATATATAACGTGTCATGTGATATTGGAGGATTAAACTAACACATGGAATGCAGAAAATATGTTATTTTTTTAAATTTTTTTTAAAGTGGTTGTTAGTATTGGTTATTAATGTAATTTTAAGGATATGGAAAATAATCATAATGGGAATGATCTTATAGCATTTACATCTTGTTCCTTTTAAGTGTGTAATGACGCAATAATCTTGTCGCAACGTGTGACCAGTGTTAAAATTCTAATGCGTCATTGTTTACGATTTTACATCATAACGCGTGTGTGAGACATAAATACTTTTATCTATGCATATCTACGCTAATGACATGTTCAACATGCGAGACAATACTATTTTTACGATTGTAACAAAGCGAAGATGCCGTCGCAACACGCGGCACATGTCAAAATCCTAATGTCATCATTGTAACGTGTGTAACAAATTCACAAACGCAAAATCCAGGTGTCACGTCACACATGTCATATCTAACTACAAAATAAATGAAAACTTTTGTAACTAATTCTTTAATTTTTCAACCAAAAACTTTTTTTAAAATGATTGAAAAGAAATATCTATTTATCAAAAATGTTCAAAAAATAAAATATAATAAATTTAGTTTATTTGTTAAATCTATACATGTGAAAGTCACGTGTAAATTATCATGTGTAGGTAAATTTAAAACGTTCATAATATATACAAAAAATATTTTAATAATTATTCTTGTATAATATGTATATATCATATACATTTTGTATATAGAAAGTGAACTTAAAAAAAATTATTAATAAGTTTTTAGTGATTTAGTCTTTTATTTTTTTCTCGCAATATATTAGTCTTATCAAAAATTGTAAGAAGTATATTAAGTGAACTCCGATTAAACTAATCTCGATGACATTAAAACCGTCTATCAAACCTTTAAAAACTCTCATTTGGATTGATCGAGCTAATCCCTGAACACACACCTTACCCCATTCACAGGGCCGGTCCCGAGGAATCGAGTGCCCTGTGCGAGACAAGAAAAAAAGGCCCTCTAACCCGAAACATCAACGCACTAAATTATATAAACTAAAGTTTTAACCAAAAAACAAACGTTTGATAATTAAGCATAAGAAAATCAAAGGGGCTGTTTGGCAATGCTGAATGATTAAGTGCTGAATGGTTAAGATGTCTGAATGGTTAAGTGCTGAATGGCTAAGAGGTTCTATTTGTTTGGACATCTGAATGAGATTTCTAAAAGTTTTGTGTTATTCACTTTGTCCCACATTGGAGTGGAGAAACAAAAATTCTTAGTTTATATATTCAAGCATTCATGGCATGTTAAGTTCCTTTGTCATGTTTTACTCTAGCACCTACCCGCGCGCAGGGGGGGTGCAATCTGGTTCGAATTCCTTCCCAAAATGCGACGCCCGCACGACCTGCGGACACGAATGCAACTCCAAAAACTCGGGTCCGTGTGAGGGGGTTTTTAGACTCGTTTTTTTGGTCTTTCAGCTCGTTCAGATTCGGCCATCAAAATTATATATAAATTTTTTTTTTTAATTTGGTGCCCCCGTTCAAATGAGTGCCCTGTGCGGTCGACTACCCCGCACACCCTATGGGCCGGCCCTGCCCATTCAAGAGCCTCATTTGCCACTTGTCATGTTCTTTCTTTCTTCATTATAAAATCAATACTTTTGAAAAATTAATTTTTATAAAAATAATTCCCACTGGTCAAAAACTTATAATCTTAAGTCTTAACATATTTGTTGTTAACAAATGTTCTTTAACTGGTTTGTTTTCTGAATAAATTATAACTAATCAAACAAAAGACTGAGTTATCAATTTTCAATTAAATTCTAATTTTGTAAGTAAAAATAGTTATTCAAAAGTTAATGCATTCAATTTTGTTACATATCGCACACATATATTACTTTACTAGGTTAGACCTTGTGGATACCCACAGGGGTTGATCGGTAAAAAATATTTATATTATTTTATAATAAAAAATTATTAATAGTAAAACATCAAATAAAGTATGCTAAATATGAAAAAAAAGGTGATGATGAATATGATGGTGAAAAGTAACATTGTGTGGAGGCAAGGCTTAACAAATTATTAGAAAATGAGATTACTATTTAAATATTAGTTACTTATTTAATTAGCCGGATTTTGAATTACATTTTTTTATTGTTATGGAAATACAAGTTTCTTATTTAGCTGGATTTTAATTATATTACCTTTACAAAATCTTTATATTTATAATGTTGATTGAATTGTTTTATATAAATAAATTGATTAAATAAGCAATTTAATGATTTGATTGTCATTATGGTTCATCGTACCCTTGCTAGTTGCTAATCCATTTAAAACAAAAAAAACGATGATTTTATACTTCCCATAAAAACAGTTTTAATCACAAAAGTCAGACATTCTTGTGCAAATTACCTCAGTAAAAAAAATATTCCATATGAACTATTATATATGTTTTTTATTATACTCATGCATATATATATATATATATATATATATATATAAATCTACATGTTTTTTATTACTCAACCCCTATAAATATTACATGTATGAATAAAATATTTTAATACTCCTAAATTTAAATCACATCTTTAATACTCGTAATTTGAAAAGAAAAAAAAAATTAATGTGCCACACATGCATTAAAAACTACACATACATGTTAAAAAAATTAATATATATCATGCACATTAAATTCTTACTTATATATAGCAAATTGTTGGTCATGTCAAAACTCAAAACCTCATAGACATTAAAACATGAGATCCCTCTTCTTGATCTTGTTTCTGTTCTCCCTTCTTCTTGTAAGCGATTATGTTCATGTGCACATACCTACAAATTAATGTATTAGTATTTTTTATTGTCCTAATTAACATGTTCTTGATTTTTATTTTTTTATTTGACAATTTAGCTTGCAAGTGTGAATGATGCAAGAAAAGACCCGGAAGAATATTGGCGAAGCGTAATGAAAGACGAGCCGATGCCGAAAGCACTTGAAGATGTTTTGATTCGAGATCCATCGACCTCGAATATGAAAGATCGTTTCACTCGTAACTTTGATACAAAGCCTAATCTCATTATCTATCACTCTCATGTTATGTACAACCAAAAAGGCCATGAGTTGACATCTTCTAAGCTCAACTAATCTTGTTTATTTCGGCAATATATGCAATTAATAAATTCCTTTTTAGATATTGGTTTTTGTATTAATCATACTAGCTAGTGGATTGACCATTTGACCCGCACGATGCATCAGGTGTCACCGAGACTCTTTTTCGACCTACATTAAACATTTATTATTATTGCATAACATACTAAATAAATTAGGGGTGGTAGGGATGAGCGTTTGGTGCCTGAATATCGAATCGGTACGTACTGTACTGATAAATCGGTACCGGTATCAGTACTCATTATTTTATAAATTTGGTACCGGTATTTTCGCAGTACCGGTTCGGTACCGATACCTTATATTTACCTAAAAGTACATGCTCTGTACCTATACTGTATACCGGTAGATTCGGTATTGATACCGGTACCCACTTTTTCAAGTTTTCTTTACCAGTACCGGTTCGAACTGATACGGTACCGATATCATCCGTAGGGGGTGGTGGTGACCTCTTTTGTCATTTTTTGAATTTTGGTTTTTATCACACTTAGTCCTTAGGTGTCAATTTTAGTCTCTCTACTTGATATGTTTACAACTTTTATCTTCGACTTTTTGTGACTTTTGGTTTCTGTCACATTTAGTCCTTACGTGTCGATTTTAGTCTCTCTACTTGACATGCTTACAACTTTCATCTTCGACTTGAAGTTAACTATCATTTTGGGTTGCAACCGGGAGACTCCGTTGTCTCTGTCGTCACAACACACTACACATGTCAAAGTCAAAACATGAGAACTAAGACCCAACCGCCGCATCGAGTGGCCTGGTTACGTAGCTAGTTATTATTTTATAAATATTTTTACTAATTATATACTTAAGTATTCATAATTTAAATAGTATTTAGTAATATAATTATAAATAGTAAATGTTAATTTAAAGTATTATATAAATAAGATAATACTTAATGTAACAAATAAATATATTCATGTGCATTAAATAAAATGTATTAATTAGAAGAAGTTTATTAAATGAAACTATTCCATAGAAGACTAGTACCTTGAGCAAAATTTGTTTCAGGCATCTTAAACTTTGAGTAAAATAACGAAGGTACTCTTTCAAATGTTTTATATAATTGTATAGAAAAGTATGATAATAACTTCAAACATTTTTATTGATAAATTGTGTTGTTAAGGATAAACTTCTTTTATGTAAACTTCATAAATTTCGAAAAGTGAAAACAATCAATAATAAGCATCAACGGATATTTATCGACCACAACCGTCTATCTCTAAGGTTAGATTACTATCTCAATGTCAAGTCGTGCATGAGACGAAAAAATAAGGATTTCAGGTTAGACCCGAAGAGTTTCTCACCTAAGGTGATTTCCTTCTAATGAGGTAATTGAGATGATCAAGTGACCAGTGATACAATACAATAAGCAGAACTTTATTGAAAAGCAACTCCTTTCAGAGAAGTATATTATCACTTATTAAAACCAATACATTCGTAAAACTAGTTCGATGAAACCAAATTTACAAACTAAAGATCAAAACAAACCGATAATAATGACCCTTGTTTCTAGCAGTCGCATCCCGAGGCCCTTGTTTGGCTTGTGTTTCCTACGTCAATGGTATCAGGCAAGTATCTACAACAGGATTAAAAATCGAAGAAAGAGACCGCGTTAGTGTCATCCTTATGCTCTTAGAATGATTGGGATTTAGAATTTGAACTGAACTTACATTTCTTCCTCTTCACCACTCTTCAATGCGTTCTTCGCAATGACTTCAAAAGCTTCTTCAACATTAATTCCATCCTTTGCAGATGTCTCAAAATATGGTATATTTCCTTTTGATGCACACCAGGCCCGCGCCTTCTTCTCAGAAACCTGTCAAGAAAGTGATATCATGACAAAATTGAGTAATTTTAAGATAAACTTCGTGAAAAATAAGTTATAAGTATATAGTATTCAAAGACGAAAGTACCACTCGACTATTGCCACCATCAACATCAACCTTGTTACCTAGAACAACAAACGGGAAATTTTCGGGGTCTGAAGGGCTTGCCTGTAAGATATATAGATCATGAGTTCATCAAGCATGCGATATATAAATGTGCAGAATGGACTTATTAGTTGATGTTTTAAACCATTCAATTTGGCCTTTCAATACATAGCAACCATTTTCATTTTTAAATAATTGGATTTGGCTATTACCGGTACATTGTAAAATCTACGGAAAAAGATTTTATCATTTACAAATACCTGAATAAGAAATTCCTCCCTCCAGTTGTTGAGATTGTCAAAGGATTTTTGCACATTCACATCATATACAAGAACACAGCAATCTGCACCTCGGTAAAAAGCGACGCCAAGGCTTTGAAATCTTTCTTGCCCAGCTGTATCCCATATCTGAGATAAAAAGGATACGGATTCGAAGTCACATAAATAATTTCATTCCATAAAAATGTAACAAGTTCTTGGTTTTAAAAAGCGTTAAGCGCACAAAAGCAACTAGGTCCAAAATCAAAGCGTAAAGCGGAATAGCGGTGCGCTTTTCATATGCGAAGCGCACATGTTTAAAAATAATATATATATTATATATAATCTAATTATAATACTAATAAATCACTAATATATATATATATATATAAAGTAAGGTTTAGGGTAAAATCCCAAAGTTAAGTCGGCTTTGTAAAGTGTTAACTCCCTCCAATTTGACAATTTAGGGTAAAATCCTGCTAACTTTTACCACCACCAGCTCTATCGGGCTCTTTTATGGGCTTTGTAAACCCATTAACAAGTTAAAAGTTGAACAAGCCCAAATAATAGTTGAAAAAAACGCTTATTTTCCAAAAGCGAGAAAGCAGAAAAGCAAGAAGAAAAGCAGAAAAAGCGTACGCTTTTCGGAAAAAAGAGCGCTTTGGTAAGCGAAGCGCAGAGGATTGCGCTTAAACGCGCTTAATGCGCGTTTTTTAAAACCAAGAACAAGTTGGAATATGCTCTTAAATTCAAGCCATTTTTAAGACCTTTTAGTAAAGCCAAAATACAAAAGTTCACAACTTTCAACAAACATTGAAGGATTGAAAATGATTTTCACAATATTATTAGCTTGTACATATTTTCTTCCAACCCACCACACTAGCATAAACCGAAAATCAATAACAACCACCAATATCACCGTAACTTTTTTTATTCTAGATAAAAACATGTAAAGCAATCATGAAATCTCTTTCCACATATTAATATTCACTTTGTTCAAAGTATGAAACACATTATGTTGTATGGCCAAAGTTGGTTGTTCTCTTAATAGTTAATATACCTACACTGATCATAGATGCACATACATTAATCCGACCCAACAAAATAAAGCTAAAAATAAAGAAACGAGCCAATAAAATATAATCAAATTGTCTGATTTTGATGGTCAGTTACAGGCCTACAGAAGTTTCCAAGTAACATCAAAACAAAGATCAACCTTCAAATGCCTATGAACCATCAACGGATCATAATCACTTACCTGCAGAGTGAAGAGCCTATCATCTGATTGCACTTCCTTTGTCAAAAAATCAGCTCCTATTGTCGCCTTGTATTGAGGGCTAAACTTCTTGTTGACATATCTAAAGGCACATATAAAGGCCAAACAAAAACCATCCACAACAATGTATGAAAGGTACATACTTTATGTGCAAAAACATTACACTCAATCATGCTATAGCCTGAATAAAATCAACCGCCCCATACGACAACACTTTTAGAGGTCAATTTCAACATTTTTCAAACAAACCTAGTAAAATCTCACCCATAACAGAGCTATTGATACAATCCAAGACAAATATTAACAAAGTTTATGCTAATAAACAACAATTTTGCACATCACTGATTCAAGTGACAAAGGATACTGATTCATCAAAGATGTTTTGCCCACCCTGCATCAACCAAGGGTTAGAAATTGGTCAACAAAACAGTCATGTTATAACTTATAAGTTGAACAAAAACTAAAAGTAACAAATCGTGCACAACGAAATGAAGGATTAACACAATCGAATAACAAATTGAAGTTGAAACGGTAACGTATATGTTATAAGTCAAAGGAAATTCAATCAATTTTGACCTAGTGAAAGAACTGACCCGCTGTCGCCGAGGATGATGACCTTCAGTAGGGTTCGTCTTCTTGAAGACATGGTTGATGGATCCGATCGGATCTACAGAAACAGATGTGATTTGAACTGAATTGAATTGAATTGAATTGAATTGAGTTGCAGGTTAAACTAATTGAAGAACAGTTTTGTATGGCGTAGGATTTATCGAATTCAAATTACTTTATTCTTTTTTTCAAACATATATGATACATGTCAGTATAAATATAATAGTACGTCAATAGAAGAAACGACAATTTACAATATAGTGGCTGGTAAACGGGCAACAAGTTGCGCCGCACCGAGCGAGCATCTGCTTACGTTTGATTTGAATTGAAAGTGAGTTGTTTGGTTCGGTTTGACTTTAAGGAAACGAGTGAAAAAATGCTACTTGATCTTGTTTGGTTTATAATTGAGCAGCTTGATTCTATTTGATTTCGAGCATTTTGTGTTTAACTTTAACATTTAATACGGAGATTTCAAATTTAAATCGTTATCATTGTTGTTTGTCTTCCATTTAAGATACATAATAAGTTCAACAAATACAAAAAAAAACTTAAATTAAGTCTCATAAGTGATAATACAAAGTGTTTCATTTGAATATTAAAGAAAAACATCTTAAAAGTTTATACTTTTAATTCACATACACCTTAATAAAATATTACACATAATTTTTCATGCATCTGTAACAAAATAGAACTATAATGATTTTGTTTACTGATTAAGTGTTTTGATTAGGTGAAAAAAGTGTTTTGATCTTTAGACAGAAAATGTAGGGTTTTATTTTGGGCTAAAAGTTTTAATGACTAGTGATTTTAATTTGGGCCAATAGGCTCAAATTAGTTATCCACTAAATAACGCACCCGTATATATATGAATTAAAAATATTAAAGCCAAACTTATTCGAGTAGACCTTTGCTCGTTGCTTGGCTCGTTTACAACCTAAACCGAGTCGAAGGGCTTGTTTATAATCGAGCGAAAAAGTAGCCTTAAAACCTTTGGATATACACGCGGGTTAAATAAAAAAAATTTCTTATACACAAAACAAAAAACTTACGGGTTAACTTGCAAGTTAAAATCATGTATTTCAAAGATAGACTTTTTCTAAGTACTTCTAAACTTACACTCATTGGAAATAATATCATTTACAACCAAACCCCACATAAGTTCAACTTACAAACAAAGATTTGACTCTACAAACATGAGATGAATCTTACAAAAGAACATACAATAAAATTCATAACCATGAACAGGAAACAAACAAAGATTTGACTTTACAAACATGAGATGAATTTTACAAACTCTATCATTCACCCATCTTCCTTGCTCATTTTGATAACCTCTAACATCCTTTTGATCTCAACATCTACCAAAAACAATATCAAGTATGATTTGGTCAAGGGCTTACTTGCTGAGCTACCACCCACTTCATCTAAATCATAAGATTTTTCACATGATGATGACGCTTACGACTGAATGTAAAATACCAAAAAGATTAGCGAATTGCTTTGCAAAAGATAAACTCATGTGGCCTTTCTACATAAAAGTTAAACATAATAATAAAAGAAATTTAAATTCAAACTTTAAATTTGATAATTTAGTGTTTCTAAGTTCTAACTTGCAGATAGTTGCAAGTCTTCACTCATGAGTTTAAATTTCAAACATAAAGGCCACAAAACCAAACATTGTCTTTTGATAATAGAGAACCCTCTCATCAGGAACATGTTACATGCCCAACTTTTGTACATCAAGATAAGAAAATGTAAATCATTTCATTTAAAAAGTTTCAAACATCATGTAATGTAGTATAGTAAAAGTACTATCAGCCGGAAACGTTAAATTTATATGCCTAAAATCAAAACATTCTCAAAACAAGTGTGCCATCCACACTTCTCACACTTGTTTGATGTTTGATTATGATCTCACATTTGTCATTAAATAAATATCAATTAGCTAAAATAGCTTGATCACACTAAAAGTTCCAACACGTGACAGAAATGATGAAATTGGCATACTCGGTTCTTGACGTGGCTCCTAATCTGTGCAGGGTTCGGCAAGGGGCTAAATCACTTGTTGATGTGGCTCTCACTTGACACAGGGTTCGAGGAGGGGCCCAATCACGATCTAATAATGTACACACCATTACCCTATACTTTGTGCAAGAGGTTGTTTCTCACAACTTGAGTCTTGAAACCATGACCACAAGGTCACAAAACAACAACCTTACCTTGCTTTAAGGTCATATCGCAATCTAATGTACCCAACATATATTACCCAACACTTTGTGCAGTAGGTTGTTTCCCACTTACTTGAGTCTTGAATCCATGACCTAAATGTCATAAATCAACAACAACATGATAGTCATCATGTGAAAAAAAATATGCTAAAAATGGAAAAGATGAACAAAAATTTAGGAAGCTTGTTTATAGGAGGTTAATTTATAGGGATAGAAAGAAGTCGCAAATAAGTTTTGTTTGTTGTTGAGGTAACCATGCAACATGTTTTTCTTCCTGTTAATTCTTTTCAAAATCTTTACTACATTGCCCTGCAAATCAACAACACCTACCCATTTAACATCAAATATTTGCATGCTTATTTCCAACTTTTGCCATTATACAACAAATTTATGTCATTTGATGCAAGGGTTTTCCAAGATTGATCGATCTATCTACCCTTCGGCTCGTTGCCTTATCATGATATGTCGTTTTCTTTGACCGGCGCAATCAAGTTTCAGGGCGCTGTTAAGGGTAACCTAAGATCTAAACAACTTTGATTTCAAAATGCCCACGGATGATTATAACAACGACAACAACGAAGGAAACAACGACAACAATAACAATAACAATAACGGCAATAACGACAACAACAACAACGGCAACACCGAAAACAACAACAATAACGGCAATAACAACAACGACAACAACAACGGTGACAACAACAACAACAACAACGGCAATAATAATAGTGATAACAACAACGGTAACAACAACAACAACGGCGGTAACAATAACAATAACAACGGTAACAACAACAACAACAATAACGGCAATAACAACAACGGCAACAACAACAACAACAATAACGGCAATAACAACAACGGCAACAACAACAATAACGGCAATAACAACAACAACAACGGCAACAACAATAATAACGGGAATAACAACAACAACAACAACAACGGCAATAACAACAACAGCAACGGCAACAACAACAACAACAACAGCAATAACAACAACAATAACAACAATAACAGAAATCAAAAGGCTCCACCCCCACCACCACCGCCACCACCACCACCTCCACCTCCTCCTCCTCCACCACCATCGGCCCCATTGCCACCAGGCCATCATAAGTTGGCCCCTTCACGTCATCAATCGTCTGAAGACGGTAGTAGTGACATTTTGATTACAGTAGGAGGAGCAGCTGCAGCTGGATTGATGTTCTTTATCATGATATTATGTTTGATGGCAGTCCTTAAGAAGAGGAAAAGAAGACGAGTTAATGATATGTATTACTTTAAAGACAATGATCAAATAAAAGGTATGCTTTTTATTCCCTTAGTTTATACTTCAACTACATAGTTTTGTGACTTTTGTCATGAGACCAAGTGTTTTCAAAACTAGACCAGTTGTAAAACTGTTTTGGTTATGCTTATTTAGACCGTTTTCATTAGAATCAGAACAACAGACTGAGCGATCAGATCGGATTTCAAAGTTCTCTTAATATATATTCTTAGCTTACAAATTTCATGTTCATATTGTGTTATTTAGAATTTCATGATCCATATTTTAGATACTTAAGTCTTCATATTAATTAAAACTGAAAATCCAAGCCAATGCAATGATGAGTCGAAATTGCGGTGAAATCATGTTTTGTTGCAGATAACGGCTATTACACGCAAGAAAACCATTCAAACCAATCTCAACCACCAAACGACATTCATCTAAAGATGCCACCACCACCGGGTAGTGGTCTAGTAAGTACCGAGCAATCATGGGTAGCAGCACCACCGCCAGCACCGCCAGGGATGGTCAGTAGCGAGTTCAACTCGTCTATTTTCTCTGGGCCATTCCCCTTGCCACCACCACACCCAACTGTGGCTCTTGGGTTCACTAAAAACACTTTTACCTATGACGAATTAGCCGCAGCCACCCAAGGGTTCAATAATTCTCTACTTTTAGGGGAAGGTGGTTTTGGGTATGTGCACAAAGGAGTTCTACCAAATGGAAAAGAGATAGCGGTTAAGAGCCTTAAATCTACAAGTGGTCAAGGGGAGCGTGAATTTCAAGCCGAGGTTGAGATTATTAGTCGTGTGCATCATCGACACCTTGTATCTCTTGTCGGATATTGTATAACGGCTCAACAAAAACTGTTGGTTTATGAATATATTCCCAACAATAGCCTTGATTATCATCTTTATGGTATGATTTTGGAACCACATTGTTTCTTTTATTTCATATAGCCACTTTATTTTGCTCATGCTATAGGTTCTTGATTTATTTTACAGGAAAAAATGCCCCCCTTATGAATTGCTCAACAAGGTTAAACATTGCATTAGGAGCAGCCAAAGGTTTTGCTTATCTTCATGAAGATTGTATGTCCCCCTCCTCACTTCTCTTGTACATGCATCTATCTATATGTGTGCACATGTAATGTGTATGTAGGGTTAGGATCCTTACAGAACCACTTTTATTTTCAGACAGAACCATTGAATTACATACATGTAAATTAAGTCTGGTGATATTAAGTTGTTTTTACGTATGTGTAAATCAGACAAGTTTTTTTTTAACAAAAAAACATAGCCACTTTTTAGTTATGTCAAATATAAGAACATGTAATATATCCTTAAATATCAAAAGGCTTGATTTACATTTATGTAAATTAGTGGTTTTTTTGTTATCA
Organism: Tagetes erecta; assembly: GCA_030867185.1. Lineage (NCBI taxonomy): Eukaryota > Viridiplantae > Streptophyta > Magnoliopsida > Asterales > Asteraceae > Tagetes > Tagetes erecta. The sequence continues at coordinate 81,699,771 of CM061488.1, read as the reverse complement.
TAAGTGGTTCTAAAATGATCCTGGTCCTGTGTATGTATATGTGGGGTGGACTAATTAACTATGATGACATGTAGGTCAGCCTCGTATCATTCACAGAGACATTAAAGCAGCAAATATATTGATTGATGAACACTATGAAGCTAAGGTAACAATACTTTTTTACATAGCACTATGCAAAAAAAGAACTCATTCTAAAAGTAACAAAGAAAGTTAATAAGGATACTTATTCATGAACTAGGTAGCAGATTTTGGACTAGCAAAGCTTTCAACAGACACCAACACGCATGTGTCAACACGCGTTATGGGAACATTTGGGTAAATTTAGTTATAATCATTTTACTAAATACTAGTTAAAGATGAACAATGAAAATGAATAACGGGTATGTAAATGAAGGTACCTGGCTCCTGAATATGCATCCACGGGTAAGCTTACAGAGAAGTCTGATGTGTTTTCCTTTGGCGTTTTGCTCTTGGAACTAATTACAGGCAAACGGCCCGGGGAGTCAAATAATGATGACGAAGGCTTAATTGACTGGGTAAGATTTCATATAACATCAAATAATGCATACTTTCTTGATTTCGTATTAAATGATGCATTTTCTTGTTCATGTTTATGTTGTTCAGGCGAGGCCAATACTAACACAAGCGGTAGAGGGCGGAAGCTATGATGAGTTGGTTGATAAACGTTTAAAGAATAACTATAAACATGAGGAGATGTATCGTATGGTGGTATGTGCGTCAGCATGCCTTAGACACTCTGGCAAAGGGCGCCCTAAAATGAGTCAGGTATGTTACATGTTTACTATTTTTACTAGATGTATGGGCTTGTTGACTAACGGGTCACATTGAAGGGTCATTTCTAGTATAGATCACAAAATCCGTTTTTTTTACAAATATTACGATTTAATTTTACTGGTTTGAGATGTTTTTAGCTAATATTTATATTTGACCCGTTTAAAATTTAGAAAAGAATAAGAAAGCTTAATAATAAGAAAAGAAACAAGTGTTGTATAACAGACGAATCAATCACCAACAGGTTGCGCGCGCATTGGAAGGTGACGCTACATTGGATGATCTAAATGGGGGAGCCACGAGTGGCATGTCAAGTGCTGGAAGCTCAGAAGTTGACTTGCAACGAATTAATAGGAACGCCTAATCAATTAACAAAAACAAGGGGAATGCGCAAAAAGCATACAACATAAAGAGTGCCGTATTGAGCATTGTTACAGCAAGAAAAAACTTACCTCTCGCATTTACATACACTAGACGCAGCATGCAGGAATCTTGTAGTGAGAGTTGATAGGATTTTCTTTCGGGCATTTGGTAGAAGACGTGGTGAGCGTCATCGCCTATTTGTTAGATTACTTGAACAATTTGCTTTGAGCCTAGCTTAGATCAGTCAGATTGCATAGCCATTTATTGAAGTTTTGGATGCACATATATACATGTTTAAGAATTTAGTTCATATTTAACAATTAATTATCCATATTTCGTCTTTATTGTTGAAGTTAGGCCAGAGACCCTTTGCTTATTGATGTAGTAGCTAACAGCTAACAACAATCACTCCTAAATAATTAAAATTTGAAGTCCCTAATGACATCCTGCAGTGGAGAAAAAATAATTAAAATTCAAAAAGGGTCAATGAAAACAGACAACAAAACTGAACATGAAACCTTGATTTTGGATTTAAATGGTCAATAAAAAAAGCACCACTAGTGCATACCAAATGGCTCAGTTGCTTAAAGTCAGCAGTTACATATAACCTTATATCTGTATGCGTTCAACTGGTACATGATATGTACCAGTATTGATGTAGAGAAGGAAGAACAATAAGAGAGTATACGTTTCAAATGATCATTTCAGTTCGATATTAAAAATGTTTGCGAAAACTATCAACCCAATATCAGTACGCGGGTGGAATTTAACCATTACGAGAGTTGTATCATTCGTTGATGAAAATAACGGAAAGTGCTACGGATAATAAGTGCGCCAATGATAAATAAACAGCAGGACCATAGGAATAGAATAATAGGATGAGCATTGAGACCCATAGCTATAACTTTATGATCTGGAGAAAGTGACAAAGTCGATATACACAAACATGCCAATCACTAACATTTACAAAAACACCAACCGGCAACCGGCTCTTCTAACATAAACTAGATACCCAACAAACCAGTTATGCATATATATTTTTTTATGGACATGCAACTTTCATTATCACAAACCACCAAGAAATTACATAATGTGTGTCTAGCAAGGGGCTAGGACAATCGAACTTCCAAAACCATAGTCAACCTAAGCTTAAAACTTCAAGCGAAACCAAATCCAATAAACACCCTCAAGGAAGTTGGTAGTGATCACCTTGTAACTGTCGGTTTGCACGTCGAAACCAGGTGGTGAATGCTGAAACCAGATGAGGGCAGTCCTCCACATTTCTAGTCGAAAAACTCAAACATTGCTGCAACAATTCTTGGGCTTCAGACATGGGTAGTGTTGATATAATCTTCAAGAATGTTTCTTCCAGTTCAAGATATAGTGATTTATGATTTGTCAGCATTGGTGTCATGTTGTCTTTACATACAATCAACACCGGCAACCAATCTTTTACCAGCTTCATCCTAACCTGCACACAGATTCACAAATAAAAATATCATCAAAGTGAACATTGACAGCCTCTTGGTGAAAAAGAGAGCTAGATTCTAGCAACCAAGTTTAAAAAAGAAAACAGTTACATTTTTCCCCTCCAACTGCAATGTTGTCTGAATGGTAGTTTTGATTTGAAGGCCAGCTTTTAAGTTTTAACCAAATGGAAAAGAATGCGGCTAGATTATATCCTTCGAGTCTTTTTAGAAGAGCTCATAATCTACCCTATAAACCACCTATTTGAACCCTTGCCTTTTGGATAAAGGCAAGACACCTTATCAACATGACGTCCCTCACAAACACAGCCTCCAAGTACACATAACATCTTCTGAATAGTTGGTTTGGATTTGAAGGCTATGTTCTATTATCGTGGTAAGGAAGACTATTAGATTGTAGCCACCAAATACATGGGGCATTTCGTAATTTGATTGCTTTCTATTTGAAAACTATGTTTTTGCCGCATAAGAAACAAAGCAGCTGCACTGTAACCTTCAACCAATCTAAAAATGTCACGAGTACTAAAAGGCTACAATCTAGTCATGTTTTTTCTCATACTTAAAGGCTACAATCTAAAAATGTCACGAGTACTTAAAGGCTACAATATAGTCATCTTTTTTCTCATACAGCACAATGCAAGTATGCAGCCATCTACTAAGTCAATATGTAGGTACAAATTTTTAGCTAACATATTCATTTTGGTGATTATACTTCTAGGGTTTAGGATTGAGGCAAACCTGTCTAGAGGCCAAAATAACCCCAGCAGCAACTGCATTGGCAAGCTTACAGGTACACCTCAAAACAACAGAAGGAAGACCAGGAACAATGTTCCTCCATGCATCGTCTCTAAACGCCCTCTGCAAATCCGAAGTAAAAGACGCTTGTTCACTCCACACCTTCACAGCTGTATCAGCAGCTCTTAACTCAATCATCCGTTCAATCAACCACAACAGATGCCTCCCATTCGTCATCGCAGTATGCAAATTCAACCTCTGAATTGCTTCTGTCTCGTTATGATCACCCCGAAAATCCGGACTAGAGTACTCCTCTAACGACTCTTTCACCACATTCAAACTCGTCTCAAACGACTTATCCAACACTCTTCTAGCAGAATCTCTAGATGAAAAGTCTCTCAACAACTTTGCAACAAACGCTTTCGCAAATGCCATGTTTGGATGATTATGAATCGCTGTTAATATCAATCCATGAAGCATTTCCTCTGATAAATCCGATTTCGGAGGTGAAACCCTAGCTAACAGTTCTGATGATTCCTCATCACGTAACAGAGGAATCAAACTCAACACAGTTCTCTCTTCCTCCTCCGTCCACGGTACCGCTTCAAGGTACCGAACACACGCCGTTACACAATCCTCAAACAACAATTCCAAAGCTACCGGAAGCAATTCAAGCGCTGTTGACGCTGTATCAATAGCGCTAGATATTTCATTATTATACAGAAGTTGCAGAACCGTTACGTGATTGTTAATCGAACCTGCCGATGACGGAACCGCTAGATTAAACCGGTAATAATCAACTTCGCTAGAATTTTTCTTCCACCGATCGGACAAAAGTGCTGAAAAGTACTTAGATCGCCGGAGTACATTCGAATGGAGATAAATCTGAAACTCCGATGACGAATCAACAGCCAATTGCGTTTCGGAATCATCTGACTCAAAAGGAGAAGATTGATCGAGATAGAGACGGAGAATGACGTCAGCGGTGGTTGAATCATTGAAACCGTTGGATGTTGATGATGACGGAATAGAGAGAAGAGAGTGACGAGAATTAGATCGGCGGATTGATGAAGATGATGATGGTAAAGGTTTGTGCGATACTTCAGTTAGGGTTCCGTCGGGATGAGATGAATCGATTAGACCGGCAGTGGATGAGATACGGCTGTTGGTTCCGACACGGTGACGCTTCTTTGCTCCGGCGTTGCCACCGATCATCGTGTCCGATTAGAATATGTGAAATGAAAATTGTTGCACAAAAATGGTGAAAACGGTGGATGAAGATTGAAGCGGTTTGATTAGCATGTGAATCGTGTGATGGGGTTGATGTATTGTTAACCGTAGATATTGAGGAACGTTCTAGTGATGTGTACGTGGCGGTTACTGGTTGGTGAAAAAGTAAGTCCACATGATAAGTTTGCTGGATGTGAGCGCAGTGGGTGGTTTTTAATCTAAGTGGATAAGGAATTAGATTATACTAATTTACTTTGAAAATACTTTTTTACGTCTATGTTTTTAAGTGTTATACGACCAACAATATAAAGTTTTTAAAAAAATTGATTATTATACATTTTCAACCTATAAAATAACAATATTATTATTAAAGTCTTTTATCTTTTAGTCATAAAGTAATTTTTACTAAAGAACTAAGGGTAAAATTGAAAATATACTTTTGATTTTTAAATAAACATTTAAATTGGAACAACTAAAAAAGAAAATATTAACATTTAAAATAAGAGAGTGGTTTTTTTTAAGAATATGTGATTTTTTTTAAAACGGTGTTTAAGAATAGGTGATTAATTAGATTAGAAGAAACGACAATTTACAATATAGTGGCTGGTAAACGGGCAACAAGTTGCGCCGCAACCCCTTTTGAATAGCAAAGCCAATCCTACTAAAAATAAAGTTTTGGGTCTTAGCCGACGAGGAATTGCTATGCACGACCCGCTTGACCCTGTTCAGAAATTCAACGGCCTTCGGGGCTAGAAAACCAAAAGTATCGAAAGCGAAAGGGATAAACACGTGTTGATTCTCTAGGCAGGCTTTCTCGTGTTTACCCACTTTGGCTGATTCCGCCTTCAACGCTGCTTGACCCGCAACAAACCCATTCTCTCTAAGCCCAACAAGAGGGGACACTCCTGTAAGGTCCAAACACGCATGTTTCCCCCCAGCCCACCCAAACATGGGTAATCTATATCTATATCAGAATCAACCATGCTGTCGTTAAAGATCTAACTGTCTAACGTTAAGTGAATTTATGTCAGACGCGTCAGAAATAGTGGCGAAGCTAGGAATTTTTGCCAAGGGGGGGCAAAGTTTACAACGCTTTGTTTCGGGGGCCAAACGCAATATATATAAAAAAAATCAACTACCGATCAACAAACTAACACTTCGAACAGAAAAAAGTGGGAGGGCTGTGACCCTCCTTGATCCACATAAAGCTTCATCATTGGTCAGTATAACTTTCTGCCACATCAAACTAAGTTACTTAGCCGTTATACCAGCTTCGTTGCTCACTTTCTCCTACATTCTTTATACTTGGATGTTGTTTTATTTTAGCAACACTTCCTCGTTTATTCCCAACATTTCTATTAACATGTAATAAAAGTTGTAGGTCGATGAAACTATTAAAATTTATTTATTTTTAAATAAAAAATTATAATTTTCATCTATGTGTTTCACACTTTAAAAAGAAATACTAAATTGGCTATAGCGTAAAATAAAGTACTTAGTTATCGTATACTTAAATCTTGTGTGTTTGTTTTGTAAACATAAAGACGTTTACTTAACACCAATTCCATTGTCGTCCAGCGGTTAGGATATCTGGCTTTCACCCAGGAGACCCGGGTTCGATTCCCGGCAATGGAACCTTTTTTAGTGTTTTCCGTCTTTTAATTTGGTCGAGTTTGCCCGTTCGACCAGTAATTGGTCCGGTCCTAAAAACATTGCTTAAAACTTAATAACTATCCGAGCCGATCCAAATTACTCAACACCATTCGGATGCCTCTAGAGATAAATCTTTGTATTATTTTGAAAATTCACACAGGATCAACACACAACATACTTTGGTTACAAAAATAAAAAACACAAAGCGGGTGACCGAAAACACAGACCGAAACAACTAAGAACCACGACGGATCATAGTTATTTACATGAACCCGACACCAACCCTGTTAGCAACTAAGCTAAAACTACAACACCATTTGCTACATCACGCCTCTGACTTCACTCAAGCCTTGTGCGCGCGTGCATGCGCTTGTGTTGTCTAGGGTAGAGTTGTAAAAACCACGTCAAAGAAGCCGCCTTGTGAAGTTTCTAGTTGTACGTTGGTAGGTTCGGACTAGTAACCCGACACCAATCCCCATCCCGAGACAAACACTTAAACCGATCCCGACACCCACTCTCACCCCAGCATTGAACCATGATAATTCTCCGTCTTCGTTTTCAATGTATTCCAAACGAGAGTAGAGACTATGGTGCTCGTGTTCCGGCGGCTTATAGATTGGATAATCTTGGACCTGAAAACATAGCATTAAAATCGGTTTGAACCGGCCACACCAGTATGACCGGTCCTGACTTAAACCAACCAGGCTGTTTGAGTCAGGACCGGTTTGAAAAAAAGACAATTTGTAGTTTTGTACACCTCTACCAACTTTTACTAGGAACAAAACAAGATGTACATTATTGAAGTGTGGTCAGTAACATGGAAACAAGTGCCAACAGCCATGCTGGTCTGAACCCTCATCAGGATAAGGTTACAGTTACAGAATATTGTTATATGTGAAGCACTTGTCTTTACTCCCCAAACCCAAAACAATTTCCATCTCCTCAAGGTATCCGAGCTCGTAAACTCGTTACCTATCGAGTTTGCGAGTATCGGGCTTATTAACTTGTGGTCTTGTATAGTTATAAATTACATGTTACCAGTCTTAAACAGTTAAACTAAAGTTATAAACATAATAAGTGCGTACAGCGTACCTTCAAAGCGAGGCTAGAGGACCCTTCGTCGTCGTTTGACATTGTTTCGTTTTCTGGTATAGCTTCAAGAACACCTTTCTTAGTGTGCTTCTTTCTGCAACTAAGTTGTAAACTTTTCGTCAAGATTATCGGGTCACCTGCAAAACTACCTGCAGCACAAACCTCAATCGATGGCGGATCCGATTCAAGTCCCATGTTATGTTTTCCTTTCAAGAACCCGTTTCCCGCAACCATATCTGTCTCACATTCCATTCTCCATTTTCCAGCGTACGCGTTCGATTCACCATGAACTCCATTACTATGACACAAGTCAATTACACCAGACACTAGAAGAACATCCTTATCAAAAACCTCAAATTTCACACTTCCTGTGGTCCTAAGACTATCAGTACTAACAAATGTTACTTCCTCGGATTTTTTGTCCATTCGGTCGCGCTTTAACAAGGTTGTTACGCCGTCTGAGTATATGCTAGTTCTAGCACCATTAACTTCAAGTAAAGTATCGCGGTTAAGTGGCACATGGTTAAGTGTTAGATACTCTGGGGTTAATTCATTGTTGATATCACATTTGCTAATTCTAATGTAGACAACTCTTAAATCTAGCCAAGCTAGAGAATGGGATAGCTTCGGGCCCGGCTGGTGGTACGTGATGTGTCCTGACCCGTTGTTGTAACCGTTTTCCAAACGAGTCTCCATGGTCTTGTCTAAAAGATGCAGCCCCATTCTTGAAAGCCTGAATTCACCATTACTTGAGATGAGTTTGCAAAGCCCATGTCAATATCAGCAAGATCAAGAACCTGTTTTATGCTATGCAAAATAAAACTTTAAGCCAAATACTGGACAACAAGGCGAATTTGATCGGCTTAATAGAGATCTTTATAAAAGGGATTTAAAACACTTCAAAGAAACATGAAAAAATGAAACTTGTAAGATATTGTTGAAGAAATGGGGAGTGATCTACTGATCTATCTATAGCATGTTAAAAAGAAAGAATAAGGCAAAAAACCAGTAGCATGAAAAAGAAGACAAAAGTTAAGAGATGGGAATAGGGATGGGGATATTAAAATATACAATCTTTTAAAAGTGAAAATGTTTTTAAAAGGGAAAAGTAAAGAAAAACCATGGTGACTCATTCGTTAGCAGTAACGGATCCAAGATTTATTTTACCGGTTTCACACTTTAAAATGTTTTTTAGATCAGTGTCACTCAAGTGTTAGATGCTTACATAACACATGATCTTTTACAAGTTTCATACTTTATAATGTTTTTACTAGTTACACCCTTTAACCTGTTTGTTAAATAGTGTCACTCAAGTGTCAAATATGTAATAACATAAAAACAACTTATACGTAATAACTTATATAATAGTTGTTAAGACTAATAAGTAATAAGTAATAACATCTCTTGAACCACCTCCTATAACCTAAAAACAGAGGGTACATGAGTCGAGCAGACACAACCAACAAGTTGAGTCAAGGGGTGAAGGACCCATTAACACTTGTTATTTAGGATGATGACAACTTTGTTAGTTTAAACACACCACACAAAAACAAATTGGTGGCTTTTTTTGACCATTCTTAATTCTTAAATCATGTTCAAACAAATATCTAGGTGAGTATCAAGTTAACAACTATCAATAACAAAGAAACATAGAGTTACAACTTACAACTAAGAACCCTTATAGTGCTTCAGTCAAAGGTCGTTGTACCAACCGCCGTTCTAAAAATAACTAACAACCCTACCCACTAACTAAAAGGGTCTTTTGATCACTTCAAGAACCACCAACCAATGATCAAAGTTGCTACTACTAATTTCAAGTTTTATTATCAAGATTCATTATTTAAAAAAACCAATCAACAAAAGTACAAATTTAAACAAAAAGATGGTACCTTTTATGTTAAAGATCCAAACCCACCAAGCAAAAAGCAAAAAGTAAGCCCCAAACCAGAAAAAATACTCAAGATTTGACAAAAGATGAAGTTTTCTTGCACAAAGCAGCCATTTACAACATGCAACAGCAACAACTGACCAACCTTGAACTAAAAAAAGCCTTCAATTTTCTGCTCAAAATCAAACAAAAAAGATCAAGTTTTTAATAGTAAAGATTCACACCCACAAAGCACCATCAATACAAATTTATAGCCAAAAATCATACATACCTATAAACAAGCCAAAAGATCAAAGAAAAGTTCAACTTTTCTGCTCACAATCAAACAAACCATTAGCCTTTATATATAAAAAAGATCCATACCCAAAAAAGCTGTATCCATTTCTTTTAGTATTTTAAACTCTACACTAAATGAAATGTTGGCAATTTAAAGTGCAAGAAAGAAGCCAAAAGTGATGCAGACACGCACACAAATAAGTTCATGAAAAAACAGGCACAAATGTCGAGAATGATGTCAATGCCACAAACTAAATGACAAATTAACACAAATTGACAAAAACCCTTGTACTGATTCAATGTGTGTAAATTGTAATGTGTTGGTGCAAACAAAACAAAACAAAACCCTCACTGAAATGAAAATCAAGAAAGTTAGATATATAGATGATGGGATTGATTTTGGGTTGTGTTTGAAATGAAGGTGGTGATGATTTTGAGGGTGGTGATGATGATGATGATGGTCCCTAATATCCCTGACATGACATGGATAAGAAAAGGACAATAGAGTGTATTCAAATGTTTAATGCATCAAAAGTTGTAATAATGTTACACGTACACTCATCACTCATGGCATTTTTTATGTTCACGTTACACATGGACATGGTCTTTGTTATTTTGTTAGGGACTTTTATATTGTAAAAAGTTTTGTTGTCACATAACTCTAACAATGGATGTATTTGGATTTGTTTAAAAACTATATTGTGATAGGTTATTTATGGTGGTGAGTGTGATAAGGAGTGTATTTGAAAAAGATGTTGTCATGTAAATATTTATAATAGTTAAAAATGATGTTGATGAGAGTGTGATAGTATTATGAGTTTATAAAAAGATCTTCTTGACCTCTTTTGTCTACGTCGTGCATACCACGCGCATACGTATTGGTCTGCAATGGGTTTGTTTTTCAGAAGACATTTCAATAAAAAATATCTGCGCACCCTCTTCTTGAGAGAGACTTCATCTTCTCACATCTTCTCATGTTTTCTCTCTCAAATCACGTTGCTACTGTCAAACCTAATCCCTCTCTATCGTCGCCACCATCCAACCAGCCACCGTCACCATCGCCCAACCAGCACCAATGCATCCCTCTCCTCCTCCCTCTGCACCGTCGCTGAACCGGACCGGACTGGTATTATAGTTTTAATGGTTGGACCGGTCAAACTTTTAAATCATTAAATCAAATGAGTTGCTAACTAAATTGATCTATAATATGATACATAAGTATTAAAAACGTTTATATATATAACATGTAAATATATAATGACTTCCTTTCTATATATAAAACCTAAGATGAAAAACGTTTACATATAAAACGTAGGGAAAGGCCTACAAAATGAATTTTATCTAAAAAATATAAGAAGGTAATATTTAAACTCATCAAAACTAGGTTAAACGAACTTTGCGGCGTTACCCCACAACACCCCAAAAACCTAAAACACCGTTGTTTGTTCGATCAAACTTTTAAAACTTTTTTGTCGGCCTTTCTCTGTTTTTATTTTTATTTTTGTACTCTTAGCACAATCAAACTTTTAAAACTTTTTTTCACTTTTTTTATTTCGTTAAGTAACTCGAGAACACAGCGTTGTTCGTAAACCATTCATTTAAAATACGAATAAACTAAACGAACATAAACAAACCTGTGTCTTAGACCAACCCGGTTGGTATCAATAAAATCAAACTAAAGCCAAGCCAAGCCAACACCTCTTCCATTAACGTTGGTGTGATCAAGTTCCAGAAATGGCAGCAATCTTAGCTCGCAAGTCCATCTCTGCTTTTCGCTCTCGTCACCTCGTAAGATCCATCCATCTCTACTCTTTTATCACACACACACACGCTCTAAATATCTGCTAGGGCACGTTTAGTATCATCCGAATCGAATTTGTTAGGGTTTTAGATTTGTTTCATATGTCTGATTAAAATTCATTTTTGATTTGTGATGCTTTGGATAGATCCAGCCATCGTAGATAGATTTTCAGATTTTGTTATATGAGTTTTGTTTGATTGTGTTCAGGACTGGTTAATTTGATTTTAAGCCTATTGCTTGTTTTGGGATGTGATATGTCATGTTTGTTCTGACTTAATTGGGTGTAGTTATAGACTTATAGTAGCATTTGTGGTTTGTTTACCAGAAAAATGTGTCATTTTCTTGTAGAGGGAATAAGTTAGTGAATTTGATTTGTTGGAGATGCGAGTGTCGGAGGACGGAACTCTAACTTGCTCTATTTTGAGGGAGAAAACAGAAAACACCAACCGCGTAAACTAGTTTTAATTATAAACTTTATGAATGTGAAATTGTATTTGATGTTAACGAGTTTTAAGTAGAAGTGTAGAACAATATATGGACCATGGTAATGGAATTGGGGATGTTGAGATTGTTACTTCTGCTTCTCTTATCTTATTAGCAGGCTGTGTCAGGACAAGCGGTGCAGGGCTCTAACATCGGTGCACGCTCGTTTGCAACCAAACACTCTTTTTCTACTGATAAAGGTATGGGTTAGGCTGTTAAGCTTTTTTATCTTACAAGATTAGGGTGACATTGCATAAAGTGGTATGTATATGCATGTATGCTGTTTTAAGGAAAAAAAAGGGTAACAAAATGCTTGTTCTATATTGCTTTTAGGACCAAAACTAGTAATGAATGAAAACACCATTGAATTAAGTCACTTTAAACACCTGCCTGTCTATATGTTTTGCACTTGCACGAGAACAACTTTGAAGAGTAGTATTTTATGTGATCATTTTCTATTGACTGTGTATATGTACAGAGCCTGATGTGTCAGTTTCGCATGCTTAAATGTCCTCCCTTTGTTCTCTTGAACAGTTTAAGGAATGAGGGGCTTTTTTATTTAAAACAATGACATTTTCTGTTGGATATTCTTTTAATGTTTAATCCACATGTTAAAATGTCCTTCCTTTGTTCTCTAGAAGCTATCTACCTTTCACTTATTCTATAACATAGTTTAAGGAATGAGGGACTTGTTTATTTAGTATGAAGACATTTTCTGTTGGATATTCTTTTAATGTTTAATACACGTGTGATAACGTTCTAGATTATGTAACAAAAAGTCAAGAACTTGGTACATTATGGTTAAGTAGTGTGGTGGCTGAGTTGGTGTCAAAGTACCAATCACAAAGAAAATGAGTATTATAAATTATAGTACTAAGCATAGTAAGGGTAAGTAACTGTTATATCCAAGGAGCAAGTGGTTATGGTGTATTCACTCAAGTTGTTGGAAATTTGGTGGGTTGATGTTGCTAAATTAAACATAAAACCAAAAGAAAAGGTGACTGCCTTTTTCAGAGAGACAAGCTATAAACACTGTCAACAAGCTCCACATAGTTGTGGTCCTCTATGTTAACCCCTAAACTAGGTAAAGTATATTAGAATCAGAACTAAAAATGAAGTATTTTGCTATCTCAAATTCATTAGCATACAGATAATATTTTGCAACAGTCGTTACCATAAAGGCAAGTAATGTCCAAAGTAGATCAATATTGAACTAAAACAAACACAATATTGGGGTCATGTGAAAATAATCTATAGCTGCAGCCACACATTGCTGACTTCATATCCCTCATCCTATATTGGGTTGCTTCATGGCTGGAAATTTAAGGAGAAGTTTTAGTCACATGAAAATTTAAAAGAAAGTAAATTTCTCTTCAAAACTCCGAGGCAAAAGATGGCTTCACCAGAAATAGTGTTAACTGTTAACTTTCTACTTATGGCATGGTGAGAATGAGAGTGATAGAATGGTTTTAAGCAAAGAAACATATTATCCGAAGTTTGACTGGTGGCCACTTCTATACTTTCAAACCCCAACACTTACACTTCACCTTCCAAGTTGATATCTATCTAATTTTTTCACCTTTTTTTTTTGTAAATACCCTCCACACACTTGGCATAAGAAACATACATGCTTTCTGAAAGTATGTTTTTGATCGTCGTTTATGACAAAATATGTAGTTGAGTTAATATATGCTTTGAGTCTCATCTCCCAGAGAGCATATGCACTCTATTATCTTACATGTATACAATTTGACTAAGTTCGACCTCTCTTCCCTGCTCAATCACAGACGATGAAGAAAGAGAGAAGCTTGCTAAGGAGATCTCAAAAGATTGGAGCTCTGGTACTTAAAAATGGAATTTGTTTGCCACCATTGTAGCTTTTTATCCTGTTATATATTTTTCTCATGAAGTTATAGTTCTTTATTGTTGTTGATCGTGTACAGTTTTTGAGCGGAGCATTAACACACTTTTTCTGACTGAACTAGTTCGAGGTTTGTCTCTAACGCTCAAATACTTCTTTGAGCCTAAAGTTACTGTAAGTATTTGACATGAATTACTCTAATGCTATGTCTTGGTTGTTATCTGGTTACTACTTATTTAAACGTAATGCACACTTGATATATTTATGCAGATTAATTATCCATTTGAAAAGGGTCCTTTGAGCCCTCGTTTTCGAGGAGAACATGCTCTCAGACGTTATCCAACTGGAGAGGAGCGTTGTATTGCCTGCAAACTTTGTGAAGCTGTAAGCATCTACTTTTTCACCTTCTGGAAAAAAAACTAAAACATGTTTATCTTATTGTTATATATATATTAACTATCTCATGGGACAGAGGCAAGGTTTGGTTCCATCTCAACCCTCCCTAGACCCTACTCTATGAGTGGGATTTGTTTGGTTTAACAATATAGTGTTTATACTCATATAAAGTGTTTGTTGGATACTAGATATGCCCAGCGCAAGCTATCACCATAGAAGCTGAGGAACGAGAAGATGGGAGCCGTAGAACAACGAGGTGAAAATAGTTTTGACTACTCTCCTTTCATCTCTCTCTCACACACACACACGCTAACAATTACACTGCTTGAATGTGCGTATGTGGCAGGTATGATATTGACATGACAAAGTGTATCTATTGTGGATTTTGCCAAGAGGCATGCCCTGTTGATGCGATTGTTGAAGGACCCAACTTTGAGTTTGCTACTGAAACTCATGAGGTAAGCTTCAGTGTTCTACATATCTCTTGACCAAATATAAGGACATGACGTGTTATTATTTTTACAGGAACTTTTATATGACAAGGAGAAATTGCTTGAAAATGGGGACAGGTGGGAAACCGAGATAGCTGAGAATCTAAGATCAGAAAGCTTATACCGTTAAACAGTGTTTTGCCTTCATAATCTTGTTGTTAGAATAAAATGAAGGTGATTCTGCAATGCGTTTTGATCATGCTCTGTAATATCTACATGCATTGAGGTTCTAGAAGGTTCCATGTTCTTTGTCGCCTTGTCGGTGACAATAAAGACTGTTGTGGCTTGTTTAAACCCGTGTGATATACGAGCATACGGACGGCCTTTTGTATCTCTGTGAAGGTATGATGTTCCATTGATGCTTTCAAGATAATTTCAGATATTGTGATTTGAGCAGTTTGATTGTAGAAAATTTTCTACTGTTTGAAAAACTGTTTTTTATTTCGTTCATAATATGAACTGAATACATGTTTCAGTTGTGTACAGGAAACTTACTTTTGTTGCTTGATTCCTGCCCTGTTGTTAAAACATTCATTAGTCGCACATTTTCTGTTAGCCTCTAGAGAGAATAAGCTACGAAAAATCTCCCTGGAAGACTCGTTTGACGCCCAACAATCCAGCCAAAAACAAATATTCACTCAATTCGCAAGATCTTCTTTCATAAGCATTTGAATCATCATACCTGCAATTTTGATTTTAAATTTACAAGAATTTTCCAAACCCCTGATAAACCATTATTACATGGAAGCAATGACTGATTATATTTTTCGGTTATGCAATGCCACAAGTCCACAACCACCTTTCACATACCATTATTATCATTCTTGAATCACCACTTCCATTTTTATAGTAATGCATTGTTTATGCAATGCTACCCGCTTAACTTTCTTTGTATCGTTATTACCTCGCCAAATAAACTTTTTATTATTGCATCCAATACTTCAGCGAGTTTGTAAGACGCTTTGTACATAGACATGTAGTGTCCAGGACGGCTATCGAGCACAAATAAAACAGATATTAGATTTGAGATGTCTATGACGCTTTGACATATTGTGTTATTGTGTATGTTTTAGTTTGTAACACAATGATATAGTAGAACAGAATGATCTAATGAAATAATACAGTGATCTGATTAAATAACGCAATGACCGTTTTGCAGATAAAAAAACGCTCGCTTTTTGGTGTTGTTTTTATTATAAAATAATGTATGTAAAAGCTATGAACATTTAAAGAAGATGATGAAATTGAAAAGAGAGCAAAGACTAATATACCTTTAGTTTAGCATTTAAAGTTTTAACTATTTACCATTATGTTACATTATGTTTATAGGATTTTCATTTAATATTAAATCTTATGTTCAAATGCCATCTTACGTTTTTTTTAGAATTTTGAGTTCGAACCTCATTCTCACTGTACTTAGCCTTTTTAATTGTCAAACGTGTTACATTTTAGTTTCCCTATACTTTGCCTTTTTTAAGTGTCAAACGTGTTACATTTTAGTTCATATATCTTGATGAAACGAAACTTAAACTACTAATCATACAAAATCTAACCAGTATTTCTTGCTAAAAATCTATCTCGTAATTTAAGGTTTTAGGGGCAACTTTTGGGGAGAAACTTTTTTGTTCTATAATAGGAAGTTTGAGAGAGAAAAAATAAGTGAAATTAACATAATGGTTTTGATTTCTTTATAAATATTATTATTTAACCCGTATGTAACACACGGGTATTAAACATAGTTAGAAATATGAACGCCCTTTTCGTATTCTAACATGTAAGTCTAGCATTATTCTAAACAAGAAGTGGACTTATATATGGAGGGTAACCTTTATGTTTCTCTCCTGCATAATGTAGTATAAGGACAAACCTCAAAAGCATATGATTTTACACTGCCTTTTGCTACATGTATCAAATTCAAAGGACAACATGAGCACACAAGATTCTAGACCCACATAAAATCTTTTAGTTGGCACCCAAAATCTTCTCAAGGTGCTATAAGTTGTAACAATGTACCTTTGGATGTCCTAAGGTGATATTACACTTCTACAATTGTAAATATCTTGAAATTAAAAATTGCATATTTCTCAAAAATATTAAACGACTAGTATTAAAGCAAATGGTCTCATATATACTACATAGAGGGTGTGAATAAGAATATAAGATATGCAAGTTGTTAAATTCTATTACAGAGTCTACCACAATATTTGAATCCTCGACCCCTAGAAAACGGAGCAACATCTAACACCCAGATACATGAGAAGAAATGCTCTTAATTTGTGGATTATTGTTACGTAAGTTTTTATTTATAAAAATGTAATAGAACATCAGCTAGTAATTTTTCTTTTAAACAACAATTCATAGATTCTTTAAAACGACAATATATTTTTAATAACAATTTATAAATTTTTAGAATGAATATGCGCAGAATTTATACTATCAAACCTTTTAGCAATGAAACATGACAAAAAAAATTATGAAGATTCGTGTAGTAAATAATTGGGTGCCATGAGTTATCACTTACCTTATATCACCAACAAAATCGGTATAAATCTTGATGAAAATCAAGTAAAATGGTACACACGTACATCATCATTGACACCATACATAATCATGATGCTGAAAAGGGAATCAAAAGCAATAACATGATTTGTATTTATTCAGAATAAAGGATATCTATTTGCTCTTTTGTTTTCTCTATTTTTTTTGTCCTTAATGTCCACGTTTTGATGAAGAATATTTTCCAATGTTCCAGCCTAGAAAATGTACCTTTATGGTCACCTATATTAATATTCGAATCACACTAAAAAGCTAGAAATTAAGTTTTGATTCAAATGTTGAATTTGGAATCAAATTAGTAAGTTATTTTGGAGTATTTACATAGTTTCCTTGGTATGTATCAATTTACTTTAATGTGTATGATTGCTTCAAGGAGATTTTAGGTATGTAAATAAAAGAGATTGGGAATCGTTTTAACGATGTTTTTCGGCAATAAACCGGACCCGACCCCACCATACCAAACTAGACCTAAAAAGTTATTATATAACGATAGCCAAACAACCTCTAACTAGCTAAAAATGTCACCACCCTTAAAATCTTTTATAGATCCGCCACTGACATAGTGATATTGATATACATCCGTGTATGCCCGTTTTGCACATGCCTTTATAAGTATAACTATCGGTGAACAAAAAACCAAACTCGGAACGAATCGTTTTTTAACTGTTTTGTTTTTGTCTAGGCCCTATACCGGCCTTACCTGTAGGGTTTGGGATAGGTTATTGAACTGTAGCCCAAAATCGGTTTTTAAAAAGCCTGAACCAGGTTTGGAAAAACCCAAAACCGGTTACTCTTTTTTAATGACCTTGGCCCGGTTCACCTTAAAAAAATTTGCATACAAGTTATACATACTAGGATTAGTAGCTAGAATACTAGTCTTTTTATGAGCCTAAGCCTCTTTTAAAAAAGCCGAAAGACCAATTTATTTTAGGAAATATGATTCTACCATTCACTTTTTTGAGATATTTGTATTTTTTTTCCATGTTGTAACTAAAATTTAAGGCTAATTCTAGTTGTTTTTTGGAATTTAATTAGTAGGTTTAAAATTAGTATAAATAGTGGTTGATGTTAAGGTTTAGTTATCACACTCAAAATGTTTTTAAGTTATTATTTAGTCTTAAATTCATCTACGTTTCTAAGTTATTATTTAGTCTTAAATCCATCTATTTTGTAAGTTTTACATTTTTAATATTACTCTACTTTTTAAGTTAGTTATTACTTATTTTTAAGTATGAATATCCGAAAACCTTTCTCATACTCGCTTTCAATACCCGAAAACTGGCTGGTTGTTAACTACCCGAAACCAGAACTGATATGTGAATACCTGAAACCGGTGTTTGAATACCCGGAACCAGTTACACATGGTATGACTTTTTTCCCACAAGAACTCCGGTTTTGCAACTACCCGTTAATACCCGAAACCAATTTGTGGACTTCTATGTATAACTGCATAAGCACTTGTATAATTTGCATAATTGCATGTGACCATTTTGAACTTCGTTTTATTGTATTTTTGCAGACAAATAGAATGAGACTCTTACTTCAGGAGATAGAACTATTAATGTTATTATGTTAAACTTTTTTTTTGGCTATTTGAAACCAATCATTGTACGGACACAGCTGGCCAGTTGAAAACATTTTGTAAGGACAATGTACATCTTTTAGATAAGCATGTAGTTATTGTTTTTATTTTTTTGGTAAATTATAACGTTATAATGTTATTTATTTTTATTGCAAGGATCTTGACACTCTATATAGTATACTAGTTTAGTGTCCGTGCTACACTCGGGAACACATCATTCAAGTGATGCTTTTAAGGATGTTCATGAATGTTCCATTCAGTTTTGAGACAAAACCGTGGTAAACAGGAACACATGATATATTTTTAAAAATTAGATTTTTAGTATAGCAATATTATACTCAAATTAAATATAATAAAATGCTCAGTTTTATGGTGTAGGTTGATTTAAAAAAAATTGTATAAAAATATTACGTATATTTATAAAACACTGAGGTCTTTAATTGTATGTTGTTATTAACTTTGTCCGTAAGTTTTATTTTTAAACCCTATCAAATATAAACCGACTCATGTACACACCTTGAAGTAAAGGGTTAAAAATATAAATACTCTTAAATGTTTCAGAATTATTGTGAGATTAACTCTCAAATAATGCCACGTAAGCTAAAAGCTTTGAAAAGATGTCACATAAATTTTTTTTGTTTTGCTATATTATATAAGGATGTTAATACTTAGGGATAAATATATGTTATTTCTTCTATTAGCATGCTTACAACTTAAGGCAATGACTTAATGATTTACCTAACTACAGATAGATAGTAGATCCCCATAAACCAAATTACTTGATTGCTGTTTATCAGTTTATGCATGCATTTTAAATAAAAGGCTAAGGCTAATCGGATATCATGTGCGCGCATACTAAACGAATGGAGTTTGTGAACCAATGATAATGAAGTCATCATTTACTCCGTCACTTAATGAAGTCAATAACAAGTTGCCGATGACTACATGACTGTCTGACACTTTATTGTCTCGGGTCAAAGCGTCTTGGACTCTAACAATTTGGGTTAACCCACCCAAATCTAGTTTATACTCCACATTAAATATTCCTCAATATAGTTTTTACCCACATGTTATAAGTTGTTGATCAAGATATGAGGATCAATGATAAAAATAAGGAGAATATTGATTCTTGCACCTTAAGGATAACTTTTCCTGCTCATTTGTGGTGCTTAAAGATACAAGTCATTTAACCTTCTTCTCATTGGGCAAGTAATATAAGCCAACTAGCATGACCCCACTTTACCCCTTATGTTCTTGAGCTATAAATACACACATTGACATTGTCACCTATTACTACTTTACTACATACAAACTCTTAGACACTTGGATCTTTTATTTTTCTCAATCCACTTTTCAAACTTCTTTTGGTTGTGTTAAAACTTCAAACGTGCGCTTTAATTAACCTTATTTTCTTTAAATTTTTTAGTGCTTCTTGCTTGGCGTCTAGCGCGGCTCAATGTCTGCACGTGAGTCAGGATCATGGACCGTGAAGCAAAATAAGGACTTTGAACAGGCTTTGGCCGTGTTTGACAAAGACACTCCTGACCGATGGCACAATGTCGCTAAGGCTGTCGGCGGGAAGACTGTAGAGGAGGTGAAGAGACATTATGAAGTTCTTGTGGAGGATGTGAAGCACATTGAGAGTGGTCAAGTTCCTTTCCCCAAATATAGGGCCACTAATGGGGCATAATCAAGGTAAAGTAGATATTCATGGTACCAAGTGTCCAAAAACAAGATATACAACAAACCCATCACCTTCTTAATAAATACTATGTCCCCATCTTTTTTTACCATATATCTTATATGTCCCTATTGTTACCATGTTAGATAGAATTACATGTTGTCTTTAGTACATATATGCAATATCACAAAGTACAACATAATCTTAACATCCATAGTTTTCTAACTTTAAAATCACTTGTGGCGAATATTCGTTTGCTAATACAGACGCGTCATGAATCCTATTTTCGTTCCATGCAAAACCAAGTTATAACATGAGCTAGATTACACTTTCACCTACACTACTTAACTCATCTAGTGTTCTGAAAATTATTGTTTCATAATTGCTCTAGCAATTAAAACAATGCATTTAAATCCTTCATATACAAGTATGCAATGATTTTGTTTCGAGCATTCTTTTCGTCGGGCAAAAAACATATATAAATTGAGATAAACTTCTAAATGAAAAAAAAAAACATTTTTCTAGGAAATACAAAATTTGTATTTTACATTCATGAATCTACTTGTCCATAATGCAGGAAGAAAAACCTAAAGCCCCAACAACCTAAAGCAATGGCTTGAACAAGTATCAACAATAAAGAGGAGTAAATCATCTTCCATGCAATAAATATGCAATTATCCTAAGAGCATTCACAGTGGGTTTCTTTTCCTTATCTTTAAAATTACATTAAAAAACACTATATTTACACTATATTTCCTCTTTCCTTTCAATTAAATAATACTTTTTATACATTAATTATTACATTTTACCGTTTCTCTCTCTTCTACCCATATATATTTCCTTAAATTTACCGTTTCTCTCTCCCCTATCCATATATTTTCTCTCTCCTTCACTCACAACCACTCAAAACTATTCCATAAAATTTTACCAAACCCACTCACATAATTATACCAACTCCACTGTGAATGCTCTAAATCAGAACAAGTAAAATGATTCCTTGTAGTAATTGATTTAAGTTAAAACTGAGCAGAAATCATTTTCGGCTTTCTTTAGGTAAATATATCAGTAATCGACTGAAATCATAGACGAAACTCTGATTTAATCTTCTTCTCTATATATATGCTTTTTGCAATTTTGTTGTAATGAATCCTCTAATGAAATGTGATTATTGTATAGTTTGGCAATTTAAATTCGACTTCTATTCTCTTATGTTCACCTATGGTTGTTTCTCATAAATGTGTTACTTTAAAGAAACTAGATTTAAGTGGGGTTTTGAGATTTTCTAATCATTACAATAGGTTGAATGCATGAAAATGACTTAAAGATCATTGGAGATGTGCTAATTGAATTGAAAGTGATTGAAAAATATCAAAATATTTTTAATGAGAAATGGACAAGTTATGGTTAACAACACTAGTCTTTTCATAACTAGTTGGTATTTAAATAACTAGTAGTGACTAACCACCTATACATAACCCATATATTGTACGTCATGTACGTAACGTTATGCTATACGTACCTCGTGTATTGAACGTCTGGACGTACCTTTCCTTATAGAGGAATATTATCTTTTAATGGACATGGACCATCAAATATATGAGAGATACATAATAGCATCCTATTTTTATTCATCTAAAGGCATATGTTTAATGATTGACATTTGACTATGAGGAGTGAGAAATGTGTTGGTAACAATTAACAAACATGTGCATGTTGTCTAAACCTTTTGTGAAAATGTGGGCAATTTAAATCTCAAATTATATATACATGGTTCTATGTTCTAGTGCACATTTATTAAAGGTTTCAATGTGACTGTTTGATTAATTAAAGACATGATTTAGGTTGATTTATTAAAATAGAAAGCTTTTTATCGTCAAACATATCAATGGGTTGCAAGTTCTCAATGATAACTTTCTAAGTATGTCATTTCAGTTACAATTTCTTAACACCCTATCAATGGGATGGCAAATTTGCAAGTTTAATGTGGGCTTAGTTAGTAGTGTTGGGCTGAAATCATTTGTTTGTTGGGCTCACGATTGATGGGCCACTATTTAATCAAAAGAGACAAAAGTACAACGTCAACAACACGTTTGACCCCACAACAGGTGTGTTTATTCGAATCGAATCCGACTTAATCGAATTTGGAATTTATAAAATTGAATTCGATCCAAATTTGAATAAGAACGGGATATTCGAATTGATTCGAATATATTTGAATAAAAAATTAAAAGAGTAAAAGTTAAAAAAAATTACAAAAATCACTATTCCTTTTAGATTTTAACAATACATCTCATATATAATTGCAAAATAGGCATAAAAAAGTATGATATCATAACCAAACAACATCCAAATAGTTTTAGCCATAAACATAGCCTAACATGCTAAGATAATACACTAACCCTATCATCAAATTGTTACACAAACCCATCAAATATAAGCTAGGGCTCCACAACTATTTATCAACCATTAAATTATTTAATCTGTATAAAAAATAATAAAGTGTTTATGTGTAATATAGATACGTGAGAGGTTTTGAAAATAAGATTTAAACTTAAATGATAATAATTATTATAAAAAAATATGAGTATACAGATAGCAAATCTACTATGAATGCTTTAATAATCCTTTTATATATTAAGGAAACATGTGTCGGTGATCATGATTAAGGTTGGCCCCATTGGTTATTTGTTGTTTGTTTATTTGAAAATGTATAGGGAAAAGGGGGTTGTGTAAACACTTTAACCACACATCATATTTAAAATCAGCGATGAATTACCGACAAAGATAATGACCAGATATTAGCATGACAATTTCGCTGACAGATCAATTGAACCTTTAATCAGCGCGAGGATATTTCAACGACAAATTAAATGAGCAATTATCTTTCATCGATGGATAAACCACAATCTTTTATTGACAGATCATTGCAAATAACAACTTTTAAATAACTAACCAGTATTACAAAACAAATAAAATTTTGAGTTAATTACAAGGATAATCCTTGTGGTTTGTCCTTATTTCATCTATGGTTCTTAAGTTTGGTTTATTACATCTATGATCCTAACTGTTTTCTAGTTTGTAACATTGATGATCCCTACCATGGATGGACGTTTGTTTCCACCGTTAAATCTCATCACGTTGGACCCACGTGAGGGTATTTTGGGTATGCTAAATCCAACTAGAAATACCCAAAATACCCTCACATGGGTTAAACGTGATGCATATTAACGGTTGAAACAAACATCCATCCATGGTAGGGACCATCAGTGTTACACACTAGAAAACAGTTAATTAGGACTATAGATGTAATAAACCAAACTTAAGGACCATAGATGAAATAAGGGCAAACCACAGGGACCATCAGTGTAATTAACTCTAAATATTTTGTAAAATAAAAGTTTTGTTTCAATTAAAGCTTAAATTCCTCGTTAATTCTTCCCCTCGTTCTTAATATTTTGGACATCTAATTTTTCTATAATCTATTAAAAGTCAAGGTCGGTCTGGCTTTGGTTTTTTCACTTCACGCACTCACACTTTTAACAATCACACTATCAATCTAAATTTCTTGTTAGTAATATACATATTGGTCTCTATCTAACTTTTGGTAACCGATACCTTTAACAATTAAACCTTTTTCTATTTAATAACTTTGATTGATTACTTGTCTTATTTAAATTACTTTTATGACGTCACCGTAAAATCCGATACATTGTTACAATTTTTTTAATTTATGCCGAACCACTTTAATGTCTAAACATTTTTACGACTTTTTATTGTAACATCTGTGACATTATACTCTCTTTTATCCATATCAGATGGCGTTAATCTAAGACGTAATGTGCGTACATAGTAAAAAAAGCGTAATGTCACGTGTGTGCATCGCATGTTATTGAAATCATCATAACACGTGTAGTGAAGTCACAAATGCTATAAAACCAAAAAATCATTTCTTTAATAAATTTGAGGTGTATAAATATATAGCTTTTCGACTTTAAATTTAATAGAACGTAACAAATTTAAATTAATATAATGATGACGAAATTGTATAAATTCTTCGTTTTAAAATTAGTATTATGATGACAAAATTGTGAGAATTGTTCGTTAAACCATTCAATTTCAATTGTACGTAATTGTTGGCTGAGGAGTCTTCGAGTCTTCGATTCCGACTAACGTTGTCCGAAAGTAGAGTTGGGGTATGCTTCAACCGTTATTACAGCTTTGGGAGATTCTCACTAGGGCGCTTATAAGTTATAAGTGCCTATTATGGGGCAAACCAAGACTTGAACTCGGTCATTGCAATGCACCTTTTGAATTGCAAAAGCCTAACTGTACGTTACGTCAACCACAGTTTTACAAAAAAAGTAAAGTATTTGGAAAGTTTTTTTTTATCTTAATATGTTTATATAAATATATTTTTATATTAAACATAATTTTTAAATTTTACTTCAAATTAATAGGTTTCAAACTAGAGCACAACATGCTTAATTTTTACCTTCGAACATGATTTTATAGCTAATTTCTTTTCTTGCGTTGTATTTTTTTGTATTCTAGCTTCTTGTTTTATATAAAATTCATGACATTCAGAATTTTATTTATTTATGTTAAAATGTTAAATATTGTTGGGGTTGAACAACCAACGCCAACTTACTATATTTGTAATTTGCTATTTAAAAGAAAGTGGTTTTGACAATCTAAAAATAGTGTCTAGACTATTTCAACAACCACAATATTAATAACCATAAAGTGATAAAACAAAAACCAGCTCTATGTAATATATACCATGCAAATTAATATACAATAAAAAAATATATATTAAAGACATTCCAAGTTAAAAACTGTGTCAACGATAGCTGCATGTGAAACGCCAATTTGTAATGAAATATTTTCTTAGGTCATAAGACTAAATTAGTAATATGATAAAAGAGAAGTGAATCGTGGTTTTAATTGTAACATTATCCTCATTTGAAACTACTAACTATCAACCGTCAACGTTCGATATGGTGTCTTATCATCAGTTATCACTAATTAATTATATATTTTCATTATTTCATTAGATATATTTGTTCAAGTTTTTTTATTATTTCGTTAGATATATATATAGGGGTTGTTTGTTTCACTTTTTAATAGTTCAGTTTACTGCTTAATAATTCAACATTTAACATTCAGAGCGTTTGTTTCATAAAAAAAGAGTCTCTTAATTAATGGTTCAGTTAAGTGCTGAAAGATTAAAAGATAAAAAGATACTGAATGGAACTGAATGAAACATTACAAACTTTAACCTCATTTGCAGTTCTACCCAAATTCTCTCTCATTGATACAACCTCTTAATAGTTCAGATCTCTTAACCATTCAATACTTAATAATTCAGATTTTATCAAACAGCCTCGTAGTTATTTATTGAGTGGATGAGATTCCTCCAAAGAAGAGTCTTATTCTATATTTCCAACATCATTTGGATAAGAGAGCAATATTAAAGTCTCTCAAGAAAGTAAGACCAAGCCCACCCAAATTACGTGGCTTAATAGTAAGGGTGTTCAAAAAGCTCGCGGCTGGAGGCTTGTTCGAAGCTCGCTCGAAAAATCGGTTGTAAACGAGCTGGCTCGGCTCGACTCGAATTGATTCAAGCCGAGCTCGAGCTAGGCCTGGCTCGGCTCGTGAGCTCGCGAGCCAGCTCGAAATATACTTTATATATATATATTAGTTTTAGTAAAATGTATTAAGTTTAAAAAATATGTAGGAGGTGGTTAAAATGTTAAAATTTTAAATTAATTAATTCATAACATATAAAAATATGAAACAAAATCATAAATTATACATATAAGTATGTTAATTATTTATTATTAAAAAATAAAAAATTAAGAAATAAAAAAAAAACTAACGAGCCGGCTCGATTGCTCGAGCTTTTAACGAGCCGAGCTCGAGCTCGACTTTTCAGCTTGATAAGAAAAACGAGCCGAGCCGAGCTGGCTCGTTTAATATCAAGCTCGAGCTCGAGCCCAGCCTAGTTCGGCTCGGCTCGGCTCGATAACAGCCCTACTTAATAGTTAATAAGCTCTCCCATGAAACTCATGCTATACCTTTTGAATTAACATTGTCATTCCAAAAATAACATTTTTTCTACAAGAATGTCGATGATTTTCTGAGGGGCTTTATAGAGAGTAAAGAAATATGTTGGAAGAACTTCAAGTACGGATTTAAGAAGAGTAATTAGTCTCCCACTAATTGATAATGATTTTTTTTTCCATTTGACCAGCCTATGTCAAAAGATTTAATAACCGGGTCTAATTATGTATCTGATTCATATTCTCCCCGCCATCAAACCCGGGTATTTAAATGGAAGAGCACCTTAATCACATCCCAAAGCCTGCACATTCGTGTTCGAAACCCCGTGTTCAATGTTTATATCCCATATAAAGTTGACTTTGAAAAGTTAATTGGTCCGAAGACCCGAAATAAATCATAATGGATTTTGGCATTAATAAGTACTATAAAAACGTTTGAAATTACACCTAATATAATCCGTACATCTATATAAAAAAAATACAGTGCCACATGTCTTAGCTATAGTGCTACACCGACATTATTTTTAAGTTGTTATCTATCAAATAAATTAAGGTTTTAGGAGGCCACAAAAGTCCTTTTTGAGGGAAAATGAAGGGGAAATATTATTATGAAAATAAAAAAAAATAAGGGGGAAAAAATAAAATGGCCATATTTTGGTTTGTACTTTAATTTTTTTTCAATTTCATTAACAATCAATTTTGTTGTTTTGATTTCATATTCAATTTATAAAATTAAAATATTTAAAATTTTTTGTTTACTCAAAAAGTATAAAAGATGAATATATATATTTTGATTTATTATCATATTATTGTTACTTACTTATAGATGTGTAATTTAGAAATTCATTTATAATTAATTAAATATTATCTCATTGTTAAAATATTTATTAGATTATATCAACCAGTTTGTATACACGTGTTACGTGTATTAAACCTAGTATTAATATAAACTGCAAGTAATGTTATATCACGTACAACTACATTAAAAAACACACACGTAATGTATCATATAGAACTAGTACAACGGAGAATGTTTTATATTCAACACATCGTTTTCGACTTGTAGCGACACATCTTTTGTTTTTTTATTATAAATTATAGGATTAAGGGTGTAGGTGTTTCCTATCAAATATGATACAAGAGTTACATAGTTCCTCTTCCCATTAAACAAAGGTTCCAAATTAAACTTTTACGTATATATATGCAAAAATTATATAATTTAATTTCTTCTTATTTTTAGGCATTTTCTTATAATACCAAAATGTGCACCTATAATCTATTTCACATTACCTGCAAATCTCTCAAGGCAAGAAAATGGAGGAAATTAATGGGAAGAACAAACGAAAGAGCATGGAATTGGAAAAACTCGATGAAGCAGATCTGAAATCTTTCAGTACCGCGAACAGTAATATCAACACTGGTCATCGATGCTACTTTTTGAGACTCGAGGGTGAGAAGACATATTGATATGTCTCTTTAGTTTCATTGTTGTGATTCTAGATTTATTTGATTTCACCATTTTTGAATGCAAACACGACGTTCCTTTGTCATCAGGTGATCTAAAACTTGAAGACGTAGTTGGTCCAGCTTCTTTGGACAATCTGAAAAGAAGAGAATTTGTGATTCATCTTAAAGATGTACGTAAGCATGCATCCGACGTACATTACATTTAAAAACGCTTAGTTCGTTACTTGACCATTTTTATTATGCCAGATTGACATGTTGCTTGAAGACTTATATGGTGAAAAGACGTTAAAGAGTATTCAAATGGCCTCAGGGGCTACAATTGCCATAGCATCGTATCCAGAAGGTAGACATTATTATCTAACACGTCTGGAACTGTGGGGCACTGATGATCAAGTTAACGCTGCAGAATGGCTCATTGTAAACAAAACAGCTAAGGTATATATCTAAAAATCACATTTTTTTTCTTTGTTATAAAACAAGCTAATGTGTTAGTTTATGCCATGTTTGATTTTACGTTATCGATCTTTGCAGTGGTATCCAGAATCATGTGTTCCGAAAATTTTAATGCAAGCGCCTTTTGATACTGCTGAAGTATACGTTCCTTTAGTGCATGTGGTAAGAAAATCAATTTGTAGAGCCAACCATAAGTTGTTGTTATTTTGTTTTAATAAAATCTTGTATGTGTATAATATGTGTATGTATTTATACACACACTTAGGTCAGCTATATGTCGGTCAACGATATGTCGCTGGGATGGAATGAAAGGGCTAAGATCATGGAAGCACAATCTGGAGCTTGGATAAAGGTTTCTTGTTACTACTTACATCATAATCTTGTTTTGAATGTTTTGTCCACATTTTCCACTTATAAAATCTAATGAAATATGAGTTGTTGTTCAACTGATTTAACTTAATTGTTGACTAACTATGCGAAAGGTGGGTTTAGTTGGGGTTCCTGGAGACGAATACCGATTCATGAATGTGCTCAAAATATTTGGTAGTCGGTTACAGATTTATCGAGTATTGGTTATGGTACATAAAGCTATCCTGGTGAGTTTAGCTTTGTCATCGTTCATCGATCCTCATTGCTTAATAATATTTCTCGCAAAATCAAATAAAGGTTTTTCTTATATTGTTTGAGCATTAGGAACCATACATTCGTGTACAGTCCAAGGATCAAGAATCAGCTACGTTGGAAGACGAAAACAAGCAACATTATGAAGCATACGTCCCGTTAGGACAGGTACCTATTTGCATATCAAACCATAAGTTTTTTTTTGTTTTCTAAAGTGTTATTGTTATTTTATGTGTGCGCGTAGGTTAGTGATTCGTTGTTAGGCAAGAGCTTTGATAAAGTTAAGGAAGTGGAAGCACGGTCCGGTGCTCGGATAGAGGTTTGTTGTTACTACTTGTTTTGCCAAGTATTTTATAAATATGGCTTTTTAACTGATTTTACTTGTTACTAAAAATGCGCAGGTGGATCAAGTTGTTGCTGCGAATTATGCGTTGTTAGACGCGAGCTTTGGTAAAGTTAATGAGGAATTGGAAGCATTGTCTGGTGCTCAAATAGAGGTTTGTTGTTACATCTTGTTTTGCCCATTATCTTATAAATAAGTCTTTTAACTGATTTTACCTGTTACTAAAAATGCGCAGGTGGATCTTGGAGAAGGATATCTACGAATGATACGACTCAAAATACATGGCGGTGATGCGCAGATTTACCAAGTATTGATCATGATTCATAAAGCTATATTGGTGAGCTTAGCTTTGTAATTACCCATTGTGTTTCTCAGTTCTGCATGTTGCATAATAAACAAACCTCGAAAGACCGGTTTATATAATTTGTTTCGAGTATCAGGAACCATACATTCCTGAGGATCAAGAATATGCTAAGCAGGAAGAAGACAAGCCACATCATTTTTTAACCGAAAAGTGCACCCCTAGATTCTGTTTCACCTCACTTGATGAAGAGGATCTGAAATCTTTCCCTGCGAACAGTAATATAAGTGCCAGTCGTCGATGCTACTATCTGAGTCTCGAGGGTAAGAAGACATATTGATTCTTATTAAAATTCTAAGTGAAACAAATGGTTGATTTATATGTCTCTTTAATTTGATTGCTGTGTTTCGGGTCATATTAGTTTCATTTGATTTCGCTATTCTTGAATGCAAACACGTTCCTTTTGTCATCAGGTGATCTACGATTTGAAGACGTGGTTGGTCCAACTTCTTTGGACAATATGTGTAGACGGGAATTTGTGGTTCGTCTTGGAGATGTACGTAAGCAACTTACTTACATTACATCTAAATTTGTTTAGGCCGGTATTAATTGACCATTTTTATTATGCCAGTTAATTGACATTTTTCATGAAGAGTCAGATGAAGAGATAAAGTGTATTCAAAAGGCCTCCGCGGCTACAATTGCCATAATATCTTCTCCAGAAGGTAGACTTTATGATCAAGCACGTCTAGAATTATGGGGTACTAATGATCAAGTTAGATATGCAGAACTGCTCATTATAAAGGCCACAACTGAGGTCTTTGAAATTGATATTCTCATTTTCTTGATTCTATACAAGTATGCGGCCTCTGATTTTACGTTGTTCTTTGTAGTGGTACCTAAATTCGCGTTCGCCGACAGTTTTAATGCAAGCACCTTTTGGTAATACTGAAGTATATCTTCCTTTAAGGTATGTAGGTGGTAAAATAACTCAATTTGTACAACTAACAAACCATAAGTTGTTATTTTGTTCTCATTAAATCTTGTTGTTTGTGTCTATATATACACACACATATAGGTTAGCAAGTTTGTTGCTTGGCTATGAAAAGATTGTGAACATAGAAGCACAATCTGGTGCTTGGATACGGGTTTGTTGTTATTACTTATATCAAAGCTAATGAAATAAGAGTTGTTCAACTGATCGAGTTAACTAACTTGTTACTAGCATTGTCCAGATGGATTCAGTTGAGGTTCCTACATTGATGAAAAGGTTCCGGATATTTGGTAGTCCTGCACAAATTTATCGAGCATTGATTATGGTTCAGAAAGCTGAATTGGTGAGTTTCGTTTTGTTATCATCATATAATATTTGTTATATAAAAAACAAACCGTACGTGACAAGTTTTTCATAAATTGTTTGAGGATCAGGAACTTTATGTTCCTAAAAAAACCAAGGATCAAGAATCTGCTACATTCGAAGATGAAAACCAACGGCATGAACATGAAGTATATGTTCCTTTAGGACAGGTACGTGTTAAAAAACTCTATTTTTGTTTTTTGCTTTTCATAGAGTACGTGTACGTATGTTGTTGTTACTCTATATATATATGTGTGTGTGTATAGGTTAGCGATTCGTTGTTGGGCGCGAACTATGATAAGGTTAAGGAAATGGAAAAACAATCAGGTGCTAAGATAGAGGTGTGTTAAGTTGTTACTACTTGTTTTGCCTAGCTATTTTTCCACCAACAAGTTGATCTATAAAATAAGGTTTGTACGTTTAACCGATGAAATTAATTTGTTACTAACAATGCCAAGGTGCATCAACTTGAGGATCCTGGAGAAGGATACCTACGGATGATACGACTCAAAATATTAGGCAAACGTGCCGAGATTTGCCAAGTATTGACTGCGGTTCATAAAGCCACGTTGGTGAGTTTACCTTAGTAATTATTCGCCTTTTTTACTAATATTTGCGGCATAAAAAACAAATTGTGAAGTTTTTCATGAACTTATATATTGAGCATCAGGAACCATACATTGATGAGGATCAAGTAGCTGTTTGTTAAGCGGAACGAAGACAAAGCATGTAAAAGAAGTTACAGATCGATGCAACACGTACAATTAAGTGTATAAAAATGTCATATTTAAATAACTAAGCTTTGCTTTTACAACTGTTGGCTAATATCTTTCCTTTGCATTGCTTATCAAAATATAACTTATATGTAAAGTGTGATTGACATATTAGAATTGACGGATCAAGTGGCTAGCTAGCTAGGAGACAATCATATATACGAATCTAGAGTGCGTAAAGTTTTTTCGAACTTGTTTATAAAAAGATATATTAATAAACTAGGTTAGTTACCCGTATGTTACACGAGTTAAAAACTTGACACGATATAAAGTATGAAAATATAAGCATGCTAATTGAGTTAACATGTTTGTAAGAGAAAAGTCTCTATTCTTAACTTACAAAAGTATTGACATATGTTTATCTTTTATGTAGTGATGCTAAAGGCATATGTATGTTTGCTATTAACAATGTATAATATTAGTAAAATAGGTATCAGTGTATTACACGAGCTATTGAAAACCTAATACGATATAAAGTAGAAAATATGATAATGTGATATTTTAAATATATATTCGATTTGTTTTAAAATGTTAAAATGACGTGTTTTAAAAAAGTTGGCATTGAAATCGAAAAATAACAACGTTTTTTAACCATATTATAACTAATTATTTTAATATTTGTATAAGAAGTCAATATATTAAAAGTGAATTAGACATATAATTTTAAAAGTCATTCGGAAATAAACAAAAGAAAAAAGAAAAAAATTATACTCATATAATTCAAATTGCATGATTCGAGTTGAAATAAAAAAACAGCAACATTATTATGATTTACTATGCGCATAAGTACGTATATTACACATATAATTTTTGTATGTTTTGGTGGATGAACTAATTGAATGTCAAGCACCAATCTACTTATATATTGTTTTATTAATATTAATGATAAGAATTTGATATATAATCAGTACTTTTAATGGTTTAAGGTAGTAAACACACCCAAATAAGAATATCTAGGTAAAGTACTTGAAAGTTATTTTTATCTTAATATATATACATAAATATATTTTTATATTAAACATAAATTTTAAATGTTACATCAAAATAATAGGTTTCAAAGTTAAATACTTGTCATAAATATGGAGAAACTTTTATCAATTCATTCTATACTAGTTGATAATTTTCGACTTTAACATGTATCATATGTTGGTACACGTGCATGTTATGATTATTACATTAGTATGTGATGCTCGCAATATATTATTGAAAGACCATATTTATCTATTATTGAAAGATATTTACTTATGTTTATCATTTGATTTTGTTGCTATCTTTAAGCCTCAAATCTTGTTTAGTTATCATTATTTATAGGGATCAAACTTGAGTTGAAAAGCAATCAATACAAGTACGTATTTCTTCATGGTATCAGAGCCTAAAACAACCCTAATTTTTTCTCCATGGCAGGAGCCGAACAACCCGTCTCCTCCACCGAAACCACCAGTGTCGACAAACAGCATGTTCACCCAGCATACTCGATTACTAATATCAACACCAAGGTCCGCACCCTCGACGGAAAGAAGGTCTCCTACTCGTCATGGGTAAAATTATTCAAGCTTCAAACTCGGGCCTTCAAGGTTCAACACCACATCGATGGCACCCAGTCACCCCCTGCAGAAACCGATCCCGATTACAAAACATGGTCCACCCTAGATGCCTTAGTTCTTCAGTGGATTTACAACACAGTCTCTGATGAACTAATGGAACGTATACTGGACGATGATAACACTGCTCGCGATGCTTGGCTCAAGGTTCAACAAATATTCATTAACAACAAGCATGCTTGGGCAGCCACGCTCGAACAGAAATTCACCAACACAACCTTATCAACATGTTCTTCTTTCGACGATTATTGCAAGACGTTAAAGGACTTGGCTGGTCAACTTGCAGATGTCGACCAACCAGTCACCGACAGTAGATTGGTCATCCAGATGGTACGTGGTCTCCCAATGGAATATGACACAGTCGGTGCACTTATCAATCAAAGCCAACCAATACCAACAAAAACTAAAAATTAAAACCTACATGAAAAAAATTAGAATACAAAGTATTAATAAACAAAAAAATTTAATTAATATCTTGTAATTGGAGAACAATTTGTACTCTTACAAACCATGAATTTTGGTATGGAGCTAAGAGATCGACAATCTAATTACCTATACAAAAAGCAAAAGACTGTCGTTAAAATATTTTTAAGTGCGTTAAGTTTTTTTTTGAATTACATATCAACGTTTTATGTCTTTTTATCGAACAGGAATACAAGTCGATTGTTGTAACAATTAACTTGAAACGGCGGTTCAAACGAAGAAACGTTGTCTCAATTGGGTGTTTAAACCTAACATGGCTTCAGTCAAATTTAAAATTTTTGTTGTTCGGTTTGCCGTCTCACTTATATATGTGTTATGTATGGTTCAAGAGGGAGACCAAGATTGAGTTAACCGGTTTTTGTGATGCGGATTACGCGGGTGATTTGAGTACTCGTAGGTCGACCACGGGGTATGTGTTCATGATAGGAACTGGAGCTGTTTCATGGTGCAGTAAACGACAGTCTACAATTTCATTATCAACCACCGAAGCTGAGTATCGGGCAGCCACAATGGCGGCTCAAGAGTGTACATGGTTGGTACGGTTATTAAAAGAGTTGAATCAAGTGATAGAGAACAAAGTAGTCATGTTTGGTGATAATATATCGTCGATACTCTTGGCGGAGAATCCGACTTTTCATGCTAGAACCAAACATATAGAAGTTCATCATCATCATTATATGAGAAAGGAAAGCCTGTAGCGGCATACTTCTGGCGCGCGGAGTACGCACATATGCACATTGTGAAAGACGTGTCACTCGTATGTTGTGTGACTATGTTTTTTCTTTATGCGTTTAGGGAAGCGTTGAGGAGACGAATCTACTCGTATATTTACAAGATTTGTTATTTGATTGTGTTTTTTGGTACCGTCTACGATATCAAACTACTTATGGGGATAATCTTTCCGTCATTTCACCAACATACGTTAGTTCTATGCTACTCTGTACTGAAGACTTGCTTTGCGGGTGCCGGTTTGGTTGTCATGGTGTTCATTTGCAGGCATTTGTTGTTTTAGTTAGCATGTTTGATCCAAGAAGTTGGTGTAATGTCTATTTATTTTTTATAATGCACATACAAATTAACAAATTGAATGTATTTAAAATTGTACGTTGCATAAGAATGTAAAATGGTACGTTGCGTAAGAAATGTAATGAGCATTTATTTAATTAAAACACGTGACACAATTGAATACGTTAGAATCGTTGAATGAATACCGGGAGGAAAGAATCAAGATCACCTCTAACCATCACATAACACGTATCAACATAATTATACACATCACGTAACACAAACGTCGTCCACCCCTAACTTTTGCGTCGAAGCGGACGTGTTTGATTAGGTTTAAGCTACTTTCATGTTTCACGTATACCTCCTCGCCAGTCTAACGTTGATCGATTAAAAATTTTAAGAAGCTAAAACCTAATAATACACGCACATGATAGTGATCACAAATACTCTCATATATACGATGAGACTTTGATGTGCCTTTCATCTTTGCTATTGAGTTCGTAACAAAATTATTAAATATCAATTCTGATTAAGGAAAATATAATCGTAGGTCCGTATTGTAAATCTTTAAGGAGCCAGAGGGGTTATGGCCCTCGTATTTTTTTCACCAACAACGTAATTTTTCAGTCTGATAATTTAAAATATGGTATGATAATTTAAAATATGGTATGATAGCTTAAACTCGATCCAATGATGCCAAGGTGACGTAGTTTATAGTTTATACATCAATAAGAAAGCAACTATTCTCATTAGTAACGCATTGGCATGAACAAATGACTAGATTTTCCAATAGGTGTTTTATTTGTATACATAAATATTAACAAATGGTTTATGTAAACAAAAGAACAATACATAAAATTTAGAGAAACTAGTTACATAATCGAGTTGGGTGATGCGACGTCTTGGTCTTAACTGTCACGTTTTGACTTCATTACGTGTTGTGCGTTGCGACGACAGAGACATGAAGTCTCACGTTTGTGACCTAGCCATATGCGTTAATAAAAAAAGGACCAAAAAAGAGGCTTGGATGGTTAACTCTTTTGTACCTTGATCAGCAGTTTGATCTAGTGGTCCAAACGAAACCAAATTAAGCAGACCAAATTCTTAATTAACAACTACTTTTTAAGGAAACATGAAGTACACATTACATACCCTATAACCTTCCATTTATGTCACATCTAGCCATACTTGTCCATATGTAAAACATCTCTCTTTAATGAGATGAAATTGATCGAGTAAAATATTTGAATATATGATACATTTCATCTTTGTATATATATATGTTGAAATACACAATGAAATGAAGAGGGTGTGACATGTTGGGAAGTCGTGTAAAAGATACGGAACCGTCACTACTAAAAAATAACCTATTGTAATTTTTTTATAACCTTTTTGCAACCTTTTTTTTCAAAACAGTTGCATTAGAAGAAGTTGCATTAGGTCTAATGCAACTTTTTTGTTACCTATTGCAACTCTTATTTAAAGAGTTGCATTAAAAAAAGGTTGCATTTGAATAAAAATTGCATTATGTTAAAAAAATAGTTGCATTATGTAAAAAAACAGTTGCATTATGTAATAAAAAAAGTTGCAATTGGTCTAATGCAACTTCACCTAATGCAACCTTTTTTTACCAAAAAAAGTTGCAATAAACTTATTTTCTTGTAGTGCGTATTATTGACATGGAAGCATATATGTTGCAACCTAGAGTTGGTAAGACTGCGTACATCATATCTCTAGCCCCTACATGAAGCATGAGCTAAATATGCATGTGAAGTATTGTGGCATGGTTTAAATTTTCCTAACATTAAACCGGTTTATATAAATGGGACATATATTTACGTGTCAAAGATGGTCATAACCCTTTCATACGAGTGTTTCAAGTAAGGATTGAACCGGTTGTTGGTTTGTAGTTGGTGGGGTGTCATTTGTATACCATCAATTAACATTTTCACAAGTATGGCATCAAGTTAACTAGATTTATACGCGAGAGTGTTTATTACAATTAGCTTTCCACTTGAGCACATCATGATAGACGACTACTTACAACCATATCATAAGCATTACTTACGGCCATATACAATTTTTATAATTGTTAGTAGCTTGTTCAAAATTATACATACAATAGATATAACTTACAAAAGAGATCGATTACCTATGAAGCACGGGGACGCCTAAATAGGTGAGGTGCCCGTACCGGAGACGTTTAGGGGACGGGGACGCCTAGGAAACGCCTAGGGGACGTTTCCCAAACGTCTCCAAATAATGGGGACGTTTCCATGGAGTTTCCTAAACGTTTCCATATGTTTTTTTAGGGTTTAAAGCCCATTAAGTAAAAAAAAGAAACTTAATACGACAACTATGATCATCCGCATTCTCTACATATGTAATCATAAACGTTTCCATATGTTTTTTACGGTTGCCGATCTCACGTTAGATGAACCGGAGTCGGAAAATGATATTATTATTGATAATTAATTACTTTTTGAAGATTTAGTACTTTTGAGAGTTTAAGTTTTAATCAATATATCTAGTTTGGTATTAATTATATATATATATATATATGTATTATATTTTTTTTATTGTCGTACCTTAGCCGTACCCGTATCTAGAATTTTTTAGTTTTACCGTTTCCCGTCCCCGTATTGTCCCCGTACCTCGGTCCCGTACCCGTCCCAGTGCTACTTAGTCGATTACTCCTTACATGCTAAAGGGGTATTCCTCACCACAAATGTTGTAATCTTCAATTGTTAGTTTGTTGCAGTGATACTTTCACATTTCGGACGGCTAGTTTTTTGCACTTGCATCAAATGATAAGGCTCACATTGTTGTTGTATTTGATTCAGTCATCCATGGTATAATTGCTAGCCGAGGTGTAGGTGCGCCGGTGCTGTATTATACTGTGGCTAGCTACGGTTTTTGAAGTTGTGTGTTGGTCTGCTTTGAACCGCTCCTCCTTCACCAACTCTAAAAGTGCACTTGTAACCCATTTAGATGATAGATGAAATGGGTCAATTACTCAAATTGGGTTAACTGATACTATAAATTGCACCTACATGTTAAAAGCAACATAATTAGCATACTCAGTTATTCTTAACACCTAAACTGATTAACTAAAAAAATTGACCATAATCACATTTGAAAAAAACATTCAACTTGATTCAACTTGTTTTGACCCGCTCCATAAATTTTACAACCTCCAAAAGTTTATAACCTGAACTAAACTGACATCATTGTAATGGGTCAATTGGGTTATCTTATGCTATAGACTGTGCCTACTTGTTAAAAGCAACATAATTAGAATATGCGGCTATTCAAAGCACCTAAACAAATTACTTCAAAAAATGAATTATTAACCAATGGTTTCTGTAATCACATCTGAAAAAATATATTTCAACCTGATTCAACCCGTTTTTGACCTACTCCAAAAATTTACAACCTGAACTAAACTGACATCATGTAACACATACCGGCATGAATTAAACTGCTTATAAACATGTTTCCTAATTTCACCCATGTTGGCATTTACACCTTCACATAATAGATGCATCAATATTTCAAGACTAAAATGTATTTATAACAACTATTAGATTGAAACAACAAAGAAAACTGCATTAATTTTTAATTTCGTTCAAACCCGTACAAAATAACATATAGTAATTGAGAATAATGCAACAAACCTAGTAATAAAAACTCGTTTAACATCTTAACATGAAAAAGTGCAAATGTGTATGCAGGCATTCCTGCTAGGGGTGTTCATTCGAATCGAATGCGAATTAGGCGAATTGGGCGAATCGAATTGGTCGAATTGAGATTTTTAAAAACTGTATTCGTATTCGATCCACATTCGAATAAAAATCTATGTATTCGATTCGATTAAGTTATTCGAATTCGAATCGAATTCGAATAGATTCGAATGTATTCGCTTTAAAAAAAATATAAATAAACAAACACATCCAAGAAACAATACAAATGTAGCACCAACATAACATAAGTCTACAACATCACCCAAACAATGTGCAAAACATCACCCAAACAATATGCAAAATACTAGCACATCGACAAGTCTAAAACATGTTAACAAAAGTCTAAAAGTGCATAATCAAACACCAAAAAAGACAATAGACGAGTTTAAAACCTGTAGAAACAACAATTAAACAGCTGCCAAAACACCAAATCATGTTCATATACAGAAACAACAATTAAGACTGAGTAATGAGTTGGGTTTGGGTATTTTTAACTTACTTCAAGCCCATTAAATCATATTCATATATAGATAATTAATTAGATATATTAAAAATATATACTAAAAAATATATAAATTTCTTATTCGAATTGGGCGAATCGAATGCGAATACAGAAAATCATATTCGTATTCGATCCACATTCGACAAAATTATTCGAATCGAATGCGAATCGAATTCGAATGACTGAAAGTGGATTTCGAATGGCCTTAATCGAATTCGATTCGAATCGAATTTCGAATAATTCGAATGGTATTCGAATAATGAACACCCCTAATTCCTGCAACAATTACACACAGCTTTAAAATTAGGTCAATGTCATTTAAAGAAACCAAAATTGAGTTTTCCACAATAAAAGGCAAAAAAAGACCAAAGAAAAGTACTCTAGTCGCACAGAATTAATCCATAGTGGATAAGACTTTTAAATTCGATAAGATACTCTTAATTGAACTACTTATAAGTAACATGTTTGGTTAATAGATTCAAGGCAACCGACGCAAGAACTTTTCATGGTAAGCAAATAACCATTTGATTCGGTTTCAAGAACTTTATAGTTTCCAGATCTCAAGGACATGGAAATGGAGGAGGTTATCAAAATCAATTTGGTAACACTTATCAACAACAAGGTTTCATTCCTCAAAACAACAGTAGGCCAGCAAACAACTATCCACATTATTGGACACCACCTCCAAGTCCATATCCCTCACAATCAAATCAACACAACCATCACCAAGCCCATCTTGCACGAAACACAGCCCATGGGCCACCAGGATTCAATCCAGGCAACAACGCTCTAAGTTACGGTGACATCGGCGGTGCGCTCGCAAATCTGAATCTGAACTACAATGACCCGCAATGGTACATGGACACTGGTGCATCCTCCCACATCACTGCTGATTCAAGTAAACTAACTTCACCTTGTTATTCACCTATAAGTCCTATTTTCGTTGGTAATGGTCATCATTTGCAAATTAAGGCGTCTGGTAATGGTTATTATAAACTTCCAAATAAAACTTACCAATTAAATCAAATCCTTCACGCTCCAACTATTATCAAAGACCTCTTGTCTGTTCGTAAATTTTCAACTGACAATAACGTTATCGTTGCCTTTGACCCTTATGGTATTCTTTCCGTCACAATAGCACCGGAGACCTATATCCATTCACTCCGTTTGAGTATTCTTTCTCATTGCTGTCCTCATCAACACCAACACCGTGGCATGATCGTCTTGGACATCCAGGATCTAATGTGTTGAATTATCTTGGTCGTTATTTTATTAGTAATTGTAATAAAAATGTTGCTCATGCGATATGCCATTCATGTCAATTGTCCAACAACAAACGACTACCTTTTGTTTAGTACTTTTAAACCGTTTGATATAATTCACTGTGATCTTTGGACCTCTCCGGTTTTGAGTAATTCTGGTTATAAGTACTACATGGTTTTGGTTGACAATTTTACAAATTATGTGTGGGTGTATCCGTTAAAATATAAATCTAACACTTTTTCCACATTTGCAAAATTTCACAAACTAATACAAACCCAATTCAACTTGGTCATTAAAACTTTACAATGTGATCTCGGGGGTGAATTTGATAACAACCAATTCAAAACCTTTGCTAACCCAAATGGTCTCAACTTTCGTTTCTCATGTCCACAAACGTCTCAGCAAAACGGTAAATCCGAACGAATGATCAGACGACTAAATGACATCATCCGTGCTCTTCTCATTCATGCTCGCCTTCCGTCCAGTTTTTGGGTGGAAGCCCTTCACACCGCCACCTACCTACACAACATTATCTCTTCAAAAAAACTTCACTTTCAAACACCCGCTTTTGCTCTTTTCCTGTGACACCCAACATACGATCACCTTAGGGTGTTCGGGTGTGCGTGTTACCCAAATTTATCCGCCACACAAACCGATAAGCTATCCACTAGATCCACCCGATGCGTGTTTTTAGGATACCCGGCCGACTTTCGTGGCTATCGGTGCTATGACCCTATTTCTGGTCGGGTACACCTGTCTCGTCATGTCATCTTTGACGAACACCAATTCCCATTCAACGAACCTTTAACACCAAACCCTCACCAATTTCTTGATGAAAATCCACCTATCCATCTCCAACATATATTCCAAACCACCACGCCTACTACTTCACCCGCCCATTCCGCCCACACCCCAACCAACGACCCATCCACCAGCCCAGCTATGGCTACGTCACCTACACCTACCGCCCACACTTCAACCAATAACCCATCACCCAGCCCATCTACGGCCCAACCCAACTCACCCACTTCCACGCCTCCCGACACCACTGCCCAGCCCAACTTCCCAAACTCCAGCCCATTACACCCTCAATCACAATCCACCACGCATCCATCACAACCCTCTCCCAACATACACCAAATGCAAACCCGTGCAAAAGCCGGTATACACAAACCGAACCCAAAGCATTATCACGATGAATTTAGTGCATTACAGGTTAATAACACGTGGGAGTTAGTACCACGACCAACAAACAATCCGGTTATTTGGTCTATGTGGTTGTTCCGCCATAAGTTTAAAGCAGATGGTACATTGGATCGTTATAAAGCTCGACTGGTATGCAATGGAAAATCACAGACTATGGGCATTGATTGCATGGAAACGTTTAGCCCGGTTGTCAAACCGGCTACCATCCGGACAATCTTATCATTAGCAGTTTCACGATATTGGCCGGTTCACCAATTGGACGTCAAAAGTGCCTTCCTACACGGTCATCTTGAGGAAACTGTCTACATGAACCAACCACCTGGATTCACAGACCCGCATCTTCCTAATCATGTGTGCCGACTTAGGAAATCATTATATGGCCTTAAGCAAGCCCCACGGGCTTGGTTCTCCAGGTTCTCATCATTTATTACTTCCTTGGGTTTTCGGAGCAGTAAATGTGATTCGTCACTCTTCATTTAACAAAACAGTAACCAGCTGGCATATCTTCTACTTTACGTGGATGGCATTGTTCTAACGGCTAACCAACCAACTCTTTTACAACACATTATCGCCGGTTTATCTGCTAAATTTGCCATGACAGACCTAGGCTTGCTTCATCATTTTCTTGGGATTAC
Organism: Tagetes erecta; assembly: GCA_030867185.1. Classification (NCBI taxonomy): domain Eukaryota; kingdom Viridiplantae; phylum Streptophyta; class Magnoliopsida; order Asterales; family Asteraceae; genus Tagetes; species Tagetes erecta. The sequence goes on along the minus strand of CM061488.1, from coordinate 81,657,589 downwards.
TGTTACCATAGACAATCAGCATTGTTCTTGAACCAGTCGCAATATGCTCGAGACATCCTTCATCGAGCCAACATGACAAATTGTAAACCGTGCCACACACCGGTCGACACTGCTCAAAAACTGAGCGCCACCGAAGGAAATCTATTACCTGATGGCACACTTTATCGCAGTCTAGCAGGGGCGTTACAGTACCTTACCATTACCCGACCGGACATTTCATATGCCGTGCAACAAATTTGTCTTTTCATGCATGCCCCACGAGACCCACACTTTGCATTCATGAAACGTGTTTTAAGGTATGTACATGGCACTATCGAATTTGGTCTTCGACTCTCGGCTTCGCCGAATCACTCATTGGTCGCATACTCTGATGCGGATTGGGGAGGTTGCCCGGACACGCGTCGTTCAACTTCAGGTTACTGCGTTTTTTTGGGCGACAACCTTATCTCATGGTCCTCAAAACGCCAACCAACAATTTCTAGATCAAATGCTGAAGCTGAATACCGGGGGGTAGCAAATGTAGTAGCAGAAACGACATGGGTTAGAAATCTACTACTTGAACTGCACGTTCCAGTTCGCAAGGCCACTATCGTATATTGTGATCACTCTGCCATCTACTTGTCCGGCAACCCAGTGCAACAACAGCGCACCAAGCATGTGGAGATGGATATCCACTTTGTACGTGAAAAGGTTCAAATTGGCCATGTTAAGGTGCTCCATGTTCCATCCTCACTACAGTATGCAGATATATTCACGAAGGGGCTCCCACGACATCTGTTTGACAATTTTCGATCCAGCTTAAACGTCTCGGAGTTTCGACGTTCCAGCTGAGGGGGACTATTGGAAGACCATATTTATCTATTATTGAAAGATATTTACTTATGTTTATCATTTGATTTTGTTGCTATCTTTAAGCCTCAAATCTTGTTTAGTTATCATTATTTATAGGGATCAAACTTGAGTTGAAAAGCAATCAATACAATTACGTATTTCTTCATATATAACACATAACATTTATGGCATCGAAAGAGAACTCTTTTGGCAACTCAAAAGATAAGACCAAGACATTCATTAGTACACCAAGCCTGAAAAAAACATGGTTAAAGAATAAAGAAAAGTAGTCACGTGAAAAAGGCAAGATCAAAGTTAAAAAGGATGAAAAGTGGTCACATCAATCTCATTTCTTTGTGTTATAGAGAATATCCCATCAATCTCATTTCCGGTAGTAATGATCTCAAGAAGAAGTTTGTTTATGAGATTATACTTGCATCATGTTGGAGCTAGCATCTAGAGGGCTCGAAACGAAATGATCCATAACTCAAAGTCTAGTTCCGTCCCAAACACAATCGAGGTGATAAAAAACGTTATCGTCCATCTCTATGGGTTTCATAAACTGTTCTACGAACAAATAAATCAAACTAGACCACCGTGTGCTTTTTACATTTGAACATGATGTATCGTCAATTTCTTGGGTTGGTTGAATTTTTATATTCTAACTTATTGTTTTAATAAAATTCCTACCATTCATGATTTTAGTTATGTTAATAAATATTGTTGGTGTTGAACAACCAACGTCGACTTAATTGCTATATTTGTATTTGCTATTTAAAAGAAAGTGATTTTGACAATCTAAAAATAGGGGTGTTCATTCGAATTGAATGCGAATTGAATGCGAATTGGGCGAATTAGACGAATTTAATTGGTCGAATTGAGACTTTTAAAAACTGTATTCGTATTCGATCCACATTCGAATAAAAATCTATGTATTCGATTCAGTTAAGTTATTCGAATTCGAATAGATTCGAATGTATTCGCTTTGAAAAATATAAATAAACAAACACATCAAGTAACAATACAAATGTACCACCAACATAACATAAGTCTAAAACATTATCCAAACAACGTGCTTCACCCAAACATATTTGTATTCAAGCCCATTAAATCATTTGCATATATAGATAACTAATTAGATATATTAAAAATATATATTAAAAAATATATATATTTCTTATTCGAATTGGGCGAATCGAATGCGAATATTGAAAATCATATTCGTATTCGATCCAAATTCGAATGATCAAAAGTCGATTTCGAATGGCCTTAATCGAATTCAATTCGAATCGAATTTCGAATAATTCGAATGATATTCGAATAATGAACACCCCTACTTTGTAATATATACAATGCAAATTAAAATAAATATTTATATTCAATGGGTCTAACGCTACATGCATGTGAAATTGATACGATGAGATAGATGCTAATTATTTGAAGTTTGAAATTCAATTATTGATTTAATGTAGCTTTATCTTGTTTTGTTTTGGTATTTATCTTTTTATTTTACTATCTTTACGGTTGTTAGGATTAGTATAAATAATAGATTTCTAGGTTTATTGTTTAGGAGTTTTATGTTGATTATTGAATTAAAGAACATTGTTCTTGGAACCCTTGGTTTGGTTTATCGTCTTTGATTATCAATTATGTTTGAGCCATTTAAAGAGTAGTAAGTTTACTTGGTCCGCCGCCGCCCAACACTCATTTGATGCTCTCAAAACCGTCGTCACAAACACACTCGTTTGAATTCGTACTTTATTCGGACCATTAGGCGCTTAAGTTCATTCAGGGCCAAGCAAAACTGAATCCACGGCAAGCAAACTGGGTCGAAACATTGCAAGATTTCTCATTCGTCTAACTCGGTCGCGGACACTTTAAGCCGCCGGCCAGCTTTCGTCACCACCATCACTTTTCAGGTAACCGGGTTTGAACCATTTTCTAACTTGTACCAAGATAACCCTGATTTTCATGCTATTTGGGAAAAGAGTAAAACTGCACCATATCAATCATTTATACGAAAAAAGGGTTACTATACAAAGGGAAATGTCTATGTGTGCCTCAATCCTCCTATAGGGAGCTATTGTTATTGAATGTCACCAAGGAGCCTTGTCTGGTCATTTTGAGAGGGCCAAAACTGTTTCTTTGGTACAACATCGTTTTTTTCCCAAAAATAACGCGGGACGTGTCCATGGTTGTAAGAGATGTCGTATTTGTCACATTGCTAAAACCCACAAAACAAACCAAGGTTTTAAATTATGATCTTAAAAAGGCAATGCTTATATAATTGAGAATTATTAAGTTAAAGTATAATAATATTTCACTAGTACGTACTAATTAAATAAGTTTTCCTTTAATTTTATCACTTTTAAAATTTCACTCTAACATATATATGGCGGGTTTCTTACTAACTAATTATGAGAAGATTACATAGAGTCTTGTACGTAGTGTCATGACATTTATGACTTGTAAGAATTATGGGTCACTTTTATTTAAATATTTTAATAAGATTAATGACGATACCTCCGTCATACATGGGAAATAAAAAAAAATGAGGTTTATTTGAATTTTTGGTTTTAATTTGTTGAAGGACTTTAACATGAGCTTGTGGCCACGATCTTGGTTAATCGAAGAATCCTAATTTTATTTTTTCATCTAAAGCCCTAATTCTTTTCTTTGAAATAAAAAGGCCTTAATTTGAAAATCAAAACCGTAACATTCTTTTAAACAATGTTTTCTTTAATATTTTGTTGTTTATATTGTGATGTGTGTTTTTTGATTTTTTAGGTTTGTTAAGGTGAATTTGCTACTCAATTTGTTAAGGTGAAATAGGAAAATAATTATATATTAGTTTTGCGACGTAAATGTCGTCGCAATACCTCAAATTGACTTTTAAAGTCAAATCCTTCATGTTATTAAATAAAAGAATGGAAAGTATTTATAATATAGTTTTTGCGATGCAAAATTCGTTGCAATAGCTTATATTGACTTTTATAGTCAAAAAGTTGAATTGTTGTCGTTAAGTTGAATTATTTTCCTTGGTATAATAATAAGAGAGTTAATTCATTCAAAGAGTGAATGTTTTCTTGTTTGTTGATCACGTTCTGAACTTGAATGCTCTTCAAATCGTTCAGCCACACCATCAGTAAACCAATTATACCAATCCTCATTCGTGTATTCTTCAAACATCGGAGCTGAATCATAAATAATGTCGCCATTGTTCGGATACTCCTCATCCCCAGTTAACTCGTCCCCGACGGGTTCTTCTGGTTCCGTTTCCTTCCAAGTCGATGATACCTTAAGATCTTGGACTTGTTTGTGAAGTCTTTTGATCTTAAGATCCCGGGGTCGGGATAGACACCATTGCTGCCTCGGGAAGCGACTTTGCAAATAGATGATCTATCTTTTCCACCTGCATGTGAATCATCAATGTTCTTGTCGATGCCTCCGGCGGCGACTCTTCAAACAAGAAAACACTCGTCCTCACATAGAGCCATTTGAAAACCAAAGCTCTGAACGAAAATTTATAAAGATGATTTATCATATAGATGATCTATCCTATTTTTTTACATCCAAGTATGATGTGGACTTCTTATACATTTTTTGTAACTTAAAAAATTTATAAAGAAATCCACAATCACACTTGAACGAAAATCAACATGAGTTCAAAGTGATAGTTTAGAGAACATTAAAGAAACATATGAAATCAACAGCCAACTATATAAATGAGTTAAGTTGATGTTGGTCTTATAGTCAAACGACCATGTTCACTAAAGGTATAGTCGACCGACTATGTTAAACGATATTAATCATGGTCGAACGACTATGTTAAGGTTTTTAAAGGTATAGTCGACCGACTATACCTACTTAATCAACGACCAAATTAATTAAAAGACATTAATGATGGTGACTAATTAATTTTCTTGCAATCTGTATCAACGTTTTTTTATGACGGAATATTCTTTCAATTAGATTTTAACTATTATATTTGACACTTTTCAAATTTTGATTTTTTATGATACATTTTTTCAATATATATGAGACTAATTATTTATTAAAAGAAAAACATGTAATTCCTGTTGTGATCTTTTTTATTATAATAAACAAGTTAAAAACAAAATTTTCAAGGATTTTTCAAATATACCTTGATCGAAGGCAGCTTTGTGAACCATGGTCTCATTTAGATTTTATCTATCATTACATTATCTTTCTAATATAACAAAACACTAACTTTATTGTGGCCTGAACTGCTTTTTATTATTTGTTTTGTTGCTCCTTTGACGAACTAGGTCACGTATTTCACCAGGTAATTATTTATGTCTGATTATTTGTTATCACATTTCTATTTATTGCATACATTTGATGTTTTGGTTTTTAATATTGTTATTATTCAACTTGCATCAATATAATAGTTTTTAAATGTAACACCCTAGGCAAATCCCACATCGGCCGTGGGCAGAAGAGATCTGAGATTTATAAGGAATGTCCGACCTCAAATACCAACAACGCGTTTTGGAGCTTAATGTTAGTGGATGAGTGGAAAACTCCACAGTTAAGCGTGCTCGGATGACAGCAATCTCAGGATGGGTGACATCCTGGGAAGGTTTCACCCGGGCAACCAAAAGCAAATCCGTGAGCTCTGATGTAGCAAAGCGGACAATATTGGTGGTATGAGGGGCCGGATGTTACAAGTGGTATCAGAGCAACTCCTGTGCCGTTCAGGATGGTGGGGCAAACCTCATCGAGGATGGTGAGTCCCCGGGGGTGTTCAGAGGGACACCTTAGGCAAATCCCACATCCAAGAATTGGATGGTGGGGCAAACCTCATCGAGGACGATGAGTCCAAAATGGGGGGTGTTTGTAACACCCTAGGCAAATCTCACATCGGCCGTGGGCAGGAGAGATCTGGGATTTATAAGTAATGTCCGACCTCAAATACCAACAACGCGTTTTGGGGCTTAATGTTAGTGGATGAGTGGAAAACTCCACAGTTAAGCGTGCTCGGATGACAGCAATCTCAGGATGGGTGACCATCCTGGGAAGGTTTCACCCGGGCAACCAAAAGCAAATCCGTGAGCTCTGATGTAGCAAAGCGGACAATATTGGTGGTATGAGGGGCCGGATGTTACATTAAATATTATTATTTAACCAGTGTATATATACGGACATTAAACCTAATATTATATACGCCGGGGTTTATTTTATGATCTTAAAAAGGCAATGCTTATATCATTGAGAATTATTAAGTTAAACTATAATAATATTTCACTAGTACGTACTAGTTAAATAAGTTTTTCTTTAATTTTATTACTTTTAAGATTTCACTCTAACATATTGATGTGCGTGAAAGTATATATATATTTTTTATAAAGATTTTTCACACAAATTTAGTTTTAAAAGGGGTTTTCACCTAAAAATACTAAATCACACACAGAAAGGCAAGTGTACCTATCGGCTAGTAATATAGTAAAAACGGTAAGAACCGGATATCAATCCGTGGACACGGTAGCTCTCGATACTAAACGTTTGTTAATGTTTGTCCGAATAAAGAGCGAATTTTTGGGTTTTTCTTAAACTAACATGCAAGGAAAATATTAAACTAAGAGAATTTAAACTAGAGGAATAAAACTATGGAATTAAGATATTATCTAGACTAAGAATCCACTTAACCTTGATGATGAAAACTATTAATGGTGAAGTCAATTTTTCTTATAGGAATAACTAGACTCCGATTAAGGAAGATCTAACTAAAATGATTCTTTGGAAAACTAGAACGATAAACACATTCTAATCACCTAAAATCATACAATTAAGTCCAATTGATGTCTTTTATGTCAAGAACTAAAGGTAAACTAGTCATCCGCTAAAATGTCCTAGTTTCATAACTAAAGGAAAACTAGAACGATAATCACATCCTAATCACCAATAATTACGTAAAGTAGACAAAATCATGAAATATTCCAACATGTAATTCTCAAACTAAGTCATGCAAATCTAGATATTGTGGCCACAATTCCAAACCTACACATCTAACATGTCTAAGAAATTACAACATCACAATCATCTTTTCAAATATCTTGTGAAAGAAAGCACACTTGTCTAATTTCATGTCATCTAACATTCCAATCATCATTTCTAATATCATGGCATAAATCCTACAAAATTCATTTATAAGATTTACAAACAAATATCAAGAAGATGGGTTTTTCAACATGTCAACTTCCTAACATTCATCAACATCATATGACAATAAAATTTGACAAGCATACAACATCATTGAAATATTACCATAACTTCATCATTGATCTTAACATAAAACATCACCAAAATATTCAAGTTTCATTCATCATCAAGGCATAAGTATCATCTTAATCTAGATAATATGAGTATTTAGCCCATAAGGCTTACAAAAACTACAAGAAACATGATTAAACTAGCTAAAAACATGATTAAACTAATTAAAACGTTCAAACCGAAAACAAGCAAGGAGAAGGAAAATGGTTGGTTGATGATTCTTGAGTCTTCTATGGCTTCCAATGGCTTCCAAAACACTCAAAATCAGTGAAACTTAGTGTAATTTTGCTCCAAAAACTCAACAACCCGTAATGAATGAACATAAGGCTTTTTATAGCAAAACAGCAGATGTGCACTACCTGGCGCACGGTCGTGCTGGTAGCTACAGTGTTTTCTTTTTCGCCCAGGCATTTCGCAGTTTCCATTTTCAGCAAAATCTCGATTCCCGTCTCGAGGTAGCAGGCGCACGACCGTGCTTAGACCAAGCACGGTCGTGCTCGAGTCAAAATCACGGGCACGACCAAGACATGCGCGGCACGAGCTGAAGACGATCTCGGAAATGACTTAAGCACGGTCGTGCTTGGCTTACGCACGGGCGTGCTCGGGCCAGAATCACGAGCACGTCCTTGTGCACTGCCTGTGCTTCCGAGTGGAGAACACGGGCACGACCGTGCTAGGTCTGAGCACGGTCGTGCTTTTGACCTGTTTTCTTCAATTTCTCTTGAAAATGCGTCTTTTCTCCGTTTTTTTCTTCGGTGGTTTGTCTTGGCTGTAAAATCACAAAAACCACAATTTAGTACTTAAACTAATGAAATTACAACCAATTAATAACCAAATCCGGGTTAAATGTGAAGAATAAATATGTATATTTCTATACATATCAAACATCCCCACACTTGAACTTTGTTTGTTCTCAAGCAAACTTAAATGAACAAGATCTCCAATGGCAACAATAAACAAATTAACAACAAGCAAAATAGCTTCAAAAGGGGTGAAAACAAATAGTTGGCACAAAGAAGCAAATGATCAAAAATGTAATAACAACTATTAAGACATGTTTCACCTCTTGAATCCCTAGCAAGCATTACCTTACCCTCTCACAATGTTCACACACACTCGGATGATTTATGGACATACATGTAAGGAGTATGTTTAGAACACTCAACGCCAAGTCAATGAATCATACATTATCATAAGCTTGTGCAAAAATCAAATCTCCATCAACTAGTATAAAACAATTGCATAAATCAAGAGGACTTGGTTTGGGTTTTGGTTCGGTGGTGGTAGAGGTGTGGAATTTGGAATGAGAAAATGGGTAGAAGGCGTTAAAAACTCGGCGGTTAAGTAACTAACTAGTTTATACAAACTAATAATAAAACCATTATGGTTTTTCCGGACGGAGAAGGGATTCCATCATAAATTACTCAAAACTTCCTCTTCTTTTGCACAATTTCACCTTAATTGTGGTGAATGCCTCTTTTCGATTTTTCGATATTTTTTTTTTTTTTTTTTTTTTTGATTGACATCAACTAAACATATGATCATGTTTAGCAAAAATTGACTACTTGAATAGGCTAAATAAACGATAAGATAATATAAAAACCGACCGAGTTTAAACAAAAAGAATTTGAAATATAAGAGGTTTCGGGATGGTGAAGTGGGGGTTATCTAGTGGCTAGGTTTGGATGGATAACTACATGAAAATGGCGGTGAAGATGGGTGTCCTAATGCCTCAATCATTTTTACGCAATGTCTTAAATTGTGATCTTGAAATGTATATATAACACAAGTTCTAAAATGTATAAAACATCCGGCACACTCAAATCCAACAAAAACAAGAGCAACAATGTGATACAAAGCTAGAAAGGCTCAAAAAATTACTCTCGCAAATGGAAGGGGTGGGGTGTGTAAGGCATGGCATGTAGTTCATCATTTAGCTCACACGCTTAATGGTTGCCACAAAAAATTAACTCATTCGCTTCCCTTATCAACTATTTCTTTTGCAAAAACACCCTTTTTTATTATCTTGCTTCATTGGTTGATTTGTCAAAAATGAGTTTTCTAATTGCCACAAAAATTAATGTTGGAGATTTTGCAAAAATAAATTAGCTAAGGACAAGAACAAGTTTCCATTCAAGCATATCCCTCCCCACACTTGAATTGCACATTGTCCTTAATGTGCAACAAAAAATGCATAGCAAATTGATATCAATAAGAATGCATGGAGGTAAGGAAGAAAAATGCTCCCCTGTCAGAATCGGAGCGCGCGTGTGCTTTAAAATTCACGAGTGCCATGTTCATCCACCTGCAACCAAAAATAAAACTACACCAAACGTTTACACTACTAAATCATCAACGCATCACCAATCATCCAACCAAATTAAACTAAAATAAACGCTAGATTAAACAAAAATATTAAAATCTAAAAGTCTGTACGCATGAATCACAATAGTAACAATTCAGTCATGACATCAACAAACAAAAATACCAACAATCAAACATAAAAAGTGCATCAGATCTTCAAACTGGAACATCAACTAATTATCTTGATTTGCCCCTGAACCGCTTGCTCCGTCTTGGCGTGACCGCTTCTGACCAGGATTTTGCCCAAAAGATGCGTACGTGAAAGGAGGGGCAGGCAGGTCGTAGTGATGGTAGGCAGCAGCAACCTGATGAGATGAGAACAGCCAGTCAAACCCTCTCCGTGTCTCATCTTGAATGGATTCGAGCATGGTGCCCTGTCGCTCCTGCTCAAGGCTGAATGCATCCATTCGTTGCCGCTGCAACTCGATATCACTCTGCATAGCGGTTTGGGCGGTCTCAAATTCTACGAAACGGTTCCACATCTGTGGAACCGTAGGGATCGCGGCAGCATCAGCAGCATCAAGATTATCCATAAAGCTCATAAAGTCATCATGCTGAGTCCCCCCAGCTGCAAACGTGGTGCCTCCTACATTCTCTGGCTCCCTATTGTCGGCAACATCCTCCTCTTCATCTTCAGGCTCCTCCTCAGCTGGGATAGGATCCCATATCCGTCCCTCCTTGTCTTTCAAACGCCAGCCTGCTGGAGTTTGAACGACAAGGGTCATGTAGCGAAGAGTCCGAAGGTCGAGGGCCGGTGTATCGTAAATAAGTGTTAGAGTAGAAACATTCTCTGGGGTTAACAGCCCCAAAGACTCTGCCATCTGAGTCACGTAAATCCCACCGCAAATCTGGCTGCTATGCAGTTTGCCAGAAGATGTGACCAAATAGTTTGCCAGGCAATGACCGAGATTAATATTCTCCCTGCAAATGAAGCAGAACAGGAAGAATAGATCTCGGGTAGAGACATTTCCTACGCTATCACCACGTAGGCAGATGGTTCCCACCAGGACTCGATGAATGAATCGATGCAACGGATCCCTCAACTTCGTAGCCTTAGCGGTTCTTGCCGCATAAGGACCCGATGCGACCTCTTCCCAAAACCCTGCCTTCTCAAAATCACTTCTGAAGTCATGCAACCCATCAAACAGCTCGGTCTGTAGCTCTGATTCGGTGTATAACCCCATTCTTTGTGAAAATTCGGCTACAGACATCTTTCGCCATACCCCCCCAAACGAAATCGTACTCCGTGACGTTTCCTGTAGATGTCCCGTGAAGGAAAACTAAATTGGAATGTCGCAAAGAACTCTATGATCAATTCAGTATATTGTGGATGCTGAATTGAAAATAGTCTCGTCCAGGGAGGGGTCATCATGGGTTGCATACGGCCGCTTTGGTTCAGGCTCTCGACTAAGTTCCAGTCTAAGTAACGAGCGAACTCAATCTGATGTCGGCGCTCCCACAATGAATGAAGAGGGGGCATGCATGGTCGGTCATGTTTGTCTCTAGAATCGAATTGTAGCCACTGGTGATCCATCTGTACAAACACAGCTAAAAAGTCAGAAAAAATGAAGGGAAAATGAAGAAGAAAAACACAAAATTTGGGCAAACAGAAGAGACGCACGACCGTGCTTTGACCAGGCACGGTCGTGCTTAGATCGGAGTTCTCGGGAACACAGGCAGTGCGCCAACCAGCACGACCTGTGCGTTTATCGGGAAGCACGGTCGTGCGCAGGTCGTGCACGGTCGTGCTTGAGCCAAATTGCTCGGAAGCACAGGCAGTGCGCCAACAGCACTACCTCCATGACTAGAGCACGGTCGTGCGTCTGAGGAGCACGGTCGTGCTCTGTACCTGCTACAGTTATGACGAAGAAAAATCCCAAAAAACTCAGAAAAATCACTACTATTTGCCACAAACATCAAAATCTAATAAAGGGGAAAGGATCTAGACGACAATAACAAGAAAAACAACCCTAAAAACTAAGATTTCAAGCAACAATCGGACAAGAATGGTGTTCATCTCCATTCAAGCCCTAGAAATCTAAAAACTAGGAATTAAAACACAAAAAGAGTAGTTGGATCGAAGTTACATACCGAGATTGAAAAGGAATATGGAAGAAACGAGTGGAATCGCGTTTTGGTACTGTAGATCGAGTGGGTGGCTGTAATGGAGGTTTTGGGAAATGTGAAAGTGAATTGTGGAGAAGAAGATAATTGTAAAAACCTAATTTTTCGTACAGACGCACGGTCGTGCCCTGTGTGGCACGGTCGTGTCTTTCTGGCCCCGCACGGTCGTGCCTGTCCTTGCACGGTCGTGCTCCTCATCAGTTTTTTACATTTTTCGACATTTTTACTCATTTGGGCACCAAAACGTCAATTCCCTTCGATTATACACTAGCAAAAACAACTGAAACAAACCAAAGGATGTTTCGGATCTCCACATGTCACCCTCTCTCCTTCGAGATGCAAACAAAGATTTCAAAAACTCGTACAAAAACAACAATGACAATAAAAGAAAACAAATAACAATAAAAGAAAACAAATAACAAAGTAAATAAACACACGAACATCCGGGCTCCCTCCCGGCAGGGCTTAGTTTATGGAGTCCTTAGCTAGACTCATGATCCCCGAATTTATTTGTTCTTGGGGTGGAGTGCAAGAACCTCCAAAGCCATGTCAATCGGTCCTTCAACATAAACTTTCAATCTATGACCATTGACTTTAAAGACTCCTCCGTCATCATGTGAGATCTCAATGGTACCATATGGAAACACCTTCTTCACCGTGTATGGACCGGACCATCGAGATTTCAACTTACCTGGAAACAAACGCAACCTCGAATTGTATAGCAACACACGATCCCCCACTTGGAATTCTTTGTGGTCCTTCAAGCGGCGATCGTGTAAATTCTTGGTTCGTTCCTTGTAAATGGTGGAATTGGCATAGGCTTGATTTCTCAATTTCTCCAGCTCGTGAATCTGGAGAAATCGAGTGTCACCTGAGTTTGTCAGGTCCAGATTAACGGCTTTTAATGCCCAATAAGCCTTATGTTCCAATTCCACAGGAAGATGACACGCCTTTCCATAAATCAACCTAAAGGGAGTGGTGCCTATAGGTGTCTTGTATGCAGTTCGAAAGGCCCAAAGTGCATCATCTAATTTCTCTGACCAATCCTTACGGTTTTGACTAACCGTTTTCTCAAGAATTCGTTTGATGCCCCTATTAGTGACCTCAACCTGTCCACTGGTTTGTGGATGATATGGCGTTGAAAATCTATGGTTCACTCCATAGCGTGACAACGCCCTTTCCAATTGGGAATTGCAGAAATGCGTCCCACGGTCACTAATGAGTGCTTTGGGGGCACCAAAGCGAGAGAACAACTTCTTCAAAAACTTGACAACTACCCTGGCATCATTAGTGGGCAAGGCCTGAGCCTCCGCCCACTTGGAAACATAATCAACCGCCACTAGGATATATTTATTGCCATAAGAAGTTGGGAAAGGTCCCATAAAGTCAATACCCCAAACATCAAAAATCTCACAGACTTGGATACTGTTCTGGGGCATCTCATTTCTGGAAGAGATGTTGCTTGCCCTTTGGCAAGCATCACAAGCACGGATCATATCATGAGCATCACGGAAGATGGTGGGCCAGAAGAAACCAGCATCAAAAACCTTCTTCGCAGTGAGAGTCGCTCCATGATGTCCTCCTGTGGGTCCTTCATGGCAGTGGTGTAGGATTTTAGAAGCCTCCTCTCCATACACACATCTGCGTACAATCTGATCTGCTCCAACTCTGAACAGATACGGATCCTCCCACAGGTAGTGCTTCACGTCAGCAAAGAATTTCCTCTTTTGCTGGTGAGTCAAACCCTTCAACACAATACCACTTGCCAAATAATTGGCAAAGTTGGCGAACCAAGGATGCTCATCTTCATGCGTCTGTATGTGCATGAGGGACTCGTGGGGAAAATTGTCATTTATGTGTAACCCCACGTGTTCCTCTGAAGCTGGGCACTCAAGACGTGAAAGATGATCTGCTGCAACATTTTCAGCACCCTTTTTGTCACGGATCTCAATATCAAACTCTTGCAGCAACAAGATCCAGCGTATCAATCGGGGTTTAGCATCTTGTTTGCTGAAAAGATAACGAAGGGCAGCATGATCCGTAAACACAATGGTTTTGGAAAGGACAAGATAAGATCTGAATTTATCGAATGCAAAGACCACAGCCAAGAGCTCTTTCTCAGTGGTGGTGTAATGCTCTTGTGCATCATTCAGGGTCTTGCTCGCATAATAAATCGGATGAAAATGCTTATCTTTCCTTTGCCCCAAGATCGCCCCTACTGCAAAGTCACTCGCATCACACATCAACTCGAATGGTAAAGACCAATCAGGGGCTACCATGATAGGAGCATTGACGAGTTTTTCTTTCAGAAACTGAAATGCTTTTAAGCATTCATTGGAGAAGACAAAAGGGGCGTCTTTCTCAAGGAGCTGTGTCATAGGCCTGGCGATTTTAGAAAAATCCTTGATGAATCGCCTGTAGAAACCAGCATGGCCTAAAAAGCTCCGAATGGCTTTCACTGAAGTAGGAGGGGGTAGCCTAGAAATGGTATCAATTTTGGCTCGGTCAACCTCAAGACCCTCCTGTGAGATCTTGTGCCCTAAAACAATGCCCTCCTTCACCATGAAGTGGCATTTTTCCCAATTAAGCACAAGATTGGTTTCCTCACACCTTGTCAACATTTTCTTCAGATTTGTGAGACAATGATCAAAGGAACTCCCATATACAGAAAAATCATCCATGAAAACCTCCATGGAGTCCTCGATCATGTCATGGAAAATGGCTACCATGCAGCGCTGGAAGGTAGCTGGGGCATTGCACAGTCCAAAGGGCATCCGTCGGTAGGCGAATGTGCCATAAGGACATGTGAATGTCGTCTTCTCCTGATCAGGAGGAGCAATGGGGATTTGAAAATACCCCGAGAAACCATCAAGAAAACAATAAAACATCCTCCCAGATAAGCGTTCAAGCATCTGATCAATGAAAGGGAGGGGGAAATGATCTTTTCTCGTAGCATCGTTGAGTTTGCGATAATCAATGCAAACTCTCAAACCAGTGACGGTGCGAGTAGGAATCAACTCATTCCTCTCGTTAGTGACCACCGTCATCCCTCCTTTTTTCGGGACAACCTGTACCGGACTCACCCATGCGGAATCAGAAATCGGGTAAATCAACCCAGCATCAAGTAGTTTAATCACCTCTTTCTTTACGACCTCTTGCATATTAGGATTGAGGCGTCTCTGATGCTGTACAACAGGTTTGAAGTCCTCCTCCATCAAGATTTTATGGGTACAAAAGGATGGATTGATCCCTTTTATATCCATAATCTTCCACGCGATTGCCTTTTTATGCAATTTCAAAACCTCAAGTAATCTCGCCTTCTCGTCACTCGTTAAATCAGAAGAAATGATGACATGCAAACCGGACTCACCATCCAAGAAAGCATACTCTAAGTGGCTAGGTAGCTCTTTAAGTTCAACTGGTGGTGGGTCCTCGACAGAAGGTCGTGACTTAGGCTCATCATTGCAATCAATAACCTCAAAGACCTCTGAACATGAGAAAGAATCATGGTCAACAAGAAATGTCGTCTCCTCAACGGAGGTGTCATGGCGAACTGAATCCCATGTTTGATTAGGAATTAACTGTGTGTCCAGGGCCTTTTCATCGAACGTGTCATGTAACTGATTACTCACACATGTGTCAATAGTGTCAATGAAGTACAGTGAGTCATCCTAACTTTGTGGATGTTGCATAGATCTCCCAACATCAAAAGTCACCTCTTCATCATCCACCCGAAGAGTGAGTCTGCCCGTGCAGACATCAATCAAGGCTCTAGCCGTAGCTAGGAATGGGCGACCTAAGATAAGGGGTACATTCTTATCCTCATCCATATCAAGAATAACAAAGTCGACTGGGAATACAAATCTGTCAATTTTCACCAGCATATTCTCAACTATACCCCGCGGGTATTTCACTGATTGGTCAGCAAGCTGGATACTCATACGTGTTGGCTTTGGTTCTCCTAGGTCAAGCTTAGCAAAAACCGCGTATGGCATTAGGTTTATGCTAGCACCTAGGTCAGCCAAAGCATTGCTGACAGACAAACTACCAATCAAACAAGGGATAGTGAAACTCCCAGGATCATTCATCTTCTTTGGTAGTTTGTTTTGGAGAATAGCTGAACACTCCTCATTCAAAGTAACATGAGACAGCTCCTCGAGCTTCTTTTTGTTTGTGAGGAGGTCTTTCAAGAATTTCGCATACTTGGGCATTTGAGCAAGGGCTTCAACAAATGGTAAATTGATGTGAAGTTGCTTAAAAAGCTCGAGGAATTTTCCATAATGCTCCTCCATTTTCTGCTTTTTAAGTCTGCCCGGATATGGAATGGGAGGAATGTATGGTTTGACTGGCTCCTTGGACCGTGCTGTACTTGCTGGGCTTCGCCTCAGTTGCACCTCATCCGGAGACTCAGTCTCTTCTTCTTCTTCAACAACCGGCTGTGAAGAAGGTGATGGAACAGGTTCAGTGGTCTTGCCGCTTCTTGTCGTGATGGCTTTGACATGACCTTTTGGATTCGTCTCAGTGTTGCCTGGAAGGCCACCCTGAGGTCTCTCAGAGAGAAGTTTGGCAATTTGCCCGACCTGGTTTTCAATGTTTTGCAAAGAAGCTTTTTGATTTCTCAGTTCAGTTTCATTTTTCAGGAATCGATCATCAGTATATCGATTTTGTTTCTCAGAATTGGCTAACAGTCTAGCCATCATGTCCTCCATAGTAGCTTTCCCTTCTTGTGAGGGTTGTGAGCTACTACTGGGTCCCTGATTATGGAGTGAAGCTTGTGGAGGACGGGACTGGAAGGATTGAGTTTGAGTCTGCTGAAATGGGGGACGCTGATTGAATCCGGGTGGTTGCTGGTTTAGGGAACCAGACCTCCAACCGAAATTTGGGTGATTCCTCCACCCAGGATTATAAGTATTGCTGTAGGGATTGTTCTGGGGACGAGTCTGGTTACCCATGAAATCAACCTGCTCGTGCATCATTTCCCCCATCTGACAATCACTACCTGGATGCGGCCCCCCGCATAACTCACAGCAGGTATGAACACGGTTTACCTGCATTTGATCGACTTTTGTGGAGAGAGCCTCCAACTGAGCAGTTAAAGCGGTGTAGGAGTCAACTTGGTGAACTCCATGACGAGATGTCCTAGATCGCGGCGCGTGACTAGAATAGCTCTTCGCGGCTACCCTTTCGAGCATATCGTATGCTTCTTGCGGTCTCTTTTTGCCGAAGTCCCCATTCGCGTGCATGTCGAGAAGTTGCTGACTCTGCGGTTCTAAAGCATTGTAAAACGTGTCGCAAAATTTCCATAATTCTAAATCGTGGTGTGGGACCTTTCGAGCAAGGTCCTTGAATCGTTCCCATGCATCGTGGATGGACTCGCCATCATCCTGCTCAAACGCGTGAAGTCTAGCCCTAAGCTTTGAGGTTTTCTCAGCAGGAAAATACTTCTCCAGAAATTTCTCGGCCATCTGAGTCCAAGAAGTAATGGATCCGGAGGGAAGTGAAACCAACCAGGCTTTGGCTCGGTCCCGTAAGGAAAACGGAAACAGCCTAAGCCGGATAGCATCATCAGAAGCGCCATTGATTTTGAAAGTAGCGCAAATTTCAAGAAAGCTATTGAGATGGGCATTAGGATCCTCGTGATCCTTACCGTCGAACTGACACATGTTCTGGACCATTTGAATGGTACTGGATTTGATTTCAAAATTGTTCGCTTCGACAGTAGGCCTCTCGATACTCCAGGCCAGATCATTGAGTGATGGTTTGCCGAAATCGGCGATTGTTCTTTGATCGTCGGGTTCCGCCATTTGTTCTTCCTCCTCACCGGATGTGTTGTCTTCTAACGTGTCGCCCTCGATTGCAGCGGCTACGAGGCGAGACCGCACCCGCAGCCTTCGATGTAAATTTCGCTCCGGTTCTGAAGATGGTTCGACGATATCGGCGACCGGAGTTGTGGACATACACGATTGAAAATAAAAGAAAAGAAGACGACGAAACTATTCCTACAAATAAAAATAAAAATAAAAATAAAAATCAAGTCGAGAGAAAAATACACACAAGGTATCAACAATGGTCAAATCACTAACTCGAATCGTTCTCGAAATCACCGTGTCCCCGGCAACGGCGCCAAAAACTTGATGTGCGTGAAAGTATATATATTTTTTTTATAAAGATTTTTCACACAAATTTAGTTTTAAAAGGGGTTTTCACCTAAAAATACTAAATCACACACAGAAAGGCAAGTGTACCTATCGGCTAGTAATATAGTAAAAACGGTAAGAACCGGATATCAATCCGTGGACACGGTAGCTCTCGATACTAAACGTTTGTTAATGTTTGTCCGAATAAAGAGCGAATTTTTGGGTTTTTCTTAAAGTAACATACAAGGAAAATATTAAACTAAGAGAATTTAAACTAGAGGAATAAAACTATGGAATTAAGATATTTTCTAGACTAAGAATCCACTTAACCTTGATGATGAAAACTATTAATGGTGAAGTCAATTTTTCTTATAGGAATAACTAGACTCCGATTAAGGAAGATCTAACTAAAATGATTCTTTGGAAAACTAGAACGATAAACACATCCTAATCACCTAAAATCATACAATTAAGTCCAATTGATGTCTTTTATGTCAAGAACTAAAGGTAAACTAGTCATCCGCTAAAATGTCCTAGTTTCATAACTAAAGGAAAACTAGAACGATAATCACATCCTAATCACCAATAATTACGTAAAGTAGACAAAATCATGAAATATTCCAACATGTAATTCTCAAACTAAGTCATGCAAATCTAGATATTGTGGCCACAATTCCAAACCTACACATCTAACATGTCTAAGAAATTACAACATCACAATCATCTTTTCAAATATCTTGTGAAAGAAAGCACACTTGTCTAATTTCATGTCATCTAACATTCCAATCATCATTTCTAATATCATGGCATAAATCCTACAAAATTCATTTATAAGATTTACAAACAAATATCAAGAAGATGGGTTTTTCAACATGTCAACTTCCTAACATTCATCAACATCATATGACAATAAAATTTGACAAGCATACAACATCATTGAAATATTACCATAACTTCATCATTGATCTTAACATAAAACATCACCAAAATATTCAAGTTTCATTCATCATCAAGGCATAAGTATCATCTTAATCTAGATAATATGAGTATTTAGCCCATAAGGCTTACAAAAACTACAAGAAACATGATTAAACTAGCTAAAAACATGATTAAACTAATTAAAACGTTCAAACCGAAAACAAGCAAGGAGAAGGAAAATGGTTGGTTGATGATTCTTGAGTCTTCTATGGCTTCCAATGGCTTCCAAAACACTCAAAATCAGTGAAACTTAGTGTAATTTTGCTCCAAAAACTCAACAACCCGTAATGAATGAACACAAGGCTTTTTATAGCAAAACAGTAGATGTGCACTACCTGGCGCACGGTCGTGCCCCAGGTCGTGCTGGTAGCTACAGTGTTTTCTTTTTCGCCCAGGCATTTCGCAGTTTCCATTTTCAGCAAAATCTCGATTCCCGTCTCGAGGTAGCAGGCGCACGACCGTGCTTAGACCAAGCACGGTCGTGCTCGAGTCAAAATCACGGGCACGACCAAGACATGCGCGGCACGAGCTGAAGACGATCTCGGAAATGACTTAAGCACGGTCGTGCTTGGCTTACGCACGGGCGTGCTCGGGCCAGAATCACGAGCACGTCCTTGTGCACTGCCTGTGCTTCCGAGTGGAGAACACGGGCACGACCGTGCTAGGTCTGAGCACGGTCGTGCTTTTGACCTGTTTTCTTCAATTTCTCTTGAAAATGCGTCTTTTCTCCGTTCTTTTCTTCGGTGGTTTGTCTTGGCTGTAAAATCACAAAAACCACAATTTAGTACTTAAACTAATGAAATTACAACCAATTAATAACTAAATCCGGGTTAAATGTGAAGAATAAATATGTATATTTCTATACATATCACATATATATGGCAGGTTTCTTACTAACTAATTATGAGAAGATTACATAGAGTCTTGTACGTAGTGTCATGACATTTATGACTTGTAAGAATTATGGGTCACTTTTATTTAAATATTTTAATAAGATTAATGACGATACCTCCGTCATACATGGGAAATAAAAAAAATGAGGTTTATTTGAATTTTTGGTTTTAATTTGTTGAAGGACTTTAACATGAGCTTGTGGTCACGATCTTGGTTAATCGAAGAATCCTAATTTTATTTTTTCATCTAAAGCCCTAATTCTTTTCTTTGAAATAAAAAGGCCTTAATTTGAAAATCAAAACCGTAACATTCTTTTAAACAATGTTTTCTTTAATATTTTGTTGTTTATATTGTGATGTGTGTTTTTGATTTTTTAGGTTTGTTAAGGTGAATTTGCTACTCAATTTGTTAAGGTGAAATAGGAAAATAATTATATATTAGTTTTGCGACGTAAATGTTGTCGCAATACCTCAAATTGACTTTTAAAGTCAAATCCTTCATGTTATTAAATAAAAGAATGGAAAGTATTTATAATATAGTTTTTGCGACGCAAAATTCATTGCAATAGCTTATATTGACTTTTATAGTCAAAAAGTTGAATTGTTGTCGTTAATTGACCTTTTTGCGACGAAAACTTTTTGTCGGAAAAAAAATTTATCGCAGAAAGCTGTTTTTTCTTGTAGTGATATCTGGTTGGTTAAAGGGGACTGTAGCAGCTTCGTGTTTGTGTGCCACAAAAGGTAAGCACTTACGTTCATTCATTGTAGTCTATCGGATCATACATACCGGATTTTAAACTCGTGTTTGATCATACAAGTGGCAGTGATAGACGAGTTAGAGAAGAATTAGCAATTATCAGACCAACACGTTGAGTCGTCAAGGATGACGTTTTGGTATATATGAGTTGGCTTATACGTATGAAGAAAGGTAACCGTGTTTCAATTGTGTTTGATAGCGGCTTTAAATGTAATATTGCGTATGAAGAAAGGTACCTAACCGTGTTTCGATTGTGTTTCGTAGCGGCTTTAATGTCTATTGTTTCTTGCTTTCATTTCTTAAACTCTCCTAATACGGAAATTTAATTGTATATATTTGCTCCACATTCAATATATATGAGAAACATTAATACGATTCATATTTTTCTAAGAACGGAAGTTATTGTTGAAAAGTGTTAATTAATAATCCTTTTAAGTAGTTTTTCTACTAGTATTTAAAGGGGTGCATGATGTCTTTGATTTTAATTCATTCATCCAACAATTGTTCTTGTTCATTTTGTATTCAATTACATTTAAAATTTCATTATCAATATTTTTCTTTACAATTCAAGAACAACAACCGGCCTTTATAATGGCAACTAACGTATCCAATTTTCTAAACCACCACATTATCACTCCATTTAAACTGCGTTTACCCGCCTTGTGGATTACGCTTTTGCGATTGTTTTTCTATCTCATAGAAGAATACGAATATTCAGGGTACGAAAGTCGCATGTATTTCATTCTCTCGTTTATGTTGATAAACATGTGGATTTTAATTCGTGTTCCCAGCGGGTTAATGTTTCTGGAGCAATTTCAATTGATTTTTTATTACTCCTCGCATGCGTTAGCTTATAGCGGAGCTGTAGGACTTGTTGTTATTGCAGGGGTTTCCATGAGAAGGAGATGTGTCGCTGCTCTTGTATCAATTCTGTCGGTGCTAGCCTTGATTTACACAATGCTTTCTTTGAAGGTGATAGTGACAATAGAAGGGAGTGGACATAATCAAAGGTCCCGAGATTTCGTGGAAAGTATAGAGAAATTCACAGTAAAAACATTTTATATTGCGGTCAGCGTTGCGGCTTTTGGGCTTTTTATCTTCTTTTGCTGCAAGATTTTTGTAAGAAGAAACAAATGAGACCAGCTTAACGTTGCCGAACAAGCTGTTTTAGTTCCAGTTTCCTAGTGTACATTTTTTTTATATGTGGTTGCTTTGTTAGGCTATGAAACTAATCAATTGAGTTAACTTTTACCGTAACAAAGTATCATGATGTCAATACTTTTGTAACTTTCTCTTATAGACATGTTTGTTGTGGTCAACTGTTGTCACAGTTAATTGAGTTAACTCTTATCGTTTTTATCATAATTTAAGACTACATCTTTGGCTAATGCATGTTTTTCATGGTGATGTTATGCATGCTAGCTTTATGAAGTTAAATGCTGGATTAATATCAAGTTTTGGGTACAAGTCAAGTTCGAGCTTACTTAACTAGTTCATTTATAAAGTCCTGGGGCTGAAAGTTTGTTTCAATTATATTTAGTTTTAACTCTGTTAAATGTAAACTGAATCATGTAAAAATTACAAGTTGTATTTAACTAAACTAATCCGATCCATGTAAAGCACGAGTATTTAACATGGTAATAAGATATATATTAGTTGAGTGGGTTGGTTAAGTTGGAGAACCCTTTGTTTTTTTTTGAAATGGTCTCCGATGTTGAAAAACTTGCTTATGGCAGCAGAAGACGTACCGCGTTCATATGAAGAAGAAAAAATAAAAAAAAAAGAATGGCTCAAGGCAATGGAAGATGAGCTTAGTTCTATAAATAAAAACAACACGTGGACACTAGTCAACCCGCCAAAAGGAGAAAAGTGTATTGGTGTGAAATGGCTCTTCAAACTAAAAAATAAAGAAGACGGGTCTGGTCTGAGGTACAAAGCCCGATTACTCGCAAAGGGATATGTTCAACAAGACAACAACATGGCATAGATTACGATGAGGTGTTCGCTCCAGTTGCTCGAATAGAAACAATAAGGCTTCTCATAGCCTTAGCTGCTACTAATGGGTGTGAAATTCACCACTTAGATGTCAAAACGGCATCTTTGAATGGTGAGTTAAAGGAGACCGTGTTCATCGCACAACCATATGGGATTAAAAGAAAGGGGAAAGAGCACAAAGTCTATCAAATAACAAAGGCTCTCTATGGTCTCAAGCAATCGCCTAGAGCATGGAATATCAAGTTGGATTCAACTCTTAAAGATATGAAGTTTAAAAAATGTGCAAGAGAACCTTCAGTTTATCGCAAGAGGCATGTGCTAATACTTGCTGTGTATGTGAATGATCTACTTATAACAGGTTCAAGTCTAAGATTCATAAATGAGTTCAAAGTTGGTATGAAAAAATCTTGGAGCACTCACATGTTACTTGGGTATTGAAGTATTACAAAATCAAGATGGGATTTTCATCACTCAGCAAAACTATGCTAGAAAAATACTAGAGGAAACATGTATGTCAACTTGTAATCCTACACAGTTTCCGATGGATCCAGGCATAAAGCTATCTAAAGCTGAAAACGAACAGGAGATTGACCAAACACAATACCGAAGAGTGATAGGGTGTTTGCGATATCTAATGCATACTCGACCTAATATGACCTATTCAGTTGGAGTGGTTAGTCGATACATGCATAGTCCACGTGAATCTCATGGAATAGCCATTAAACATATTCTAAGGCACCTGTGAGGGACAGTGAATTATGGCATAAAGTATATGAGAACCGGGTCAAAGCAGCTGATTGGTTACAGTGACAGCAGTCATAATGTGGATCCAGATGATGGTAAGAGTACAGGGGGTCATGTGTTTTACTACTGTTCTTCACTGACTACATGGAGTTCACATAAGCATGCGACAGTGGCTTTGTCTTCATGTGAAGCTGAATTTATGGCAGCAAATATGGCAACTTGTCAAGCATTTTGGCTGCAAGATTTACTAAGTGAGATAACAAGTGATGAGAAGGAACAGGTAACCATTCGTGTAGATAATAAATCTGCATTTGAGTTGTCCAAAAACCCGGTGTTTCATGGCATGAGTAAACATCTACGAACTCGATATCATTTCATACGTGAATGTGTTGAAAACGAACAAGTAAAAGTTGAGTATGTTTCGGGAGATGAACAAAAGGCAGATATATTAACAAAGCCTCTAGCCTGCATCAAGTTCAAAGAGATGAGGAGCAAGATTGGGATTGAAGAACTTCCTAATTCCCACTCTTTGGAATTAAGGGGGTTGTTGTTGGTTAATTACCAAGTGAGAGGCCCAACTAAACAAGGTGGCTTCATGGGGCCAAGTAAAGATCCAAGGAGGTTAATGGGTTGGCACCAATTTGTTAGCTTCAAGGTGGATCGATCAGGAGTTTTATGAGGCTATTTAGGCAAGTAATAGGGATTACATAATTACTATGAGTTTTTGTTATATTGTAATTACAATTCCTAGTTGGTCTAGAATGCATATTCTCTTAGTATAAATACATAACCAAGTATAGGGTTATGTATCAAGAGAGATTATTGTACTAGGGTTTTGAGTTATTTTCCTTGGTATAATAATAAGAGAGTTAATTCATTCAAAGAGTGAATGTTTTCTTGTTTGTTGATCACGTTCTGAACTTGAATGCTCTTCAAATCGTTCAGCCACACCATCAGTAAACCAATTATACCAATCCTCATTCGTGTATTCTTCAAACATCGGAGCTGAATCATAAATAATGTCGCCATTGTTCGGATACTACTCATCCCCAGTTAACTCGTCCCCGACGGGTTCTTCTGGTTCCGCTTCCTTCCAAGTCGATGATACCTTAAGATCTTGGACTTGTTTGTGAAGTCTTTTGATCTTAAGATCCCGGGGTCGGGATAGACACCATTGCTGCCTCGGGAAGCGACTTTGCAAATAGATGATCTATCTTTTCCACCTGCATGTGAATCATCAATGTTCTTGTCGATGCCTCCGGCGGCGACTCTTCAAACAAGAAAACACTCGTCTTCACATAGAGCCATTTGAAAACCAAAGCTCTGAACGAAAATTTATAAAGATGATTTATCATATAGATGATCTATCCTATTTTTTTACATCCAAGTATGATGTGGACTTCTTATACATTTTTTGTAACTTAAAAAATTTATAAAGAAATCCACAATCACACTTGAACGAAAATCAACATGAGTTCAAAGTGATAGTTTAGAGAACTTTAAGGAAACATATGAAATCAACAGCCAACTATATAAATGAGTTAAGTTGATGTTGGTCTTATAGTCAAACGACCATGTTCACTAAAGGTATAGTCGACCGACTATGTTAAACGATATTAATCATGGTCGAACGACTATGTTAAGGTTTTTAAAGGTATAGTCGACCGACTATACCTACTTAATCAACGACCAAATTAATTAAAAGACATTAATGATGGGTATTAAATTTAAATAGTCGGGCGCCTATAAATTGTGGGAGCCGACGAACATGGTCGAAACGACCAAGAATTAAAAAAAAATCAATAGTCGTCGGCACCTCCGACATCGATGTAAGAAGGTCGTCGACGACCACTTGGGGTATGGTCGTTGTCGGGTAAGCATTTTTAGTCGCCGAAGAGTTTGTACACGTGGGAAGTTTTTATTTGCTAGAATGTGTAGTCGGCGACCACGACTGACGAAGTCAAAAGTCAAAATGGACATTTTCGAAATTTTCTCTTCTTATTTTAACATAGAATAAAAAAATAGGGTGTTATATGTATAATTCATTGAATTTTAACATTTTTTAAATGCAAATTGGGTTGTGCAGGTTACCGAATGTTCGTACAGACGAAACGAGATCAAATGGTATACTTATGATGTTTTTCATTCTTGGTGACTAATTAATTTTCTTGCAATCTGTATCAACGTTTTTTTATGACGGAATATTCTTTCAATTAGATTTTAACTATTATATTTGACACTTTTCAAATTTGGATTTTTTATGATACATTTTTTCATTATATATGAGACTAATTATTTATTAAAAGAAAAACATGTAATTCCTGTTGTGATCTTTTTTATTATAATAAACAAGTTAAAAACAAAATCTTCAAGGATTTTTCAAATATACCTTGATCGAAGGCAGCTTTGTGAACCATGGTCTCATTTAGATTTTATCTATCATTACATTATCTTTCTAATATAACAAAACACTAACTTTATTGTGGCCTGAACTGCTTTTTATTATTTGTTGTGTTGCTCCTTTGACGAACTAGGTCACGTATTTCACCAGGTAATTATTTATGTCTGATTATTTGTTATCACACTTCTATTTATTGCATATATTGTTATTATTCAACTTGCATCAATATAATAATTTTTAAATATTATTGTTTAACCCGTGTATATATACGGACATTAAACCTAATATTATATACGCCGGGGTTTAATTTATGATCTTAAAAAGGCAATGCTTATATCATTGAGAATTATTAAGTTAAACTATAATAATATTTCACTAGTACGTACTAATTAAATAAGTTTTTCTTTAATTTTATCACTTTTAAGATTTCACTCTAACATATATATGGCGGGTTTCTTACTAACTAATTATGAGAAGATTACATAGAGTCTTGTACGTAGTGTCATGACATTTATGACTTGTAAGAATTATGGGTCACTTTTATTTAAATATTTTAACAAGATTAATGACGATACCTCCGTCATACATGGGAAATAAAAAAAAATGAGGTTTATTTGAATTTTTGGTTTTAATTTGTTGAAGGACTTTAACATGAGCTTGTGGTCACGATCTTGGTTAATCGAAGAATCCTAATTTTATTTTTTCATCTAAAGCCCTAATTCTTTTCTTTGAAATAAAAAGGCCTTAATTTGAAAATCAAAACCGTAACATTCTTTTAAACAATGTTTTCTTTAATATTTTTTTGTTTATATTGTGATGTGTGTTTTTGATTTTTTAGGTTTGTTAAGGTGAATTTGCTACTCAATTTGTTAAGGTGAAATAGGAAAATAATTATATATTAGTTTTGGGACGTAAATGTTGTCGCAATACCTCAAATTGACTTTTAAAGTCAAATCCTTCATGTTATTAAATAAAAGAATGGAAAGTATTTATAATATAGTTTTTGCGACGCAAAATTCATTGCAATAGCTTATATTGACTTTTATAGTCAAAAAGTTGAATTGTTGTCGTTAATTGACCTTTTTGCGACGAAAACTTTTTGTCGGAAAAAAAATTTATCGCAAAAAGCTGTTTTTCTTGTAGTGATATCTGGTTGGTTAAAGGGGACTGTAGCAGCTTCGTGTTTGTGTGCCACAAAAGGTAAGCACTTACGTTCACTCATTGTAGTCTATCGGATCATACATACCGGATTTTAAACTCGTGTTTGATCATACAAGGGGCAGTGATAGATGAGTTGGAGAAGAATTAGCAATTATCAGACCAACACGTTGATTCGTCAAGGATGACGTTTTGGTATGAGTTGGCTTATACGTATGAAGAAAGGTAACCGTGTTTCAATTGTGTTTGATAGCGGCTTTAAATGTAATATTGCGTATGAAGAAAGGTACCTAACCGTGTTTCGATTATGTTTCGTAGTGGCTTTAATGTCTATTGTTTCTTGCTTTCATTTCTTAAACTCTCCTAATAAGGAAATTTAATTGTATATATTTGCTCCACATTCAATATATATATGAGAAACATTAATACGATTCATATTTTTCTAAGAACGGAAGTTATTGTTGAAAAGTGTTAATTAATAATCCTTTTAAGTAGTTTTTCTACTAGTATTTAAAGGGGTGCATGATGTCTTTGATTTTAATTCATTCATCCAACAATTGTTCTTGTTCATTTTGTATTCAATTACATTTAAAATTTCATTATCAATATTTTTCTTTACAATTCAAGAACAACAACCGGCCTTTATAATGGCAACTAACGTATCCAATTTTCTAAACCACCACATTATCACTCCATTTAAACTGCGTTTACCCGCCTTGTGGATTACGCTTTTGCGATTGTTTTTCTATCTCATAGAAGAATACGAATATTCAGGGTACGAAAGTCGCATGTATTTCATTCTCTCGTTTATGTTGATAAACGTGTGGATTTTAATTCGTGTTCCCAGAGGGTTAATGTTTCTGGAGCAATTTCAATTGATTTTTTATTACTCCTCGCATGCGTTAGCTTATAGCGGAGCTGTAGGACTTGTTGTTATTGCAGGGGTTTCCATGAGAAGGAGATGTGTCGCTGCTCTTGTATCAATTCTGTCGGTGCTAGCCTTGATTTACACAATGCTTTCTTTAAAGGTGATAGTGACAATAGAAGGGAGTGGACATAATCAAAGGTCCCGAG
Source organism: Tagetes erecta (assembly GCA_030867185.1). NCBI lineage: Eukaryota > Viridiplantae > Streptophyta > Magnoliopsida > Asterales > Asteraceae > Tagetes > Tagetes erecta. The sequence goes on along the minus strand of CM061488.1, from coordinate 81,629,839 downwards.
ATTTCGTGGAAAGTATAGAGAAATTCACAGTAAAAACATTTTATATTGCGGTCAGCGTTGCGGCTTTTGGGCTTTTTATCTTCTTTTGCTGCAAGATTTTTGTAAGAAGAAACAAATGAGACCAGCTTAACGTTGCCGAACAAGCTGTTTTAGTTCCAGTTTCCTAGTGTACATTTTTTTTATATGTGGTTGCTTTGTTAGGCTATGAAACTAATCAATTGAGTTAACTTTTACCGTAACAAAGTGTCATGATGTCAATACTTTTGTAACTTTCTCTTATAGACATGTTTGTTGTGGTCAACTGTTGTCACAGTTAATTGAGTTAACTCTTATCGTTTTTATCGTAATTTAAGGCTACATCTTTGGCTAATGCATGTTTTTCATGGTGATGTTATGCATGCTAGCTTTATGAAGTTAAATGCTGGATTAATATCAAGTTTTGGGTACTAGTCAAGTTCGAGCTTACTTAACTAGTTCATTTATAAAGTCTTGGGGCTGAAAGTTTGTTTCAATTATATTTAGTTTTAACTCTGTTAAATGTAAACTGAATCATGTAAAAATTACAAGTTGTATTTAACTAAACTAATCCGATCCATGTAAAGCACGAGTATTTAACCTGGTAATAAGATATATATTAGTTGAGTGGGTTGGTTAAGTTGGAGAACCCTTTGTTTTTTTTTTGAAATGGTCTCCGATGTTGAAAAACTTGCTTATGGCAGCAGAAGACGTACCGCGTTCATATGAAGAAGCAAAAATATAAAAAAAAAGAATGGCTCAAGGCAATGGAAGATGAGCTTAATTCTATAAATAAAAACAACACGTGGACACTAGTCAACCCGCCAAAAGGAGAAAAGTGTATTGGTGTGAAATGGCTCTTCAAACTAAAAAATAAAGCAGACGGGTCTGGTCTGAGGTACAAAGCCCGATTACTCGCAAAGGGATATGTTCAACAAGACAACAACATGGCATAGATTACGATGAGGTGCTCGCTCCAGTTGCTCGAATAGAAACAATAAGGCTTCTCATAGCCTTAGCTGCTACTAATGGGTGTGAAATTCACCACTTAGATGTCAAAACGGCATCTTTGAATGGTGAGTTAAAGGAGACCGTGTTCATCGCACAACCATATGGGATTAAAAGAAAGGGGAAAGAGCACAAAGTCTATCAATTAATAAAGGCTCTCTATGGTCTCAAGCAATCGCCTAGAGCATGGAATATCAAGTTGGATTCAACTCTTAAAGATATGAAGTTTAAAAAATGTGCAAAAGAACCTTCAGTTTATCGCAAGAGGCATGTGCTAATACTTGCTGTGTATGTGAATGATCTACTTATAACAGGTTCAAGTCTAAGATTCATAAATGAGTTCAAAGTTGGTATGAAACAATCTTGGAGCACTCACATGTTACTTGGGTATTGAAGTATTACAAAATCAAGATGGGATTTTCATCACTCAGCAAAACTATGCTAGAAAAATACTAGAGGAAACATGTATGTCAACTTGTAATCCTACACAGTTTCCGATGGATCCAGGCATAAAGCTATCTAAAGCTGAAAACGAACATGAGATTGACCAAACACAATACCGAAGAGTGATAGGGTGTTTGCGATATCTAATGCATACTCGACCTAATATGACCTATTCAGTTGGAGTGGTTAGTCGATACATGCATAGTCCACGTGAATCTCATGGAATAGCCATTAAACATATTCTAAGGCACCTGTGAGGGACAGTGAATTATGGCATAAAGTATATGAGAACCGGGTCAAAGCAGCTGATTGGTTACAGTGACAGCAGTCATAATGTGGATCCAGATGATGGTAAGAGTACATGGGGTCATGTGTTTTACTACTGTTCTTCATTGACTACATGGAGTTCACATAAGCATGCGACAGTGGCTTTGTCTTCATGTGAAGCTGAATTTATGGCAGCAAATATGGCAACTTGTCAAGCAATTTGGCTGCAAGATTTACTAAGTGAGATAACAAGTGATGAGAAGGAACAGGTAACCATTCGTGTAGATAATAAATCTGCATTTAAGTTGTCCAAAAACCCGGTGTTTCATGGCATGAGTAAACATATACGAACTCGATATCATTTCATACGTGAATGTGTTGAAAACGAACAAGTAAAAGTTGAGTATGTTTCGGGAGATGAACAAAAGGCAGATATATTAACAAAGCCTCTAGCCTGCATCAAGTTCAAAGAGATGAGGAGCAAGATTGGGATTGAAGAACTTCCTAATTCCCACTCTTTGGAATTAAGGGGGTTGTTGTTGGTTAATTACCGAGTGAGAGGCCCAACTAAACAAGGTGGCTTCAATGGGCCAAGTAAAGATCCAAGGAGGTTAATGGGTTGGCGCCAATTTGTTAGCTTCAAGGTGGATCGATCAGGAGTTTTATGAGGCTATTTAGGCAAGTAATAGGGATTACATAATTACTATGAGTTTTTGTTATATTGTAATTACAATTCCTAGTTGGTCTAGAATGCATATTCTCTTAGTATAAATACATAACCAAGTATAGGGTTATGTATCAAGAGAGATTATTGTACTAGGGTTTTGAGTTATTTTCCTTGGTATAATAATAAGAGAGTTAATTCATTCTAAGAGTGAATGTTTTCTTGTTTGTTGATCACGTTCTGAACTTGAATGCTCTTCAAATCGTTCAGCCACACCATCAGTAAACCAATTATACCAATCCTCATTCGTGTATTCTTCAAACATCGGAGCTGAATCATAAATAATGTCGCCGTTGTTCGGATACTCCTCATCCCCAGTTAACTCGTCCCCGACGGGTTCTTCTGGTTCCGTTTCCTTCCAAGTCGATGATACCTTAAGATCTTGGACTTGTTTGTGAAGTCTTTTGATCTTAAGATCCCGGGGTCGGGATAGACACCATTGCTGCCTCGGGAAGCGACTTTGCAAATAGATGTTCTATCTTTTCCACCGGCATGTGAATCATCAATGTTCTTGTCGATGCCTCCGGCGGCGACTCTTCAAACAAGAAAACACTCGTCCTCACATAGAGCCATTTGAAAACCAAAGCTCTGAACGAAAATTTATAAAGATGATTTATCATATCGATGATCTATCCTATTTTTTTACATCCAAGTATGATGTGGACTTCTTATACATTTTTTGTAACTTAAAAAATTTATAAAGAAATCCACAATCACACTTGAACGAAAATCAACATGAGTTCAAAGTGATAGTTTAGAGAACTTTAAAGAAACATATGAAATCAACAGCCAACTATATAAATGAGTTAAGTTGATGTTGGTCTTATAGTCAAACGACCATGTTCACTAAAGGTATAGTCGACCGACTATGTTAAACGATATTAATCATGGTCGAACGACTATGTTAAGGTTTTTAAAGGTATAGTCGACCGACTATACCTACTTAATCAACGACCAAATTAATTAAAAGACATTAATGATGGGTATTAAATTTAAATAGTCGGGCGCCTATAAATTGTGGGAGCCGACGAACATGGTCGAAACGACCAAGAATTAAAAAAAAATCAATAGTCGTCGGCACCTCCGACATCGATGTAAGAAGGTCGTCGACGACCACTTGGGGTATGGTCGTTGTCGGGTAAGCATTTTTAGTCGCCGAAGAGTTTGTACACGTGGGAAGTTTTTATTTGCTAGAATGTGTAGTCGGCGACCACGACTGACGAAGTCAAAAGTCAAAATGGACATTTTCGAAATTTTCCCTTCTTATTTTAACATAGAATAAAAAAATAGGGTGTTATATGTATAATTCATTGAATTTTAACATTTTTTAAATGCAAATTGGGTTGTGCAGGTTACCGAATGTTCGTACAGACGAAACGAGATCAAATGGTATACTTATGATGTTTTTCATTCTTGGTGACTAATTAATTTTCTTGCAATCTGTTTCAACGTTTTTTTATGACGGAATATTCTTTCAATTAGATTTTAACTATTATATTTGACACTTTTCAAATTTGGATTTTTTATGATACATTTTTTCATTATATATGAGACTAATTATTTATTAAAAGAAAAACATGTAATTCCTGTTGTGATCTTTTTTATTATAATAAACAAGTTAAAAACAAAATCTTCAAGGATTTTTCAAATATACCTTGATCGAAGGCAGCTTTGTGAACCATGGTCTCATTTAGATTTTATCTATCATTACATTATCTTTCTAATATAACAAAACACTAACTTTATTGTGGCCTGAACTGCTTTTTATTATTTGTTGTGTTGCTCCTTTGACGAACTAGGTCACGTATTTCACCAGGTAATTATTTATGTCTGATTATTTGTTATCACACTTCTATTTATTGCATACATTTGATGTTTTGGTTTTTAATATTGTTATTATTCAACTTGCATCAATATAATAATTTTTAAATATTATTGTTTAACCCGTGTATATATACGGACATTAAACCTAATATTATATACGCCGGGGTTTAATTTATGATCTTAAAAAGGCAATGCTTATATCATTGAGAATTATTAAGTTAAACTATAATAATATTTCACTAGTACGTACTAATTAAATAAGTTTTTCTTTAATTTTATCACTTTTAAGATTTCACTCTAACATATATATGGCGGGTTTCTTACTAACTAATTATGAGAAGATTACATAGAGTCTTGTACGTAGTGTCATGACATTTATGACTTGTAAGAATTATGGGTCACTTTTATTTAAATATTTTAACAAGATTAATGACGATACCTCCGTCATACATGGGAAATAAAAAAAAATGAGGTTTATTTGAATTTTTGGTTTTAATTTGTTGAAGGACTTTAACATGAGCTTGTGGTCACGATCTTGGTTAATCGAAGAATCCTAATTTTATTTTTTCATCTAAAGCCCTAATTCTTTTCTTTGAAATAAAAAGGCCTTAATTTGAAAATCAAAACCGTAACATTCTTTTAAACAATGTTTTCTTTAATATTTTTTTGTTTATATTGTGATGTGTGTTTTTGATTTTTTAGGTTTGTTAAGGTGAATTTGCTACTCAATTTGTTAAGGTGAAATAGGAAAATAATTATATATTAGTTTTGGGACGTAAATGTTGTCGCAATACCTCAAATTGACTTTTAAAGTCAAATCCTTCATGTTATTAAATAAAAGAATGGAAAGTATTTATAATATAGTTTTTGCGACGCAAAATTCATTGCAATAGCTTATATTGACTTTTATAGTCAAAAAGTTGAATTGTTGTCGTTAATTGACCTTTTTGCGACGAAAACTTTTTGTCGGAAAAAAAATTTATCGCAAAAAGCTGTTTTTCTTGTAGTGATATCTGGTTGGTTAAAGGGGACTGTAGCAGCTTCGTGTTTGTGTGCCACAAAAGGTAAGCACTTACGTTCACTCATTGTAGTCTATCGGATCATACATACCGGATTTTAAACTCGTGTTTGATCATACAAGGGGCAGTGATAGACGAGTTGGAGAAGAATTAGCAATTATCAGACCAACACGTTGATTCGTCAAGGATGACGTTTTGGTATGAGTTGGCTTATACGTATGAAGAAAGGTAACCGTGTTTCAATTGTGTTTGATAGCGGCTTTAAATGTAATATTGCGTATGAAGAAAGGTACCTAACCGTGTTTCGATTATGTTTCGTAGTGGCTTTAATGTCTATTGTTTCTTGCTTTCATTTCTTAAACTCTCCTAATAAGGAAATTTAATTGTATATATTTGCTCCACATTCAATATATATATGAGAAACATTAATACGATTCATATTTTTCTAAGAACGGAAGTTATTGTTGAAAAGTGTTAATTAATAATCCTTTTAAGTAGTTTTTCTACTAGTATTTAAAGGGGTGCATGATGTCTTTGATTTTAATTCATTCATCCAACAATTGTTCTTGTTCATTTTGTATTCAATTACATTTAAAATTTCATTATCAATATTTTTCTTTACAATTCAAGAACAACAACCGGCCTTTATAATGGCAACTAACGTATCCAATTTTCTAAACCACCACATTATCACTCCATTTAAACTGCGTTTACCCGCCTTGTGGATTACGCTTTTGCGATTGTTTTTCTATCTCATAGAAGAATACGAATATTCAGGGTACGAAAGTCGCATGTATTTCATTCTCTCGTTTATGTTGATAAACGTGTGGATTTTAATTCGTGTTCCCAGAGGGTTAATGTTTCTGGAGCAATTTCAATTGATTTTTTATTACTCCTCGCATGCGTTAGCTTATAGCGGAGCTGTAGGACTTGTTGTTATTGCAGGGGTTTCCATGAGAAGGAGATGTGTCGCTGCTCTTGTATCAATTCTGTCGGTGCTAGCCTTGATTTACACAATGCTTTCTTTAAAGGTGATAGTGACAATAGAAGGGAGTGGACATAATCAAAGGTCCCGAGATTTCGTGGAAAGTATAGAGAAATTCACAGTAAAAACATTTTATATTGCGGTCAGCGTTGCGGCTTTTGGGCTTTTTATCTTCTTTTGCTGCAAGATTTTTGTAAGAAGAAACAAATGAGACCAGCTTAACGTTGCCGAACAAGCTGTTTTAGTTCCAGTTTCCTAGTGTACATTTTTTTTATATGTGGTTGCTTTGTTAGGCTATGAAACTAATCAATTGAGTTAACTTTTACCGTAACAAAGTGTCATGATGTCAATACTTTTGTAACTTTCTCTTATAGACATGTTTGTTGTGGTCAACTGTTGTCACAGTTAATTGAGTTAACTCTTATCGTTTTTATCGTAATTTAAGGCTACATCTTTGGCTAATGCATGTTTTTCATGGTGATGTTATGCATGCTAGCTTTATGAAGTTAAATGCTGGATTAATATCAAGTTTTGGGTACTAGTCAAGTTCGAGCTTACTTAACTAGTTCATTTATAAAGTCTTGGGGCTGAAAGTTTGTTTCAATTATATTTAGTTTTAACTCTGTTAAATGTAAACTGAATCATGTAAAAATTACAAGTTGTATTTAACTAAACTAATCCGATCCATGTAAAGCACGAGTATTTAACCTGGTAATAAGATATATATTAGTTGAGTGGGTTGGTTAAGTTGGAGAACCCTTTGTTTTTTTTTTGAAATGGTCTCCGATGTTGAAAAACTTGCTTATGGCAGCAGAAGACGTAACGCGTTCATATGAAGAAGCAAAAATATAAAAAAAAAGAATGGCTCAAGGCAATGGAAGATGAGCTTAATTCTATAAATAAAAACAACACGTGGACACTAGTCAACCCGCCAAAAGGAGAAAAGTGTATTGGTGTGAAATGGCTCTTCAAACTAAAAAATAAAGCAGACGGGTCTGGTCTGAGGTACAAAGCCCGATTACTCGCAAAGGGATATGTTCAACAAGACAACAACATGGCATAGATTACGATGAGGTGCTCGCTCCAGTTGCTCGAATAGAAACAATAAGGCTTCTCATAGCCTTAGCTGCTACTAATGGGTGTGAAATTCACCACTTAGATGTCAAAACGGCATCTTTGAATGGTGAGTTAAAGGAGACCGTGTTCATCGCACAACCATATGGGATTAAAAGAAAGGGGAAAGAGCACAAAGTCTATCAATTAATAAAGGCTCTCTATGGTCTCAAGCAATCGCCTAGAGCATGGAATATCAAGTTGGATTCAACTCTTAAAGATATGAAGTTTAAAAAATGTGCAAAAGAACCTTCAGTTTATCGCAAGAGGCATGTGCTAATACTTGCTGTGTATGTGAATGATCTACTTATAACAGGTTCAAGTCTAAGATTCATAAATGAGTTCAAAGTTGGTATGAAACAATCTTGGAGCACTCACATGTTACTTGGGTATTGAAGTATTACAAAATTAAGATGGGATTTTCATCACTCAGCAAAACTATGCTAGAAAAATACTAGAGGATACATGTATGTCAACTTGTAATCCTACACAGTTTCCGATGGATCCAGGCATAAAGCTATCTAAAGCTGAAAACGAACATGAGATTGACCAAACACAATACCGAAGAGTGATAGGGTGTTTGCGATATCTAATGCATACTCGACCTAATATGACCTATTCAGTTGGAGTGGTTAGTCGATACATGCATAGTCCACGTGAATCTCATGGAATAGCCATTAAACATATTCTAAGGCACCTGTGAGGGACAGTGAATTATGGCATAAAGTATATGAGAACCGGGTCAAAGCAGCTGATTGGTTACAGTGACAGCAGTCATAATGTGGATCCAGATGATGGTAAGAGTACATAGGGTCATGTGTTTTACTACTATTCTTCATTGACTACATGGAGTTCACATAAGCATGCGACAGTGGCTTTGTCTTCATGTGAAGCTGAATTTATGGCAGCAAATATGGCAACTTGTCAAGCAATTTGGCTGCAAGATTTACTAAGTGAGATAACAAGTGATGAGAAGGAACAGGTAACCATTCGTGTAGATAATAAATCTGCTTTTAAGTTGTCCAAAAACCCGGTGTTTCATGGCATGAGTAAACATATACGAACTCGATATCATTTCATACGTGAATGTGTTGAAAACGAACAAGTAAAAGTTGAGTATGTTTCGGGAGATGAACAAAAGGCAGATATATTAACAAAGCCTCTAGCCTGCATCAAGTTCAAAGAGATGAGGAGCAAGATTGGGATTGAAGAACTTCCTAATTCCCACTCTTTGGAATTAAGGGGGTTGTTGTTGGTTAATTACCGAGTGAGAGGCCCAACTAAACAAGGTGGCTTCAATGGGCCAAGTAAAGATCCAAGGAGGTTAATGGGTTGGCGCCAATTTGTTAGCTTCAAGGTGGATCGATCAGGAGTTTTATGAGGCTATTTAGGCAAGTAATAGGGATTACATAATTACTATGAGTTTTTGTTATATTGTAATTACAATTCCTAGTTGGTCTAGAATGCATATTCTCTTAGTATAAATACATAACCAAGTATAGGGTTATGTATCAAGAGAGATTATTGTACTAGGGTTTTGAGTTATTTTCCTTGGTATAATAATAAGAGAGTTAATTCATTCTAAGAGTGAATGTTTTCTTGTTTGTTGATCACGTTCTGAACTTGAATGCTCTTCAAATCGTTCAGCCACACCATCAGTAAACCAATTATACCAATCCTCATTCGTGTATTCTTCAAACATCGGAGCTGAATCATAAATAATGTCGCCATTGTTCGGATACTCCTCATCCCCAGTTAACTCGTCCCCGACGGGTTCTTCTGGTTCCGTTTCCTTCCAAGTCGATGATACCTTAAGATCTTGGACTTGTTTGTGAAGTCTTTTGATCTTAAGATCCCGGGGTCGGGATAGACACCATTGCTGCCTCGGGAAGCGACTTTGCAAATAGATGTTCTATCTTTTCCACCGGCATGTGAATCATCAATGTTCTTGTCGATGCCTCCGGCGGCGACTCTTCAAACAAGAAAACACTCGTCCTCACATAGAGCCATTTGAAAACCAAAGCTCTGAACGAAAATTTATAAAGATGATTTATCATATCGATGATCTATCCTATTTTTTTACATCCAAGTATGATGTGGACTTCTTATACATTTTTTGTAACTTAAAAAATTTATAAAGAAATCCACAATCACACTTGAACGAAAATCAACATGAGTTCAAAGTGATAGTTTAGAGAACTTTAAAGAAACATATGAAATCAACAGCCAACTATATAAATGAGTTAAGTTGATGTTGGTCTTATAGTCAAACGACCATGTTCACTAAAGGTATAGTCGACCGACTATGTTAAACGATATTAATCATGGTCGAACGACTATGTTAAGGTTTTTAAAGGTATAGTCGACCGACTATACCTACTTAATCAACGACCAAATTAATTAAAAGACATTAATGATGGGTATTAAATTTAAATAGTCGGGCGCCTATAAATTGTGGGAGCCGACGAACATGGTCGAAACGACCAAGAATTAAAAAAAAATCAATAGTCGTCGGCACCTCCGACATCGATGTAAGAAGGTCGTCGACGACCACTTGGGGTATGGTCGTTGTCGGGTAAGCATTTTTAGTTGCCGAAGAGTTTGTACACGTGGGAAGTTTTTATTTGCTAGAATGTGTAGTCGGCGACCACGACTGACGAAGTCAAAAGTCAAAATGGACATTTTCGAAATTTTCCCTTCTTATTTTAACATAGAATAAAAAAAATAGGGTGTTATATGTATAATTCATTGAATTTTAACATTTTTTAAATGCAAATTGGGTTGTGCAGGTTACCGAATGTTCGTACAGACGAAACGAGATCAAATGGTATACTTATGATGTTTTTCATTCTTGGTGACTAATTAATTTTCTTGCAATCTGTATCAACGTTTTTTTATGACGGAATATTCTTTCAATTAGATTTTAACTATTATATTTGACACTTTTCAAATTTGGATTTTTTATGATACATTTTTTCATTATATATGAGACTAATTATTTATTAAAAGAAAAACATGTAATTCCTGTTGTGATCTTTTTTATTATAATAAACAAGTTAAAAACAAAATCTTCAAGGATTTTTCAAATATACCTTGATCGAAGGCAGCTTTGTGAACCATGGTCTCATTTAGATTTTATCTATCATTACATTATCTTTCTAATATAACAAAACACTAACTTTATTGTGGCCTGAACTGCTTTTTATTATTTGTTGTGTTGCTCCTTTGACGAACTAGGTCACGTATTTCACCAGGTAATTATTTATGTCTGATTATTTGTTATCACACTTCTATTTATTGCATACATTTGATGTTTTGGTTTTTAATATTGTTATTATTCAACTTGCATCAATATAATAATTTTTAAATATTATTGTTTAACCCGTGTATATATACGGACATTAAACCTAATATTATATACGCCGGGGTTTAATTTATGATCTTAAAAAGGCAATGCTTATATCATTGAGAATTATTAAGTTAAACTATAATAATATTTCACTAGTACGTACTAATTAAATAAGTTTTTCTTTAATTTTATCACTTTTAAGATTTCACTCTAACATATATATGGCGGGTTTCTTACTAACTAATTATGAGAAGATTACATAGAGTCTTGTACGTAGTGTCATGACATTTATGACTTGTAAGAATTATGGGTCACTTTTATTTAAATATTTTAACAAGATTAATGACGATACCTCCGTCATACATGGGAAATAAAAAAAAATGAGGTTTATTTGAATTTTTGGTTTTAATTTGTTGAAGGACTTTAACATGAGCTTGTGGTCACGATCTTGGTTAATCGAAGAATCCTAATTTTATTTTTTCATCTAAAGCCCTAATTCTTTTCTTTGAAATAAAAAGGCCTTAATTTGAAAATCAAAACCGTAACATTCTTTTAAACAATGTTTTCTTTAATATTTTTTTGTTTATATTGTGATGTGTGTTTTTGATTTTTTAGGTTTGTTAAGGTGAATTTGCTACTCAATTTGTTAAGGTGAAATAGGAAAATAATTATATATTAGTTTTGGGACGTAAATGTTGTCGCAATACCTCAAATTGACTTTTAAAGTCAAATCCTTCATGTTATTAAATAAAAGAATGGAAAGTATTTATAATATAGTTTTTGCGACGCAAAATTCATTGCAATAGCTTATATTGACTTTTATAGTCAAAAAGTTGAATTGTTGTCGTTAATTGACCTTTTTGCGACGAAAACTTTTTGTCGGAAAAAAAATTTATCGCAAAAAGCTGTTTTTCTTGTAGTGATATCTGGTTGGTTAAAGGGGACTGTAGCAGCTTCGTGTTTGTGTGCCACAAAAGGTAAGCACTTACGTTCACTCATTGTAGTCTATCGGATCATACATACCGGATTTTAAACTCGTGTTTGATCATACAAGGGGCAGTGATAGACGAGTTGGAGAAGAATTAGCAATTATCAGACCAACACGTTGATTCGTCAAGGATGACGTTTTGGTATGAGTTGGCTTATACGTATGAAGAAAGGTAACCGTGTTTCAATTGTGTTTGATAGCGGCTTTAAATGTAATATTGCGTATGAAGAAAGGTACCTAACCGTGTTTCGATTATGTTTCGTAGTGGCTTTAATGTCTATTGTTTCTTGCTTTCATTTCTTAAACTCTCCTAATAAGGAAATTTAATTGTATATATTTGCTCCACATTCAATATATATATGAGAAACATTAATACGATTCATATTTTTCTAAGAACGGAAGTTATTGTTGAAAAGTGTTAATTAATAATCCTTTTAAGTAGTTTTTCTACTAGTATTTAAAGGGGTGCATGATGTCTTTGATTTTAATTCATTCATCCAACAATTGTTCTTGTTCATTTTGTATTCAATTACATTTAAAATTTCATTATCAATATTTTTCTTTACAATTCAAGAACAACAACCGGCCTTTATAATGGCAACTAACGTATCCAATTTTCTAAACCACCACATTATCACTCCATTTAAACTGCGTTTACCCGCCTTGTGGATTACGCTTTTGCGATTGTTTTTCTATCTCATAGAAGAATACGAATATTCAGGGTACGAAAGTCGCATGTATTTCATTCTCTCGTTTATGTTGATAAACGTGTGGATTTTAATTCGTGTTCCCAGAGGGTTAATGTTTCTGGAGCAATTTCAATTGATTTTTTATTACTCCTCGCATGCGTTAGCTTATAGCGGAGCTGTAGGACTTGTTGTTATTGCAGGGGTTTCCATGAGAAGGAGATGTGTCGCTGCTCTTGTATCAATTCTGTCGGTGCTAGCCTTGATTTACACAATGCTTTCTTTAAAGGTGATAGTGACAATAGAAGGGAGTGGACATAATCAAAGGTCCCGAGATTTCGTGGAAAGTATAGAGAAATTCACAGTAAAAACATTTTATATTGCGGTCAGCGTTGCGGCTTTTGGGCTTTTTATCTTCTTTTGCTGCAAGATTTTTGTAAGAAGAAACAAATGAGACCAGCTTAACGTTGCCGAACAAGCTGTTTTAGTTCCAGTTTCCTAGTGTACATTTTTTTTATATGTGGTTGCTTTGTTAGGCTATGAAACTAATCAATTGAGTTAACTTTTACCGTAACAAAGTGTCATGATGTCAATACTTTTGTAACTTTCTCTTATAGACATGTTTGTTGTGGTCAACTGTTGTCACAGTTAATTGAGTTAACTCTTATCGTTTTTATCGTAATTTAAGGCTACATCTTTGGCTAATGCATGTTTTTCATGGTGATGTTATGCATGCTAGCTTTATGAAGTTAAATGCTGGATTAATATCAAGTTTTGGGTACTAGTCAAGTTCGAGCTTACTTAACTAGTTCATTTATAAAGTCTTGGGGCTGAAAGTTTGTTTCAATTATATTTAGTTTTAACTCTGTTAAATGTAAACTGAATCATGTAAAAATTACAAGTTGTATTTAACTAAACTAATCCGATCCATGTAAAGCACGAGTATTTAACCTGGTAATAAGATATATATTAGTTGAGTGGGTTGGTTAAGTTGGAGAACCCTTTGTTTTTTTTTTGAAATGGTCTCCGATGTTGAAAAACTTGCTTATGGCAGCAGAAGACGTACCGCGTTCATATGAAGAAGCAAAAAAAAAAAAAAAAGAATGGCTCAAGGCAATGGAAGATGAGCTTAATTCTATAAATAAAAACAACACGTGGACACTAGTCAACCCGCCAAAAGGAGAAAAGTGTATTGGTGTGAAATGGCTCTTCAAACTAAAAAATAAAGCAGACGGGTCTGGTCTGAGGTACAAAGCCCGATTACTCGCAAAGGGATATGTTCAACAAGACAACAACATGGCATAGATTACGATGAGGTGCTCGCTCCAGTTGCTCGAATAGAAACAATAAGGCTTCTCATAGCCTTAGCTGCTACTAATGGGTGTGAAATTCACCACTTAGATGTCAAAACGGCATCTTTGAATGGTGAGTTAAAGGAGACCGTGTTCATCGCACAACCATATGGGATTAAAAGAAAGGGGAAAGAGCACAAAGTCTATCAATTAATAAAGGCTCTCTATGGTCTCAAGCAATCGCCTAGAGCATGGAATATCAAGTTGGATTCAACTCTTAAAGATATGAAGTTTAAAAAATGTGCAAAAGAACCTTCAGTTTATCGCAAGAGGCATGTGCTAATACTTGCTGTGTATGTGAATGATCTACTTATAACAGGTTCAAGTCTAAGATTCATAAATGAGTTCAAAGTTGGTATGAAACAATCTTGGAGCACTCACATGTTACTTGGGTATTGAAGTATTACAAAATCAAGATGGGATTTTCATCACTCAGCAAAACTATGCTAGAAAAATACTAGAGGAAACATGTATGTCAACTTGTAATCCTACACAGTTTCCGATGGATCCAGGCATAAAGCTATCTAAAGCTGAAAACGAACATGAGATTGACCAAACACAATACCGAAGAGTGATAGGGTGTTTGCGATATCTAATGCATACTCGACCTAATATGACCTATTCAGTTGGAGTGGTTAGTCGATACATGCATAGTCCACGTGAATCTCATGGAATAGCCATTAAACATATTCTAAGGCACCTGTGAGGGACAGTGAATTATGGCATAAAGTATATGAGAACCGGGTCAAAGCAGCTGATTGGTTACAGTGACAGCAGTCATAATGTGGATCCAGATGATGGTAAGAGTACATGGGGTCATGTGTTTTACTACTGTTCTTCATTGACTACATGGAGTTCACATAAGCATGCGACAGTGGCTTTGTCTTCATGTGAAGCTGAATTTATGGCAGCAAATATGGCAACTTGTCAAGCAATTTGGCTGCAAGATTTACTAAGTGAGATAACAAGTGATGAGAAGGAACAGGTAACCATTCGTGTAGATAATAAATCTGCATTTAAGTTGTCCAAAAACCCGGTGTTTCATGGCATGAGTAAACATATACGAACTCGATATCATTTCATACGTGAATGTGTTGAAAACGAACAAGTAAAAGTTGAGTATGTTTCGGGAGATGAACAAAAGGCAGATATATTAACAAAGCCTCTAGCCTGCATCAAGTTCAAAGAGATGAGGAGCAAGATTGGGATTGAAGAACTTCCTAATTCCCACTCTTTGGAATTAAGGGGGTTGTTGTTGGTTAATTACCGAGTGAGAGGCCCAACTAAACAAGGTGGCTTCAATGGGCCAAGTAAAGATCCAAGGAGGTTAATGGGTTGGCGCCAATTTGTTAGCTTCAAGGTGGATCGATCAGAAGTTTTATGAGGCTATTTAGGCAAGTAATAGGGATTACATAATTACTATGAGTTTTTGTTATATTGTAATTACAATTCCTAGTTGGTCTAGAATGCATATTCTCTTAGTATAAATACATAACCAAGTATAGGGTTATGTATCAAGAGAGATTATTGTACTAGGGTTTTGAGTTATTTTCCTTGGTATAATAATAAGAGAGTTAATTCATTCTAAGAGTGAATGTTTTCTTGTTTGTTGATCACGTTCTGAACTTGAATGCTCTTCAAATCGTTCAGCCACACCATCAGTAAACCAATTATACCAATCCTCATTCGTGTATTCTTCAAACATCGGAGCTGAATCATAAATAATGTCGCCATTGTTCGGATACTCCTCATCCCCAGTTAACTCGTCCCCGACGGGTTCTTCTGGTTCCGTTTCCTTCCAAGTCGATGATACCTTAAGATCTTGGACTTGTTTGTGAAGTCTTTTGATCTTAAGATCCCGGGGTCGGGATAGACACCATTGCTGCCTCGGGAAGCGACTTTGCAAATAGATGTTCTATCTTTTCCACCGGCATGTGAATCATCAATGTTCTTGTCAAACAAGAAAACACTCGTCCTCACATAGAGCCATTTGAAAACCAAAGCTCTGAACGAAAATTTATAAAGATGATTTATCATATCGATGATCTATCCTATTTTTTTACATCCAAGTATGATGTGGACTTCTTATACATTTTTTGTAACTTAAAAAATTTATAAAGAAATCCACAATCACACTTGAACGAAAATCAACATGAGTTCAAAGTGATAGTTTAGAGAACTTTAAAGAAACATATGAAATCAACAGCCAACTATATAAATGAGTTAAGTTGATGTTGGTCTTATAGTCAAACGACCATGTTCACTAAAGGTATAGTCGACCGACTATGTTAAACGATATTAATCATGGTCGAACGACTATGCTAAGGTTTTTAAAGGTATAGTCGACCGACTATACCTACTTAATCAACGACCAAATTAATTAAAAGACATTAATGATGGGTATTAAATTTAAATAGTCGGGCGCCTATAAATTGTGGGAGCCGACGAACATGGTCGAAACGACCAAGAATTAAAAAAAAATCAATAGTCGTCGGCACCTCCGACATCGATGTAAGAAGGTCGTCGACGACCACTTGGGGTATGGTCGTTGTCGGGTAAGCATTTTTAGTCGCCGAAGAGTTTGTACACGTGGGAAGTTTTTATTTGCTAGAATGTGTAGTCGGCGACCACGACTGACGAAGTCAAAAGTCAAAATGGACATTTTCGAAATTTTCCCTTCTTATTTTAACATAGAATAAAAAAATAGGGTGTTATATGTATAATTCATTGAATTTTAACATTTTTTAAATGCAAATTGGGTTGTGCAGGTTACCGAATGTTCGTACAGACGAAACGAGATCAAATGGTATACTTATGATGTTTTTCATTCTTGGTGACTAATTAATTTTCTTGCAATCTGTTTCAACGTTTTTTTATGACGGAATATTCTTTCAATTAGATTTTAACTATTATATTTGACACTTTTCAAATTTGGATTTTTTATGATACATTTTTTCATTATATATGAGACTAATTATTTATTAAAAGAAAAACATGTAATTCCTGTTGTGATCTTTTTTATTATAATAAACAAGTTAAAAACAAAATCTTCAAGGATTTTTCAAATATACCTTGATCGAAGGCAGCTTTGTGAACCATGGTCTCATTTAGATTTTATCTATCATTACATTATCTTTCTAATATAACAAAACACTAACTTTATTGTGGCCTGAACTGCTTTTTATTATTTGTTGTGTTGCTCCTTTGACGAACTAGGTCACGTATTTCACCAGGTAATTATTTATGTCTGATTATTTGTTATCACACTTCTATTTATTGCATACATTTGATGTTTTGGTTTTTAATATTGTTATTATTCAACTTGCATCAATATAATAATTTTTAAATATTATTGTTTAACCCGTGTATATATACGGACATTAAACCTAATATTATATACGTCGGGGTTTAATTTATGATCTTAAAAAGGCAATGCTTATATCATTGAGAATTATTAAGTTAAACTATAATAATATTTCACTAGTACGTACTAATTAAATAAGTTTTTCTTTAATTTTATCACTTTTAAGATTTCACTCTAACATATATATGGCGGGTTTCTTACTAACTAATTATGAGAAGATTACATAGAGTCTTGTACGTAGTGTCATGACATTTATGACTTGTAAGAATTATGGGTCACTTTTATTTAAATATTTTAACAAGATTAATGACGATACCTCCGTCATACATGGGAAATAAAAAAAAAATGAGGTTTATTTGAATTTTTGGTTTTAATTTGTTGAAGGACTTTAACATGAGCTTGTGGTCACGATCTTGGTTAATCGAAGAATCCTAATTTTATTTTTTCATCTAAAGCCCTAATTCTTTTCTTTGAAATAAAAAGGCCTTAATTTGAAAATCAAAACCGTAACATTCTTTTAAACAATGTTTTCTTTAATATTTTTTTGTTTATATTGTGATGTGTGTTTTTGATTTTTTAGGTTTGTTAAGGTGAATTTGCTACTCAATTTGTTAAGGTGAAATAGGAAAATATTTATATATTAGTTTTGGGACGTAAATGTTGTCGCAATACCTCAAATTGACTTTTAAAGTCAAATCCTTCATGTTATTAAATAAAAGAATGGAAAATATTTATAATATAGTTTTTGCGACGCAAAATTCATTGCAATAGCTTATATTGACTTTTATAGTCAAAAAGTTGAATTGTTGTCGTTAATTGACCTTTTTGCGACGAAAACTTTTTGTCGGAAAAAAAATTTATCGCAAAAAGCTGTTTTTCTTGTAGTGATATCTGGTTGGTTAAAGGGGACTGTAGCAGCTTCGTGTTTGTGTGCCACAAAAGGTAAGCACTTACGTTCACTCATTGTAGTCTATCGGATCATACATACCGGATTTTAAACTCGTGTTTGATCATACAAGGGGCAGTGATAGACGAGTTGGAGAAGAATTAGCAATTATCAGACCAACACGTTGATTCGTCAAGGATGACGTTTTGGTATGAGTTGGCTTATACGTATGAAGAAAGGTAACCGTGTTTCAATTGTGTTTGATAGCGGCTTTAAATGTAATATTGCGTATGAAGAAAGGTACCTAACCGTGTTTCGATTATGTTTCGTAGTGGCTTTAATGTCTATTGTTTCTTGCTTTCATTTCTTAAACTCTCCTAATAAGGAAATTTAATTGTATATATTTGCTCCACATTCAATATATATATGAGAAACATTAATACGATTCATATTTTTCTAAGAACGGAAGTTATTGTTGAAAAGTGTTAATTAATAATCCTTTTAAGTAGTTTTTCTACTAGTATTTAAAGGGGTGCATGATGTCTTTGATTTTAATTCATTCATCCAACAATTGTTCTTGTTCATTTTGTATTCAATTACATTTAAAATTTCATTATCAATATTTTTCTTTACAATTCAAGAACAACAACCGGCCTTTATAATGGCAACTAACGTATCCAATTTTCTAAACCACCACATTATCACTCCATTTAAACTGCGTTTACCCGCCTTGTGGATTACGCTTTTGCGATTGTTTTTCTATCTCATAGAAGAATACGAATATTCAGGGTACGAAAGTCGCATGTATTTCATTCTCTCGTTTATGTTGATAAACGTGTGGATTTTAATTCGTGTTCCCAGAGGGTTAATGTTTCTGGAGCAATTTCAATTGATTTTTTATTACTCCTCGCATGCGTTAGCTTATAGCGGAGCTGTAGGACTTGTTGTTATTGCAGGGGTTTCCATGAGAAGGAGATGTGTCGCTGCTCTTGTATCAATTCTGTCGGTGCTAGCCTTGATTTACACAATGCTTTCTTTAAAGGTGATAGTGACAATAGAAGGGAGTGGACATAATCAAAGGTCCCGAGATTTCGTGGAAAGTATAGAGAAATTCACAGTAAAAACATTTTATATTGCGGTCAGCGTTGCGGCTTTTGGGCTTTTTATCTTCTTTTGCTGCAAGATTTTTGTAAGAAGAAACAAATGAGACCAGCTTAACGTTGCCGAACAAGCTGTTTTAGTTCCAGTTTCCTAGTGTACATTTTTTTTATATGTGGTTGCTTTGTTAGGCTATGAAACTAATCAATTGAGTTAACTTTTACCGTAACAAAGTGTCATGATGTCAATACTTTTGTAACTTTCTCTTATAGACATGTTTGTTGTGGTCAACTGTTGTCACAGTTAATTGAGTTAACTCTTATCGTTTTTATCGTAATTTAAGGCTACATCTTTGGCTAATGCATGTTTTTCATGGTGATGTTATGCATGCTAGCTTTATGAAGTTAAATGCTGGATTAATATCAAGTTTTGGGTACTAGTCAAGTTCGAGCTTACTTAACTAGTTCATTTATAAAGTCTTGGGGCTGAAAGTTTGTTTCAATTATATTTAGTTTTAACTCTGTTAAGTGTAAACTGAATCATGTAAAAATTACAAGTTGTATTTAACTAAACTAATCCGATCCATGTAAAGCACGAGTATTTAACCTGGTAATAAGATATATATTAGTTGAGTGGGTTGGTTAAGTTGGAGAACCCTTTGTTTTTTTTTGAAATGGTCTCCGATGTTGAAAAACTTGCTTATGGCAGCAGAAGACGTACCGCGTTCATATGAAGAAGCAAAAAAAAAAAAAAAAGAATGGCTCAAGGCAATGGAAGATGAGCTTAATTCTATAAATAAAAACAACACGTGGACACTAGTCAACCCGCCAAAAGGAGAAAAGTGTATTGGTGTGAAATGGCTCTTCAAACTAAAAAATAAAGCAGACGGGTCTGGTCTGAGGTACAAAGCCCGATTACTCGCAAAGGGATATGTTCAACAAGACAACAACATGGCATAGATTACGATGAGGTGCTCGCTCCAGTTGCTCGAATAGAAACAATAAGGCTTCTCATAGCCTTAGCTGCTACTAATGGGTGTGAAATTCACCACTTAGATGTCAAAACGGCATCTTTGAATGGTGAGTTAAAGGAGACCGTGTTCATCGCACAACCATATGGGATTAAAAGAAAGGGGAAAGAGCACAAAGTCTATCAATTAATAAAGGCTCTCTATGGTCTCAAGCAATCGCCTAGAGCATGGAATATCAAGTTGGATTCAACTCTTAAAGATATGAAGTTTAAAAAATGTGCAAAAGAACCTTCAGTTTATCGCAAGAGGCATGTGCTAATACTTGCTGTGTATGTGAATGATCTACTTATAACAGGTTCAAGTCTAAGATTCATAAATGAGTTCAAAGTTGGTATGAAACAATCTTGGAGCACTCACATGTTACTTGGGTATTGAAGTATTACAAAATTAAGATGGGATTTTCATCACTCAGCAAAACTATGCTAGAAAAATACTAGAGGAAACATGTATGTCAACTTGTAATCCTACACAGTTTCCGATGGATCCAGGCATAAAGCTATCTAAAGCTGAAAACGAACATGAGATTGACCAAACACAATACCGAAGAGTGATAGGGTGTTTGCGATATCTAATGCATACTCGACCTAATATGACCTATTCAGTTGGAGTGGTTAGTCGATACATGCATAGTCCACGTGAATCTCATGGAATAGCCATTAAACATATTCTAAGGCACCTGTGAGGGACAGTGAATTATGGCATAAAGTATATGAGAACCGGGTCAAAGCAGCTGATTGGTTACAGTGACAGCAGTCATAATGTGGATCCAGATGATGGTAAGAGTACATGGGGTCATGTGTTTTACTACTATTCTTCATTGACTACATGGAGTTCACATAAGCATGCGACAGTGGCTTTGTCTTCATGTGAAGCTGAATTTATGGCAGCAAATATGGCAACTTGTCAAGCAATTTGGCTGCAAGATTTACTAAGTGAGATAACAAGTGATGAGAAGGAACAGGTAACCATTCGTGTAGATAATAAATCTGCTTTTAAGTTGTCCAAAAACCCGGTGTTTCATGGCATGAGTAAACATATACGAACTCGATATCATTTCATACGTGAATGTGTTGAAAACGAACAAGTAAAAGTTGAGTATGTTTCGGGAGATGAACAAAAGGCAGATATATTAACAAAGCCTCTAGCCTGCATCAAGTTCAAAGAGATGAGGAGCAAGATTGGGATTGAAGAACTTCCTAAT
Organism: Tagetes erecta; assembly: GCA_030867185.1. NCBI lineage: Eukaryota > Viridiplantae > Streptophyta > Magnoliopsida > Asterales > Asteraceae > Tagetes > Tagetes erecta. The sequence goes on along the minus strand of CM061488.1, from coordinate 81,608,486 downwards.
TCCCACTCTTTGGAATTAAGGGGGTTGTTGTTGGTTAATTACCGAGTGAGAGGCCCAACTAAACAAGGTGGCTTCAATGGGCCAAGTAAAGATCCAAGGAGGTTAATGGGTTGGCGCCAATTTGTTAGCTTCAAGGTGGATCGATCAGGAGTTTTATGAGGCTATTTAGGCAAGTAATAGGGATTACATAATTACTATGAGTTTTTGTTATATTGTAATTACAATTCCTAGTTGGTCTAGAATGCATATTCTCTTAGTATAAATACATAACCAAGTATAGGGTTATGTATCAAGAGAGATTATTGTACTAGGGTTTTGAGTTATTTTCCTTGGTATAATAATAAGAGAGTTAATTCATTCTAAGAGTGAATGTTTTCTTGTTTGTTGATCACGTTCTGAACTTGAATGCTCTTCAAATCGTTCAGCCACACCATCAGTAAACCAATTATACCAATCCTCATTCGTGTATTCTTCAAACATCGGAGCTGAATCATAAATAATGTCGCCGTTGTTCGGATACTCCTCATCCCCAGTTAACTCGTCCCCGACGGGTTCTTCTGGTTCCGTTTCCTTCCAAGTCGATGATACCTTAAGATCTTGGACTTGTTTGTGAAGTCTTTTGATCTTAAGATCCCGGGGTCGGGATAGACACCATTGCTGCCTCGGGAAGCGACTTTGCAAATAGATGATCTATCTTTTCCACCGGCATGTGAATCATCAATGTTCTTGTCGATGCCTCCGGCGGCGACTCTTCAAACAAGAAAACACTCGTCCTCACATAGAGCCATTTGAAAACCAAAGCTCTGAACGAAAATTTATAAAGATGATTTATCATATCGATGATCTATCCTATTTTTTTACATCCAAGTATGATGTGGACTTCTTATACATTTTTTGTAACTTAAAAAATTTATAAAGAAATCCACAATCACACTTGAACGAAAATCAACATGAGTTCAAAGTGATAGTTTAGAGAACTTTAAAGAAACATATGAAATCAACAGCCAACTATATAAATGAGTTAAGTTGATGTTGGTCTTATAGTCAAACGACCATGTTCACTAAAGGTATAGTCGACCGACTATGTTAAACGATATTAATCATGGTCAAACGACTATGTTAAGGTTTTTAAAGGTATAGTCGACCGACTATACCTACTTAATCAACGACCAAATTAATTAAAAGACATTAATGATGGGTATTAAATTTAAATAGTCGGGCGCCTATAAATTGTAGGAGCCGACGAACATGGTCGAAACGACCAAGAATTAAAAAAAAATCAATAGTCGTCGGCACCTCCGACATCGATGTAAGAAGGTCGTCGACGACCACTTGGGGTATGGTCGTTGTCGGGTAAGCATTTTTAGTCGCCGAAGAGTTTGTACACGTGGGAAGTTTTTATTTGCTAGAATGTGTAGTCGGCGACCACGACTGACGAAGTCAAAAGTCAAAATGGACATTTTCGAAATTTTCCCTTCTTATTTTAACATAGAATAAAAAAATAGGGTGTTATATGTATAATTCATTAAATTTTAACATTTTTTAAATGCAAATTGGGTTGTGCAGGTTACCGAATGTTCGTACAGACGAAACGAGATCAAATGGTATACTTATGATGTTTTTCATTCTTGGTGACTAATTAATTTTCTTGCAATCTGTATCAACGTTTTTTTATGACGGAATATTCTTTCAATTAGATTTTAACTATTATATTTGACACTTTTCAAATTTGGATTTTTTATGATACATTTTTTCATTATATATGAGACTAATTATTTATTAAAAGAAAAACATGTAATTCCTGTTGTGATCTTTTTTATTATAATAAACAAGTTAAAAACAAAATCTTCAAGGATTTTTCAAATATACCTTGATCGAAGGCAGCTTTGTGAACCATGGTCTCATTTAGATTTTATCTATCATTACATTATCTTTCTAATATAACAAAACACTAACTTTATTGTGGCCTGAACTGCTTTTTATTATTTGTTGTGTTGCTCCTTTGACGAACTAGGTCACGTATTTCACCAGGTAATTATTTATGTCTGATTATTTGCTATCACACTTCTATTTATTGCATACATTTGATGTTTTGGTTTTTAATATTGTTATTATTCAACTTGCATCAATATAATAATTTTTAAATATTATTATTTAACCCGTGTATATATACGGACATTAAACCTAATATTATATACGCCGGGGTTTAATTTATGATCTTAAAAAGGCAATGCTTATATCATTGAGAATTATTAAGTTAAACTATAATAATATTTCACTAGTACGTACTAATTAAATAAGTTTTTCTTTAATTTTATCACTTTTAAGATTTCACTCTAACATATATATGGCGGGTTTCTTACTAACTAATTATGAGAAGATTACATAGAGTCTTGTACGTAGTGTCATGACATTTATGACTTGTAAGAATTATGGGTCACTTTTATTTAAATATTTTAATAAGATTAATGACGATACCTCCGTCATACATGGGAAATAAAAAAAATGAGGTTTATTTGAATTTTTGGTTTTAATTTGTTGAAGGACTTTAACATGAGCTTGTGGTCACGATCTTGGTTAATCGAAGAATTCTAATTTTATTTTTTCATCTAAAGCCCTAATTCTTTTCTTTGAAATAAAAAGGCCTTAATTTGAAAATCAAAACCGTAACATTCTTTTAAACAATGTTTTCTTTAATATTTTGTTGTTTATATTGTGATGTGTGTTTTTGATTTTTTAGGTTTGTTAAGGTGAATTTGCTACTCAATTTGTTAAGGTGAAATAGGAAAATAATTATATATTAGTTTTGCGACGTAAATGTTGTCGCAATACCTCAAATTGACTTTTAAAGTCAAATCCTTCATGTTATTAAATAAAAGAATGGAAAGTATTTATAATATAGTTTTTGCGACGCAAAATTCATTGCAATAGCTTATATTGACTTTTATAGTCAAAAAGTTGAATTGTTGTCGTTAATTGACCTTTTTGCGACGAAAACTTTTTGTCGGAAAAAAAATTTATCGCAAAAAGCTGTTTTTCTTGTAGTGATATCTGGTTGGTTAAAGGGGACAGTAGCAGCTTCGTGTTTGTGTGCCACAAAAGGTAAGCACTTAAGTTCACTCATTGTAGTCTATCGGATCATATATACATATATACCGGATTTTAAACTCGTGTTTGATCATACAAGGGCAGTGATAGACGAGTTGGAGAAGAATTAGCAATTATCAGACCAACACGTTGAGTCGTCAAGGATGAAGTTTTGGTATGAGTTGGCTTATACGTATGAACAAAGGTAACCGTGTTTCGATTGTGTTTCGTAGCGTCTTTAAATGTAATATTGCGTATGAAGAAAGGTACGTTGAAAAGTGTAATATTGCGTCTTTAAACTCTTCTAATTAACATAAATGGAATATTGTTGCAGAAAATTTAATTCTATCTATTTGCTCCACATTCAATATATATATGAGAAACATTAATACGATTCATATTTTTTCTAAGAACAGAAGTTATTGTTCTTGTTCATTCATCCAATTGTTCTTGTTCATTTTGTATTCAATTACGTTTAAAATTTCATTATCAATATTTTTCTTTACAATTCAAGAACAACAACCGGCCTTTATATATAATGGCAACTAACGTATCCAATTTTCTAAACCACCATATTATCACTCCATTTAAACTGCGTTTACCCACCTTGTGGATTACGCTTTTGCGATTGTTTTTCTATCTCATAGAAGAATACGAATATTCGGGGTACGAAAGTCGCATGTATTTCATTCTCTCGTTTATGTTGATAAACGTGTGGATTTTAATTCGTGTTCCTAGTGGGTTAATGTTTCTGGAGCAATTTCAATTGATTTTTTATTACTCCTCGCATGCATTAGCTTATAGCGGAGTTGTAGGACTTATTGTTATTGCAGGGGTTTCCATGAGAAGGAGATGTGTCGCTGCTCTTGTATCAATTCTGTCGGTGCTAGCCTTGATTTACACAATGCTTTCTTTGAAGGTGATAGTGACGATAGAAGGGAGTGGACATAATCAAAGGTCCCGAGATTTCGTGGAAAGTATAGAGAAATTCACAGTTAAAACATTTAATATTGCGGTCAGCGGTGCGGCTTTTGGGCTTTTTATCTTCTTTTGCTGCAAGATTTTTGTAAGAAGAAACAAAGGAGACCAGCTTAACGTTGCCGAATGAGCTGTTTTAGTTCCAGTTTTCTAGTTTACCTTTTTTTTAAATGTGGTTGCTTTGTTAGGCTATGAAACTGATCAATTGAGTTAACTTTTACCGTAACAAAGTGTCATGATATCAGTACTTTTGTAACTTTCTCTTATAGTTAATTGAGTTAACTCTTATCGTTTTTATCGTAATTTAAGGCTACATCTTTGGCTAATGCATGTTTCTCATGGTGATGTTATGCATGCTAGCTTTATGAAGTTAAATGCTGGAAATATCAAGTTTTGGGTACGAGTTAAGTTCGAGCTTACTTAAGTAGTTCATTTATAAAGTCTTGGGGCTGAAAGTTTGTTTTAATTATTATTTAGTTTTAACTCTGTTAAATGTAAACTGAATCATGTAAAAATTACAAGTTGTATTTAACTAAACTAATCCATGTAAAGCACGGGTATTTAATATATTAGTTGAGTGGGTTGGTTAAGTTGGAGAACCCTTTGTTTTTTTTTAATGTTTCGTGTGTATATTTCCTACTTCTTAGCGACTTGCTTTTTAACTTGTCAATCGTCACTAATGCTAATTAGTTCGATTGTTCGCTAATTTGTTATTGAAGTTTATCTTTTTTTGTAGTGATGCTACAAGGCATATGTATGTTCGTCGTTAACAATGTATAATATTAGTAACTTAGTTATCTGTGTATTACATTGGCTGAAAACCAGAGGTGGCCATGAGCAAGTGTGTCATGGCCGACCGCTCAGGATACTAACTTGACGGGGGGCACCAAATATATATAAAAAAATTATATTATATATTTTTTTTTTATAATACATAAGTGCATGCAATTAAAGTCCATTGCATCAGTTTAAGCCCACTGCACCAACTACTATTAAAAGCCCAATGCACAAAATATAGCCCTCCGCACCAATTGCAGCAAAAAAACGTAAAACGGTAAAAGGGTCGGGCAAGTGGGCAGCAGCGGCAGATTCAGAGACGTTGTAGCGAGGGTACAGCAGATTGCATCAAGATTGCGACGATTTGGAGACTAGATTTTGTTATGTTTATTTATCGCACGTTCGTTTTTTGGGTTAAAAAATCCTATATAATAAAAAAAACCAATTTCATCTACTTGTCATAATATTAAGCAATACTTGCCACATGACAATTTATTAAACTACTTTTGCCACATGGCTTCATAAATTACACCTAAAAAATATACACACAGGTTTATTTTTACTCAAAATCTGAAACCACGCGGATCTTTTGTTTGATCTGGAGAAACCAAACCACACAATTAAACCCATCTTATGTAATTTCAAACATTTTTTTAATTGACAGCTTATTTTAAAACAATCGCGTGTAAAACACGGGTATCTAACCTAGTTGGTTTATACAACTTAGTGTGTTGGTGTTCGGGGAGAGGGTGGGGGTGGGGGGGGGGGGGGTTCGGTCCACACTCAAAGCCTATTTCGATCCGAAACACAATCAAGATGATAAAAACGTTATCCTCCGTCTCTATTGATTTCACAAACTGTCCTACGAACGAATCAATCAAACTAGAGCACCGCGTGCTTTTTACCTTCAACATGATGTATCATTAATTTCTTGCGTTGGTTGAATTTTTTAATTCTAGCTTATTGTTTTAATAAAATTCCTACCATTCATGGTTTTATTTATGTTAAATATTGTTGGTGTTGAACAACCAACGTCAACTTACTATATTTGTATTTGCTATTTAAAAGAAAGTGCTTTCTGACAATCTAAAAATAGTGTGTAGACTATTTCAACAACAAGAATAATAATCATAAAACAAAAACCAACTCTTTGTAATATATACCATGCAAATTAAAATAAATAATATTGATATTCAAGACATTTCAAGTTAAGAAATGGGTCAACGCTACATGTGAAATGTCAATTTCTAATGAAATATTTTCTTAGTTCGTATGGCTAAATCAGTACGAGTCGGTATATATGATACCAATATGAAGATAAGTGAAACATAGTTTTATAACATTATCCGCATTTTAAACTACCAACTATCAACAGTTAGCTTTTGATGCGGTGTCTTATCACTAAAGTCTTTTCATTGTTTTATTAGATAGTCGAGATAAAAAAAATTTAACCAATGATATTAATTATTGCTAGCCTTGATGGTGTACTCTAACCGTCTTTTACTTCACTTAAACACCACATTAGTTTCATATCACTTACATTTTTTCTTTTAATCTAACCTCATTTGGTGGAAACATTAGGGGAGCCATGATTTTTTTTTCTATGGTTTCAGGATATTTTGATTCGATCAAATGTTGATGTAAATGTCGGTCAAATACTCAAATGTCGGGTTGTTTAAATGTTCGGTCGTCGGGTCGGGTCATGGAATTGGGTTTGAGACTTTGGGTTATGGAATTGGGTGGTGTCATATTTTTTTAAGCCCAATATTTAATAAGAATTTAAATAATCAAAACTAGTTAATTTTTTTTATAAAACTTGTAATTTATAAAAAAAAACATAAGTATTTTTTAAACTATTTGAGAAATGGTGTCATATATTTTTTTAGAATAACAATGGTGTCGTTTAACCACCTTAACACCTTTTATATATGTGTGTGTATGTATTATGTGTGACAAGTTTTGCCCCTTACACGCGTTAATTAACCCCCCAACGGATCGAAACACCATTAACCCCTTCTAACGCCCCTTGCAGCGCGGTGTGCTGGGCGTTAATGGCCTACTGACAGTTTAACGCCCCGGGGTGTGTAAGCAGGTCTACATTCGCGGTAATTTAGTTATAAATTGACTTAAATTTGGCCAATAATGTAATTACCATTCCTTCTAATTTTAAGGAAGTGTCATTTGTCATTATCTCATGACTTTTTAATCTTTTTACAAAATTTGGAGTAAAACAATATGACAGTGAAAACAAAGCAGTTGTGTTTTACATGTTATATAACAAAATAACACAATGACATGACAGTGACAACATCCCAAAAAATATATATGTTGTGTTTTTACATGTTACACATCATAATAATATATAACACAATAGATACAGTTGTGTTTGTACGTTACAGTGAAACATCTCACAGTCCAAAACTAAACAGTTAAACGAAATAACACAATGATAGTAACGAAGTTTATAACAAAATGGATCTATTGCGTTTTTACATGTTATTTCACACAATATATCCATTTGTGTTTGTACTTTACAGTGAAACATATCATAGTCCAAAGCACAACGACAGTGATGAACTTCACAATAAAATGAATCAATGGTGTATTGTGTTTTTTCATGTTAGATAACAAAATAATGACGCACTATCAATTTTCTCATGGCTAATAGAAAATTTGAAGTTATTTACTGTTGAGCCACCACGTTTTTTTGTAGCATTTTATCTTTATTTAATTATAGATTGACGACCTACATGTTTTTACAGGCTTTCTTGTAAATTGAACATTTTTTAGTATAATTATACTTTAATAAACAAATACCATGTTTATCTCATTGTAAAATTGCGTCTAGTAACTTTTGTTGAGGTAAAAAAAATCTTAACTTAAAAATTATTCAAAATTTATGTCCCTGTTTGTTTCTTTTACTACATTTGGATGATTTATAGCAATCAATAATAATATGGGGCTTCTTGAAACCAATTATTAAGGGTGATACTATCCGCACATCCCTGGTTTTAATTGTACATCTCTTATAGGAACCGTATTGCCCTAGACGGTTCCTATAGGGTTAATATCATTAAATGCAAGCTCTAATAGGAACCGTATAGGGCAATACGGTTCCTATGCCAACAATATGAACTGTATAGGCCAATACACCCAAGGTAATATGTCCGTTGCTGCTGCGAATTTATTATGGCTGATGTTTAAAAGCCCAATAGGAACCGTATTGGGCAATACGATTCCTATTGGGGTTTGGTTGGTGAGTCATTAATCCAATACGATTCCTATTGAGCAATACGGTTCCCGTTTAACCAGATGTCTCCTACAAACCCAACACTCTTTGACGGGTTTTTTCAAACAAAACCACAAAATAGTATTTCTTAACAAAAATATATCAAGATGCCGTTTTTTGATTTAGGCGATTATTCGAACTAATCAAACCCGAATGAATCATACGTCTCGGAAAGTAAAATCGATGTCGGTGTTGAACAAGGGGAGGACGAGGTTGCATCTGGTGTTCATTGTAGTAGTGACAAGTTTCAGCTGCCGGATTTGAACGAAGTGTACGTAGAAGAACCTAAAAGTTATCCACGGTACCGATATGGGACTTGTCATTCGCATGCGGAAGTAAATCGTGATTATGAGTATGAGGAAGATGATAATGATTTCGAGGAATCTGATGACGAGGAGAAAGATGGTAATGAAGAGGATGATTTCGATGAACCGATGTCTCTTTTGAAACAAACCAGGTTTGACATTTCGGTTACCTTACGTGTTTTTTAATATATTTTGTGTTTTTTTACATTTTCATCGATATATAGTGTGTTTTATATTGTTTTTATTTTTATGAAATACGTTATATATATTGTTTACAAATAACTTCAATACATTTTAGAGAGAAAGTTCATTTTGCTTTAGGAATTTGGATCCGTTGAAGAGTTGAAAGCTTGGGTTTATTAAAGGGCAATTGCGAGTAATTTTATCATTGTGACCAAACAAACTATTTCAAAAAAAGATCATTTAGAAAATAATAGGATAACAAAGATATGGTTATGTTGTGACCGTGGTGGCGAATACAATAGCAGAGCTACACAACGACGTTCTGGTAGCAAAAGATTGGTTGTCCATTTAGTCTGGTAGGAAGATTAAACTCAAAGAGTGATGGTTATAGGTTAGAGGTGAAAGAGGCGAAACATAACCATGTAGCTTCACAACATCTAGAGGGTCATGCGTTTGCAAGGAGACTAACCCCGGACGAAGAACAGTTGGTGGAGATTCTTCATTCTCAAAACTTGGAGCCAGCTAACATTCTTTTGACAATAAGAAATCAAAACCCACATAGCGGGTGCATCCTAGGGGTGTACACGGTTCGGTTTCAAACCGCGAAACCGTCCAAACCGCTCATCGGTTTGGTTTCACGGTCGGTTTATGTTTATACCAAAAACCGTTCGTAAAAAACCGGACCGGACCGTTATGAACGGTTTGGTTTACGGTTTATACCAAGAACCGTTTGTAAAAAACCGGACCGGACCGTACGCGCACATGTGTGTGTATATATATATTAGATCTCATATATGAGTTCTTGCAGGTAAATTATTAAAACATCTATTAGTTTGTTGGTGATAAAATAGGTCATACTAGAATATCGATCATATATATATATAATATCATTATATATATCATTATATATATATATATAAATAATACTCCGTATACTATTAGTATATATCGTTATATTGTTACAACAAACGTAATCTTGTAATATTCATATATATAATCAATTTTCAATACCGGTACTTTTGAAAGTTTATTAGATTTTGACAAAATTTTGGGATGTTTTTTTGAGCTTTTAATCTTGGACTATAAATCTCAAACCGCGAAACCAAACCGGACCAAACCGCTCGTATGGTTCGGTTTAGGTTTGGTTTTTTACTTTAAACGGTTCGGTTTTGGTTTTTAATGATAAAAAACCGCAAGTAACGGTTTGGTTACGGTTTTATCCAAAAACCGTAAAAACCGGACCGTGTACACCCCTAGTGCATCCTACGAGGTATCCAGCACCGGCTCCGTGCAGATATTTGGATATGAGGTCGTTAACCGGGATGAAAGTGGCGACAAACATTCCTAATGTTGGTTATAAGTTTGTTAACAAAAACGGTCAGATTTGGGCATGGCAGCCTCTGGTACATCAACCAAATTTAGTAGCCGAGGAGGTTCAAATGCCTCAGATGGCTGAGCAGCGCGACGATGAGGAGGATGTTGAGGTGCCGGCTGAACAGGGGGGTCATCAACATCCACAGAGAGCTTATCGTGCGGTTAGGTTGCCTCGGTCAACCAACCAACTTCTCGAAAGGATTTTGCAAAACCAGTGTCGTCAAGGTCGCCAGATAGACCGGTTGTCTGATGAGATGGGGTGGATGATGAATGGAATGGATCAAATGTACAGGTACATGAATCAAGAGGTTCCCCCCGTCCACCACCACGAGTTTATCAAGACCAGGAACAGTTTTATACTCATCAGCCCGATCCTTCCATGCCATCTTCGTCACAGCAGCCCGACCAGTCCATGCCGTTTTTTACTCAGCCCGGCACATTCATGTCATTGTTTACTCAGCCTGGGCCGTCCACATCATTCTTTGGTCAGCTCGACTCTTCTATCCAGGTATGTTAGCTTATTTTTGTGTCATTATATACAAGCAATTTAATGTTATGTAACAGATATCTTTTATATTCTTTTAGCATCCCGGACCGTCCTTTACTCAGTCTGGCCAGACCATGCCGCTCTTTCCTGGGTCTGACTTTTCTATGCAGGTATGTTATTTCGTTTTTATGTTACTCTAAAACAATTTAATGTTTGCTAATGGGTATTTTTTTAACTTTTTATAGGCTCCCGGCACATCCGCTACTAGACGTCCACCAAATTTTACGAATAATGAGATAGGGCTGTCTGACGAGGAGTATGAGAATTGATGATGGACGAGGAGTATTTGTTTAAACTTTCAGTATCTGTATATTTTGGATAATTTTTGTTGGATCAATTATTATATATGTGTAGGTTTAATTTGTTTCGATTTTATTATAACGTAAAAAAAACAAAACAACTTATTTTAAAAAAACAAAATTATATTATAATAAAAAACCAACTTATTTTAAAAAAACTAAAATCATTTTATATAAACAAGTTTTTTTTGCCCAAAATGTAAAATGTATTATATAAAAGAACTTTAAAAATTATAAAAAACTTTAAAACGTTTGTCCCAATAGGAACCGTATTGGTCAATACACCCAAGTTTGTCCCAATAGGAACCGTATTGACCAATACACCCAAGTTTGTCCCAATAGGAACCGTATTGCTCAATACGGTTCCTATAAAGGATGTGTGTATAGTAAATTTAGGATGTGTGGATAGGGGCTGCCATTATTAATGACATTAATAAACAAGGCCAGTGGTAGTTGTGAGGGGTACTATCGTTATTTCACAACGTTAGCTAGTTTTCCCTCCAAACAACAACAAAGTGATGTCCTGTGAATTATTAAATAACCTAGTTGACATCTCGATGCTTCCAAACAAATGTTTTTTTCATTTTTGTTTTTGGTTTCTAGAACTTTTCAACTCAGAGGTGATAAATGTTATAACGTTTATAGTATGGGGTTGAAAATCACAGGAGACATAATTTATATTTTACACAGGGGCGAGAACAATATATATATATAAATTTAAAGTATTAGGATAAAAATTGACACTTCTGTTGAAAAACGCACGAGATCGGCACTCATCCCAGCCCTCATAAGGATACGCCGTTGCACCTCAGTGTTGTATTATACTGAATTATAATACCAAAATCCAAAACCAACTACTTATACGTGGTATGCAAATCTAATGGAACAAAATTGTTATAAATTAATGGATTATACTATTTTCTAGAGCAAAAATACTATACAGTACTTTTAAATTACATCAAATAATATTATGTTTGGGTTTAAACCTATGATCTATCATTAAATTATTAAGTTAGAAATTCTTTGTTTTACCTCTTAATGATTTAGCTCAGTGCTTAATCATTCAGCATTTAACATTTGTTTCATAAAAAAATAACTTCTTAATGGTTTAGTTAAGTGTTGTATGGTTAAGAGAAAAAGAGATGCTGAATGGAACTTAATAAAACATATACAAATTTTACCCTCATATCTAATTCTACCCAAAAATCTCTTCCATCGATAGACTTATTAATGATTCAGACTTCTTAACTATGTAGCACTTAAGGATTCAGATTTTGTCAAATAACTCAACTAATTTAATAAGTTTTCCTTAATTTTTTCACTTAAAAGATTTCACTCTAGCATATATATGACGCGTTTCTTACTAAGCTAATTATGAGATGATTACATAGAGTATTTTAGTGTAGTGACATTTATGATTGTTCATCACAAATGTTGTGTCATTTTAAACATATGCTAATTCGGGTTGATTATCTAATACTAAAATGTTAAGCTTACATTTTAGACGGTAGTATTCTTCTTTTAATTGACTCTGAAGTTTTTGATGGTAAGTGGTGTACTTTCCAACTAAAAGGTTGTAAGTTTTACTCTTAGATAATTGGAGAAATACACACTACAAGAAAATGGGTCTATAGGGACGACATTAGTCTCGGCTATAGGGACGACAAGTCGTTTCTATAGAGTATAGCGACGGCAAGTCGTCCCAAAACCGTCGTCTCTGTAGTTTCGTCCCATTTGCAGGAAAAAAGCCGTCACTACAGGTGTCGTTGCTATAGTTCGGGCTATAGAAACGACATGTCGTCCCTATAGTAATTGTCCCTAATTAATTTCAAAAACAAATTTTAATCAAAATTAAAATAAATTTCTACTTATTAAGATGATATGTCGTCGCTATAGGTTGCAGCTGGTCATGTGTGAGATTCACCTATAGCGACGACAAGTCGTCTCTATAGGGTATAGATGGATAAAGAACAAATTCACCTATACAAAGGACAGTTCGTTGCTATATGTTTTAGTTTAGTTTTTTTTAACCAGATTTTTTAAGCCAACATCCAAATCCAAACTTGAGAATTTCATGGTACAAGAAAACAATAAAATCTAGCATAAATCAAAATGTCAAACTAAACCAAAGTTCGTTTACTTAACACACAAGCATCTAACATATAAAACGGTTTATTTAATCATCACTACCACCTTCCACCATCCTCAATGCTCATCATCTGCGCTATCCTCTTCATATTCTTGGTGTTGTTGAGTTGACGATGAGGCGCCAGATTGATTAGCAATGAGTTGGTTAATTTTATTGTTTCCCGCTAGGTTTCTGGGTTACTCTATAGAGACGAGAAGTCGTCCCTATAGGGCTTGACGGGTCAAAATTTTGGTAAACCTTATAGACACGACTTGTCGTTTCTATATGGGTATCTATTAGGACGATAAGTGTCGTCTCTATAACTGTCGTCCCTATAAACCTTTTTTCTTGTAGTGACATTGAATTTTTCACAAAATATTTAAACCTTTGATTCAAATATCTAAGATAATTAAATTCTAGTTTTTAAAAGTCAGAAATATTTAAACATTTGATTTTATGATTGATAATTAATTTTAACAAAATATAAAAAATTACAGAGATAGTTATGAAAATAGTGTTTGAATATACGCCAAAATAATGGTAGGAGGTCTAGGGATTTTAAAAGAGTCAAGTGATAGCAAATAGCTTGACATATGGCGAAATTAAAGCCATGGAATCATTGATTATACCAATGACGTCAAAGCTTGTCAGAGCATTTAACTGTTTTAAAAATATATACCGATGAACAAGTTACTTTTACTCTTATAGAAATGTTTTTCGTTGACCCACAACTAACAGTGTTAAGGTTTTGTTAACAGTGACGATGATGAATATGGTGGTTTGCTAATGTTGTGCAGATCATGGTGGTTGTTTGAGATGCAGGTGGGCAAGGGTATGTAGTGGTGTTTGTGGTTGATGTTAACACCCTGCACATCTTCATCTTCATTTTGTTTGTTGTTGTTGTTGTTAAAGGTGGTGGTGGTGTGATGGTGGCAACAGTTGGAGTTAAGGGGTGGGTGGTTATATTTGGTCATGGTCAAAGTGGTGGTATTTGGTCATGATGATGTGGTTATTTAGTGGTGTGGTGTTAAGTGGTGATGTAAAAGGACCAAAACAGTCATTTAACAAAAAGGAAAAAAGGACCACAACGGCTAGTTAATGAAAAAAAATGCATTTTTGTCATTTAACACTAACGTAATAGAAAACGTTGACGGAAGGACCAAATTGATAATTTTTTGTGATTTAACACTAAACACCAAAATGGCAAAAATAAATATATAAGGACTAAAGTGGGGTTCTTTTTATATAAAAAGTATGAATAACCGTAATAAAACACTTAAAAGCTTGCTTACTGTTAAGTGAAATATTCCTTTGTAATTGCTCGTCAAAAGTTTTGATGTATGTAACGATTAGACTTACACTGTATATCAGACTTAAAAGTATAATTTATCACTTGAGAACTCTTATCACTTTAAAATTAGAGAACCTTCGAGACTTTAATAACAATATCATATCATGGCTGATATCAAATTCCTCTCGTATCTTTAGATGAAATATTCTATAGACAAATGAGGTATCTATATTGAAATTTTTGTGTAACTTTTTGTTTTAAATTGTTTTTGTTTTATTTGTATATTTTCTAGCTCCTTAACGTTAGGAAAAAAAAACCATCACCATTACTCCAATACTTCAATATCACTGGGTTAGAAACCCTTTAATATACAAGCGTTTGTTAAATGAAGTAACACGTGTAAAATGGCCAATATCATACAACCTAGAACAATTGTTATGGGGGCTTTTAATGTTGATGCTTGTAATTGTGACACATAGCAGATCACATATTTAAGAGAAAAACTTGTTGGTTTCTTAAAAATGATTTTGACAATAAAATGGTAACGTTTGAAGCAAAACACTTGACGCTATCTTATCTCAAAAGTGATCACATTTCCCCCCGAAATGAGTTGGTATCTGTTAACAGAAATGAAAACCAATTTCTTATTCACTTCATTGTCTCAAAGATACAACACTACTAACTATTTATAACCATATTATTACTAACAAACTTACTAATAACTGTCTAAACTAATCATAACTAACCACACGTGGCAACTATCATCAAGTCAACAAACAAAAGTCTGCACGTGTATATTCAACACCCCCCCTCAAGTTGGAGGTGTAACTAACCCCAACTTGCCAATAGAAACAGAATGTTGTGCAGTTGGTAAGCTTTTAGTTAAAACATCAGCAACTTGAGTTTGTGTAGAAGTATGAATCAAATGAATGAGACCTTCTTGCAACTTCTCTCTTACAAAATGGCAATCGAGATCAATGTGCTTGGTTCGTTCGTGAAAAACAGGATTCTTAGCAATGTGTATAGCTGACTGACTGTCACATTTAACTGGAATAGGAGTAATATCAGGAACATGAAATTCAGCAAGCAATCGTGTTAACCATGACAATTCAGCAGTAACTCGTCGTAATGATCTATATTCAGCCTCTGCAGAGCTAAGAGAAATTGTAGGCTGCTTCTTTGATTTCCAAGAAATGGGTATGCCACCAAGAGTAACGAAATACCCGCTAACTGAACGACGTGTATTGGGACAAGATGCCCAGTCTGAATCACAATAAGCTGATAAGTTGAAGTCAGCTTTGTTACTGAACAATATGCCCTGTGATGAAGTACTAATAAGATACCGTAGAGTATGAATAGCAGCTTGCCAATGAGGGACACGGGGATCTTGCATAAATTGGCTTAAAAACTGGACAGCAAAACATAGATCCGGTCGAGTATGAGTTAGGTAATTAAGTTTGCCAATTAACCTTCTATAAGCCATAGGATCAGACAAACAATCACCCTCTTGAGTCTTTAGTTGAATGTGAGGAGGAAGAGGACATGAAAGTGAAGGAAGATGTCCTACTTCAAATTCTTTAATCAAATCATGAGCAAACTTTCTTTGAGTTAATATCAAACCAGCAGAAGTATGAATCACTTCAATTCCAAGAAAATAGTTGATTAAACCCAAGTCTTTTATTTTAAACGACTCATGTAAGAAAGCCTTAAGATCCAAAATCTCCCCAGAATTATTTCCAGTAATCAATATATCATTAACATAAACTACTAGATGAACAATTGAAGACCCCATGGTTTTAGTGAATAAAGAGTGGTCATTAGAAGATCTAACATACCCTCTTGACTTAAGAGCAGTTGAAAGCTTGCCATACCATTGTCTAGAAGCTTGCTTCAATCCGTATAATGATTTAAGAAGTTTCAAAGCTTGATTAGGAGAAGAAAGAATCATACCAGGAGGAGGCTGCATGTAAATTTCTTCATCTAAATCCCCATGTAAGAAAGCGTTATCAACATCAAGTTGATAAATACCCCAATTCATTTTAGTAGCCACAGCTATTAAACTTCTAACAGTTGTCATTTTTACAACAGGAGAGAATGTCTCATGAAAGTCAATTCCTGAGGTTTGAGTATCTCCCCTGGCTACTAACCTTGCTTTGCATCTCTCAAGAGTTCCATTAGCATTATATTTCACTTTGTAGACCCATTTGCATTTGATAGCCTTTTTATCTTCGGGTAAAGTAACTACTTCCCAAGTATTTGTTTTACTCAATGCATCAAGTTCTTTTTGCATAGCCTCTTGCCAAATAGGTTGCGAAGCAGCTTGCTTATAAGATAATGGTTCATGAACAGTATCAAGTTGAGCCAAAAATTGTTGATTTTCAATAGAAAGATCAGAAATTGAAACAGAACTAGTGGCAGAACAAGCATGAACTAAAGTATGAGGACATGAGTTTAAACAAGCATTATTGCATACATAATCCTGCAAATGTGCAGGAGGAACAACAGTTCTGCTGGATTTTCGAATTGGAATTGAAGTTGAAGAAGTGGATGTAGGAATGGAAGAAGAAGAAGAAGACGGTGTATGAGACTGAGATGGAACAGGCTGAATGTTTGTGACAGAATCATCAAATACAGAAAAATCTGTAGGAGAAAACAATGATAAATCTGTTTTTGAAAATGAAGGAAATAAGTGTTCATAAAACACTACATCTCGAGAAATCACAACTTTCTGATTAAGAATATCAAAGAGTTTATAAGCTTTCTTACCAAATGGATAACCAAGAAAACAAACAAGGTAAAGCTCTTGGTTGAAATTTATCTCGACCAGAAACAGCAGTAGAAACATAACATAAACACCCAAAAGACTTCAAATGATTATAGGAAGGAGATTTATTATACAAAAGCTCAAATGGTGTTTTGTGATTTAACAATTTGGAAGGAAAAAGATTGATCAAGTGAGTTGCAGTAAGAAGACAATCTCCCCAAAATTGAAGTGGAAGTTTGGATTGAAATAATAAAGCTCTTGCTGTTTCTAGAAGATGTTTGTGCTTCCTTTCCACAACTCCATTTTGTTGTGGAGTTGCAACACAGGATGTTTGATGAACAATGCCTTTGGCTCTAAAATATTCAGCTTGATAATTCCCAGAACCAAGTTCATAAGCATTGTCAGATCTCACAGTTTTAACAGTGGCTTCAAATTGAGTTTCAATCATTTTAATAAAACCCTGTAAAACTTGGAAAGCATTTCCTTTTGTGGTTAATAGATGAGTCCATGTATTTCTACTAAAATCATCCACAATAGTAAGAAAATACTTATAACCATCATAAGTAGCAGTGTTATATGGTCCCCATACATCAACATGAATTAGTTCAAAACAATGAGTTGAATGTCTACTACTATGAGGAAATGGAAGTCTATGTTGCCTAGCTTTGGGACAAACATCACAATGATCAATAGTAGCATTGGAATTATTGGAAAACAAATTCAATTGTTTGAGTTTATAGAGAGGCAAATGACCTAGTCTTACATGCCAAGTGGTACTAGACACAACAGAATTACAATGAGAAACATTGAAAGGAAATGAACTGAGTGAAGTCATTGACTGTGAGTGAAGATAGTAGAGTCCATGCAGAAGTTCACCAAGAACCAGAGGGCTCTTCAGAGAAGGGCCCTGCAAGAAACAATGTGTTTCAGAAAAAGACACAAGTCCTTTAAAAATTTTGCATAGACTAGGAACAGACAAGAGATTCTTTTTAAATTGAGGGACCAAAAACACATTGTTGATGCTCAAATCAGGAGTCAGTTGTACCGTACCAGTTTTAACAACTGTCAAAACTTGTCCATTAGGAAGAACAACATAAACTGGTTTCAAAAGAGATTGTGTTTGAGAGAAAAGTTGTTAATCATGACACATATGATCACTTGCACCTGTGTCAATGATCCATTTACTATTCAAATAAGAGGTATTACAAGACATCATACCTGCAAAATTGGAATAGCTAAGAGGCTTAATGACAGGTGCAGTTTCTGAGTTATCTGATTTAGAGTTGACATGCTGCAAGAGTTGTAGAATAGTTGCATATTGTTCATTAGTAAATCCTGCCTTTGAATCTGATGAAGAAGAAACTTGTTCATCAATTACAGCATTATTTGCAACAACACGCTTTGACTTATTGAATTTAAACTCCTTAGGAAAACCAATAAGTCTGTAACATTTTGCAACTTGATGTCCAGGTTTCTTGCAATGTGAACAAATCACAGTTTTCTTCAAATCGTTAGCATTGAGTTGAGAATTTGCAGCAACATACATTGCAGCCGAATTGGAAACAAAAACAGAATTAGGATGAATTTCACGTTGTTTCTCATCTTGAATTAGTAGAGCATAAGCTTGACTAATAGAAGGAAGAGGCTCTTTCATTAAAATATTTCCTCTAACTGAATCATATACCGAATTAAGCCCCATGAGAAATTGGACCAAACGCCTATTTTCTTCTCTTTTAGCCATTTCAGTCGATACACCACATGTACAAGCAGGTAAAACATCTATAGCAGACAATTCATCCCAAATTGATTTCAATTTTGCAAAATATGTAGCTATATTAGTGTTACCTTGTGTGATGTCACATAAGCTCTTGTGTAATTGATACAACTTAGCTCCATTTGCTTGACCATAGCGATCGTTAAGTTCAATCCATAATGCTTTTGCAGTTTGAGCATAAAGCACACTCTCACTAATATCTCGTGATAGAGAATTTAAAATCCAGGAAATAATCATGTCGTTGCATCTCTTCCATAAGGCTTGTTGATTTGGATATGAATTTTCAGTAACTTGACCATTGACGAACCCTAACTTGTTCTTTGCTGAAAGAGCAATAGAAATTGCTCGCTTCCATGCAGCAAAACCAGATCCATCGAACATTTTTGAGACTAAAATCATCCCTGGATGATCTGATGGATGCAAATATAAAGGATTGGATGAATCAATTGTAATTGTAGCAGGTAGATTAGAATTGGTCGCCATGAAAAGATGATTGAGAAGATAAGAAACAAAGTAAAATGAAGAAGGATCTAGAGCACTTGCTCTGATACCATGTTAACAGAAATGAAAACCAATTTCTTACTCACTTCATTGTCTCAAAGATACAGCACTACTAACTATTTATAACCATATTATTACTAACAAACTTACTAATAACTGTCTAAACTAATCATAACAAACCACACGTGGCAACTATCATCAAGTCAACAAACAAAAGTCTGCACGTGTATATTCAACAGTATCTTATACACCAATATTTTTATATTGTTCAAAGCATGAATATATAATATTTGGAAGGAAATTAAAAGATAAATCGACACTTTGCAATATATCAATTTAAGTATTATTAGTTGTATACTAGCATGCAAGCTTTTTTCTTAACTTTTGATATTCAACATGAACATCTATATAAGTTTACATACTAGTCGTCACGTGAACCATTTTCTTTAGAAATTTTGAACTATAGTCGTAAACTAGTGATAACATGTATCTCGCGCGATCTCCTGGTGGTAAAATAACCCTCACTAACAAAACGATCATATTATATATACATATGCAACAACAAAAATAAGTAAAAGCAAACCCTATCGTTGTTAGTGTCACGACAATCAAGATGAGTACCAAGCATGCAAAAACATGTGTGGTCAATAGCAATCCCAGCCACCACTAGTTGAAGGAACATTGAACCCTTTACAAATGATAAGTTGTGTAATTTAAAATATTTAATGCATTTAACCCTTTATAAATGCTACAAGTAAGAAATAAAATAAGGTAACGAATTATTGCCAATATCATTTAATTTTGTGACACATGGACCTTGGCAGTTGATGGTTGTATGGACTTTTATTTCACAAGGTTGCATCTACCACTTCTACCAATTCCAACTCTATAAATACCCTTTCACTTCTAACAAATCCTCAACAAACATTCCAAATTTTCATATCTTCAAGTCAAAAACTTAAAATTAGCTTCCTTCATTCATTCAACCACAAATGGCTACCTCTTCCCATCACCCCTCGGCCGCTGGTGCCACCGTCGAAATCCACCCACCACCACGCCCACTTCCTAATTTCCTAGCAAGCGTTAAACTAAAACACGTTAAATTAGGATATCATTACCTAATGTCCCATCTTTTCACCCTTTGCCTCGTCCCCTTATTCGCCATCACAGTGGTACGCGTGTCCCAATTAAACGTTAACGACATCGCGATATTGTACAATCACTTCCAACACAACCTCATAACTGTCTTTGCTTTATCTGGAGCTGTTGTACTTGGATCAACTGCTTACCTCATGACCCGACCTAGACCTGTTTACCTAGTTGACTATTCATGTTACCGCCCACCGGATAACCTAAAAGTCAAATTTGATGTCTTTATGGAACGTTCTAGACTTCATGGTGGTTTTGATGAGTCAGCGCTCGGTTTCCAACAGAAGATTCTAGAACGTTCTGGCCTCGGGGAAGAGACTTATCTCCCCGAGGCCCTACACCAAATCCCCCCAGCGCCTTCGATGGCCGCTGCGAGGAAAGAAGCAGAGGATGTTATGTTCGGAGCACTTGAAAACTTGTTTAAATCGACGAAAATAAACCCTAAGGATATCGGGATTTTGGTGGTGAACTGCAGTTTGTTTAACCCGACTCCGTCTCTATCTGCAATGATCGTGAACAAGTACAAACTCCGGGGGAATATTAAGACGTTTAATCTCGGCGGTATGGGATGCAGTGCGGGAGTGATCGCTGTCGATTTAGCGAAAGATATGCTCCAAGTTCATCGCAGCACATATGCTGTTGTTGTTAGTATGGAAAACATAACCCAAAACTGGTACTTCGGTAACAAAAAATCAATGTTGATCCCGAATTGCTTGTTTCGAGTCGGCGGGGCCGCGGTGTTGTTATCAAACAAATCGAGCGATAAACGTCGTGCGAAATACAAGCTCCTCCACACGGTTCGTACACACTGCGGTTCTGACGACACCGCATTCAATTGCGTCTATCAAGAGCAAGACGATACCGGAAAAGTCGGCGTCTCACTATCCAAGGATTTAATGGCGATCGCAGGCGGCGCGTTGAAAGCAAACATTACCACATTAGGTCCGCTTGTGCTTCCCATAAGCGAGCAGGTAATTATTTATTTTAGTGTAATTGAATTGACTTGTTAAAGAATATATTCATATCACAAGTCAGGATATGCACAAACAACGCGTGTATTTAAATTTATTATTATTATTCTTAGCGTTTTTTCAAGTATTCGACTTACGAAACCCCTACACAGGTTTTATTCTTCGTGAGCCTGATTGCGAGAAGAATAATGAATACAAAACAAAAGCCATACATACCGGATTTCAAACTCGCGTTTGATCATTTCTGTATTCACGCTGGAGGAAGGGCGGTGATAGACGAGTTGGAGAAGAATTTGCAATTATCAGAACAACACGTTGAGCCGTCAAGGATGACGTTGTATCGGTTTGGGAATACGTCATCTAGCTCGATTTGGTATGAGTTGGCTTATACGGAGGCTAAAGGGCGTATGCAGAAAGGTAACCGTGTTTGGCAGATTGCGTTTGGTAGCGGCTTTAAATGTAACAGCGCGGTTTGGGAAGCCGTTAGAGCCGTGAAGCCCTCCGAGCATAATCCGTGGGCAGATTGCATTCATAAATTCCCGGTGGAAATAAGTCTTTGAGAGTGTTTAAATTCGGAAAATGAAAAAACAAAACAATATTATTGTGTATTTATGTTATTTATTGTTTTACTTTAAAACACTTTTTATGTAATTTTGTTGTAAGTTATAAAGATGGCGTGTTTGTTGAACGAAAATTAGTTCCGAATATGGATGAAAGTGACATAATGAATATGACTAGTAAGTTTTCAAACCAAATTAACATGGGTTAAAATATTTAAATCTTAAATAATGAATTTGAGAAATACAAAAAATAGGTTAAAACTAAAACGTTATTCTCCAACTCATGCCCGATAACATTTGGGCGTGTATATTTCAAGGGCCTTGTTGTGTCAACTGTTAGTGACCTTCTAAATCTACCGGCTTCCTTGCGAAATCAGTAAGCCTTATTCAAGCGTTTTTTTCGTCTTGATGTGGTGTATTTGACCACAAAGGTTTATGGATTGTATGCAACGGCGTTCATTCGTTCAACACCTTTTCTCATGGATTCCTTCAACTTTGAACCACAATAAAAGACTTCGTAACCTTTGAAATCAAGTTACAAAATAAAACGCTCACACAATGTACAAGCGAGCGAATTCATGTAGTTATATGATTCAAAAATGTAAATTCATAGTGATATGTTTGTTTTGTTTCAGGCGTGGTCATTGAAATATTTATTAGGTTTTAAGGTTTTATATATTAACCATCAAACTTATTATGTAAATATTTGGATTTTTAGTTTGGCCACCAAGTTGACATAAGTTTTAAGGTTTTATAGTTTGGGTTATAAATATGAGCTTTGAGATTTCTACTTTGGCAACTATACTTGAAATAGGTTTTACGGTTTTATATTTTCGCCACCAAACTTCACTAGGATTTCCAACAAACTTTAATTTGTATAAGTTTTGCCACTAAACATCAAATATAGGAAACTTGGGTTTGTTTAAGTTTTGTCGCTAAACTTCAAATAGAGAATTTTTTTTAATATTCATTATTTTGACATAAAGCTCTATGACAAAAATATATCTCCACTAATTTGTTTTTCTACAACCTAATCTCAACCATTAAAAGTAATTTAATGGCTGTAAATCTTTTTCATAGTGTGTATCATTTTTTATCCTTCGTAAGATAATTTGACTTTACTAAATTATAAAAACATGAATAATATAGCTGCCAATTATGGACACAAAGTTCTATTATTGAAAATATTATGAATTTGGTTAGTAGAATTACAGTTCTTCATTGTAATTCATCGAAAATCCATAGCTGTTAGGACCATCGTGATATCATGCATGGTAATTTTAGTCAGTCGTAAGAAAAAGACCACACATCGCCCTCGTTGGTAATCCATAAGAATAGGTTCACCCATCGTCCTATTTGATTAATTATCTGTTTTTTAATGGCCAACGAATACCATATGCCCGAGTACACCTATAGACGAAAGACCGCCCACGCACATCCTGCAAACACCATCATGGAATTGAAAATTCATCGTCCAGACTCCAAAGACCCAATGTGGTATTGCCCCTAGCCCACTTGAAGCGTATTGCCCCAAGTGATTAGAGTCGAACCCATAACTTTCACATTAAAATAACCATAACTCCATAAGATCCCTCCTCCAAAACCAGCTTATCGGTTTAGGCTCATTGGCTTTTAATTGTTTCTCGTTTTCATGACTTCATTTCTTCCTTAATATATATGTGAATCATTTAATGTGTCAGACAATTTAATTCTATTTGCTCAGTCGCCAGCACAATCAATTAATATATGAGAAACATGAATTGAATTGATAAACAGCTAGCAATTTCTTTATATGATTAGATATATACATATATATAGATAGATGATCATCAAGCAAGCTAGCTACCACCCTCTTTAAGACTTTATATATATGTCATTTATTCACTATAAATTCTCTAACCCTACAAAATCAAAATCAACAGTCACAAGTTGCGACATGTCTTTGTTATCCTTCTCACACATATTGTCAATATGCAAATAAATAAAAGGTCATCATCATAAGCTCATACCCACATGTTTTGGGGTGTTTGACATTTTTCTAAGAAAAGAAATTATGGTTCAAGACGTAATAATCATTTTTTCCGGATTGGGTTATAATTACTTAATTAGTGTTCAGGTGTCACCAAAATCAATTTCTAAGAAGCAAGTAAGGTTTAATTTAGTACTATATATACGTGTTTTTAAATTAAGTGGTACGTGTAGGTTAGCACTTTTTTGCTACTGATTGTTTGATTCAAATATGTTGTTAATGATAGTAACCACCTTAAATGTGCACATCCAACAAAGCTTACACTCTTGTGAAATGTTAGCTTGATTAAATGTCTAAGTCGATTTCATAAATTCTCTTATATATTGTGGTTCACCTTTTAAATTAGTGTGTGCTTCTTGAATCATTTATTAATTATGTATAACTAGCGGATATGATATCAGACAAGGTTAAATGACGAAACAATGTTTTAATTGATATTAGTTTTACCGTATTGTAAAACTCTTTTCATCATTTGAAACACTAGTTCGAGGTAAATTTACATCAATCGATTCGTATTCTACTCCCGATCAAAAGCACTAAAACGTTAGTTTGAAATCCGAAAAAACTTTCATGGCGGTAAATGTTTTTAAGGGGAGATTTTTATTAATTTTTCTTAAAAATTTTGGACTAGTATCGAGAATTTTTTATTCGGGATCTCTGGCAGGAAAGAGGTCAAAGTTTAGATTAATATAATCCAATTTTTCATAAGTAAAATATATAAAGTTCTAAAAATTTCCGATTCAACCTCCCGGTTTTCCGACTGGTCAGGTTGAAATCAACCCAAACACCCCGAAATGGACCTATTCAATTTCCGGTTTTCAATCCAACCGATCTACTAACTGATCTGATGTGGTTTTCAAAACATTACGTATTACCCTTGATTACATGAGGAATTCTATCATTTAGTTGAGTAATTGGTATTATGTCAGGTTTTCAGCTCATGTAATATATTTTTTAGCAATGAAACTATAAAAATTCAAACTGATTACTAAAATAGGGGATGGTTAAAACAAAAACCCTCTCATTTTGGAAAAACTTTGGAAACTCATTCTGGATCATTGATCATACATCATCTATGGTTGTGGTTTAATGTAGTTTTTTTTAAGGTATATTGGTTTTCACTAGTCCTAACTATCACATGTTGTCTTCTACTGGTTCCAACTATTGAATTGGCTGTCAACGGTCCCAACTTTTATCACTTTGGTAACCACTGGTCCTATCGTTAAATTTTTTTAACGCCGTTAAGTTTTTTTCCAAATTCAATACCAATGTTATAAGCATTTTGATTGGAACGATAATATAAGTCGATTGATGGAAAAGTTACCTCAAACGGCGCTCCAAACAACAAAATAGTGCTTCGATTGGGTGTTTAAACCTAACGGTGCATCAATCAAATGTAAAAATTTTATCAATCAGAGAGCCTTTTCGAGAAAACTTTTACATCAATCGACAAGTATTATCCTTCGGATCAAAAGTTCTAAATCATCGGTCTTGAATTTGGAAAAAACTTAACGGCGTTAGAAAAATTTAACGACGGGACTAGTGGTTACCAAAGTGATAAAAGTTGAGACCGTTGACAACCAATTTAATAGTTGGGACCAGTAGAAGAAAAAAGATAATAGTTAGGACCAGTGAAAACCAATATACGTTTTTTTAATAATAAATAAGTAAAAAAAACATAAGGGCAAGATAGTCACTTTTTATCTGTACTTTATTCCTAATTTCTGACATGTGATTGTGAGTTTGTAATTGTGTCATATACTAAGAAAAAAAGAGTAGATTGTATTTTTGGGTCTTTATAATATGTCATATTTTGGTTTTTGACATTTTTTTTAAATTTTATACTAAACAACCTTTGGTTTAATTAAAGAGTTGTTTTTTGGCCTTTAACTTAATGACAATTAAGTAAAAATTTAAAGAAAATGTCAAAGGATTAAAGAGGCTTTCAGTTTGAATCAATTTAAATTTCATGCACAAATCCATCTTAATCCAGTTTCGCTTCCAAGATATATGGAAATGGTTGTGTTTGATGAGTAAGCTTCGGAATGTCATTTTTTTTTATATGTTTAGGTTCAACACTCGCCAACAACTGACTTAATTTCCCATTTACATGAACAATGTCATTATCCTCAAAACAACGTACAACCTGACACAAGAGCATATATATTAAAGCTTCAAAACATAACATATATAAAAGATTAAATAAGCAAACAATCTTTTAATCTTGATCTTCAAATAAGTGACACCAAAAGTTTTGGTTCATCTTTGGTTAACTTTTGGTGATACGAACATCAAAATGTTTAGTTATATATGAGCTATACAGGGATGGAGCTATGAATAGCCCAGGGGTATCCCAGGCTACCCCTCAACTTTTGTTACGAAGTACAATTTTTACCGGTTTAAGTATAAGGATACCATTTTTTCTTTCGGTTTTAAGTATAAGGATACCCCTAAAAAAATTTATGATACCCTTAAGTGAAAATTTTCTCATAGTATACCCCTGATATTTGGTTCTGGATCCGCCACTGGAGCTATATTGGGCAAAATGATACTTTTCGTTCGTTCATTTCATTCCTCATCCATTCCATTACCTCATATCAAACAAACCCCAAAAGTTAACTTATTCAAGTCACTTTTGGTTCGTCTTTGGTTAACTTTTGGTGATACGAACACCAAAATGTTTAGTTATGAGTTATATTGGGCAAAGTGATACTTAATGGTGACAGACTGACAGCGGCCAATAACCAATAGTTAGAGGTGATTAAATCCAATAACCCTTAATAGATTGATGGAAATCATGTCTTAGTTTAATCAATAAAAATAGTCCCCATTAACATGTGCAACCATGGTAGAATTAATACGCACAACAACGCGATACCAGACGAATAGCCGATGGTTTTAACCTTTTTGCATACGCAACTAGGACCAAAACTATTATGCAAAGAACATTAGTGCATTAGATGTAACACTTGGTTGAATATAAGAATTGGCAAAATCACAATCATTTAACTTGGTGAAATTTACTCGTAAGTTACTCGAGCTTAAAATAATGTTCATCTTGTTACTGATCCCGAGCTTAAGCTCATTTAAAACTCATTGAGTATTAACTAGTTGTTTGTTTATATGACTATACTAGCAAGGCACCAGCGCGATATAACAACATTCCAAAATAAATTTGGTACAAAAAGTAACTAAATGTGAGAAGGCCAGCTCTAATATACAAACTATCAAAGTTGAGGGGCTAAGTCTGTCATTTGTGATAGTATCTTTTGTTTTGTTTTCTATTGTAATTTTTCTCAAAGTGTAAGGACTTAATTGTAACATTTGTAAGAGTTTGTTAATAACCGTTTTAACAAACTCATAACTCATTAGCGGGTCGAGTAACTGTAAACTATTTGGATTGGAACAAGTTTTTGCTCCAATGAGCTAAAACTTTAGCCCATATCTAAATAGATTTAGCCCATTTTCGATTATTCTTGGACTGAACAAGTTTTTGCTCCAATGGAATAGTTTTCGGTTCCAGATAGTTCAAATTAAAATTAGCATTTCCGTAAGATATTAGCCTATTAATTAGTATAAATATAATATAATATAGTAAAGAACATAAAAAAAAGGTTCATCATCAAATTGTCTAATTATGTTACATAAACACATTTACAAAATCAACTAGTTAATTTAATAGCTTCAAAACAAACACCATCAAAGTAACAGCAGCAACCACAATCCAAGTGTTGACTGATGAAACCACCACATAGGTCACATAGTCCGGAACATCTTGTGACATGGGGAATGAAGGGTTGATTATCCACATATAATGTTGGTAAGTGAAGGTAGTAAGAACGATCGTCGTCATCAAACTTAATGTCAAAATAAAAGAGAACACTCTCCTCTTCAATGACACCCCAAGTGCAAACAAAAACAACATACTCATGCAACAAATGAATGACGCGGTGTTGGCACTAACCATTTTGGCATACCTTACTGGAGAGCGGTATGCTGCAATAGCCTTCCCGATCTCGTACTTGTCACGGTTTTGTGACAAGGCGCTTTGTCCATAGAATCCTCCTGGAGGGTTCCAGGACAATGCAACGTTTATGTATGTGAACACGGATATGATCACAAGGAGAACCTTGTGATCTATGGTGTCTACTTCCTCCATGAGGTAGAACCATAACCGCAAAACAAATCTTCCTACCGCTCTTATGGGTGCCACGAATTGGGAGGATTGGTTTGCCATGCTAAGATCAAAGAGATTTATCGATAATATTTGGTTTGCCGTTTGTATCTCTTACCCAATATATATATAGGTATAGTTTTACAAAGCAAGACCTTAATTTGAGTGCAATTAATAAAATAACAAATATGTATGGCATCTTGAATTTTGTTAACATCCCCTAAAGTGGAAGTAGAGGAACGTGTGATGAAAGAACTCCAAGTGACGTATAGAGAGGTGTTTGATGAAAATATCCGCAACTTGAAGCTTGGTAGGAACATAACTTGTGAGGTGAGAAAAGAAGAAGATGAGCATCATATTTCCTAACTCACTATCATCAAGATTTCTATTTCAACTCTCACACGTAACATACACCCCACCAACTAGAATCCAACAACCGGTTCAATCCATACTTGAAACACTCGTATGAAAGGGTTATGACCATCTTTGACACGTAAATATATGTCCCATTTATATAAACCGGTTTAATGTTAGGAAGATTTAAACCATGCCAATACTTGACTTAATTAGCTCACGCTTCATGTAGGGGCTAGAGATATGATGTACGCAGTCTTACCAACTCTAGGTTGCACGTATATGCTTCCATGTCAATAATACGGTTCCGTATATTTTACACGACTTCCCAACATGTCACACCCTCTTCATTTCATTGTGTATTTCAACATATATATATACAAAGATGAAATGTATCATATATTCAAATACTTTACTCAATTTCATCTCATTAAAGAGAGATGTTTTACATATGGACAAGTATGGCTAGATGTGACATAAATGGAAGGTTATAGGGTATGTAGTGTACCTCATGTTTCCTTAAAAAGTAGTTGTTAATTAAGAATTTGGTCTGCTTAATTTGGTTTCGTTTGGACCACTAGATCGAACTGCTGATCAAGGTACAAAAGAGTTAACCATCCAAGCCTCTAATTTCTTGGTCCTTTTTTTATTAACGCATGTGGCTAGGTCACAAACGTGAGACTTCATGTCTCTGTCGTCGCAACGCACAACACGTAATGAAGTCAAAACGTGACAGTTAAGACCAAGACGTCGCATCACCCGACTCGATTACGTAACTAGTTTCTCTAAATTTTATGTATTGTTCTTTTGTGTACATAAACCATTTGTTAATATTTATGTATACAAATAAAACATCTGTTGGAAATCTCTAGTCATTTGTTCATGTCAATGCGTTACTAATGAGAATAGTTGCTTTCTTTTCTTATTGATGTATAAACTATAAACTACGTCACCTTGGCATCATTGGAGTTTTTTTTTCGTTTAAAATCCACCATTAAGAAGAACTAAAAGAAGGTCTTTTCCCAAAAGAGTTGTGGGGAGCCGGGTCGAGTGAACAAACACAAAACGGCCAAATATAGTCCTGCTACATTGATATTATGATGTATGTATAGTTATATACCAACTTTAAATACCTAAGCCCACCAACCCACTAATGTTGACTGATAATGACACTAGCTTACACATAGAAGAACACCGTTCAAACATACTGCGAAGTTAGTTGTGCTTGAGTGGCAAGTTTGGTGTAACTTTTCTTTTTGTAATTTCCCATGTGGTGTATTTTCTTTCTTTTTAGGCTTTTAGTTTCTTGCTAGCTACTTGCTAGTTGCTTGCTTAGTAATATTTGTCGTTAACGAAAATTAGAAATTAAATTAGAAGCTCAGTATTTTTACAAATTTTTTTAAGCTACCATACCATATTTTAAATTATCAGACTGAAAAATTACGTTGTTGGTGAAAAAAATACGAGGGCCATAACCCCTCTGGCCCCTTAAAGGTTTACAATACGGACCTACGATTATATTTTCCTTAATCAGAATTGATATTTAATAATTTTGTTACGAACTCAATAGCAAAGATGAAAGGCACATCAAAGTCTCATCGTATGAGAGTATTTGTCACTATCATGTGCGTGTATTATTAGGTTTTAGCTTCTTAAAATTTTTAATCTATCAACGTTAGACTGGCGAGGAGGTATACGTGAAACATGAAAGTAGCTTAAACCTAATCAAACACGTCCGCTTCGACGCAAAAGTTAGGGGTGGACGACGTTTGTGTTACGTGATGTGTATAATTATGTTGATACGTGTTATGTGATGGTTAGAGGTGATCTTGATCATGATTCTTTCCTCCCATTATTCATTCAACTACTCTAACGTACGTATTCAATTGTCTTACATGTTTTAGTTAAATAAATGCTCATTACATTTCTTACGCAACGTACCATTTTACATTCTTATGCAACGTACCATTTTAAATACATTCACTTTGTTAATTTGTATGTGCATTATAAAAAATAAATAGACTAATTAAACCAACGTCTTGGATCAAACATGCTAACTAAAACAACAAATGCTTGCAAATGAACACCATGACAACCAAACCGGCACCCGCAAAGCAAGTCTTCAGTACAGAGTAGCATAGAAGTAACATATGTTGGTGCCATGACGGAAAGATTATCCCCATAAGTAGTTTGATATCGTAGACGGTACCAAAAAACACAATCAAATAACAAATCTTGTAAACACACGAGTAGATTCGTCTCCTCAGCGATTCCCTAAATGCATAAAGAAAAAACATAGTCACACAACATACGAGTGACACGTCTTTCACAATGTGCATATGAGCGTACTCCGCGGGCCAGAAGTATGCCGCTACAGGCTTTCCTTTCTCGTATAGTGTTTCGTTGCCGGAGAAGACTGTTTCTTTGAAAAATCCACCAATAGGGAATTGGGTAACGAAAAAAACATTCCCCAAAGACAACATAAACACGGCATAGAGGGGATAAAATTGTAGCCCGGCATGTCTATTTTCTTGGTGAAGTAAATATTCACATATG
Organism: Tagetes erecta; assembly: GCA_030867185.1. Classification (NCBI taxonomy): domain Eukaryota; kingdom Viridiplantae; phylum Streptophyta; class Magnoliopsida; order Asterales; family Asteraceae; genus Tagetes; species Tagetes erecta. The sequence continues at coordinate 81,577,396 of CM061488.1, read as the reverse complement.
AAGAGTAAGAATTGTCCAACTGATCTTGTCATCAGGGAATAATTAAAGAAGGTTAGATGTTAAAGTGAACCAAGTGAATTGAGCATAAACCACTTTGAATGAAAAGAAATGAAAACAAAAACTCCAAGACTTCTTATATATTTGACTTACAAATATTGTTGATGATATATGAATTGTGAATACAAACACCTTTATATAGCCACTAAAACTTAACTAAGAAGAAATGTTACCACTAAGATAACTTAGCAACTAAACTATTAATAAACAAAAGATAATTGTCTCTTCCTTGCCATCCGATGAGACCGAATCGTACCGGCTTAAATATCGTCATGTTTATCATTAGAGACAAAGAAGATGGTATTGTTTGATTGTCAAAAAAATATGTGTTTTATGTTGAGAGAGCGTTAGAAAATGCGCGCATGTATACCCTCCAGGCCTTCAATATATATAGCCGGCAATAAATCGTATGTATATATATATATACTAGTATAGTGCCCGCGCTACGCTCGGGAACACACATTCAAGTGATGCTTTTAAGGATATTCATGAACGTTCCAATAAGTTTTGAAACAAAACCGTGGTAAACCGGAACACGAAATATTTTTTCAAAAATTAAATTTTTATTATAGCAATATTATACTCAAATTAAAGAGAATAAAATGCTCAGTTTTACGGTATAGTTTATTTTTTTATTAAAATGTATATTAAAAAGTTATGTATATTTATAAAACACTGAGGTCTTTAATTGTATATTAGTATTAATTTTATCTATAAGTTTCATTTTCACACCCTATCAAATATAAACCGACTCATGTACACCCCTTGTAGTAAAGGGTTAAAAGTATAAATACTTTTAAATTTTTCAGAATTTTCCAAAATATTAGGGGACCAAAAATGTAATTAGCTTTATTATAATATATTTTATATACATATTTTAAATAAAAAAATTATTATTATGAGGTAAACTCTCAAATGATGCCACATAAGCCAGAAGCTTTAAAATGGTGCCACATAAGCTTTTTTGGTTTTGCTATATTATATAAAGATATATATATATATATATATATATATATATATATATATATATTGTTGACAATTAGAGAGTAAAGTAGAGAGTTTGTACAATGATTTGAATTGAGTTGTATTCGAATGAATTATTATGAAGTAAGAGGATACAATTTATAGCCAATAAAGAACTATAATACAAGGAAATAACATAATTGTTGAAGTGGAATGAGCTGTATTTGACCGTTTGATTGAGCCGTATAATAGGAAATGATGCAAGTCTCCTCATCTCTTTGGTTACTTTCAAAATAACTTTTATTTTTAACATATATATATATATAGTTAGAGGTGCACAAAAAAACCAAAACCGGTTACAAGAACCGAATCGGACCGTAGGTTCTGAATAGGTTCTACTATTTTTCTAAATTATAGGTTCCAAAAAAATCGGAACCGGTTCCTACAAAAAACCGGTTATTGAAAAAACCGGTTCCTGAAAAAACTGATATGTTTTAGTGTTGTTACTTATTTAATGTTTTAAAAACTATATATCTTGTAATATTTAAAGTTTTTAATGTTACTACTTATTTAGTCAAAAAATAATATAACAAATTTATGACCTTAGGCTCTAAATGAAAGCCTAATGGATGGTGATGATTTGCAGCAGCCTAGCGTTCCGGCTCATAGTATAGAAAAAAACCGTTTTTTAAGAACCTGAACTGGTTTTTTAGGAACCGGTTACTAGGTTTTAGTTTTTTCACCAAAAGCCGGTTCTTGTAAGAACTGGTTCCTTTACCGTTAACAAGAACCGGAACCGATTCTTAAAAAAAAACGATTTGTGCACCTCTGTATATTGTAACATAAACCAAATAGTAAACTCAAATTCTGGTCATGCGTTTCGATATACCGTTTATAATTTTAGTTTCACTTTACCAGTTTTAGTTTTTGTGATTTTATTTTTAAAAAAAAATGGCCCCGAACACCCGAACACTAACTCTATTCAGTTTTCCGTTAAATCTCTCTCATGCAAAATAAAAATATCATTTCTCCACTCTTTTTAACATGCAACCGAGTAAAAAAGTTAACCTACATAATAACCTAGATAAAGCATAAGAAGAAATGACACAAAGATCAAAAGTGTATTTTAATCTAAACCAAATAGTAATTTAAAAATGTAAAATCAATTTGACTCGTATAATTATAACAGTTTCTAATATTTTTATTAATATTTCAATACCCCAAGTTGGATTTATTTTAATTTAAATAATCAATTATGCTAAGCTAATTCATTGTTACACTAGCTAGCCTAGCTAAATGCTTGCCTCTCCGTGTTAAATTGGTTTGTTAGTTCACACCATGTATTAAAATCGCCTGGTTCACACCATGTATTAAAATCGCCTGGTGTGTTTGGAGAAGTGACGATAGTGACATGAGAGATAAAAAGAGAGATCCGATGTTTTCTCTGTCCATTTTTTTTGATACAGCAGCTTCACTTCAAAGGTTAGGATCAATGGCAGGTCCTCAACGGATAGCAATGAGTGACATAAAGCTCTATGACAAATATAGGAAACTTGGGTTTGTTCAAGTTTTGTCGCTAAACTTCAAATAGAGATTTTTTTTATAAATATTTTGACATAAAGCTCTATGACAAAAATATATCTCCACTAACTTGTTTTTCTACAACCTAATCTCAATCATTAAAAGTAATCTAATGGCTGTAAATCTTTTTCACATTGTGTGCCATTTTTTATCCTTTGTAGGATAATTTGACTTTACTATTTTATAAAAACATGAATAATATAGCCGCCAATTATGGACGCAAAGTTCTATCATTGAAAATATTATGAATAATCCGTTGGTTGGTAGAATTACAGTTAGTCATTGTAATTCATCAAAAATCCATAGCTGTTAGGACCATCGTGATCTCATGCATGGTAATTTTAGTCAGTCGTAAGAAAAGGACCACCCATTGCCCTCGTTGGTAATCCGTAAGAATAGGTTCTAGGGCCGGTTCTGAGGATTTTGGTGTCCTGTGCGAGCCAGGAAATAAAGGGCCCCCTTCTCCGAGCACCATCGCACTAAGTTATATAAACCAATTATTTTAGTTTTTTACCCTCTAGTTTCTTGAATTCTTGTCTCCAAATATCCAAATCGTCACTACTCCCCAATTCCTAGTCGCTATCTGCCAAAAAAATGAACTTTTTTTCTGCTGGCCGCTGCTGTCGTATTTTTTCAACATCGAACAAAAAAAAATTAAGAGTTTTGTGGACTTGTTGTGGACTTATGGCCATGTGGGTTTTTAGTGAAACTATAGGCTTTTGAATGTAAAAAACAATGGGCTTTTGTGACAAATTCTCTAGCCCACACATAAGTTTTATAAAAAAATATTATATATATAACTTTTTTTTTAAAAATTTGGTGCCCCCGTCGAGCGGGTGCCCTGTGCGGTCGCACACGGTGCACCCCCCTCCTAGCCGGCCATGGGTTCAACCATCATCCTATTTGATTAATTATCTGTTTTTTTAATGGCCAGTGGATACCATTTGCCCGAGTACACCTATAGACGAAAGACCGCCCACATCCTGCAAACACCGACATGGAAAATTCACCGTCAATCCAAAGACCCAATGTGGTATAACGTACCCTTATGTCACGGAGTGAATCTTCAAACTCACGTGCGGCTCTTAGACTCCTGCTAAGATCAGCCTTGATCACCAATTGATCACCAAATGAGCAGCGATTCTACGACTAGTGAATGGAACAAGGATTGAACACAAGATGCTTGAACAAAGAACACTTGTATTACAAAGATCTTGAATACAAAGGAAGCTTGTTTACAACTTTGTGAGGTGGTCTTGAAAATGAGCCACCCTTGCCTATTTATACTAATCATGGCCTTAATCTAGATCATTCTATCTAGAAGGATCTAAGTATAATTTATACAAAATATCTATGATATTTGTAAGGCTAATTCTAGACTAATCTAGGAGGATTTAACCAAAGTATCTTGGATATTTTGGAGCTCTTGAAATCTGATCTAGATACCTTGAGATGTTGCTAGAAAATTCCGGAATCCCGAGCAAAATGAGTGAAGTTTAAGCGGGGCGTGACATTCTCCCCCACCTATTCTCGTGACGTCCTCGTCGCGCCATGCTCCTGGTACTCTCGGATCATGTCTTTGAATTGCCAGAGTGTGTCTTCTGCTTCCCAACTTGCTTCAGCATCAGGCAAATCCTTCCACTTGATCAAGTACTCTTTGTAGCTTGGCACGCCACGTCTTCGTATGGTTCGATCCGATAAAATTTCAGCAACCTCCCGATCAAAAGATGTAACTACAGCGGTTGGTGCCCGCTTGGATACCCCTCGTTCCAGATCTTCTGTATCTGCATGATAAGGCTTGAGAAAACTTACATGGAAGACTGGATGTATTTTGAGTTTGGGTGGTAATTGTAGTCGGTATGAAACTTTGCCAACACGCGCGATGATAGGGAAGGGGCCCTCGTATTTCCTTATCAGTCCTTTGTGTACTGCCCTGAAAGACTTGAATTGTTGTGGCAAAAGTTTCACCATAACCTCGTCCCCGACTTGGAATTCTATGTCTCGCCTCTTATTGTCTGCCCACTTCTTCATCTTTTTAGCTGCTTTGTCCAGTGATGTCCGAGCTAAATCCGCTTGTTGATGCCACTCCTTTATAGCTTTAAACGCGGCTGGACTGCTACCTTGGTAAGAAGCGGCTAAGGCATTTGGTGTTAATGGTTGTCGGCCAGTGACTATCTCGAATGGGCTTTTCCCCGTGGATTCGCTTCGTTGCATGTTATAAGAAAATTGTGCTACATCGAGAAGTTTGGCCCAATCGTGTTGGTTGGCACTCACATAGTGTCGAAGGTACAACTCTAGTAATGCATTAATCCTCTCAGTTTGGCCATCGGTTTGAGGGTGGAAGCTTGTCGAGAAATTCAAATCTGTCCCTGCTATTTTAAATAATTCCGACCAAAACTTGCCAGTAAAGCGAGGGTCACGGTCACTTACAATGGTTTGCGGAATGCCCCAGTACTTTACCACATTTTTGAAAAACAGTCGTGCTGTCTCGGCTGCAGTGACATCAGGAGAAGCAGGGATGAATGTACCATACTTGGAGAATCGATCCACTATCACGATTATACTACCGTAGCCGTCTGATTTTGGGAGACATGTAATGAAGTCCATTGAAATACTCTCCCATGGGCCATTAGGTATTGGCAACGGTTCGAGCAAGCCCCCGGGTCGTCGTTGCTCAATCTTGTCTTGTTGACAGATCAGGCATGTTCGTACGTATGCTTCAATATCGTCCCTCATGCGTGGCCAGTAGAAAGTATCCTCGATTAACGCCAGTGTACGTTTGATTCCTGGGTGACCAGCCCACTTAGAGTCATGGCATTCTTTCATAATTTTACGCCTTAAATCGCCCCATCTTGGTCCAAAGAGCCGGTCCCCAGTGGTGACTAGTAGACCCCCTCTGAGCCAAAAGCGCCTGGTTTTTCCATCTTGAGCCAATGAGACTAGATGTTTGGCGAAGGGGTCTTGCTCCAGTCCCTCCTTAATTTGGTCTTGGAGATTGAATGTTGGTTGGGTGATGGCGGAGAGCTCGACCTTTCGGCTTAAGGCGTCGGCCACCACGTTGGCTTTTCCGGGCTTGTACTCCAAGACGTAGTCGAATTCTGCAAGAAAATCTTGCCACCTAGCTTGTTTTGGGCTTAGTTTCCTTTGTGTTTGAAAATAGCTAGTGGCAATATTGTCCGTTTTGATTGTGAACTTTGACCCGAGAAGATAATGTCTCCAAGTCCGTAGGCAATGGACTATGGCTGTCATTTCTTTTTCTTGCACTGTGTACTTCTTCTCGGTGTCGTTGAGCTTCCGACTCTCATATGCAATCGGATGTCCATCTTGCATTAGTACGCCTCCAATAGCAAAATCCGACGCATCAGTGTGTAGCTCAAACGGCTTGGTGAGATCGGGTAGTTGCAGAACTGGTTCAGACATTACTGCGTTCTTTAACTCGTCAAAAGCCTTTTGACAATTGTCATCCCAGTTCCACGCCTTGTTTTTCTTTAATAGGTCCGTAAGAGGAGCCGCTTTTGCAGAGTAACTCATGATGAAACGACGATAATAATTGACCAATCCCAAAAACGACCGAAGTTCGGGAACCTTGGTCGGAGTTTCCCATTCTTGTATCGCTTTTATCTTAGTCGTATCCATCATGAGTTGCCCTTCCTTGATTTTGTGGCCTAAGAACTCAACCTCCTTTTGGGCAAACGAGCACTTCTCCAGTTTCACGTAAAGCTCGTTCTCCCTTAGCACCTGGAACACCTGATGTAAATGTGCTACGTGGTCTTCCATGGTACGACTATATACCACAATATCGTCAAGGTAGACGACCACAAATTTATCGAGGAAGGGGTCGAAGAGTTTGTTCATAAGAGTGCAGAAAGTGGCCGGTGCGTTGGTTAGGCCAAACGGCATCACTAGAAATTCATAGGAGCCGTACCTTGTGATGCAGGTGGTCTTGGCCTCGTCCCCTTCAGCGATCCTAACTTGGTAGTACCCAGATCTGAGATCCAGCTTTGAAAAGAACTTAGCACTCCCAAGTTGATCGAACAAGTCAGCGATAAGTGGGATTGGATATTTGTTCTTTATGGTGATCTTATTTAGTGCCCTGTAGTCGATGCACATACGAAGCGACCCGTCTTTCTTCTTTTGAAATAGTACGGGGGCACCATATGGGGCCTTGGAGGGACGAATATAACCGGCGTCCAGCAATTCTTTAAGCTGTTTTCGTAACTCTTCCAATTCGGGGGGCGGCATCCGATATGGAGCCTTCGCAGGGGGTTTGGATCCTGGTTCTAGCTCTATCTGATGATCAACTTCTCTACGTGGGGGTAGCTTCTTTGGCAATTCTGTTGGCATGACATCTTTATATTCCTCTAGGACGTTCTTGATTACCTTTGGTATGGCCTCCTGATGTGTTTCCTCGTCACTCCTTGCAAAGGCCAAGTAGCATGGTTCCTTCTTGTTGTACCCTTTTTTGAATTGTATGGCAGAGAGGGTCTGTAGCCCATTCTTGGACCCTCGTTCGGTGCTTACCATGCATGTTTTCCCCTCGTCTAGGATACACAAGGAGTTAGCAAATGGGATCGGGAAGGCTCGTACCTTGTCAAAGAATTCCATGCCAAGTACCGCTTTGAAATCGTCCATTTCTACTACAGAGAAGTTGATCTGACCCGTCCATTCGCCAATGCGTACAGGGATGTCTTTTGCTTCCCCGAGTATTGGTTGGGCTTTAGTGTTGACGGTTTTTATTGCGCCACACCCCTTGACGAAGTGGATATTCAGGCGTTTAGCCTCTCCGACAGCCATAAAATTATGTGTGGCACCCGAGTCTACAAGCGCACGAACCTGATTGCCTTTAATATTGATCTGTACGAATTGTAAACCCTTGTTTGGTGTCGGACGAATTTCAACTTTTGCCTTGATCGCGCTTAAGACTTGCATAGATCCCATGCAGGCTTCATCATCATCGTGGCAGTTTTCTTCTCTGGCGATCATGGCATGCAGGCTAGCTCGTTTGGGGCATTCTCGAGCTTGATGTGGCCCGTCACATATGAAACATTTAATGTCTCTTTGAAGCGGCTTTTTATCTCGAGACTTCCAGTGTAGTGGTGGCTTGCGAGTGTTGTTATCCTTGGTTTGGGCTGATTTGTCTCCCCCACCTTTCTCGTTATTAGGCTTGCGATCTTTTTGTCTCGGATCTCTTCGGCTATAATCAATTAAGCCTTCAGCAATAGCAATTGCCGAAGAGAGATCTTGTACACCACGACGTTCTAACTCGGTTTTGGCCCATAGTTGCAAGCCATCGAGAAAGTAGAAGAGGGAGTCCTTGTCAGACATATCCGGAATTTCAAGGACGAGAGTTGTAAAATCTTTGATGTAGTCCTTGATAGCACCAGTATGTTTCAGCTTACGAAGTCGGCTTCGAGCTTCGTTTTCAGCATTTTCCGGATAGAATTGTTTCTTGATTTCCTTAATGAAATCAGCCCAAGTAATAAGAGTGCACGTACCTCTATCGATCTCCCCGTGCTTTCGTCGCCACCACAAGCCTGCAGTATCCTTTAAGTAAAGTGTGGCCGTCTTGATCTTGGTTGCATCATCGTTAATGTTTACTCCTTCGAAGTAGCGTTCCATCTCCCATAAGAAGTCATCAACTGCCCTGGCCTCGCGTTTGCCTACGAAGGGTGATGGTTTTGGAACTTCGATCCTTGGCGTAAAGCTGACGATGTTTCCTCCAGCCATGACTACAGCCCTGTTGCAGTCATTAACTTTGTTCTCTAGCCCCAGCAAACTACGGTGTGTGTCGGCAGCCATCTCGTCCATGTCTTTCCGTAGTTTGGTCACTACATCTTTCATAGCCTCCTTGATAGTATCACTCATTACTGAGTGTATTTCACCACGAAATACTTCTAACGCAGCCTTCAAGTCATCTCGAAGGGTGGTGAAATCAGTTTCCAAGACATCAAGACGTTGGAATGCATCATCTATTTGTGCACCAAGACCTGACACTACTGTGTCTAAATCAGCAACTCGTTTTTCCAGCGTCTTGTCTTTGGACTTACCTCGACTTCCTTTGCTCCCCAACGAATTCATGTCCCGACCACGTTTCTCTTCACCACCAGTAACGTTTGTTGTTACAACCTTTTCCGAATCAGTAGCCATCCCAATGAATCGACGTAGCTCTGATACCACTTGTCACGGAGTGAATCTTCAAACTCACGTGCGGCTCTTAGACTCCTGCTAAGATCAGCCTTGATCACCAATTGATCACCAAATGAGCAGCGATTCTACGACTAGTGAATGGAACAAGGATTGAACACAAGATGCTTGAACAAAGAACACTTGTATTACAAAGATCTTGAATACAAAGGAAGCTTGTTTACAACTTTGTGAGGTGGTCTTGAAAATGAGCCACCCTTGCCTATTTATACTAATCATGGCCTTAATCTAGATCATTCTATCTAGAAGGATCTAAGTATAATTTATACAAAATATCTATGATATTTGTAAGGCTAATTCTAGACTAATCTAGGAGGATTTAACCAAAGTATCTTGGATATTTTGGAGCTCTTGAAATCTGATCTAGATACCTTGAGATGTTGCTAGAAAATTCCGGAATCCCGAGCAAAATGAGTGAAGTTTAAGCGGGGCGTGACACTTAGCCCACTTGAAGCGTATTGCCCCAGTGATTAGAGCCAAACCCATAATTCTCACATTAAAAGAACCATAAGATACCTCCTCCAAAACCAGCTTATTGGTTTAGGCTCATTGGCTTTTGATTGATTGTCTATTGTTTGTCACTAATTTCATGACTTCGATCATTTCTTCCTTAATGTATATGTGAATCATTTAATGTGTCAGACAATTTAATTCCATTTGCTCAGTCCCAGCACAATTAATATATGAGAAACATGAATTGGATTGATAAACAGCTTGCAATTTCATTATATGGTTAGAAATATATACATATATAGATGGTCATCAAGCAAGCTAGCTACCACCCTCTTTAAGACTTTATATATATGTCATTTATTCACTATAAATTCTCTAACCCTACAAAATCAAAATCAACAGTCACAAGTTGCGACATGTCTTTGTTATCCTTCTCACACATATATATTGTCAATTTGCAAATAGATAAAAGGTCAACATCATAAGCTCATAGCCACATGTTTTGGGGTGTTTGACATTTTTCTAAGAAAAGAAATTATGGTTCAAGACGTAATAATGCTTTTTTTCAGATTGGGTTAGAATTAGTGTTCAGGCGTCACCAAAATCAATTTCTAAGAAGCAAGTAAGGTTTTAGTACTATATATATATATACGTGTTTTTAAATTAAGTGGTGTAGGTAACCACTTTTTTCTACTGATTGTTTGATTCAAATATGTTTTTAATGATAGTAACCACCTTATTAAATGTGCACATCCAACAAAACTTACACTTATGTGAAATGTTAGCCTGATTAAATGTCAAGTCGATTCCATAAATTCTCTTATATATTGTGGTTCACATTTTTAATTAGTGTGTGCTTCTTGAATCATTTATTAATTATGTACTAGCGGATATGATCATAGTTAGTCACGCAAGCTTAAATTACGCAACAATGTTTACCGCATCATAAAACAGTTTTATCATTTGTAGCATTGATTCAAGATAAATTTTACATCAATCGTTTTGTTTTCTACTCCTAATTAAAAGCTCCTAAACATTAGTTTGAACTCCTAAAAACAGTTAACGACGTTAAACTTTTTAATGAGGGATCGATCTCTATTAATTTTTTTTCAAAAAGTTGAGATCGATTTCTATCGATAATTTTCTTAGCTGGGATCTCTACCACCCAATAGGTCAAAGTTTAGATTTTTATAATCAAGGTTTCCATAAGTAAAAAGTATATAAAAGTTCTAAAAATTTCTGATTCAACCTCTCAGTTTTTCGGCCGGTCAGGCTGAAAGCAACTCAAACACCCAGAATTGGACTTGCTCACTGACCGGTTTTCGGTTCCAACCAACAGTACGTGACGAAGCTAGCTCAAAAGTTGAGGGGTATCTTAAAAAAATTTCACGTACGTTCTTACGAAAATAAAAAAACATGATGATAAACAAACTTAAAAACATACCTAATATATTTGTTTGGGTATTCAGTACGGGTCGAGTCAGACAATAAAAACTCTAAATCTAATTTTTTTTATCATTCAAACAAAGTTTTCTTACTCATAAAAAAGTGGGCAATGTTAATAATTTAACAAACACACGGCTAAATTATGTTTAATAATGTGTGTGACAATTCTTAAGTAGTTGGTTGGTAAGGGTGGAATAACATCTTGTCTCACATAGATGTGGAGACAAACTTTACTCTAGCTTATATGTTTAAACCTTAAATCCATATTAACTTATTATGTTGTTTTTTACTCGAACAACTACCCGCATGCATGGGATACAAAAACATGTTCAAGTTAGGAAATTCAATGAAATTTTATAACACCCTACACTAACGACAAAAAATTGAGTCACATCCCGGGAGGTCTATGGCCTCTACCTACGTCCGCCCCTGGAAATCGGTCTACTAGCCAATCCGATGCGGTTTCCAAAACGTTGCCTACCCTGAATTACATGAGGAATTCTATTATTTAGTTAAGTAAGTTTTCAGCTCGTGTCAAGTATTTTTGACCAATGAAACTATAAAAATTTCAACCGATGAGTTCTCTCTTTTTCTGGAAATTTTCTCAAAAGTAAGAAATCCATATATTTATAGCCAACAAAACCACAACCTTCTCGATTATGTGTCATCTTAATCAACTCTTTCTTTAAAAACTCCCTTAGAGGGCAATTTTTAAATCTTTTTTGAGTTCTTTCTTCTTCCAGTAATTTTCTAAAAAGTAAGCAATCCATATATCCGTAGCCAACATAATCATAATCTTCTCGATTATGTGTCAGCCTAATCAACTCTATCTTTAAAAACACCCTAGTTAACAATTTTTAAATCTTTTTTGAGTTCTCTCTTCTTTTAGTAATTTTCTCAAAAGTAAGCAATTCATATATTTGTAGCTAACATAACCACAATCTTCTCGATTATGTGACAGCCTAATAAACTCTCTTTCTTTAAAAACACCCCTAGATGGCAATTTTTAAATCTTTTTTGAGTTCTCTCTTCTTCCAGTAATTTTCTTAAAAGTAAGCAATCCATATATTTGTAGCCAACATAACCACCATCATCTCGATTATGTGTCAGCCTAATCAACTCTTTCTTTAAAAAACTCCCCTAGATGAAAATTTTTAAATCTTTTTTATTTCTCTATTCTCCCAGTAATTTTTCTCCAAAGTAAGCAATCCGTAAATTTGTAGCAACATAACCACAATCTTCTCGATTATGTGTCAGCGTAAAAAACTCTTTCTTTAAAAACTCCCCTAGATGGAAATTTTTAAATCTTTTTTAGTTCTCTCTTTTTTCAGTAACTTTTTCAAAAGTAAGCAATCCATATGTTTGTAGCCAACATAACCACATTCTTCTTGATTATGTGTCGGTCTAATCAACTCTCTCTTTAAAAACTCTCTTAGATGGCAATTTTTAAACCTTTTTTGGAGTTCTCTCCTCTTCCCGTAATTTTCTCAAAAGTAAGCCATCCATATATTTGTAGCTAACATAACCACAAACTTCTCGATTATGTGTCAGCCTGATCAAGTCTTTCTTTAAAAACTCCCATATATGGCAATTTTTAAATCTTTTTTCAAATAGTTTTCATCCTGGTGATGGTATCCACTTCTAAGCGGGCCAAGGGTTCAAAGGCCCTCTTCTTCCGGTAATTTTCTCAAAAGTAAGCAATCTATATAGTTGTAGCCAACGTAACCACATTCTTCTCGATTATGTGTCACCTAAGCAACTCTTTCTTTAAAAACTCCCCGAGTTGACAACTTCTAAATCTTTTTTGGGTTCTCTCTTCTTGTAAATATTCTCATAGTAGGTTCTCTTTGTTAATTTATAATTTAGTAGATAAGTAGGGATATATTTGTGGGTATGTTTGAAAATTTTCTAATCTCAAAATCATCTTAATTACATTTATAAGAATTCCGATTACTGTTATTTTTATCCGAACTTTCTCCACTAAAAGTTATGGGATTTAGGTAATTCAAGTATCCAGGGTAAATGATTTTCATGTCCTATAACTTTGACGATTAAGGTGTTGTAGGCATGTATTAAGCCAACGCATGCAAGCAATATTCAAAAATCAATTGACATTCCTCCGGAAATTCATAAGAGAGCAACGCACTTCCGACGCTATATTCAACATTATTGGAAGATTTCTTGTGCTCCGTGATTAACCCTCCGGGAACACCAATTAAACTCCCTACGTTTATCAACATAAGCGAGGGGATGAAATACATGGGACTCTCATACCCAGAGTCTGCATATTCTTCTATGAGATAGAAAAAAATACGCAAAAACGTAATCCACAGGGTGGGTAAATACAGTTTAAAAGGATTAACAATGTAACGGTTTAAAAAAATAGGTATCCTAATTGCCATTACAACTTAACTAGTGATAGGTTGTTGATTCTTTCTTAAAGAAACAAGAGAGGAAATGGGATTGTTTTGAGGCTGGTTGCACAAATGAAACGATTTTGAGGCTGAAATAATTCGTAACGATTGTTATAATCTTTTCAAAGTAAGCCATCGATGTATTGTATTTATAGATAAAATAACCAGACTCTTATCAATTTCGTGTCAGGCTCATTAACCCATTTTTTAAAAGCTCCTCAATATTATTTTTAAATCTTATTTTGAGTTTCTGGTAATTTTCTCAAAAGTAAGCAATCCATATATTTCTAGCCAGCATAACCACAATCTTCTATATTATGTGTTAGCCTAATCAACCCATTCTTTAAAAACTCCCTTAAATGGCAATTTTTAAATCTTTTTTGAGTTCTCTCTTCTTACAGTAATTTTCTTAAAAGTAAGCAATCCATATATTTGTAGCCAACATAACCACCATCATCTCGATTATGTGTCAGCCTAATCAACTCTTTCTATAAAAACTCCCCTAGATGAAAATTTTTAAATCTTTTTTATTTCTCTATTCTCCTAGTAATTTTTCTCCAAAGTAAGCAATCCGTAAATTTGTAGCAACATAACCACAATCTTCTCGATTATGTGTCAGCGTAAAAAACTCTTTCTTTAAAAACTCCCCTAGATGGAAATTTTTAAATCTTTTTTAGTTCTCTCTTTTTTCAGTAAGTTTCTCAAAAGTAAGCAATCCATATGTTTGTAGCCAACATAACCACATTCTTCTTGATTATGTGTCGGTCTAATCAACTCTCTCTTTAAAAACTCTCTTAGATGGCAATTTTTAAACTTTTTTGGAGTTCTCTCCTCTTCCCGTAATTTTCTCAAAAGTAAGCCATCCATATATTTGTAGCTAACATAACCACAAACTTCTCGATTATGTGTCAGCCTGATCAAGTCTTTCTTTAAAAACTCCCATATATGGCAATTTTTAAATCTTTTTTCAAATAGTTTTCATCCTGGTGATGGTATCCACTTCTAAGCGGGCCAAGGGTTCAAAGGCCCTCTTCTTCCGGTAATTTTCTCAAAAGTAAGCAATCTATATAGTTGTAGCCAACGTAACCACATTCTTCTCGATTATGTGTCACCTAAGCAACACTTTCTTTAAAAACTCCCCGAGTTGGCAACTTCTAAATCTTTTTTGGGTTCTCTCTTCTTGTAAATATTCTCATAGTAGGTTCTCTTTGTTTATTTATAAGTTAGTAGATAAGTAGGGATATATTTGTGGGTATGTTTGAAAATTTTCTAATCTCAAAATCATCTTAATTACATTTATAAGAATTCCGATTACTGTTATTTTTATCCGAACTTTCTCCACTAAAAGTTATGGGATTTAGGTAATTCAAGTATCCAGGGTAAATGATTTTCATGTCCTATAACTTTGACGATTAAGGTGTTGTAGGCATGTATTAAGCCAACGCATGCAAGCAATATTCAAAAATCAATTGACATTCCTCCGGAAATTCATAAGAGAGCAACGCACTTCCGACGCTATATTCAACATTATTGGAAGATTTCTTGTGCTCCGTGATTAACCCTCCGGGAACACCAATTAAACTCCCTACGTTTATCAACATAAGCGAGGGGATGAAATACATGGGACTCTCATACCCAGAGTCTGCATATTCTTCTATGAGATAGAAAAAAATACGCAAAAACGTAATCCACAGGGTGGGTAAATACAGTTTAAAAGGATTAACAATGTAACGGTTTAAAAAAATAGGTATCCTAATTGCCATTACAACTTAACTAGTGATAGGTTGTTGATTCTTTCTTAAAGAAACAAGAGAGGAAATGGGATTGTTTTGAGGCTGGTTGCACAAATGAAACGATTTTGAGGCTGAAATAATTCGTAACGATTGTTATAATCTTTTCAAAGTAAGCCATCGATGTATTGTATTTATAGATAAAATAACCAGACTCTTATCAATTTCGTGTCAGGCTCATTAACCCATTTTTTAAAAGCTCCTCAATATTATTTTTAAATCTTATTTTGAGTTTCTGGTAATTTTCTCAAAAGTAAGCAATCCATATATTTCTAGCCAGCATAACCACAATCTTCTATATTATGTGTTAGCCTAATCAACCCATTCTTTAAAAACTCCCTTAAATGGCAATTTTTAAATCTTTTTTGAGTTCTCTCTTCTTACAGTAATTTTCTTAAAAGTAAGCAATCCATATATTTGTAGCCAACATAACCACCATCATCTCGATTATGTGTCAGCCTAATCAACTCTTTCTATAAAAACTCCCCTAGATGAAAATTTTTAAATCTTTTTTATTTCTCTATTCTCCCAGTAATTTTTCTCCAAAGTAAGCAATCCGTAAATTTGTAGCAACATAACCACAATCTTCTCGATTATGTGTCAGCGTAAAAAACTCTTTCTTTAAAAACTCCCATAGATGGAAATTTTTAAATCTTTTTTAGTTCTCTCTTTTTTCAGTAAGTTTCTCAAAAGTAAGCAATCCATATGTTTGTAGCCAACATAACCACATTCTTCTTGATTATGTGTCGGTCTAATCAACTCTCTCTTTAAAAACTCTCTTAGATGGCAATTTTTAAACCTTTTTTGGAGTTCTCTCCTCTTCCCGTAATTTTCTCAAAAGTAAGCCATCCATATATTTGTAGCTAACATAACCACAAACTTCTCGATTATGTGTCAGCCTGATCAAGTCTTTCTTTAAAAACTCCCATATATGGCAATTTTTAAATCTTTTTTCAAATAGTTTTCATCCTGGTGATGGTATCCACTTCTAAGCGGGCCAAGGGTTCAAAGGCCCTCTTCTTCCGGTAATTTTCTCAAAAGTAAGCAATCTATATAGTTGTAGCCAACGTAACCACATTCTTCTCGATTATGTGTCACCTAAGCAACTCTTTCTTTAAAAACTCCCCGAGTTGGCAACTTCTAAATCTTTTTTGGGTTCTCTCTTCTTGTAAATATTCTCATAGTAGGTTCTCTTTGTTAATTTATAATTTAGTAGATAAGTAGGGATATATTTGTGGGTATGTTTGAAAATTTTCTAATCTCAAAATCATCTTAATTACATTTATAAGAATTCCGATTACTGTTATTTTTATCCGAACTTTCTCCACTAAAAGTTATGGGATTTAGGTAATTCAAGTATCCAGGGTAAATGATTTTCATGTCCTATAACTTTGACGATTAAGGTGTTGTAGGCATGTATTAAGCCAACGCATGCAAGCAATATTCAAAAATCAATTGACATTCCTCCGGAAATTCATAAGAGAGCAACGCACTTCCGACGCTATATTCAACATTATTGGAAGATTTCTTGTGCTCCGTGATTAACCCTCCGGGAACACCAATTAAACTCCCTACGTTTATCAACATAAGCGAGGGGATGAAATACATGGGACTCTCATACCTAGAGTCGGCATATTCTTCTATGAGATAGAAAAAAATACGCAAAAACGTAATCCACAGGGTGGGTAAATACAGTTTAAAAGGATTAACAATGTAACGGTTTAAAAAAATAGGTATCCTAATTGCCATTACAACTTAACTAGTGATAGGTTGTTGATTCTTTCTTAAAGAAACAAGAGAGGAAATGGGATTGTTTTGAGGCTGGTTGCACAAATGAAACGATTTTGAGGCTGAAATAATTCGTAACGATTGTTATAATCTTTTCAAAGTAAGCCATCGATGTATTGTATTTATAGATAAAATAACCAGACTCTTATCAATTTCGTGTCAGGCTCATTAACCCATTTTTTAAAAACTCCTCAATATTATTTTTAAATCTTATTTTGAGTTTCTGGTAATTTTCTCAAAAGTAAGCAATCCATATATTTCTAGCCAGCATAACCACAATCTTCTATATTATGTGTTAGCCTAATCAACCCATTCTTTAAAAACTCCCCTAAATGGCAATTTTTAAATCTTTTTTGAGTTCTCTCTTCTTACAGTAATTTTTCTTAAAAGTAAGCAATCCATATATTTGTAGCCAACATAACCACCATCATCTCGATTATGTGTCAGCCTAATCAACTCTTTCTATAAAAACTCCCCTAGATGAAAACTTTTAAATCTTTTTTATTTCTCTATTCTCCCAGTAATTTTTCTCCAAAGTAAGCAATCCGTAAATTTGTAGCAACATAACCACAATCTTCTCGATTATGTGTCAGCGTAAAAAACTCTTTCTTTAAAAACTCCCCTAGATGGAAATTTTTAAATCTTTTTTAGTTCTCTCTTTTTTCAGTAAGTTTCTCAAAAGTAAGCAATCCATATGTTTGTAGCCAACATAACCACATTCTTCTTGATTATGTGTCGGTCTAATCAACTCTCTCTTTAAAAACTCTCTTAGATGGCAATTTTTAAACCTTTTTTGGAGTTCTCTCCTCTTCCCGTAATTTTCTCAAAAGTAAGCCATCCATATATTTGTAGCTAACATAACCACAAACTTCTCGATTATGTGTCAGCCTGATCAAGTCTTTCTTTAAAAACTCCCATATATGGCAATTTTTAAATCTTTTTTCAAATAGTTTTCATCCTGGTGATGGTATCCACTTCTAAGCGGGCCAAGGGTTCAAAGGCCCTCTTCTTCCGGTAATTTTCTCAAAAGTAAGCAATCTATATAGTTGTAGCCAACGTAACCACATTCTTCTCGATTATGTGTCACCTAAGCAACTCTTTCTTTAAAAACTCCCCGAGTTGGCAACTTCTAAATCTTTTTTGGGTTCTCTCTTCTTGTAAATATTCTCATAGTAGGTTATCTTTGTTAATTTATAATTTAGTAGATAAGTAGGGATATATTTGTGGGTATGTTTGAAAATTTTCTAATCTCAAAATCATCTTAATTACATTTATAAGAATTCCGATTACTGTTATTTTTATCCGAACTTTCTCCACTAAAAGTTATGGGATTTAGGTAATTCAAGTATCCAGGGTAAATGATTTTCATGTCCTATAACTTTGACGATTAAGGTGTTGTAGGCATGTATTAAGCCAACGCATGCAAGCAATATTCAAAAATCAATTGACATTCCTCCGGAAATTCATAAGAGAGCAACGCACTTCCAACGCTATATTCAACATTATTGGAAGATTTCTTGTGCTCCGTGATTAACCCTCCGGGAACACCAATTAAACTCCCTACGTTTATCAACATAAGCGAGGGGATGAAATACATGGGACTCTCATACCCAGAGTCGGCATATTCTTCTATGAGATAGAAAAAAATACGCAAAAACGTAATCCACAGGGTGGGTAAATACAGTTTAAAAGGATTAACAATGTAACGGTTTAAAAAAATAGGTATCCTAATTGCCATTACAACTTAACTAGTGATAGGTTGTTGATTCTTTCTTAAAGAAACAAGAGAGGAAATGGGATTGTTTTGAGGCTGGTTGCACAAATGAAACGATTTTGAGGCGGAAATAATTCGTAACGATTGTTATAATCTTTTCAAAGTAAGCCATCGATGTATTGTATTTATAGATAAAATAACCAGACTCTTATCAATTTCGTGTCAGGCTCATTAACCCATTTTTTAAAAGCTCCTCAATATTATTTTTAAATCTTATTTTGAGTTTCTGGTAATTTTCTCAAAAGTAAGCAATCCATATATTTCTAGCCAGCATAACCACAATCTTCTATATTATGTGTTAGCCTAATCAACCCATTCTTTAAAAACTCCCCTAAATGGCAATTTTAAATCTTTTTTGAGTTCTCTCTTCTTACAGTAATTTTCTTAAAAGTAAGCAATCCATATATTTGTAGCCAACATAACCACCATCATCTCGATTATGTGTCAGCCTAATCAACTCTTTCTATAAAAACTCCCCTAGATGAAAACTTTTAAATCTTTTTTATTTCTCTATTCTCCCAGTAATTTTTCTCCAAAGTAAGCAATCCGTAAATTTGTAGCAACATAACCACAATCTTCTCGATTATGTGTCAGCGTAAAAAACTCTTTCTTTAAAAACTCCCCTAGATGGAAATTTTTAAATCTTTTTTAGTTCTCTCTTTTTTCAGTAAGTTTCTCAAAAGTAAGCAATCCATATGTTTGTAGCCAACATAACCACATTCTTCTTGATTATGTGTCGGTCTAATCAACTCTCTCTTTAAAAACTCTCTTAGATGGCAATTTTTAAACCTTTTTTGGAGTTCTCTCCTCTTCCCGTAATTTTCTCAAAAGTAAGCCATCCATATATTTGTAGCTAACATAACCACAAACTTCTCGATTATGTGTCAGCCTGATCAAGTCTTTCTTTAAAAACTCCCATATATGGCAATTTTTAAATCTTTTTTCAAATAGTTTTCATCCTGGTGATGGTATCCACTTCTAAGCGGGCCAAGGGTTCAAAGGCCCTCTTCTTCCGGTAATTTTCTCAAAAGTAAGCAATCTATATAGTTGTAGCCAACGTAACCACATTCTTCTCGATTATGTGTCACCTAAGCAACTCTTTCTTTAAAAACTCCCCGAGTTGGCAACTTCTAAATCTTTTTTGGGTTCTCTCTTCTTGTAAATATTCTCATAGTAGGTTATCTTTGTTAATTTATAATTTAGTAGATAAGTAGGGATATATTTGTGGGTATGTTTGAAAATTTTCTAATCTCAAAATCATCTTAATTACATTTATAAGAATTCCGATTACTGTTATTTTTATCCGAACTTTCTCCACTAAAAGTTATGGGATTTAGGTAATTCAAGTATCCAGGGTAAATGATTTTCATGTCCTATAACTTTGACGATTAAGGTGTTGTAGGCATGTATTAAGCCAACGCATGCAAGCAATATTCAAAAATCAATTGACATTCCTCCGGAAATTCATAAGAGAGCAACGCACTTCCGACGCTATATTCAACATTATTGGAAGATTTCTTGTGCTCCGTGATTAACCCTCCGGGAACACCAATTAAACTCCCTACGTTTATCAACATAAGCGAGGGGATGAAATACATGGGACTCTCATACCCAGAGTCGGCATATTCTTCTATGAGATAGAAAAAAATACGCAAAAACGTAATCCACAGGGTGGGTAAATACAGTTTAAAAGGATTAACAATGTAACGGTTTAAAAAAATAGGTATCCTAATTGCCATTACAACTTAACTAGTGATAGGTTGTTGATTCTTTCTTAAAGAAACAAGAGAGGAAATGGGATTGTTTTGAGGCTGGTTGCACAAATGAAACGATTTTGAGGCTGAAATAATTCGTAACGATTGTTATAATCTTTTCAAAGTAAGCCATCGATGTATTGTATTTATAGATAAAATAACCAGACTCTTATCAATTTCGTGTCAGGCTCATTAACCCATTTTTTAAAAGCTCCTCAATATTATTTTTAAATCTTATTTTGAGTTTCTGGTAATTTTCTCAAAAGTAAGCAATCCATATATTTCTAGCCAGCATAACCACAATCTTCTATATTATGTGTTAGCCTAATCAACCCATTCTTTAAAAACTCCCTTAAATGGCAATTTTTAAATCTTTTTTGAGTTCTCTCTTCTTACAGTAATTTTCTTAAAAGTAAGCAATCCATATATTTGTAGCCAACATAACCACCATCATCTCGATTATGTGTCAGCCTAATCAACTCTTTCTATAAAAACTCCCCTAGATGAAAACTTTTAAATCTTTTTTATTTCTCTATTCTCCCAGTAATTTTTCTCCAAAGTAAGCAATCCGTAAATTTGTAGCAACATAACCACAATCTTCTCGATTATGTGTCAGCGTAAAAAACTCTTTCTTTAAAAACTCCCCTAGATGGAAATTTTTAAATCTTTTTTAGTTCTCTCTTTTTTCAGTAATTTTCTCAAAAGTAAGCAATCTATATGTTTGTAGCCAACATAACCACATTCTTCTTGATTATGTGTCGGTCTAATCAACTCTCTCTTTAAAAACTCTCTTAGATGGCAATTTTTAAACCTTTTTTGGAGTTCTCTCCTCTTCCCGTAATTTTCTCAAAAGTAAGCCATCCATATATTTGTAGCTAACATAACCACAAACTTCTCGATTATGTGTCAGCCTGATCAAGTCTTTCTTTAAAAACTCCCATATATGGCAATTTTTAAATCTTTTTTCAAATAGTTTTCATCCTGGTGATGGTATCCACTTCTAAGCGGGCCAAGGGTTCAAAGGCCCTCTTCTTCCGGTAATTTTCTCAAAAGTAAGCAATCTATATAGTTGTAGCCAACGTAACCACATTCTTCTCGATTATGTGTCACCTAAGCAACTCTTTCTTTAAAAACTCCCCGAGTTGGCAACTTCTAAATCTTTTATGGGTTCTCTCTTCTTGTAAATATTCTCATAGTAGGTTATCTTTGTTAATTTATAATTTAGTAGATAAGTAGGGATATATTTGTGGGTATGTTTGAAAATTTTCTAATCTCAAAATCATCTTAATTACATTTATAAGAATTCCGATTACTGTTATTTTTATCCGAACTTTCTCCACTAAAAGTTATGGGATTTAGGTAATTCAAGTATCCAGGGTAAATGATTTTCATGTCCTATAACTTTGACGATTAAGGTGTTGTAGGCATGTATTAAGCCAACGCATGCAAGCAATATTCAAAAATCAATTAACATTCCTCCGGAAATTCATAAGAGAGCAACGCACTTCCGACGCTATATTCAACATTATTGGAAGATTTCTTGTGCTCCGTGATTAACCCTCCGGGAACACCAATTAAACTCCCTACGTTTATCAACATAAGCGAGGGGATGAAATACATGGGACTCTCATACCCAGAGTCGGCATATTCTTCTATGAGATAGAAAAAAATACGCAAAAACGTAATCCACAGGGTGGGTAAATACAGTTTAAAAGGATTAACAATGTAACGGTTTAAAAAAATAGGTATCCTAATTGCCATTACAACTTAACTAGTGATAGGTTGTTGATTCTTTCTTAAAGAAACAAGAGAGGAAATGGGATTGTTTTGAGGCTGGTTGCACAAATGAAACGATTTTGAGGCTGAAATAATTCGTAACGATTGTTATAATCTTTTCAAAGTAAGCCATCGATGTATTGTATTTATAGATAAAATAACCAGACTCTTATCAATTTCGTGTCAGGCTCATTAACCCATTTTTTAAAAGCTCCTCAATATTATTTTTAAATCTTATTTTGAGTTTCTGGTAATTTTCTCAAAAGTAAGCAATCCATATATTTCTAGCCAGCATAACCACAATCTTCTATATTATGTGTTAGCCTAATCAACCCATTCTTTAAAAACTCCCTTAAATGGCAATTTTTAAATCTTTTTTGAGTTCTCTCTTCTTACAGTAATTTTCTTAAAAGTAAGCAATCCATATATTTGTAGCCAACATAACCACCATCATCTCGATTATGTGTCAGCCTAATCAACTCTTTCTATAAAAACTCCCCTAGATGAAAACTTTTAAATCTTTTTTATTTCTCTATTCTCCCAGTAATTTTTCTCCAAAGTAAGCAATCCGTAAATTTGTAGCAACATAACCACAATCTTCTCGATTATGTGTCAGCGTAAAAAACTCTTTCTTTAAAAACTCCCCTAGATGGAAATTTTTAAATCTTTTTTAGTTCTCTCTTTTTTCAGTAAGTTTCTCAAAAGTAAGCAATCCATATGTTTGTAGCCAACATAACCACATTCTTCTTGATTATGTGTCGGTCTAATCAACTCTCTCTTTAAAAACTCTCTTAGATGGCAATTTTTAAACCTTTTTTGGAGTTCTCTCCTCTTCCCGTAATTTTCTCAAAAGTAAGCCATCCATATATTTGTAGCTAACATAACCACAAACTTCTCGATTATGTGTCAGCCTGATCAAGTCTTTCTTTAAAAACTCCCATATATGGCAATTTTTAAATCTTTTTTCAAATAGTTTTCATCCTGGTGATGGTATCCACTTCTAAGCGGGCCAAGGGTTCAAAGGCCCTCTTCTTCCGGTAATTTTCTCAAAAGTAAGCAATCTATATAGTTGTAGCCAACGTAACCACATTCTTCTCGATTATGTGTCACCTAAGCAACTCTTTCTTTAAAAACTCCCCGAGTTGGCAACTTCTAAATCTTTTATGGGTTCTCTCTTCTTGTAAATATTCTCATAGTAGGTTATCTTTGTTAATTTATAATTTAGTAGATAAGTAGGGATATATTTGTGGGTATGTTTGAAAATTTTCTAATCTCAAAATCATCTTAATTACATTTATAAGAATTCCGATTACTGTTATTTTTATCCGAACTTTCTCCACTAAAAGTTATGGGATTTAGGTAATTCAAGTATCCAGGGTAAATGATTTTCATGTCCTATAACTTTGACGATTAAGGTGTTGTAGGCATGTATTAAGCCAACGCATGCAAGCAATATTCAAAAATCAATTGACATTCCTCCGGAAATTCATAAGAGAGCAACGCACTTCCGACGCTATATTCAACATTATTGGAAGATTTCTTGTGCTCCGTGATTAACCCTCCGGGAACACCAATTAAACTCCCTACGTTTATCAACATAAGCGAGGGGATGAAATACATGGGACTCTCATACCCAGAGTCGGCATATTCTTCTATGAGATAGAAAAAAATACGCAAAAACGTAATCCACAGGGTGGGTAAATACAGTTTAAAAGGATTAACAATGTAACGGTTTAAAAAAATAGGTATCCTAATTGCCATTACAACTTAACTAGTGATAGGTTGTTGATTCTTTCTTAAAGAAACAAGAGAGGAAATGGGATTGTTTTGAGGCTGGTTGCACAAATGAAACGATTTTGAGGCTGAAATAATTCGTAACGATTGTTATAATCTTTTCAAAGTAAGCCATCGATGTATTGTATTTATAGATAAAATAACCAGACTCTTATCAATTTCGTGTCAGGCTCATTAACCCATTTTTTAAAAACTCCTCAATATTATTTTTAAATCTTATTTTGAGTTTCTGGTAATTTTCTCAAAAGTAAGCAATCCATATATTTCTAGCCAGCATAACCACAATCTTCTATATTATGTGTTAGCCTAATCAACCCATTCTTTAAAAACTCCCCTAAATGGCAATTTTTAAATCTTTTTTGAGTTCTCTCTTCTTACAGTAATTTTCATAAAAGTAAGCAATCCATATATTTGTAGCCAACATAACCACCATCGTCTCGATTATGTGTCAGCCTAATCAACTCTTTCTATAAAAACTCCCCTAGATGAAAACTTTTAAATCTTTTTTATTTCTCTATTCTCCCAGTAATTTTTCTCCAAAGTAAGCAATCCGTAAATTTGTAGCAACATAACCACAATCTTCTCGATTATGTGTCAGCGTAAAAAACTCTTTCTTTAAAAACTCCCCTAGATGGAAATTTTTAAATCTTTTTTAGTTCTCTCTTTTTTCAGTAATTTTCTCAAAAGTAAGCAATCCATATGTTTGTAGCCAACATAACCACATTCTTCTTGATTATGTGTCGGTCTAATCAACTCTCTCTTTAAAAACTCTCTTAGATGGCAATTTTTAAACCTTTTTTGGAGTTCTCTCCTCTTCCCGTAATTTTCTCAAAAGTAAGCCATCCATATATTTGTAGCTAACATAACCACAAACTTCTCGATTATGTGTCAGCCTGATCAAGTCTTTCTTTAAAAACTCCCATATATGGCAATTTTTAAATCTTTTTTCAAATAGTTTTCATCCTGGTGATGGTATCCACTTCTAAGCGGGCCAAGGGTTCAAAGGCCCTCTTCTTCCGGTAATTTTCTCAAAAGTAAGCAATCTATATAGTTGTAGCCAACGTAACCACATTCTTCTCGATTATGTGTCACCTAAGCAACTCTTTCTTTAAAAACTCCCCGAGTTGGCAACTTCTAAATCTTTTTTGGGTTCTCTCTTCTTGTAAATATTCTCATAGTAGGTTATCTTTGTTAATTTATAATTTAGTAGATAAGTAGGGATATATTTGTGGGTATGTTTGAAAATTTTCTAATCTCAAAATCATCTTAATTACATTTATAAGAATTCCGATTACTGTTATTTTTATCCGAACTTTCTCCACTAAAAGTTATGGGATTTAGGTAATTCAAGTATCCAGGGTAAATGATTTTCATGTCCTATAACTTTGACGATTAAGGTGTTGTAGGCATGTATTAAGCCAACGCATGCAAGCAATATTCAAAAATCAATTGACATTCCTCCGGAAATTCATAAGAGAGCAACGCACTTCCGACGCTATATTCAACATTATTGGAAGATTTCTTGTGCTCCGTGATTAACCCTCCGGGAACACCAATTAAACTCCCTACGTTTATCAACATAAGCGAGGGGATGAAATACATGGGACTCTCATACCCAGAGTCTGCATATTCTTCTATGAGATAGAAAAAAATACGCAAAAACGTAATCCACAGGGTGGGTAAATACAGTTTAAAAGGATTAACAATGTAACGGTTTAAAAAAATAGGTATCCTAATTGCCATTACAACTTAACTAGTGATAGGTTGTTGATTCTTTCTTAAAGAAACAAGAGAGGAAATGGGATTGTTTTGAGGCTGGTTGCACAAATGAAACGATTTTGAGGCTGAAATAATTCGTAACGATTGTTATAATCTTTTCAAAGTAAGCCATCGATGTATTGTATTTATAGATAAAATAACCAGACTCTTATCAATTTCGTGTCAGGCTCATTAACCCATTTTTTAAAAACTCCACAATATTATTTTTAAATCTTATTTTGAGTTTCTGGTAATTTTCTCAAAAGTAAGCAATCCATATATTTCTAGCCAGCATAACCACAATCTTCTATATTATGTGTTAGCCTAATCAACCCATTCTTTAAAAACTCCCCTAAATGGCAATTTTTAAATCTTTTTTGAGTTCTCTCTTCTTACAGTAATTTTCTTAAAAGTAAGCAATCCATATATTTGTAGCCAACATAACCACCATCATCTCGATTATGTGTCAGCCTAATCAACTCTTTCTATAAAAACTCCCCTAGATGAAAACTTTTAAATCTTTTTTATTTCTCTATTCTCCCAGTAATTTTTCTCCAAAGTAAGCAATCCGTAAATTTGTAGCAACATAACCACAATCTTCTCGATTATGTGTCAGCGTAAAAAACTCTTTCTTTAAAAACTCCCCTAGATGGAAATTTTTAAATCTTTTTTAGTTCTCTCTTTTTTCAGTAATTTTCTCAAAAGTAAGCAATCCATATGTTTGTAGCCAACATAACCACATTCTTCTTGATTATGTGTCGGTCTAATCAACTCTCTCTTTAAAAACTCTCTTAGATGGCAATTTTTAAACCTTTTTTGGAGTTCTCTCCTCTTCCCGTAATTTTCTCAAAAGTAAGCCATCCATATATTTGTAGCTAACATAACCACAAACTTCTCGATTATGTGTCAGCCT
Organism: Tagetes erecta; assembly: GCA_030867185.1. Taxonomy (NCBI): domain Eukaryota; kingdom Viridiplantae; phylum Streptophyta; class Magnoliopsida; order Asterales; family Asteraceae; genus Tagetes; species Tagetes erecta. Next base: position 81,550,931 of record CM061488.1, on the reverse strand, counting down.
GATCAAGTCTTTCTTTAAAAACTCCCATATATGGCAATTTTTAAATCTTTTTACAAATAGTTTTCATCCTGGTGATGGTATCCACTTCTAAGCGGGCCAAGGGTTCAAAGGCCCTCTTCTTCCGGTAATTTTCTCAAAAGTAAGCAATCTATATAGTTGTAGCCAACGTAACCACATTCTTCTCGATTATGTGTCACCTAAGCAACTCTTTCTTTAAAAACTCCCCGAGTTGGCAACTTCTAAATCTTTTTTGGGTTCTCTCTTCTTGTAAATATTCTCATAGTAGGTTATCTTTGTTAATTTATAATTTAGTAGATAAGTAGGGATATATTTGTGGGTATGTTTGAAAATTTTCTAATCTCAAAATCATCTTAATTACATTTATAAGAATTCCGATTACTGTTATTTTTATCCGAACTTTCTCCACTAAAAGTTATGGGATTTAGGTAATTCAAGTATCCAGGGTAAATGATTTTCATGTCCTATAACTTTGACGATTAAGGTGTTGTAGGCATGTATTAAGCCAACGCATGCAAGCAATATTCAAAAATCAATTGACATTCCTCCGGAAATTCATAAGAGAGCAACGCACTTCCGACGCTATATTCAACATTATTGGAAGATTTCTTGTGCTCCGTGATTAACCCTCCGGGAACACCAATTAAACTCCCTACGTTTATCAACATAAGCGAGGGGATGAAATACATGGGACTCTCATACCCAGAGTCTGCATATTCTTCTATGAGATAGAAAAAAATACGCAAAAACGTAATCCACAGGGTGGGTAAATACAGTTTAAAAGGATTAACAATGTAACGGTTTAAAAAAATAGGTATCCTAATTGCCATTACAACTTAACTAGTGATAGGTTGTTGATTCTTTCTTAAAGAAACAAGAGAGGAAATGGGATTGTTTTGAGGCTGGTTGCACAAATGAAACGATTTTGAGGCTGAAATAATTCGTAACGATTGTTATAATCTTTTCAAAGTAAGCCATCGATGTATTGTATTTATAGATAAAATAACCAGACTCTTATCAATTTCGTGTCAGGCTCATTAACCCATTTTTTAAAAACTCCTCAATATTATTTTTAAATCTTATTTTGAGTTTCTGGTAATTTTCTCAAAAGTAAGCAATCCATATATTTCTAGCCAGCATAACCACAATCTTCTATATTATGTGTTAGCCTAATCAACCCATTCTTTAAAAACTCCCCTAAATGGCAATTTTTAAATCTTTTTTGAGTTCTCTCTTCTTACAGTAATTTTCTTAAAAGTAAGCAATCCATATATTTGTAGCCAACATAACCACCATCATCTCGATTATGTGTCAGCCTAATCAACTCAATCTATAAAAACTACCCTAGATGAAAACTTTTAAATCTTTTTTATTTCTCTATTCTCCCAGTAATTTTTCTCCAAAGTAAGCAATCCGTAAATTTGTAGCAACATAACCACAATCTTCTCGATTATGTGTCAGCGTAAAAAACTCTTTCTTTAAAAACTCCCCTAGATGGAAATTTTTAAATCTTTTTTAGTTCTCTCTTTTTTCAGTAATTTTCTCAAAAGTAAGCAATCCATATGTTTGTAGCCAACATAACCACATTCTTCTTGATTATGTGTCGGTCTAATCAACTCTCTCTTTAAAAACTCTCTTAGATGGCAATTTTTAAACCTTTTTTGGAGTTCTCTCCTCTTCCCGTAATTTTCTCAAAAGTAAGCCATCCATATATTTGTAGCTAACATAACCACAAACTTCTCGATTATGTGTCAGCCTGATCAAGTCTTTCTTTAAAAACTCTCATATATGGCAATTTTTAAATCTTTTTTCAAATAGTTTTCATCCTGGTGATGGTATCCACTTCTAAGCGGGCCAAGGGTTCAAAGGCCCTCTTCTTCCGGTAATTTTCTCAAAAGTAAGCAATCTATATAGTTGTAGCCAACGTAACCACATTCTTCTCGATTATGTGTCACCTAAGCAACTCTTTCTTTAAAAACTCCCCGAGTTGGCAACTTCTAAATCTTTTTTGGGTTCTCTCTTCTTGTAAATATTCTCATAGTAGGTTATCTTTGTTAATTTATAATTTAGTAGATAAGTAGGGATATATTTGTGGGTATGTTTGAAAATTTTCTAATCTCAAAATCATCTTAATTACATTTATAAGAATTCCGATTACTGTTATTTTTATCCGAACTTTCTCCACTAAAAGTTATGGGATTTAGGTAATTCAAGTATCCAGGGTAAATGATTTTCATGTCCTATAACTTTGACGATTAAGGTGTTGTAGGCATGTATTAAGCCAACGCATGCAAGCAATATTCAAAAATCAATTGACATTCCTCCGGAAATTCATAAGAGAGCAACGCACTTCCGACGCTATATTCAACATTATTGGAAGATTTCTTGTGCTCCGTGATTAACCCTCCGGGAACACCAATTAAACTCCCTACGTTTATCAACATAAGCGAGGGGATGAAATACATGGGACTCTCATACCCAGAGTCGGCATATTCTTCTATGAGATAGAAAAAAATACGCAAAAACGTAATCCACAGGGTGGGTAAATACAGTTTAAAAGGATTAACAATGTAACGGTTTAAAAAAATAGGTATCCTAATTGCCATTACAACTTAACTAGTGATAGGTTGTTGATTCTTTCTTAAAGAAACAAGAGAGGAAATGGGATTGTTTTGAGGCTGGTTGCACAAATGAAACGATTTTGAGGCTGAAATAATTCGTAACGATTGTTATAATCTTTTCAAAGTAAGCCATCGATGTATTGTATTTATAGATAAAATAACCAGACTCTTATCAATTTCGTGTCAGGCTCATTAACCCATTTTTTAAAAACTCCTCAATATTATTTTTAAATCTTATTTTGAGTTTCTGGTAATTTTCTCAAAAGTAAGCAATCCATATATTTCTAGCCAGCATAACCACAATCTTCTATATTATGTGTTAGCCTAATCAACCCATTCTTTAAAAACTCCCCTAAATGGCAATTTTTAAATCTTTTTTGAGTTCTCTCTTCTTACAGTAATTTTCTTAAAAGTAAGCAATCCATATATTTGTAGCCAACATAACCACCATCATCTCGATTATGTGTCAGCCTAATCAACTCTTTCTATAAAAACTCCCCTAGATGAAAACTTTTAAATCTTTTTTATTTCTCTATTCTCCCAGTAATTTTTCTCCAAAGTAAGCAATCCGTAAATTTGTAGCAACATAACCACAATCTTCTCGATTATGTGTCAGCGTAAAAAACTCTTTCTTTAAAAACTCCCCTAGATGGAAATTTTTAAATCTTTTTTAGTTCTCTCTTTTTTCAGTAATTTTCTCAAAAGTAAGCAATCCATATGTTTGTAGCCAACATAACCACATTCTTCTTGATTATGTGTCGGTCTAATCAACTCTCTCTTTAAAAACTCTCTTAGATGGCAATTTTTAAACCTTTTTTGGAGTTCTCTCCTCTTCCCGTAATTTTCTCAAAAGTAAGCCATCCATATATTTGTAGCTAACATAACCACAAACTTCTCGATTATGTGTCAGCCTGATCAAGTCTTTCTTTAAAAACTCCCATATATGGCAATTTTTAAATCTTTTTTCAAATAGTTTTCATCCTGGTGATGGTATCCACTTCTAAGCGGGCCAAGGGTTCAAAGGCCCTCTTCTTCCGGTAATTTTCTCAAAAGTAAGCAATCTATATAGTTGTAGCCAACGTAACCACATTCTTCTCGATTATGTGTCACCTAAGCAACTCTTTCTTTAAAAACTCCCCGAGTTGGCAACTTCTAAATCTTTTTTGGGTTCTCTCTTCTTGTAAATATTCTCATAGTAGGTTATCTTTGTTAATTTATAATTTAGTAGATAAGTAGGGATATATTTGTGGGTATGTTTGAAAATTTTCTAATCTCAAAATCATCTTAATTACATTTATAAGAATTCCGATTACTGTTATTTTTATCCGAACTTTCTCCACTAAAAGTTATGGGATTTAGGTAATTCAAGTATCCAGGGTAAATGATTTTCATGTCCTATAACTTTGACGATTAAGGTGTTGTAGGCATGTATTAAGCCAACGCATGCAAGCAATATTCAAAAATCAATTGACATTCCTCCGGAAATTCATAAGAGAGCAACGCACTTCCGACGCTATATTCAACATTATTGGAAGATTTCTTGTGCTCCGTGATTAACCCTCCGGGAACACCAATTAAACTCCCTACGTTTATCAACATAAGCGAGGGGATGAAATACATGGGACTCTCATACCCAGAGTCGGCATATTCTTCTATGAGATAGAAAAAAATACGCAAAAACGTAATCCACAGGGTGGGTAAATACAGTTTAAAAGGATTAACAATGTAACGGTTTAAAAAAATAGGTATCCTAATTGCCATTACAACTTAACTAGTGATAGGTTGTTGATTCTTTCTTAAAGAAACAAGAGAGGAAATGGGATTGTTTTGAGGCTGGTTGCACAAATGAAACGATTTTGAGGCTGAAATAATTCGTAACGATTGTTATAATCTTTTCAAAGTAAGCCATCGATGTATTGTATTTATAGATAAAATAACCAGACTCTTATCAATTTCGTGTCAGGCTCATTAACCCATTTTTTAAAAACTCCTCAATATTATTTTTAAATCTTATTTTGAGTTTCTGGTAATTTTCTCAAAAGTAAGCAATCCATATATTTCTAGCCAGCATAACCACAATCTTCTATATTATGTGTTAGCCTAATCAACCCATTCTTTAAAAACTCCCCTAAATGGCAATTTTTAAATCTTTTTTGAGTTCTCTCTTCTTACAGTAATTTTCTTAAAAGTAAGCAATCCATATATTTGTAGCCAACATAACCACCATCATCTCGATTATGTGTCAGCCTAATCAACTCTTTCTATAAAAACTCCCCTAGATGAAAACTTTTAAATCTTTTTTATTTCTCTATTCTCCCAGTAATTTTTCTCCAAAGTAAGCAATCCGTAAATTTGTAGCAACATAACCACAATCTTCTCGATTATGTGTCAGCGTAAAAAACTCTTTCTTTAAAAACTCCCCTAGATGGAAATTTTTAAATCTTTTTAGTTCTCTCTTTTTTCAGTAATTTTCTCAAAAGTAAGCAATCCATATGTTTGTAGCCAACATAACCACATTCTTCTTGATTATGTGTCGGTCTAATCAACTCTCTCTTTAAAAACTCTCTTAGATGGCAATTTTTAAACCTTTTTTGGAGTTCTCTCCTCTTCCCGTAATTTTCTCAAAAATAAGCCATCCATATATTTGTAGCTAACATAACCACAAACTTCTCGATTATGTGTCAGCCTGATCAAGTCTTTCTTTAAAAACTCCCATATATGGCAATTTTTAAATCTTTTTTCAAATAGTTTTCATCCTGGTGATGGTATCCACTTCTAAGCGGGCCAAGGGTTCAAAGACCCTCTTCTTCCGGTAATTTTCTCAAAAGTAAGCAATCTATATAGTTGTAGCCAACGTAACCACATTCTTCTCGATTATGTGTCACCTAAGCAACTCTTTCTTTAAAAACTCCCCGAGTTGACAACTTCTAAATCTTTTTTGGGTTCTCTCTTCTTGTAAATATTCTCATAGTAGGTTATCTTTGTTAATTTATAATTTAGTAGATAAGTAGGGATATATTTGTGGGTATGTTTGAAAATTTTCTAATCTCAAAATCATCTTAATTACATTTATAAGAATTCCGATTACTGTTATTTTTATCCGAACTTTCTCCACTAAAAGTTATGGGATTTAGGTAATTCAAGTATCCAGGGTAAATGATTTTCATGTCCTATAACTTTGACGATTAAGGTGTTGTAGGCATGTATTAAGCCAACGCATGCAAGCAATATTCAAAAATCAATTGACATTCCTCCGGAAATTCATAAGAGAGCAACGCACTTCCGACGCTATATTCAACATTATTGGAAGATTTCTTGTGCTCCGTGATTAACCCTCCAGGAACACCAATTAAACTCCCTACGTTTATCAACATAAGCGAGGGGATGAAATACATGGGACTCTCATACCCAGAGTCGGCATATTCTTCTATGAGATAGAAAAAAATACGCAAAAACGTAATCCACAGGGTGGGTAAATACAGTTTAAAAGGATTAACAATGTAACGGTTTAAAAAAATAGGTATCCTAATTGCCATTACAACTTAACTAGTGATAGGTTGTTGATTCTTTCTTAAAGAAACAAGAGAGGAAATGGGATTGTTTTGAGGCTGGTTGCACAAATGAAACGATTTTGAGGCTGAAATAATTCGTAACGATTGTTATAATCTTTTCAAAGTAAGCCATCGATGTATTGTATTTATAGATAAAATAACCAGACTCTTATCAATTTCGTGTCAGGCTCATTAACCCATTTTTTAAAAACTCCTCAATATTATTTTTAAATCTTATTTTGAGTTTCTGGTAATTTTCTCAAAAGTAAGCAATCCATATATTTCTAGCCAGCATAACCACAATCTTCTATATTATGTGTTAGCCTAATCAACCCATTCTTTAAAAACTCCCCTAAATGGCAATTTTTAAATCTTTTTTGAGTTCTCTCTTCTTACAGTAATTTTCTTAAAAGTAAGCAATCCATATATTTGTAGCCAACATAACCACCATCATCTCGATTATGTGTCAGCCTAATCAACTCTTTCTATAAAAACTCCCCTAGATGAAAACTTTTAAATCTTTTTTATTTCTCTATTCTCCCAGTAATTTTTCTCCAAAGTAAGCAATCCGTAAATTTGTAGCAACATAACCACAATCTTCTCGATTATGTGTCAGCGTAAAAAACTCTTTCTTTAGAAACTCCCCTAGATGGAAATTTTTAAATCTTTTTTAGTTCTCTCTTTTTTCAGTAATTTTCTCAAAAGTAAGCAATCCATATGTTTGTAGCCAACATAACCACATTCTTCTTGATTATGTGTCGGTCTAATCAACTCTCTCTTTAAAAACTCTCTTAGATGGCAATTTTTAAACCTTTTTTGGAGTTCTCTCCTCTTCCCGTAATTTTCTCAAAAATAAGCCATCCATATATTTGTAGCTAACATAACCACAAACTTCTCGATTATGTGTCAGCCTGATCAAGTCTTTCTTTAAAAACTCCCATATATGGCAATTTTTAAATCTTTTTTCAAATAGTTTTCATCCTGGTGATGGTATCCACTTCTAAGCGGGCCAAGGGTTCAAAGACCCTCTTCTTCCGGTAATTTTCTCAAAAGTAAGCAATCTATATAGTTGTAGCCAACGTAACCACATTCTTCTCGATTATGTGTCACCTAAGCAACTCTTTCTTTAAAAACTCCCCGAGTTGACAACTTCTAAATCTTTTTTGGGTTCTCTCTTCTTGTAAATATTCTCATAGTAGGTTATCTTTGTTAATTTATAATTTAGTAGATAAGTAGGGATATATTTGTGGGTATGTTTGAAAATTTTCTAATCTCAAAATCATCTTAATTACATTTATAAGAATTCCGATTACTGTTATTTTTATCCGAACTTTCTCCACTAAAAGTTATGGGATTTAGGTAATTCAAGTATCCAGGGTAAATGATTTTCATGTCCTATAACTTTGACGATTAAGGTGTTGTAGGCATGTATTAAGCCAACGCATGCAAGCAATATTCAAAAATCAATTGACATTCCTCCGGAAATTCATAAGAGAGCAACGCACTTCCGACGCTATATTCAACATTATTGGAAGATTTCTTGTGCTCCGTGATTAACCCTCCGGGAACACCAATTAAACTCCCTACGTTTATCAACATAAGCGAGGGGATGAAATACATGGGACTCTCATACCCAGAGTCGGCATATTCTTCTATGAGATAGAAAAAAATACGCAAAAACGTAATCCACAGGGTGGGTAAATACAGTTTAAAAGGATTAACAATGTAACGGTTTAAAAAAATAGGTATCCTAATTGCCATTACAACTTAACTAGTGATAGGTTGTTGATTCTTTCTTAAAGAAACAAGAGAGGAAATGGGATTGTTTTGAGGCTGGTTGCACAAATGAAACGATTTTGAGGCTGAAATAATTCGTAACGATTGTTATAATCTTTTCAAAGTAAGCCATCGATGTATTGTATTTATAGATAAAATAACCAGACTCTTATCAATTTCGTGTCAGGCTCATTAACCCATTTTTTAAAAACTCCTCAATATTATTTTTAAATCTTATTTTGAGTTTCTGGTAATTTTCTCAAAAGTAAGCAATCCATATATTTCTAGCCAGCATAACCACAATCTTCTATATTATGTGTTAGCCTAATCAACCCATTCTTTAAAAACTCCCCTAAATGGCAATTTTTAAATCTTTTTTGAGTTCTCTCTTCTTACAGTAATTTTCTTAAAAGTAAGCAATCCATATATTTGTAGCCAACATAACCACCATCATCTCGATTATGTGTCAGCCTAATCAACTCTTTCTATAAAAACTCCCCTAGATGAAAACTTTTAAATCTTTTTTATTTCTCTATTCTCCCAGTAATTTTTCTCCAAAGTAAGCAATCCGTAAATTTGTAGCAACATAACCACAATCTTCCCGATTATGTGTCAGCGTAAAAAACTCTTTCTTTAAAAACTCCCCTAGATGGAAATTTTTAAATCTTTTTTAGTTCTCTCTTTTTTCAGTAATTTTCTCAAAAGTAAGCAATCCATATGTTTGTAGCCAACATAACCACATTCTTCTTGATTATGTGTCGGTCTAATCAACTCTCTCTTTAAAAACTCTCTTAGATGGCAATTTTTAAACCTTTTTTGGAGTTCTCTCCTCTTCCCGTAATTTTCTCAAAAAGTAAGCCATCCATATATTTGTAGCTAACATAACCACAAACTTCTCGATTATGTGTCAGCCTGATCAAGTCTTTCTTTAAAAACTCCCATATATGGCAATTTTTAAATCTTTTTTCAAATAGTTTTCATCCTGGTGATGGTATCCACTTCTAAGCGGGCCAAGGGTTCAAAGACCCTCTTCTTCCGGTAATTTTCTCAAAAGTAAGCAATCTATATAGTTGTAGCCAACGTAACCACATTCTTCTCGATTATGTGTCACCTAAGCAACTCTTTCTTTAAAAACTCCCCGAGTTGACAACTTCTAAATCTTTTTTGGGTTCTCTCTTCTTGTAAATATTCTCATAGTAGGTTATCTTTGTTAATTTATAATTTAGTAGATAAGTAGGGATATATTTGTGGGTATGTTTGAAAATTTTCTAATCTCAAAATCATCTTAATTACATTTATAAGAATTCCGATTACTGTTATTTTTATCCGAACTTTCTCCACTAAAAGTTATGGGATTTAGGTAATTCAAGTATCCAGGGTAAATGATTTTCATGTCCTATAACTTTGACGATTAAGGTGTTGTAGGCATGTATTAAGCCAACGCATGCAAGCAATATTCAAAAATCAATTGACATTCCTCCGGAAATTCATAAGAGAGCAACGCACTTCCGACGCTATATTCAACATTATTGGAAGATTTCTTGTGCTCCGTGATTAACCCTCCGGGAACACCAATTAAACTCCCTACGTTTATCAACATAAGCGAGGGGATGAAATACATGGGACTCTCATACCCAGAGTCTGCATATTCTTCTATGAGATAGAAAAAAATACGCAAAAACGTAATCCACAGGGTGGGTAAATACAGTTTAAAAGGATTAACAATGTAACGGTTTAAAAAAATAGGTATCCTAATTGCCATTACAACTTAACTAGTGATAGGTTGTTGATTCTTTCTTAAAGAAACAAGAGAGGAAATGGGATTGTTTTGAGGCTGGTTGCACAAATGAAACGATTTTGAGGCTGAAATAATTCGTAACGATTGTTATAATCTTTTCAAAGTAAGCCATCGATGTATTGTATTTATAGATAAAATAACCAGACTCTTATCAATTTCGTGTCAGGCTCATTAACCCATTTTTTAAAAACTCCTCAATATTATTTTTAAATCTTATTTTGAGTTTCTGGTAATTTTCTCAAAAGTAAGCAATCCATATATTTCTAGCCAGCATAACCACAATCTTCTATATTATGTGTTAGCCTAATCAACCCATTCTTTAAAAACTCCCCTAAATGGCAATTTTTAAATCTTTTTTGAGTTCTCTCTTCTTACAGTAATTTTCTTAAAAGTAAGCAATCCATATATTTGTAGCCAACATAACCACCATCATCTCGATTATGTGTCAGCCTAATCAACTCTTTCTATAAAAACTCCCCTAGATGAAAACTTTTAAATCTTTTTTATTTCTCTATTCTCCCAGTAATTTTTCTCCAAAGTAAGCAATCCGTAAATTTGTAGCAACATAACCACAATCTTCTCGATTATGTGTCAGCGTAAAAAACTCTTTCTTTAAAAACTCCCCTAGATGGAAATTTTTAAATCTTTTTTAGTTCTCTCTTTTTTCAGTAATTTTCTCAAAAGTAAGCAATCCATATGTTTGTAGCCAACATAACCACATTCTTCTTGATTATGTGTCGGTCTAATCAACTCTCTCTTTAAAAACTCTCTTAGATGGCAATTTTTAAACCTTTTTTGGAGTTCTCTCCTCTTCCCGTAATTTTCTCAAAAGTAAGCCATCCATATATTTGTAGCTAACATAACCACAAACTTCTCGATTATGTGTCAGCCTGATCAAGTCTTTCTTTAAAAACTCCCATATATGGCAATTTTTAAATCTTTTTTCAAATAGTTTTCATCCTGGTGATGGTATCCACTTCTAAGCGGGCCAAGGGTTCAAAGGCCCTCTTCTTCCGGTAATTTTCTCAAAAGTAAGCAATCTATATAGTTGTAGCCAACGTAACCACATTCTTCTCGATTATGTGTCACCTAAGCAACTCTTTCTTTAAAAACTCCCCGAGTTGGCAACTTCTAAATCTTTTTTGGGTTCTCTCTTCTTGTAAATATTCTCATAGTAGGTTATCTTTGTTAATTTATAATTTAGTAGATAAGTAGGGATATATTTGTGGGTATGTTTGAAAATTTTCTAATCTCAAAATCATCTTAATTACATTTATAAGAATTCCGATTACTGTTATTTTTATCCGAACTTTCTCCAATAAAAGTTATGGGATTTAGGTAATTCAAGTATCCAGGGTAAATGATTTTCATGTCCTATAACTTTGACGATTAAGGTGTTGTAGGCATGTATTAAGCCAACGCATGCAAGCAATATTCAAAAATCAATTGACATTCCTCCGGAAATTCATAAGAGAGCAACGCACTTCCGACGCTATATTCAACATTATTGGAAGATTTCTTGTGCTCCGTGATTAACCCTCCGGGAACACCAATTAAACTCCCTACGTTTATCAACATAAGCGAGGGGATGAAATACATGGGACTCTCATACCCAGAGTCGGCATATTCTTCTATGAGATAGAAAAAAATACGCAAAAACGTAATCCACAGGGTGGGTAAATACAGTTTAAAAGGATTAACAATGTAACGGTTTAAAAAAATAGGTATCCTAATTGCCATTACAACTTAACTAGTGATAGGTTGTTGATTCTTTCTTAAAGAAACAAGAGAGGAAATGGGATTGTTTTGAGGCTGGTTGCACAAATGAAACGATTTTGAGGCTGAAATAATTCGTAACGATTGTTATAATCTTTTCAAAGTAAGCCATCGATGTATTGTATTTATAGATAAAATAACCAGACTCTTATCAATTTCGTGTCAGGCTCATTAACCCATTTTTTAAAAACTCCTCAATATTATTTTTAAATCTTATTTTGAGTTTCTGGTAATTTTCTCAAAAGTAAGCAATCCATATATTTCTAGCCAGCATAACCACAATCTTCTATATTATGTGTTAGCCTAATCAACCCATTCTTTAAAAACTCCCCTAAATGGCAATTTTTAAATCTTTTTTGAGTTCTCTCTTCTTACAGTAATTTTCTTAAAAGTAAGCAATCCATATATTTGTAGCCAACATAACCACCATCATCTCGATTATGTGTCAGCCTAATCAACTCTTTCTATAAAAACTCCCCTAGATGAAAACTTTTAAATCTTTTTTATTTCTCTATTCTCCCAGTAATTTTTCTCCAAAGTAAGCAATCCGTAAATTTGTAGCAACATAACCACAATCTTCCCGATTATGTGTCAGCGTAAAAAACTCTTTCTTTAAAAACTCCCCTAGATGGAAATTTTTAAATCTTTTTTAGTTCTCTCTTTTTTCAGTAATTTTCTCAAAAGTAAGCAATCCATATGTTTGTAGCCAACATAACCACATTCTTCTTGATTATGTGTCGGTCTAATCAACTCTCTCTTTAAAAACTCTCTTAGATGGCAATTTTTAAACCTTTTTTGGAGTTCTCTCCTCTTCCCGTAATTTTCTCAAAAGTAAGACATCCATATATTTGTAGCTAACATAACCACAAACTTCTCGATTATGTGTCAGCCTGATCAAGTCTTTCTTTAAAAACTCCCATATATGGCAATTTTTAAATCTTTTTTCAAATAGTTTTCATCCTGGTGATGGTATCCACTTCTAAGCGGGCCAAGGGTTCAAAGACCCTCTTCTTCCGGTAATTTTCTCAAAAGTAAGCAATCTATATAGTTGTAGCCAACGTAACCACATTCTTCTCGATTATGTGTCACCTAAGCAACTCTTTCTTTAAAAACTCCCCGAGTTGACAACTTCTAAATCTTTTTTGGGTTCTCTCTTCTTGTAAATATTCTCATAGTAGGTTATCTTTGTTAATTTATAATTTAGTAGATAAGTAGGGATATATTTGTGGGTATGTTTGAAAATTTTCTAATCTCAAAATCATCTTAATTACATTTATAAGAATTCCGATTACTGTTATTTTTATCCGAACTTTCTCCACTAAAAGTTATGGGATTTAGGTAATTCAAGTATCCAGGGTAAATGATTTTCATGTCCTATAACTTTGACGATTAAGGTGTTGTAGGCATGTATTAAGCCAACGCATGCAAGCAATATTCAAAAATCAATTGACATTCCTCCGGAAATTCATAAGAGAGCAACGCACTTCCGACGCTATATTCAACATTATTGGAAGATTTCTTGTGCTCCGTGATTAACCCTCCGGGAACACCAATTAAACTCCCTACGTTTATCAACATAAGCGAGGGGATGAAATACATGGGACTCTCATACCCAGAGTCGGCATATTCTTCTATGAGATAGAAAAAAATACGCAAAAACGTAATCCACAGGGTGGGTAAATACAGTTTAAAAGGATTAACAATGTAACGGTTTAAAAAAATAGGTATCCTAATTGCCATTACAACTTAACTAGTGATAGGTTGTTGATTCTTTCTTAAAGAAACAAGAGAGGAAATGGGATTGTTTTGAGGCTGGTTGCACAAATGAAACGATTTTGAGGCTGAAATAATTCGTAACGATTGTTATAATCTTTTCAAAGTAAGCCATCGATGTATTGTATTTATAGATAAAATAACCAGACTCTTATCAATTTCGTGTCAGGCTCATTAACCCATTTTTTAAAAACTCCTCAATATTATTTTTAAATCTTATTTTGAGTTTCTGGTAATTTTCTCAAAAGTAAGCAATCCATATATTTCTAGCCAGCATAACCACAATCTTCTATATTATGTGTTAGCCTAATCAACCCATTCTTTAAAAACTCCCCTAAATGGCAATTTTTAAATCTTTTTTGAGTTCTCTCTTCTTACCGTAATTTTCTTAGAAGTAAGCAATCTATATCTTTATAGCCAACATAACCACAGTCTTCTTGATTATGTGTCAGCTCAATCAACTATTTCTTTAAAAAATTCTCCTAGATGGCAATTTTTAAATTCTTTCTGAGTTTCTCTCTACTTCCAGTAATTTTCTCAAAACTATGAAATCTATATATTTGTAGCCAACATAAGCACAATCTTCTCAATTATGTGTCACCAAATCAACTCTTTCTTTAAAAATTCCGCATAATGGGAATTTTTAAATCTTTTTTGAGTTCTTTCTTTTCCTAGTAATTTTCTCAAAAGTAAGCAATCAATATATTTGTAGCCAACATAACCGTAATTTTCTCGATTATGTGTTACCTAATCAACTCTTTCTTTAAAAACTCCCCTTAGATGACAATTTTTAAATCTTTTTTGAGTTCTGTCTTCTTCCAGTTTTTTTTTTCTAAACTTAGCAATCCATATATTTGTAGCTAGCATAACCACAATCTTCTAGATTATGTGTCAGTCTAATCAACTCATTCTTTAAAAACTCCCTTAGTTGGAAATTTTTAAATCTTTTTTGAGTTCTTTCTTCTCCCAGTAATTTTTCTCAAAAGTAAGCAATCCATATATTTGTAGCCAACATAACCACAGTCTTCTTGATTATGTGTCAGCTCAATCAAATCTTTCTTTAAAAATTCCCCTAGATGGCAATTTTTAAATTCTTTCTGAGTTTCTCTCTACTTCCAGTAATTTTCTCAAAACTATTAAATCCATATATTTGTAGCCAACATAAGCACAATCTTCTCAATTATGTGTCACCAAATCAACTCTTTCTTTAAAAATTCCGCAAAATGGCAATTTTTAAATCTTTTTTGAGTTCTTTTTTCTCCCAGTAATTTTCTCAAAAGTAAGCAATCCATATATTTGTAGCCAACATAACCACAATCTTCTCGATTATGTGTTACCTAATCAACTCTTTCTTTAAAAACTCCCCTTAGATGATAATTTTTAAATCTTTTTTGAGTTCTTTCTTCTTCCAGTTTTTTTTTTTCTCTAAACTAAGCAATCCATATATTTGTAGCCAACATAACCCGAATCTTCTCGATTATGTGTCAACATAATCAACTCTTTCTTTTACAAACACCCCTAGATGGAAAGTTTTAAATCTTTTTTGAGTTCTTTTTTCTCCGAGTAATTTTTCTCAAAAGCAAGCAATCCATATATTTGTAGCCAACATAACCACAATCTTTTCGATTATGTGTCAGCTTAATCAACTCTTTCTTTAAAAGCTCCTCTAGATGACAATTTTTAAATCTTTTTTGAGTTCTCTCTTCTTCCAGTAATTTTCTAAAAAGTAGGCAATCCATATATTTGTAGCCAACATAATCAAAATCTTCTCGATTATGTGTCAGCCTAATCTACTCTTTCTTTTATAAACACCCCTAGGTGGCAATTTTTAAATCTTTTTTGAGTTCTCTATTCTCACAGTAATTTTTCTCAAAAGTAAACAATCCATATATTTGTAGCCAACATAACCACAGTCTTCTCGATTATATGTCGGCCTAATAAACTCTTTCTTTAAAAACTCACATAGATGGCAATTTTTAAATACAGTTTAAAAGGATTAACAATGTAACGGTTTAAAAAAATAGGTATCCTAATTGCCATTACAACTTAACTAGTGATAGGTTGTTGATTCTTTCTTAAAGAAACAAGAGAGGAAATGTGATTGTTTTGAGGCTGGTTGCACAAATGAAACGATTTTGAGGCTGAAATAATTCGTAACGATTGTTATAATCTTTTCAAAGTAAGCCATCGATGTATTGTATTTATAGATAAAATAACAAGACTCTTATCAATTTCGTGTCAGGCTCATTAACCCATTTTTTAAAAACTCCTCAATATTATTTTTAAATCTTATTTTGAGTTTCCGGTAATTTTCTAAAAAGTAATTAATCCATATATTTGTAGCTAACTTAACTACAATCTTCCCAATTATGTGTCAGTCTAATCAACTCTTTATTTAAAAACTCCCCTAGATAGTAATTTTTAAATCTTTTTTGAGTTCTCTCTTCTTCCGGTAGTTTTCTCAAAAGTAAGCAATCCATATATTTGTAACCAACATAACCACAATCTTTTCGATTATGTGTCAGCCTGATCAAGTCTTTCTTTAAAAACACCCATATATGGCAATTTTTAAATCTTTTTTCAAATAGTTTTCATCCTGTTGATGGTATCCACTTCTAAGCAGGCCAAGGGTTCAAAGGCCCTCTTCTTCCGGTAATTTTCTCAAAAGTAAGCAATCCATATATTTGTAGCCAACATAACCACAATCTTCTCGATTATGTGTCAGCATAATCAACTCTTTCTTTTACAAACACCCCTAGATGGAAATTTTTAAATCTTTTTTGAGTTCTTTCTTCTCCCTGTAATTTTTCTCAAAAGTAAGCAATCCATATATTTGTAGCCAACATAACCACAATCTTTTTGATTATGTGTCAGCATAATGAACTCTTTCTTTAAAAGCTCCTCTAGATGGCAATTTTTAAATCTTTTTGGAGTTCTCTCTTCTTCCAGTAAATTTCTAAAAAGTAGGCAATCCATATATTTGTAGCCAACATAATCAAAATCTTCTCGATTATGTGTCAGCCTAATCTACTCTTTCTTTTATAAACACCCCTAGATGGCAAATTTTAAATCTTTTTTGAGTTCTCTCTTCTCACAGTAATTTTTCTCAAAAGTAAACAATCCATGTATTTGTAGCCAACATAACCACAGTCTTCTCGATTATATGTCGGCCTAATAAACTCTTTCTTTAAAAACTCACATAGATGGCAATTTTTAAATCTTTTTTGAGTTCTCTCTTCTTCCAGTAATTTTCTCAAAAGTAAGAAATCCATATATTTGTAGCCAACATAACAATAATCATCTCGATTATGTGTCAGCCTAATCAACTCTTTCTTTAATAATTCCATTAGATGACAATTTTTAAATCTTTTTTGAGTTATCTCTTCTAGTTGTTCTCTGAAAAGTAAGGAATCATAAATTTGTAGCCAAGATAACCACAATCTTCTTGATTATGATTTAGCATAATCAAGTCTTTTTTTATAAACACCCCTAGATGGCAATTTTTAAATCTTTTTTGAGTTATCTCTTCTCCTGGTAATTTTTCTCAAAAGTAAGCAATACTTATATTTGTAGCCAACATAACCACAATCTTCTCGATTATGTGTCAGCCTAATCAACTCTTTCTTTATAAACTCCCCTAGATGCCAATTTTAAATATTTTGAGTTCTCTCTTCTTCCAGTAATTTTTACAAAAGTAGGCAATCCGTATATTTGTAGCCAACATAACCACAATCTTCTCGTTTAGGTGTCAATCTAATCAACTCTTTCTTTAAAAACTCTCGTAGATGCCAATAGTTCTCTCTTC
Source organism: Tagetes erecta (assembly GCA_030867185.1). Classification (NCBI taxonomy): domain Eukaryota; kingdom Viridiplantae; phylum Streptophyta; class Magnoliopsida; order Asterales; family Asteraceae; genus Tagetes; species Tagetes erecta. Next base: position 81,533,813 of record CM061488.1, on the reverse strand, counting down.
TTACAATAATTTTCTCTAAAGTAAGCAATCCATATATTTGTAGCCAACATAATCAAAATCTTCTCGATTATGTGTTAGCCTAATCAACTCTTTCTTTTATAAACACCCCTAGATGACAATTTTTAAATCTTTTTTGAGTTCTCTCTTTTTTTAGTTATTTTCTCAAAAGTAAGCAATTCATATATTTTTAGTCAAAATAACCACAATCTTTTCGATTATGTGTCAACCAAATCAAATCTTTCTTTTAAAAACTTCCCTAGAAGACAATTATTCAATCTTTTTTGAGTTCTATCTTCTTTAGTAATTTTCTCAAAACTAAGCAATCCATATATTTGTAGCCAACATAATCAAAATCTTCACGATTATGTGTCGGCCTAATTAACTCTTTCTATAAAAACTCCCATAGTTGGAAATATTTAAATCTTTTTTGAGTTCTCTCTTCTTCCAGTAATTTTCTTAAAAGTAAGCAATCCATATATTTTTTAGCTAACATAATCAAAATCTTCTCGATTATGTGTCAGCCTAATCAACTCTTTCTTATATAAACACCCCTAGATGGCAATTTTTAAACCATTTTTGAGTTCTCTCTTCTCCCAGTAATTTTTCTCAAAAGTAAGCAATCCATATATTTGTAGCTAACATAACCATAATCTTCTCGATTATATGTCAGCTTAATCAACACTTTCTATAAAAACTCCCAAGAGATGACAATTTTTAAATCTTTTTTAAGTTCTCTCTTCTTATAGTAATTTTCTCAAAAAAGTAAGCAATCCATATATTTGTAGCCAACATAACCACAATCATCTCGATTATGTGTCAGCCTAATCAACTCTTTCTTTGAAAATCCCCTAAATGGCAATTTTTAAATCTTTTTTGAATTCTCTATTCTCCCAGTATCTCAAAAGTAAGCAATCCATATATTTGTAGCCAACATAACCACAATCTTCTCGATTATGTGTCAGCCTAATAAACTATTTCTTTAAAATCTCCTATAGATGGCAATTTTTAAATCTTTTTTGAGTTCTCTTTTCTTTAGGTAATTTTCTATAAAGTAAGCAATCCATATATTTGTTGCCAACATAATCACAATCTTCTCGATTATCTGTCAGCCTAATAACTTTTTTCTTTTAAAAACTCACTTAAATGGCAATTTTTAATCTTTTTTGAGTTCTCTCTTCTCTAATTATTTTTTCTCAAAAGTAAGCAATCAATATATTTATAGCCAACATAACCACGATCTTCTCGATTTTGTGTCAGCCTAATCAACTCTTTCTTTAAAAACACCCTTAGATGAAATTTTTAATTTTCTTTGAGTTTTCTCTTCTCCCAGTAATTTTCTAAAAAGTAATCCATATATTTGTAGCCAAAATAACCACACTCATCTCGATTATGTGTCAGCCTAATCAATTATTTCTTTAAAAACTCCCCTATATGGCAATTTTTAAATTGTTTTCGAGTTCTCTCTTCTTCCGGTAGTTTTCACAAAAGTAAGCAATCCATATATTTGTAACCAACATAACCACAATCTTCTTGATTATGTGTCACTCTAATAAACTCTTTCTTTAAAAACTCCCCTAAATGGCAATTTTTAAATCTTTTTTGAGTTCTCTATTCTTCCGGTAATTTTCTCAAAAGTAAGCAATCCATATATTTGTAGCCAACATAACCACAATCCTCTCGATTATGTGTCAGCCTAATCAACTCTTTCTTTTAAAAACTCCACTAGATGGTAAATTTTAAATTTTTTTTGAGTTCTCTATTCTCCCAGTAATTTTTCTCAAAAGTAATCAATCCATATATTTGTAGTTAACATTACCACAATCTTCTCGATTATGTGTCAGCCTAATCAACTCTTTCTATAAAAAATCCCAAGATGGAAATTTTTAAATCTTTTTTGAGTTCTCTCTTCTTCCAGTAATTTTCTTAAAAGTAAGCAATCCATATATTTTTTAGCTAACATAATCAAAATCTTCTCGATTATGTGTCAGCCTAATCAACTCTTTCTTATATAAACACCCCTAGATGGCAATTTTTAAACCATTTTTGAGTTCTCTCTTCTCCCAGTAATTTTTCTCAAAAGTAAGCAATCCATATATTTGTAGCTAACATAACCATAATCTTCTCGATTATATGTCAGCTTAATCAACACTTTCTATAAAAACTCCCAAGAGATGACAATTTTTAAATCTTTTTTAAGTTCTCTCTTCTTATAGTAATTTTCTTAAAAGTAAGCAATCCATATATTTGTAGCCAACATAACCACAATCATCTCGATTATGTGTCAGCCTAATCAACTCTTTCTTTGAAAATCCCCTAAATGGCAATTTTTAAATCTTTTTTGAATTCTCTATTCTCCCAGTAATTTTTCTCAAAAGTAAGCAATCCATATATTTGTAGCCAACATAACGACAATCTTCTCGATTATGTGTCAGCCTAATAAACTATTTCTTTAAAATCTCCTATAGATGGCAATTTTTAAATCTTTTTTGAGTTCTCTTTTCTTTAGGTAATTTTCTATAAAGTAAGCAATCCATATATTTGTTGCCAACATAATCACAATCTTCTCGATTATCTGTCAGCCTAATAACTTTTTTCTTTTAAAAACTCACTTAAATGGCAATTTTTAATCTTTTTTGAGTTCTCTCTTCTCTAATTATTTTTTCTCAAAAGTAAGCAATCCATATATTTATAGCCAACATAACCACGATCTTCTCGATTATGTGTCAGCCTAATCAACTCTTTCTTTAAAAACACCCTTAGATGAAATTTTTAATTTTCTTTGAGTTTTCTCTTCTCCCAGTAATTTTCTAAAAAGTAATCCATATATTTGTAGCCAAAATAACCACACTCATCTCGATTATGTGTCAGCCTAATCAATTATTTCTTTAAAAACTCCCCTATATGGCAATTTTTAAATTGTTTTCGAGTTCTCTCTTCTTCCGGTAGTTTTCACAAAAGTAAGCAATCCATATATTTGTAACCAACATAACCACAATCTTCTTGATTATGTGTCACTCTAATAAACTCTTTCTTTAAAAACTCCCCTAAATGGCAATTTTTAAATCTTTTTTGAGTTCTCTATTCTTCCGGTAATTTTCTCAAAAGTAAGCAATCCATATATTTGTAGCCAACATAACCACAATCTTCTCGATTATGTGTCAGCCTAATCAACTCTTTCTTTTAAAAACTCCACTAGATGGTAAATTTTAAATTTTTTTTGAGTTCTCTATTCTCCCAGTAATTTTTCTCAAAAGTAATCAATCCATATATTTGTAGTTAACATTACCACAATCTTCTCGATTATGTGTCAGCCTAATCAACTCTTTCTATAAAAAATCCCCAGATGGAAATTTTTAAATCTTTTTTGAGTTCTCTCTTCTTCCAGTAATTTTCTTAAAAGTAAACAATCCATATATTTTTTAGCTAACATAATTAAAATCTTCTCGATTATGTGTCAGCCTAATCAACTCTTTCTTATATAAACACCCCTAGATTGCAATTTTTAAACCATTTTTGAGTTCTCTCTTCTCCCAGTAATTTTTCTCAAAAGTAAGCAATCCATATATTTGTAGCTAACATAACCATAATCTTCTCGATTATATGTCAGCTTTATCAACACTTTCTATAAAAACTCCCAAGAGATGACAATTTTTAAATCTTTTTTAAGTTCTCTCTTCTTATAGTAATTTTCTCAAAAGTAAGCAAGCCATATATTTGTAGCCAACATAACCACAATCATCTCGATTATGTGTCAGCCTAATCAACTCTTTCTTTGAAAATCCCCTAAATGGCAATTTTTAAATCTTTTTTGAATTCTGTATTCTCCCAGTAATTTTTCTCAAAAGTAAGCAATCCATATATTTGTAGCCAACATAACCACAATCTTCTCGATTATGTGTCAGCCTAATCAACTCTTTCTTTTAAAAACTTCACTAGATGGTAAATTTTAAATTTTTTTTGAGTTCTCTATTCTCCCAGTAATTTTTTCTCAAAAGTAATCAATCCATATATTTGTAGTTAACATTACTACAATCTTCTCAATTATGTGTCAGCCTAATCAACTCTTTCTATAAAAAATCCCCAGATGGAAATTTTTAAATCTTTTTGATTTCTCTATTCTCTCAGTAATTTTTCTCCAAAGTAAGCAATCCGTAAATTTGTAACAACATAACCACAATCTTCTCGATTATGTGTCAGCGTAAAAAACTCTTTCTTTAAAAACTCCCCTAGATGGAAATTTTTAAATCTTTTTTAGTTCTCTCTTCTTTCAGTAATTTTCTCAAAAGTAAGCAATCCATATGTTTGTAGCCAACATAACCACATTCTTCTCGATTATGTGTCGGTCTAATCAACTCTTTCTTTAAAAACTCCCCTAGATGGCAATTTTTAAACCTTTTTTAGAGTTCTTTCCTCTTCCCGTAATTTTTTCAAAACTAAGCAATCCATATATTTGTAGCTAACATAACCACAAACTTCTCGATTATGTGTCAGCCTGATCAAGTCTTTCTCTAAAAACTCCCATATATGGCAATTTTTAAATCTTTTTTCAAATAGTTTTCATCCTGTTGATGGTATCCACTTCCAAGCGGGACAAGGGTTCAAAGGCCCTCTTCTTCCGGTAATTTTCTCAAAAGTATGCAATCTATATAATTGTAGCCAACATAACCACAATCTTCTCGATTATGTGTCACCTAAGCAACTCTTTCTTTAAAAACTCCCTGAGTTGACACCTTCTAAATCTTTTTTGGGTTTTCTCTTCTTGTAAAAATTCTCATAGTAGGTTCTCTTTGTTAAGTTATAATTTAGTAAATAAGTAGGGATATATTTGTGGGTATGTTTGAAAATTTGCTAATTTCAAAATCATCTTAATTACATTTATAAGAATTTCGATTACTGTTATTTTTATCCGAACTTTCTCCACTAAAAGTTATGGGATTTAGGTAATTCAAGTATCCAGGGTAAATGATTTTCATGTCCTACAACTCTGACGATTAAGTTGTTGTAGGCATGTATTAAGCCAACGCATGCAAGCAGTATTCAAAAATCAATTGACATTCCTCCGGAAATTCATAAGAGAGCAACGCACTTCCGACGCTATATTCAACATTATTGGAAGATTTCTTGTGCTCCGTGATTAACCCTCCGGGAACACCAATTAAACTCCCTACATTTATCAACATAAGCGAGGGGATGAAATACATGCGACTCTCATACCCAGAGTCTGCATATTCTTCTATGAGATAGAAAAAATACGCAAAAACGTAATCCACATGGTGGGTAAATACAGTTTAGAAGGATTAACAATGTAACGGTTTAAAAGAAATAGGTATCCTAACTGCCATTACAACTTAACTAGTGATAGGTTGTTGATTCTTTCTTAAAGAAACAAGAGAGGAAATGGGATTGTTTTGAGGCTGGTTGCACAAATGAAACGATTTTGAGGCTGAAATAATTCGTAACGATTGTTATAATCTTTTCAAAGTAAGCCATCGATGTATTGTATTTATAGATAAAATAACCAGACTCTTATCAATTTCGTGTCAGGCTCATTAACCCATTTTTTAAAAACTCCTCAATATTAATTTTAAATCTTATTTTGAGTTTCCGGTAATTTTCTAAAAAGTAATTAATCCATATATTTGTAGCTAACTTAACTACAATCTTTTCAATTATGTGTCAGTCTAATCAACTCTTTATTTAAAAACTCCCCTAGATAGTAATTTTTTAATCTTTTTTGAGTTCTCTCTTCTTCCGGTAGTTTTCTCAAAAGTAAGCAATCCATATATTTGTAACCAACATAACCACAATCTTTTCGATTATGTGTCAGCCTGATCAAGTATTTCTTTAAAAACTCCCATATATGGCAATTTTTAAATCTTTTTTCAAATAGTTTTCATTCTGTTGATGGTATCCACTTCTAAGCGGGCAAAGGGTTCAAAGGCCCTCTTCTTCCGGTAATTTTCTCAAAAGTAAGCAATCCATATATTTGTAGTCAACATAACTACAATCTTCTCGATTATATGTCAGCATAATCAACTCTTTCTTTAAATGCTCCTCTAGATGGCAATTTTTAAATCTTTTTTGAGTTCTCTCTTCTTCCAGTACATTTCTAAAAAGTAGGCAATCCATATATTTGTAGCCAACATAATCAAAATCTTCTAGATTATGTGTCAGCCTAATCTACTCTTTCTTTTATAAACACCCCTAGATGGCAAATTTTAAATCTTTTTTGAGTTCTCTCTTCTCACAGTAATTTTTCTCAAAAGTAAACAATCCATATATTTGTAGCCAACATAATCAAAATCTTCACGATTATGTGTCAGCCTAATCAACTCTTTCTTTTATAAACACCCCTAGATGGCAATTTTAAATCATTTTTTATGTCTCTCTTCTCCCAGTAATTTTTCTAAAAAGTAAGCAATCCATATATTTGTAGCCAACATAACCACAATCTTCTCGATTATATATCGGCCTAATCAACTCTTTCTATAAAAACTCCCATAGTTGGAAATTTTTAAATCTTTTTTGAGTTTTCTATTCTTCCAGTAATTTTCTCAAAAGTAAGCAATCCATATATTTTTTTAGCTAACATAATCAAATCTTCTCAATTATGTGTCAGCCTAATCAACTCTTTCTTTTATAAACACCCCTAGATGGCAATTTTAAATCATTTTTCAGTTCTCTCTTCTCCCAGTAATTTTGCTCAAAAGTAAGCAATCCATATATTTGTAGCCAACATAACCACAATCTTCTTGATTATATGTCGGCCTAATCAACACTTTCTATAAAAACTCCCAAGAGATGACAACTTTTAAATCTTTTTTGAGTTCTCTCTTCTTCCAGTAATTTTCTCAAAAGTAAGCAATCCATATATTTGTAGCCAACATAACCACAATCACCTCGATTATGTGTCAGCCTAATCAATTCTTTCTTCGAAAACTCTCCTAGATGGCAATTTTTAAATCTTTTTTGAATTCTCTCTTCTCCCAGTAATTTTTCTCAAAAGTAAGCAATCCATATATTTGTAGCCAACATAACCACAATCTTCTCGATTATGTGTCAGCCTAATAAACTATTTCTTTAAAATCTCCTATAGATGGCAATTTTTAAATCTTTTTTGAGTTCTCTTTTCTTCGGGTAATTTTCTCTAAAGTAAGCAATCCATATATTTGTTGACAACATAACCACAATCTTCTCGATTATCTGTCAGCCTAATAACCTTTTTCTTTTAAAAACTCACCTGAATGGCAATTTTTAAATCATTTTTTAGTTCTCTCTTCTCTAATTATTTTTTCTCAAAAGTAAGCAATCCATATATTTATAGCCAACATAACCACGATCTTCTCGATTATGTGTCAGCCTAATCAACTCTTTCTTTAAAAACACCCTTAGATGAAATTTTTAATCTTCTTTGAGTTCTCTCTTCTCCCAGTAATTTTCTCAAAAGTAAGTAATCCATATAGTTGTAGCCAAAATAACCACACTCATCTCGATTATGTGTCAGCCTAATCAACTATTTCTTTAAAATCTCCCCTATATGGCAATTTTTAAATTTTTTTCGAGTTCTCTCTTCTTCCGGTAGTTTTCTCAAAAGTAATCAATCCGTATATTTGTAGCCAACATAACCACAATCTTCTCGATTATGTGTCAGCCTAATCAACTCTTTCTTTTAAAAATTCCCCTAGATGGTAAATTTTAAATCTTTTTTGAGTTTCTCTTCTCTCAGTAATTTTTCTCAAAAGGAATCAATACATATATTTGTAGTTAACATTACCACAATCTTCTCGATTATGTGTCAGCCTAATCAACTCTTTCTATAAAAACTCCCCTTGATGGAAATTTTTAAATCTTTTTTATTTCTCTATTCTCCCAGTAATTTTTCTCCAAAGTAAGCAATCCGTAAATTTGTAGCAACATAACCACAATCTTCTCGATTATGTGTCAGCGTAAAAAACTCTTTCTTTAAAAACTCCCCTAGATGGAAATTTTTAAATCTTTTTTAGTTCTTTCTTCTTTCAGTAATTTTCTTAAAAGTAAGCAATCCATATGTTTGTAGCCAACATAACCACATTCTTCTTGATTATGTGTCGGTCTAATCAACTCTCTCTTTAAAAACTCCCTTAGATGGCAATTTTTAAACCTTTTTTGGAGTTCTCTCCTCTTCCCATAATTTTCTCAAAAGTAAGCCATCCATATATTTGTAGCTAACATAACCACAAACTTCTAGATTATGTGTCAGCCTGATCAAGTCTTTTTCTTTAAAAACTCCCATGTATGGCAATTTTTAAATATTTTTTCAACATAACCACAATCTTCTCGATTATGTGTCACCTAAGCAACTCTTTCTTTAAAAACTCCCCGAGTTGGCACCTTCTAAATCTTTTTTGGGTTTTCTCTTCTTGTAAAAATTCTCATAGTAGGTTCTCTTTGTTAAGTTATAATTTAGTAAATAAGTAGGGATATATTTGTGGGTATGTTTGAAAATTTGCTAATTTCAAAATCATCTTAATTACATTTATAAGAATTTCGATTACTGTTATTTTTATCCGAACTTTCTCCACTAAAAGTTATGGGATTTAGGTAATTCAAGTATCAAGGGTAAATGATTTTCATGTCCTACAACTTTGACGATTAAGTTGTTGTAGGCATGTATTAAGCCAACGCATGCAAGCAGTATTCAAAAATCAATTGACATTCCTCCGGAAATTCATAAGAGAGCAACGCACTTCCGACGCTATATTCAACATTATTGGAAGATTTCTTGTGCTCCGTGATTAACCCTCCGGGAACACCAATTAAACTCCCTACGTTCATCAACATAAGCGAGGGGATGAAATACATGCGACTCTCATACCCAGAGTCTGCATATTCTTCTATGAGATAGAAAAAAATACGCAAAAACGTAATCCACAGGGTGGGTAAATACAGTTTAGAAGGATTAACAATGTAACGGTTTAAAAAAAATAGGCATCCTAAATGCCATTACAACTTAACTAGTGATAGGTTGTTGATTCTTTCTTAAAGAAACAAGAGAGGAAATGGGATTGTTTTGAGGCTGGTTGCACAAATGAAACGATTTTGAGGCTGAAATAATTCGTAACGATTGTTATAATCTTTTCAAAGTAAGCCATCGATGTATTGTATTTATAAATAAAATAACCAGACTCTTATCAATTTCGTGTCAGGCTCATTAACCCATTTTTTAAAAACTCCTCAATATTATTTTTAAATCTTATTTTGAGTTTCTGGTAATTTTCTAAAAAGTAATTAATCCATATATTTGTAGCTAACTTAACTACAATCTTTTCAATTATGTGTCAGTCTAATCAACTCTTTATTTAAAAAATGAACTTTTTTTTCACAATTTTTCAACTCATTGTGTCTAACGTCAGGTCATTGTGTCTTCCGTCAGGTCATTGTGTCTTTCATCAGGTCATTGTGTGATTGTGTCATCCGTAAGGTTGTTGTGTCATTCATCGGGTCATTGTGTAATCTTATTTGACAAGTATTACACAATGATCTAATAATAATTACACAATAACACAAAAAGTATTTCAAAGATCTTGCTCTCACATCATCCTCCTTAAAAAAAATAAACAAAACTTAAAAAAACTACTATTTTCTAATTGTGTCTTTTTTCATTGTGTCTAATTTAAAAAATAAAAAAAACGGTAATTTTTTTAATTTTTTTTAATTTTTCGTTTATTTATTTTCTGAAAGAGGAATACATGGGGATTAAGGTCTCCGAACCACTTTTTTCAAATTTGATTTATATTGTGAGTTATAATTTTTTTAAAAGTGTCATTGTGTCTTTGTTTACCATTGTGTCATTCTCACACTTTGTAACAAAAAATGACGTTGTCTTTGAACATTTCTCAAACACATATTAACAATTTGTGACACGGTGATAATTTCTAAACACATAATATGACACAGCAAATATTTATAATAAGATGATATTATATAATGACTTAAGAATGAACCGATAAAAGTGATATTTCACTAGTTATAATAAAACACAATCACATGATATTACACAAGGACTAGACAAGTGCCGAATTTTTTTTTTTATTTTTTATATATCAATATTATACGCGTTTTAAAGATAACAAAACGCTTGTTTTTTTGGTGTAATTTTTTTTAAAAAATAATATCGTATCCAAAAGTTATGAAAGTTTTAAAAAAAAGTGAGGGAATTGGCATGTGCCTTGCATGTGGAGAGAGAAAGTCAACAAAAGTGGCTATGACTAATGTACCCTTCTACCAATTTCTTTTCCTACAAATTAATCTCAACCATTAAAAAAGAGATCTAAAGGTCATAAATCTTTTCATATATATATATATATATATATATATCACAACTACCACCACCACCCTCACTACCACCAACTCCGACGACTTCGGTCATCACCACCAACTTCGTCTAATTCGTATTCGATTTGAATAAACATCCTTAAGTCACACATACGTAATCACATCAATTGTCAGTAATAGCAAGACTATTTTTTCTTTTATTAAATTTATCCTATTTTTTGTTCTTAATGAGCTCTTCTCTGTTTTTAATATTTACTTTTTCTAAACAACCAACGCATAAGTCGTATAATATTTTGTATGTGAACACATTTTGATCACGTATGTGAACTCTGTTAAAGGTATTTTTTAAACTAGAAAATACTTATCAAATAAGGTTTTTTTTAACTAGAAAAATACTTAACAAACTAGATTTAAGACCAAGCCGCGCGTTGCAGCGGCCGGGTCACACAGTCGGGTCTTGCGTATTTGACTTCTTCATATGTGTTGACAAAAAAGTCTCATGCCCCCGTACGTCACGACGAAAAAACGTAATGTGTCACTTGTTAAAAAACGATGAAATATCAAAAGTTAGAGGTCAACACGATAACAATATTAAATTCGTACTATATGTCAAAGTAGAGTAAGAGAGCAAAGCCGAAAACTTATCAGGAACTAAAATGACACTTAGTAAAAGTTGTACTATGTGTCAAAGTGGAGTAAGAGATCAAAGCCAAAAACTCATAAAGAGCTCAAATAACAAATAGTAAAAGTCGGAGACTAAAACCGTCAATGCGTTAAAAGTCGAGGATTAAAACCATTAATACGTTAAAGTTAGAAAAAGTTAAAAATCGATGTGACGGGACGGGAGAGGCCGATGCAAAGCACCGACCTTCCCATTTAGTAGGTATATAAATTCTTTTTACATCAATTAAAGTAATATCAAAAGAAGCTGACAACATAAAACGTATTTAGTACATGGGTAATCTTCTTATTTTAATAATTGAATAACTTATGCATATGTCAACATTTTAGCTACTCAATATAAGATTTTGCTTAGGTGTCATGCTCTAATAGTCTTATTTAATTTGATAGAAAGTTTCAATGCAGATCATGATATGTTTCGTATTCAAAATAACTCGATAGGAACTGATTTGATGGATTGAATTTGTTAGCTAGATAATATGATATGAAACCTTAAAACAAGAAGATTTGTTGAACGTATCGTATGAAGTTTAAAATTTTGAATTATCATAAATTATCTCATTTATTTTAGCATATGTTTTAGTTACCATCTTTATTAGTAGCTTTTAGATAATGTGCAACCGGTTGGAAATATTTGTAAAAATGAAAAAAAAGATTTAATAGGAGATATGTTAATAATAGATTTGGTACCAATTTTTACTGTATTAGGATTAAGAATATCATGGTATATTTCGTATTCAAAATAACTCGATAGGAACTGATTTGATGGATTAAATTTGTTAGCTAGATAATATGATATGAAACCTTAGAATAAGAAGATTTGTTGAACGTATCTTATGAAGTTTAAAATTTTGAATTATCTCATTTATTTTAGCATATGTTTTAGCTACCATCTTTATTAGTAGCTTTTAGATAATGTGCAACCGGTTGGAAATATTTAGTAAAAATGAAAAAAGATTTAATAGGAGATATGTTAACAATAGATTTGATACCAATGTTTACTGTATTAGGATTAAGAATCTCATGAATTACACTTCTTTCAAAAAGTATATAAGAACTCGTGTCGTACACGGATACTAATTTAGTTATGAGATAATTAAAAACGGTAACCGACACTTTCAAGTGTAATAACTAAATTCTATTATGACCCCCTCCCTCAACTTAAAAGGTTCTGGTTTTGTCACTGATCATAGGGAATTTTATATACTAGTTTTCATTTGTTATATATAGATTTTGTATTTCTTTATAAAATAACATATATATAAAACTAATATGTACGTTTGAAAATATGTTTAAGAAGGTAGCAGACATGTAAATAAATGAATGATGGTTTGTTTATGTACGTTTGTTTTATTGTAACAAAAAAGAATGAACACAAATGAGGATCTCTTGTTTAAGTTAGACTTAACAAACGATAGAACACGAACACTACTTAAACAAGTGAGTTTTTTTATGTCCATTTAAGAAAGTAAACGTGTTTATGCTTGTGTTTGCTTATGTGCTTCATCATTACCTATTTACCTTATATGGACATAAACAAACACAAATTAAAGTCTAAATGCCATCATGATCACTTCAACAATAGTATTGAAATCAATACACAACATTTAGAAAAAAACAAACATGTAAATAAAAGTTCAAATATCACTAATGATTAAAAAATTAAGTCAAATAAATATTTAAATCGATATTTAAACGAACATAACAAATGGCACATGTGTTCATTAGTTCATTTAATTAAATTTAAAAAACTTAATTAATGAAAAACAAATATAATTTTTACTATACATTATGTCAAATTTTCAGCATGTGTAATACAGTTATAACTACTTACTAGTCTATTTTGTTTTTCAAAAATTCGGCATTTTTAAAAAAATATAACTTATGGCGGACGATTAAGTAAATCTTTGATACATAAAATTTATGAGCGGTTTTCTTTATCTATATATGTATCTAATAATTTAAGGTTTTATGGAAAGTAATTCTTTGAAGGAAATGTTTTATTTCTATAATAGGAAATTTGAGAGTGAAATTTGATAGAATCTTTCACCAAGCATGAATTGATGGAGTCAAGTCTCTTGTGTAACGCACGAGTATTAAACATATTTTGTTATATAGATGCCTCGACGGTACGTTAAAATATCTAGTAGGTGAAACAAAATGTGTTATCTCAAATTTTAATTCAAAACATATGAATAATAAAGAAAGCAACATATAGATTTGGTGCATTCGTTTCATGAATTAGAATAACTGGATAATATTATAACAAAACACGTGAATAAGTAATTTTATCGTCTTGTTAAAGAAAACTAGAACAAGATATACCACAAAGATATCTAATTTTATCGTAATTTTATCGTCTTTTTTTCTCAAAAGTAAGCAATCCATATATTTATACCCAACATAACAACAATATTTTCGATTATGTGTCATCGTAATCAACTCTTTCTTTAAAAACTATCCTAGATGGCAAATTTTAAATCTTTTTTGAGTTCTCTCTTCTTCTAGTAATTTTCTCAAAAGTAAGCAATCCATATATTTGTAGCCAACATAACCACAATCTTCTCGATTAAGTGTCAGCCTAAACAACTTTTTCTTTAAAAACACTTTTAGTTGGCAATTTTTAAATCCTTTTTGAGTTCTCTCTTCTCCCATTAATTTTCTCAAAAGTAAGCAATTCAAATATTTGTAGCTAACATAATCACAATCTTCTCGACTATGTGTCTGCTTAATCAACTCTTTCTTTTTAAAACTCCCATAAATGGCAATTTTTAAATCTTTTTTGAGTTCTCTTTTTTTCCAATAATTTTTCTCAAAAGTAAACAATCCATATATTTGCAGCCAATATAACCACAATCTTCTCGATTATGTGTCAACCTAATCAACTCTATATTTAAAAACACCCATAGATGATAATTTTTAAGTCTTGTTTGAGTTCTCTCTTCTTCAGGAAATTTCTCAAAAGTAAGCAATAAATATATTTGCAGCCAATATAACCACAATCTTCTCGATTATATGTCAGCATAATCAACTCTTTCTTTAAAAACACCTTTAAATAGCAATTTTAAATCTTTTTTGAGTTCTCTCTTCTCCCAGTAATTTTCTCAAAAGTAAGCAATCCATATATTTATAGCCAACAAAACCACAATATTCTCGATTATGTGTCAGCCTAATCAACTTTTTCTTTAAAAACACATTTATATTGTAATTTTGAAATCTTGTTTGAGTTCTCTCTTCTTCAAGTAACTTTTTACTCAAAAGTAAGAAATACATATATTTGCAGCCAATATAACCACAATCTTCTCGATCATGTGTCAGCCTAATCAACTCTTTTTTAAAAACTCCATTGGATGTCAACTTTTAAATCTTTTTTGAGTTCTCTCTTCTCCCATTATTTTTTTCTCAAGAGTAAGCAATCCATATATTTGTAGCCAATATAATCACAAACTTCTCGATTATGTGTTAGCCTAATCAACTCTTTATTTAAAAACACTCTTAGTTGGCATTTTTTATATCTTTTGTGAATTCTCTCTTCTCCCGGTAATTTTCTCAAAACTAAACAATCTATATATTTGTAGCCAACATAACCACAATCTTCTCAATCATGTGTTAGCCTAATCAACTATTTCTTTAAAAACACCCCTAGATGGAAATTTTTAAATCTTTATTGAGTTCTCTCTTCTTCCGGTAATTTTCTCAAAAGTAAGCAAACCATATATTTGTAGCCAACATAATCACACTCTGCTCGATTATGTGTTACCATTTTTACACTCACTTCTAATTTTAAAAGAGTACCACATATCATCACATCGTGGCTTCTTAAACTTTAGGAATATTTAACTTTCTAGTATAACTACACTCCATACAAACACTCTATTCATCCATTTTTTAGTGTTTTGAATTATTAAGTTAGAAAATATGATTTAAATAATTATATTATTGTTTAAAACACTTTAGAAAGTAAATGACGTTTAACTTACAATCAGATTAACATAACAAAGAGATGCAAATGACCCGTTTTAAAAAACATAAAGTTGAAAAAGTGTAACTTTTATAGCTGGGTTGTAAAATGTTTATGGATGTAAGCCATGAGACTTAACTTTATTTTTAATTATTTAAACTCTTGTAACATATTGTTATATAATCTAGTATTAAATATACATATTTTCATGAGAAGGAATGAGTTATTTATATATTGGTAAGGGGTGCTGGTATTACAAATTTACCAACAATAAATAAGATCGTTTTTGTTATGAACAACAACAGGAAGTGGTTATTTTTAAGAGTCAGTTCAGTGATGGAGTTAGATGATCACATTCTTGAAGAGATATATATAAGATACCCACCCGAAGGAAGCCTCTGTAAGAAAACTAGAAAAGAGGTTTAGTGATGGTGATAAAGTGATTCATGCAAGAAGATTATCATAAGGTATGATTCTGAAAGGCAGGCTATCTTTACTGGATAAATCAACTCTTTCTTTAAAAACTCTCCTATATGGCAATTTTTAAATCTTTTTTGAGTTCTCTCTTCTCCCAGTAATTTTTCTCAAAAGTAAGCAATCCATATATTTGTATCCAACATAACCACAATCTTCTCGATTATGTGTCAGCCTAACAACTCTTTCTTTAAAAACACCTTTAGATGGCAATTTTTACATCCTTTTTGAGTTCTCTCTTCTCCAAGTAATTTTTTCTCAAAAGTAAGAAATTCATATATTTGTAGCCAATATAACCACAAACTTCTCAATTATGGGTTAGCCTAATCAACTCTTTCTTTAAAAACACTCTTAGTTGGCAATTTTTAAACCTTTTTTGAGTTCTCTCTCCCAGTAATTTTCTCAAAAGTAAGCAATCCATATATTTGTAGCCAACATAACCACAACCTTCTCAATGATGTGTTGATACATGGTTAGTACCCTACGAAAATTGTTTGGGCTTTTGTTGTTGGGCCCTAAATACGTGTTTTAGAAATTCTGTTGAGTTGCTTTTAAAAAAAACTTAGGCATTATTTTAACTTACTTTGAGAAGAGGGGTAAGCCATGTCCAAATTTCATGTTTATATACATGTAGATAGAGGTACACAAAATAATTAGAACCGAAACCAATCAAATAACTGAAAAGCGATTCTTAGAAAAACTAGTTATACAATAACCGTAACCGAACCGTAGGTTTTGAATAGGTTATCCCTCATTTGTGGCCTAGTGGTAAGATGACTTGAGTTCTCCATAGGAGACTCAAGTTCTATCCCCACCATTGTCACTTTTTGTGGATATTGGCAATGAAGCTCGTCCCGGGTTACCACCCGGCTTCATGTATGAGCCTAAGGGTTTTACGTGACATGGTTAAAGGTTTCTGCCCGGTTTTTCCCTGGAACAGTTGGTTGACAAGTTTCGACTCCGATCAACTTGGACAGTAAGGAGGGTTGTGGTGAGCCTTCGCTGCGTTCGCAGTAATGAGGGAGCCCCAATGCCGACGAAAAACACATGTGGGTGTTAGAGGCGGGGTTTCGATCTCGGTCCTTGCACCTCTGAGTGCTTCGGTCATAGACCGTTACACCAACCACCATTCTAAAAAAAGGTTCTGAATAGGTTATAATAATTTAGTGACATTTAAAGTATGTCCACTTTAGCCCTTCAGTTTCAGTGTATTGTAAACTTTAGTTCCTTAAAAAAAATTTCAAGTATCTACAACTTTGGTCTCTTTTTTTTATCAATGCGTGTGGGTAGGTCTCAAACGTGAGACTCCTCCGTCGCAACACTCGACACGTATTGAAGTCGAAACGTGACCTAATTACGTAACTAGTTTCTCTAAATTTTGTGTATTTGTATTTCGTGAACATAAACCATTTGTCAATATTATGTATACAAATAAAATAGTTGTTGGAAATATTTCATTTGTTCATGCCAATGCGTTACTAAGGAGAATAGTTACTTTCTTATTATGGATAGAATGTGTCACATTGGCATCATTTGAGGGTTTTTTTCGTTTAAAATCCACCATTAAGAAGAATAAAAAAGGACTGATTCAAACTTCAAACCAATTCATGCAATAATAATGATAAATATATATATATATATATATATATATATAAATTAAAAAAGAATCTTAATATGATCAATACACACTTTTTTAAGCTATCAACCATTTTAAATTATCGGGCTGAAAAATTACATCAAGTACAAGAAACGAAATCTTTACAAGTATTTTCATGTTTTTATGTTTTCGTGTTTATTATTATAATAAATAAATTCTAACATAACATTTCTAATTTATGTTTTAATATAAATAGACTTTAGAGTAATAATTAACTAAACCAACGTCTTGAATCAAACATGCTAACTAAAACAACAAATGCTTGCAAATGAACACCATGACAAATTGACAACCAAACCCGCACCCGCAAAGCAAGTCTTCAGTATAGATCGAGTAGCATAGAACTAACGCATGTTGGTATTGGAATTAATCACATATATCTTTTCCTTAAATTATTTTTAGGCTAGCTTGTTTTCTTTGGATAATATTTGTTTCCTTTTTCCTTTAGTGTTGTAATTGGTATTTATATACCATTCTTCTTATTGAATGCATAATCTTTGATACCAAATCTTAAAGTTGGTGACATGCATGACGGAGGAATTATCCCCATAAGTAGGTTGATATAATAAAAGGTACCAAAAAACACAATCAAATAACAAATCTTATAAATATACAAGTAGATTCTTCTCGTTAACGCTTCCCTAAATGCATAAAAAAAACATAGGCACGTACACAACATACGAGTGACATGTCTTTCACAATGTGCGTATGTGTGTACTCCACGGGCCACAAGTATGCTTGCCCCTCCGTGTTAAATTGGCTTATGAGTTCACATCAATGTATTTAAATCGCCTGGTGTGTTTGAAGAGGTGATGATATATAGTGACATGAGAGATGATAACAAGAGAGATAAGGTATTAAAATCGATCTTATGTGTTTTTATATATGCTCTTACATTCGATTCAATATGTTACATGAAAAAGAAAAGCATGGTGATGATCTTTAACTACTTGCTACTTTCATATGTCAAAACATATCGTCATACTCATGTTGATGATATTAAGTGATTCAAATAAACTCTTTTAGTTTGATAAAACAATTACATCAAACCTACAAAAGAATTATGAATTTGGTAGACCTAGTTGTTTATACGACCATATTAAGTGACTTGGGTTTCAAAACAATTTCATTGCTATCTTAAAAATGTTAATCCTGTATAGTACTTAGTCAGAGAAAATATACGCTTGACATCCTCAATGATTGTGGTCTCACAGATTATATATAGAAATATATAGAAATTAAAAAACAATTTCATTGCTATCTTAAAAATATATAGATATAAAAAAAATCTCAGTATCAATACACTTTTTAAGCCATCAACCATTTTTTAAATTATCGGGCTGAAAAATTACATCAAGTACGAGAAACGAAATCTTTACAATTATTTTCATGTTTTTATGTTTCCGTGTTTATTGTTATAATAAATAAATAAATACTAACATAACATTTCTAGTTTAAGTTTTAATAAATACTTTCACTACTGTTTGCATTTGCATATATTATAAAATATAAATAGGCTTTAGAGTAATAATTTACTAAACCAACGTCTTGAATCAAACATGCTAACTAAAACAACAAATGCTTGCAAATGAACACCATGACAAATTGATAACCAAACCCGCACCCGCAAATCAAGTCTTCGGTGTAGAGTAGCATAGAACTAACGTCTGTTGGTGACATACATGACGGAGAGATTATCCCCATAAGTAGGTTGATATAATAAAGGTGATGAATGATGATAGTGACATGAGAGATGATAACAAGAGAGATAAGGTATTAAAATTGATCTTATGTGTTGTTCAAGATATGTCTTAGATTCACTTTAATTAATATTTGTAGAAAGTTTTTATATATATGCTCTTACATTCGATTCCATATGTTACATGAAAAAGAAAAGCATGGTGATGATCTTTTACTACTTTCATATGTCAAAACATAACGTCATACTCATGTTGATGATATTAAGTGATTCAAATAAACTCTTTTAGTTTGATAAAACAATTACATCAAGCCTACAAAAGAATTATGAATTTGGTAGATCTAGTTGTTTATAAGACCATATAAAGTGACTTGGGTTTCAAAACAATTTCATTGCTATCTTAAAAATGTTAATCCTCTAGAGTACTTAGTCAGAGAAAATATACGCTTGACATCCTCAATGATTGTGGTCTCACAGATTATATAT
Organism: Tagetes erecta; assembly: GCA_030867185.1. Lineage (NCBI taxonomy): Eukaryota > Viridiplantae > Streptophyta > Magnoliopsida > Asterales > Asteraceae > Tagetes > Tagetes erecta. Next base: position 81,514,541 of record CM061488.1, on the reverse strand, counting down.
AGAAATATATAGAAATTAAAAACAATTTCATTGCTATCTTAAAAATATATAGAAATTAAAAAAGAATCTCAGTATCAATACACTTTTTAAGCCATCAACCATTTTTTAAATTATCGGGCTGAAAAATTACATCAAGTACGAGAAACGAAATCTTTACAATTATTTTCATGTTTTTATGTTTCCGTGTTTATTGTTATAATAAATAAATACTAACATAACATTTCTAGTCTAAGTTTTAATAAATACTTTCACTTCTTTTTCCATTTGCATATATTATAAAATAAAAATAGACTTTAGAGTAATAATTTACTAAACCAACGTCTTGAATCAAACATGCTAACTAAAACAACAAATGCTTGCAAATGAACACCATGACAAATTGACAACCAAACCCGCACCCGCAAATCAAGTCTTCGGTGTAGAGTAGCATAGAACTAACGTCTGTTGGTGACATACATGACGGAGAGATTATCCCCATAAGTAGGTTGATATAATAGAGGTGATCAATGATGATAGTGTCATGAGAGATGATAACAAGAGAGATAAGGTATTATGTTTTTCAAGATATGTCTTAGATTCACTTTAATTAATATTTGTAGAAAGTTTTTATATATATGCTCTTACATTCGATTCCATATGTTACATGAAAAAGAAAAGCATGGTGAAGATCTTTTACTACTTACTACTTTCATATGTCAAAACATATCGTCATACTCATGTTGATGATATTAAGTGATTCAAATAAACTCTTTTAGTTTGTTAAAACAATTACATCAAGCCTACAAAAGAATTATGAATTTGGTAGATCTAGTTGTTTATACGACCATATTAAGTGACTTGGGTTTCAAAACAATTTCATTGCTATCTTAAAAATGTTAATCCTGTATAGTACTTAGTCAGAGAAAATATACGCTTGACATCCTCAATGATTGTGGTCTCACAGATTATATATAGAAATATATTGTTAGGGTTATTTCCTTGTTAAGATTTACTTTGTATTTTGTTTATATGTTTGTATAGTTTAGGGTTTATTATGTATTTTCCTTAAACTTGCATTTTGTTTGTTATAAGCATGTAGTGTATGTGTGTTAGGAGGAGGCTAGATCACTTTTACACTGTTAGAGAGAGAATTAACTGTGTGTGATTTTGTTTCTCCTGCACTCGTACTACGAATTGCTTTGATCATCAATATACAAGAGAATTTATGAGTATGAACTGTGTTTGTGATTGAATCGTTTGTTTGTACGTTTTATTCTGATCATTTGAGTGATATCATCGATCCAATTGAACCTATCAATTGGTATCAGAGCTAGATTACCGTGTTTCTTCGATGTTCTTAAGCAAAACACATCAAAAATCGCTCAAATACAATGATCTGAATAAATTGTTGGTGTTTTTAGGTGTGATTCATCATCATAATCACTCTAATACTCAACGATTGTGCAGATTTCATCAGATCATCATCAGATCTGAGAAATTGTGAAACAACTGTTCGATAGAATTTTTCGCAAATTCATCAGAAATTGGACATGTTTCAGATTGATTGATATAAGGGATTGTTAATCGGATTGATTCACAGCTTGTGTGTGAATTTTGGACAAATCGGGCAAGTTTTAGACAAAACCCAGAAAAATCTCACGAAGAAGATGATGAACAGTTAAGTCTTGCTTGAAGATTAACTTGCCGGGTGATATATTTGACTTAGACAATTTCCTTGGACTTTGATTTAAGAAGAAATTAGGTCCTGTGCTGCCGTGTAAGGAAATTTGTTCTAGACGGGTGAAGATTTTGACTTGAAAAAGTGCTACTGTTCAGTCGGGTGATACACTGTTGTGCCGGGTAATACACTGTTACGCCGGGTGATAAAGAAAATACAGCCGGGTAAACTCAAACTGTGTAGCCGGAAGTGCCGTGTGATCAAGTACTGTTCAGCCGGGCAAAGACTTTTGCCGTGTCAAGATTCTGCCGGGTCAAGATTATTGCCGTGTGAAGTTTTTCTTGTTGCCGGGTAACTGTTCATCCGGGTGAAGAAGAAAACAATTACAACTGTTTAGCCGGGTAACTGTTTAGCCGTGTGAAGACTTATTTCTGCCGGGTGAAGAACAAATACACTGTTTAGCCGGTTGAAGAAGGATTTTCACTGTGTTGCCGTGTGACTCAATTTAGTTGTTTTTAATACTTGTTTCTTGTCTTGTCTTTAATTTCTTGTCTTAATTTTAGTATTTTAATCACTTCTTTTAAAAAAAAATTAACAAAAACCAAAAATATTTTTCTTTAAAAATTGTTGTTAAAATGGCTCCTAATGATGATTCTGATAACCGTGTTCCTAGACTTTTGAATCGTGCAGATTTCAAGAACTGGACCATCAGGTTGAGACATCACTTGTGTTCTATTGACAATGACTTATGGAAATCAATTGAGAAGGGTCCTCACATTCCAACTCAGACACAACCAGATAGTGTCAGTACCTATACTAAAGATTCTACTACACCTTATCCAGAGGATAATTTGTCAGCTGAAGATTTGAGGAAGGTAAAGAATGATAGCAAGGCCTATTCATTGATGTGCAAGGGGTTGCCACTCCAAGTTTTGTCTAGATTGGATGCATATCAGACTGGTTATACATGCTTCAAGGCATTGAAGTCTATATGTGAAGGAGGAGAGCAATTGAGAAGTTTGAAGAAATCTAAACTCAAAAGACAACTGGAACTTTTTGAACATATTAATGGAGAGACAGTACACCAGATGATGAACAGGTTTGTTCACTTGACTACTGAGATGTCAAACCTCGGAGTTAAGACTGAACTTCAAGACTTAAATGATCGATTGTTATGTGCTTTACCATCATCCTGGAAGCAGACTGTTACTCTGTTAAAGCATACTGAGAAATTTCCAATGGAATTGGACTTGCTTATTGGAAAGATTGAAGAAGTCGAGATTGATGAAGGATCTAGAAACACTGATAGATCAAGCTCACAAACTCAATACAAGTATGTGGTAAATCCTGCCAATACTGTGGATAATGCTTTTCTTGTGCAAAATACAACAAAGTTTGAAGATGAGGATGACTTATTCGTTGGTGCCAGTTTTTATACTGATTCAGCATATTTTCCAAATTCACCAACTTATTCTCAACCTCAATCTCCACCAAGAGCTCAAGTTCAAGTTTCAAGTCAGAATCAGAAGAATCAGTCAGAAAATCAAAGTTCAAATGTTCAAGCCAAAGTAAAAGACGTCATGAACATCTTGTTGCAAGATGATGAAACGAAAACTGCCTTCACTGCTTTTATGGCAAGTTTTCAAGCGTTCCAAGGAAGTCATTTAAGTCAAATGGACGTTGTTCTTCAAGACTTATTTGAAATGGATCCAGTGGATGTTGAGGAAATGGATCTTAACTGGCAAATGGTTATGGTAGCTTATCGTACACAAAAGCATGCATATGTTAACCGAAGCTACAAACCTCATGCAAACAAAACCGTTGGTTTTGACAAATCTAAGGCCAGATGCTTTAAATGTAACCAGTACGGTCATTTCTCAAGAGAATGTAAAGCTCCAAAGAATTTCAATGACCAAGCTAGTTCAAGCAATCAAGGTCAAGGTCAAAGTTCTCAACAATCAACGAGTTATCAAGGCAGAAATCAACGTTTCTTTAAAAACCATACCAAAGTCTTCCTATGCCTGAATTGAAGGATGAAGGAAAGAAGCCAGAAGACCAAACAAAGGCGTTGGTAGTAAGTGTGAAAGACGGGTATGATTGGAGCGCATATGCAGAACAGTTTACGTCTGATCTTACATCAAGTTTGGCACTGGTATGTGAAATTGAAGAAGACTGGTCAGAAGAAGGGGATGGTAAGATGATTGAAGATGTGAGTGAAGATTCTGAAGATTATGACTGGAGTGCAAAATCTGATCCTGTTGAAGAATCTGAGTCTGAACTTGTGCTGATGGCTACTGCCAGTGAGTCTTCATCATCTACCGAACAACCAAAGGTTAATACTGACTTACCCCCTAACTATGTTCCATTACCTGCTGATGTAAAGGAAAGGCTATGTTCTGAACAGTGCATTCAACAAGTAGAACATTATCGAACTCATTCATTTAAAATCGGTGACAAATTAAGCAAACATGAGAAAATTCATGAACAACTTAAAATTGATCACAAAATTGCTGATGAGAAGATTTTGTCACTTAAAGAATCATGGAACAAAACCTTAAAGGAACTGGAATTAATAACCAAACAACTTGAAGAAATGACAAAGAACTTTGAACAAGAAAAAGTCGCACATGCTGTCACTCAAGTTGAATTAACAAAGGTTAAAAGCTGTAAAACCATGGTTAAACAACTCATCAAAGAAAGAGGTAACAAAACCAAAACCGGGTTGGGTTTTACTCATGAACCGATGCCAAATTCAATTACTCAAACCTTACCGGAAAACTTTAATGAATTTGATCATTCACCTGAAAATGAACCAAAATTCAAAGAAATTCAAAGAAGTAAATCCGAGTCTGAAGGATCTGAGGTGTTGATTGAAAGTTTGAGGGAAGAAGATGGTTTGACAACTGAAGCTGATGATGAAGCAAGCAACAAATCTGAAAACAAATTAGAACCTGTTCTTATCCAACTTGTTGAGTATCCAAAGCTTAATCCCGAACCAGAAACACCGGTGAAGGAAGAAGGTGAATTTTCAGGATACAATGATCCTGAATACATCAGGTGGAAGAAAGAACAAAAAGCGCAAGTTGCAGTTCAGTTGATCAAGAAGCAAGAAGTGAAAAAGACTGAAGTTTCGAATGCTAAGAAGCAAAAATCGAAAACAATGAACAATCAATCTGAAACAAAACAGTCAAAAGGCAAAAATGTCTTAAAATCGAATGATAACACAAAAGTTCAAAGTGTTAAAACTGACAAAGTTAAACCTGTCAAGAAAGTGTCAAAAGAAAAGAAAATCAAGTTTGTGTCTGCAGGAACATTTGATTTGAACGGATCTTATGGTAAACCAATCAATTCTCCAATCAAATCTAACTCTGGTCTGAAAACAGGTTCAGGTCCTAAGTCTTCCGCTGTCAATGATAAGAGAATTGAAAACAAAAAGGTGTCCAAACAGAACAGTTTAAAATCGAACCAAAGTCCCATGCAATCAAAAGCACAAACAAAGTCTCCACAGAAAACTGTTAATCTAAAACCGAATAACCAAGATAACGAATCACGTTTTGGTTCAACATCAAAAGTTAACAATCGGCTCTTTAGGATTAGCAAGAAACATTGTGAAATTTGTGATAGATATAATCATGCAACTGCTGAATGTTTCTTTAACAGGTACTGCAGTTTCTGTGACAAAAGAAATCATTCTTCAGAAGAATGTTATTTTAACAAATTTTGTGATATCTGTGAGAGAAGAAACCATGACACAAAGGATTGTTTCTTTCGATCAAACTCAACTAGAGAAATGACTCCATATTCAAACTTTCAAAGAAATAATTCATATGGTTTTCAAAATATGAGTCAAAGTCATTCTCCGGTTTTGAGTAATTTCAATCGAAACAATTCTGTTTCTAACTTTTCAAGAAATGTGCAGGTTAACCATTTTAAACCAAGAGCTTTAATGGAAAGAAATCAAAAGTTTGAAAATAACCTTGATCCTAAGCTAGAGGAAAGGTTTATTGCTTTGAGAAGAAAGCAATCATTGAACGCCAATGGGCGAAGTTATCAGCATCAAAATCTCTTAAATGAAACAAATTTTCAAAATGTTCAATATTAACAAGTTACTATTGCTGATAGATTCGGAAAACCCAAGACCGTGTGGGCCTGGGTTGACCAAACTAACTAAATAAATTGTTGAAATGCAGGTACGCCCAAGAAGACCTATCAACTCATGGTTCGTTGATAGTGGGTGTAGCCGGCACATGACAGGCAACCATGCCTTGCTTCAGGATTTCAAGCTGAAAAATGGTACACATGTTGCGTTTGGAGGTGATGCGGGTGGAAAGATAACAGGAGAAGGAACCGTATCCAATGGGGTCATTAGTTTTGATAAAGTCAACTACTGTGCACAGTTGAACTTTAACTTACTAAGTGTCTCGCAAATTTGTGATAAATCTTATTCAACTTTATTTGATGATTCTTTCTGTTATATTCTTAAACCAGGTTTCAAGATTGACAATGAGTGGGTAGTGGTTAAAGCTCCAAGAGATCGTGATGTATACAAGTTGGATATGTCGCAGATTGACGCTGATACTGAAACAACCTGTCTCATTGCCCATGCTTCAAATGATGAGAGTCAGCTTTGGCATAGACGGCTGGGCCATTCCAACTTCAGAAACATGAACCGTTTGGTAACTGGAAATCACGCTGTGGGAATCCCATCGAAGAAATTCTCCACAACTGATCTCTGTCCAGCATGTTTGAAGGGCAAACAGCATCGGATGTCTTTTAAGTCCAAGCTAGAAAACTCCATTTCAAAACCCTTGCAGATGTTACATATGGATCTTTTCGGACCAACAAATGTGCAAAGCATCGGAAAGAAGTCTTATTGTTTTGTCATTATTGACGATTTCACTAGATTTTCTTGGGTTTATTTTCTGCATGCTAAATCTGAAACAGCTGAATTATTAAAAGAATTTATCATCAAAGTTGAAAACCAATTGGATTGCAAAGTTAAAGTATTAAGAAGCGATAATGGTACTGAATTTAAGAATGCTAATGTGGATTTATTTTGTGCAGAAAAAGGAATTGCGCGTCAGTATAGTGCTCCAAGAACGCCTCAACAGAATGGGGTTGCGGAACGGAAAAACCGGACACTAATTGAAGCTGCAAGATCCATGCTCGCAGATGCCAAAATCCCTATCACTTTTTGGGACGAAGCTATTGCTACTGCGTGTTTTGTACAAAATAGGACATTATTAGTACAAGACAAACAGAAAACATCTTATGAGTTGTTATTTGGAAGAAAGCCGAATATTTCTTATTTGAAAGCATTTGGTTGTCCCGTAACGGTTCTAAATTTAAATGATCATCTCGGGAAATTTGAGTCAAAATCTGACGATGGATTTTTCCTAGGATATTCGTCTGTTTCTAAAGCTTATCGGGTTTTTAATAGCAAAACAAATACTGTTATTGAAACTATTAACGTAAAGTTTTTTAGAAAATTCGTTTCCGTCAGTGGCGCATGGTCCTGAATGGTTATTTGATTTAGATGCGTTATCAAAATCTTTCAATTCTAACTTGTTTGATTTTTCAGGAAAAACAAGGAAGGAATCAGGTGACTTAGGAAGCTTTAGTGACGATTCTGATAATGACGAGGATGGCAATATCAATTCTGAATATCCGTTCATGTCATTTCACAATCCTGATCATGTCAAATCCAGTCAAGCTCCGGGTCCTTCTGGTTCGCAAGAAGATCAAGAATCAAACAATCATGAAGAAAATGTGAATTCGCAAATGTCTCCTAATGATGGTGGATCCGTTCAAAATCAATCATCATCAGATCCGAATGTTGAAGTTATTCCTGAATCATTTGATTACTTCATCAATTCACCGGATCAAGTCCCGAATTTCACACCGCATACTTCATCCATACTACAAGATCTACCAAATCTGAATACTTCTAATCTGGAAAGTCAAGTGCAAGGAGGTGATATTCCTATTCATCGAATTCACAAGAAACATCCTGTCTCTCAGATTATTGGGCCGTTGAATCAGAGAACTACAAGAAGTCAGACAGAGCAAGCAAATGTTTGTCTTTACTCGTGTTTTCTATCTCAAGTGGTGCCAAAGAACATTTCAGAGGCGTTGCAAGACAACAGTTGGATTGAAGCCATGCAAGAGGAATTGCTTCAGTTTCGCAAACAGGAAGTTTGGAAACTTGTGGACTTACCTGAAGGAGAGAATGCGATTGGTACAAGATGGTTGTACAAAAACAAGCCAGACGAACGTGGCATTGTTGTGAGAAACAAAGCAAGACTCATTGCACAAGGATACACTCAGGAAGAAGGCATTGATTACGAAGAGGTGTTCGCTCCGGTCGCAAGACTTGAAGCCATACGCGTTTTTCTTGCATATGCTTCTTTCATGAAGTTTAAGGTATTCCAAATGGACGTTAAAGGTGCTTTTCTGTATGGACCGATTACAGATGACGTATATGTCAGACAACCTTCGGGTTTTGAAGATCCTGACTATCCTCATCGGGTATACAAGTTAAGTAAAGCTCTTTACGGTCTACATCAAGCTCCTAGAATTTGGTATGAGACATTATCTAAGCATTTACTAGAACATGGATTCACAAGAGGACAGATTGATCCAACTTTGTTTATGAAGAGGGAGAATAACGATCTCTTATGTGTTCAAGTTTATGTGGACGATATTATCTTCGGATCAACTAGTGAGTCAATGTGCAAAGAATTTGAGGAAATCATGAAGTGCAGATTCCAGATGAGTTCTATGGGGGAGATTAATTTCTTTCTTGGATTACAAGTGAAACAATCAGCTGACGCAATCAATCAAAATTTGTTGAGAAGTTGTTGAAGAAGTTCAAGATGCAAGATTGTCAAACAATTCGAACTCCTTCTGATGTGAACTGCAAGATAAAACCGGATCCGAAAGGCAAATCCGTGGATCAAACACTATACAGATCAATGATTGGTTCACTGATGTATCTTACTGCATCAAGGCCAGACATCATGTATGCTGTATGTGTATGCGCAAGATATCAGTCTGATCCAAAGGAGTCGCACCTGATTGCTGTGAAGCGTATATTCAGATATCTCAAAGGGAAACCGAATCTTGGGTTATGGTATCCTTATGAAGGAAATTTTGAATTATATAGCTATTCTGACAGTTATTTTGGTGGTTGTGCTCTTGACAGGAAATCGACTACTGGTGGTTGTCAATTTCTGGGTCCAAGACTTGTTTCTTGGCAATGCAAGAAGCAGACCAATGTTTCTGTATCCACAGCTGAAGCAGAGTATATCGCTGCATCTGCAGGATGTTCTCAGGTTTTATGGTTGCAAAATCAGTTGCTTGACTACGGGTTTAACTTTCTAAAAACTCCTATTTACATAGACAATACTGCTGCTATGTTCATAACTGCTAATCCTGTTCAACATTCTAAAACCAAACACATCGAAATTAGATATCATTTTTTAAGAGATAACTCTGAAAAAGGTTTAATAATTTTGATTAAAGTTCATACCGACAAACAACTGGCAGACCTTTTCACAAAATCATTTTTGTCAGGCCGGTTTGAATTTTTAATTCAATCCATAGGATTAATCAATCATGATTGATTCTATTTTTCTAAAAACAAAAGAAAAATCAGAAAATATAAAAGCCAAAAATATAATAAGTTGATGTTAAGTATTGATTCCTTTGTCTTTTATTTTATGTTTTGCATTGTGTGTGTGCATGAAAAAGAAAATAGAAAAGCAAAAACAAAATATAAAAGCAAAAAGAAAAGAAAATATCATGTCATAAGAATCTATATTGCAAAAAGTGAGAAATGATAGTTACACTAGACATTATTTGTTACATCATTTTTAATAAAGACTGATGAATGTTAATTGATGTGCTAGACAGCTCAGGCAATTAGACTGAACAAGTAAGTTGATTGTTGACAAACATAAACTTAATGATCTTTGTGTTAAGTTCCATTGTTATACATGTCTAGATATATATCTTTTGATACATTGCTTGTGATGATAGTTGTGCATGATCGGGTAACGATGCAGTGTATTCAGTGTGATGAACCGCATCGTGAGCTTCTTTGTTGTGGTACCCACAGACCTGAAGTCTCACACGAAGTCTCTTTTGAGCTTCAAGGTGCAGCAAAAGATTCCAAAAGGAACAAAAAGAGTCCCAAATGTGGACCAACACCAAACAAAAATTCCAAAATGGAATTCAGAAGATTCCCAAGGGGAACGATAGGAAAGAAAAATTCCCAAAAATGGAATTAAAAAGAAGTCCCAAAGTGGACCAAATCCGAATAGAACCCAGATTCCACACTGTGTATGACTGTAAGTGACCAGGTTTTGTGCAATATGCATTCAGGTAGTGATTGATAAGGAAATATGTTGACATATGTATACATGTGGGTCACATAAGTCATTCTAATCGAATCTTAAATATCATCATGATACTGAAAAAGTAAGTGTGTCAATTCGAGCTAATTGGTATGTTTTCATATCATCACTCAATCAAGCATAAGTCAAATGTCTATTCAAAACTTGCAAAACATGTTCAGATAATGTGTGGTATGATCTCACTGCGATATTTTGATTCATTGCATTGCATATGTATTTAATTTAATGTGTGTGCTTTGTGTGTGCAGGCATTTGGAATCATTATTGAAACATCAACATCCTTGTTAAACTTAAAAATTTCAAGAAATTTCAAGTTTAGGGGGAGAATAAATTGAAGAAAAATATCTACAAAAATCCAAAAATATTTTGTTTTAAATAAGTGTGTTTATAAGTGTGTTTTTGAATGAACAAGGTTATAAGTTATGAAAAGCAAAGGTATTGGATGTGTTAAAAACAAACCCAAGGTCTTGTAATTTGTTTTTTAAGAAAATGCTTCGTGATATAGAAAAATTGGTTGTGCAAAAACATTTTTGAAAACGAAAAAGAAAAATGAATTTAATTGAAATTTAAGGTTATTGTCTTGTTTAAATGTTGTTTGATAATTAATATGACAAACATTCTTTTTAAGGATATCTTGTCTAATTAATATGTCGGAGAATGTTTGCAGGTGCAATAAATGATTGTTGAAAAAGTCAACAGACGAGGAAAATTGAAGAAATTGTTCAAGTGTTATTGCCGGGTAAAGATATCAGATACAACTGTGCAGCCGGGTAAAGAACTGTTCAGCCGGGTAAAGTTGTAAGTCTGATACTTGCCGGGTGATTAAGGAAAAAGGTGAAGATATTATGACCACTGTACAGCCGGGCAATGAACATGTCAAATACAGCTGGGTGAAGGTCATAGATATCTTGCCGGGTGACAAGTGTTTACTATACAGCCGGGTAATAGAGAAGTCTTCTTGCCGTGTAAAGGTATAACACTATGTTGCCGGGTAATGAAGAAGTGTGTATGCCGTGTGAAGAAGGTTGCCGTGTAAAGAAGGAAGTTGCCGTGTAAAGAAGAAAGCAAGCCGGATGAAGAAGGAAAGCAACTGTGTTGCCGGGTGATGAAGAAGGTTGCCGGGTGATGTTTTGATAACAACTATTCTGTCGGGTGATGAATAAAACCATCAGGTGTAGTTGTTCCTTAAACCTTTACCCGTCACTACAGTGACTTACCCGTATCTACAGTGCTTGACCCGTCAAGTGAATTTCACATGTTGGTGACTTGTTTTATGTACTTGACCCGTATCTACAGTACATGACCCGTCACTACAGTACTTGACCCGGCAAGGTTTATTGGGCCTATTTTGCTTTTGTTGACCCGGCACTTAAAGTTTGACCTAAAATTTTTGACGATACAAAATACCGCCTCTTCACAAACACTTATCATTTCACACTTTCACTTTCACACAAATCCTCTGAACTTAAATCGCCGTGTTATCGTATTCAATCTTTTGCTCTATAACAAGATTAATCGATTGAATAAGGTAGAGATTAAGTGTTTTTGACCTAAATCGACCTGAAAATCAACTGTTAAAAAGGAAAACGATGATGAACAGTGTTTTTGAACTTGAATCGACACTTTGATTTTGAGTGTTAAAACTTAAATCGAATGTTGTTTTAGGGTTAAAATCTGTCGATTATCAACATTCAATCACTCATTTGCACTAAAACACCTTAAAATCAACTGAATCAAGTGAAATGTTCTTAACTGATAAAAATCGCCATTGTTGAACTTTGAAGCTTTTAAAAGTTAAACATCAAAACGATGAAGTATCTGTTTAAAAAGTGATTAAACTTGTTAAAACTGAACCAAAACATGATAAACATTTTCATCATAAAAGTGTCAAAATTTTGCCTAAGTGATTAACAGTTAAAATTGAAACATGAAATATAATCTTTAAAACTCAAAGTTGTTTGATTAAAATGATGAAAATCAGGTTATTAGAACAATTTAGGATTTAATATGATTATGTTAATGTTTTGTTTTCTAACTTTTGTTTAAACACTTATGAAAATTTTGATATGTTTTAATGAAGAATCTAACACATTTGTCTTGTTTTTGTGTTTGTTTGTGTTTAACAGATGGAGAATCTCAAGTTTGAGCCTAAACATAATCTAGTAGCATGTTTAGATGAATCACTTCCTGAGACAGAGGGTTATAGGGATATGATTAAATTCATCAAGAGGACTAAATATGTATATGCTATATGTGCCAAACCGGTCATATATGCTAGGCTGATCAAGAGTTTTTGGAGGACAGCAGAGGTTGTCAGAGATGAGAATGGTATTGCTATGGTGAGAGGGCATATTACTAGAGATTGGGTACTGAATGTTACTGAAGAAGCTATTAGACAAGCCCTGAGGATAGATGAGGATGAGATTGGGATGATGGATGAGCTGACTATGGAAGAATGTAAATCGTGTTTTGTGAATATGGGACATCCACCTGTGTTTCCAAAGTCACAGTTTTACAGAGCTAAGTTGGGAAGGAAGTATAAGCTGCTGTGTTATGTTGTACAGCAATGCATGTCCAGGAGGAGTGCAGGTTTTGATAACTTTCCTTCAGATATTGCTTCACCAATTGTGGCCATAGCAGAGAACAAGCCATTCAACATGTCGAGGTGGATTATGAATGGTTTTGTATTCAACTTGGTGAAAGGCAAAAGGTTTAAGTTCCTCATGTACCCGAGGTTCTTACAACTGATGATCAATATTGCTTATCCTGTGATCAGAAGTGAAGGTTATGCTGGAGGCATTTTATATACTGAGGACATGAACGATCTCTCTTACCGAAAGATGAGTATCGGGAATGTGCCTGACATTGAATTGTTTGACTATATGAGAGATATAGTCAACAATGAAGAAGATGTAGAAGGAATATATTATCACATATCTCATGGAGAGATTGTTGATCCAATGGACCTTGTGGATGAGGTGCCAGATAATTTGTTGGATGATGACGAGTACTTTGCTCGTCATCCAGAAGATGAAGAAGATGATGATAATGAGGATGGTAATGATGATGGTGGTGATGATGCTGAATCTGAATCTAATTCAGAGGAGGTTGAACCAATGGAGACTAAGACAGAAAATATAGAGAATGTTGAGGTAAGTGAGCCTATTATGATAGAAGAACCTGCTGAGGTTGCTTCTGTGATTGAAGAAGTTGTTGCTGAGATTCCAAGAGATGTTTCTGTTCATTATGTTCGAAGAAAGAGATCAAAACCTGTGATTGTTGAGCCTGAGGAGATTGATGTTCTCCAGATTGCACAGGAGGTAGTGGCCGAAGCTGAGACTATGGCACAGATAGTTGAGGATGCTGATGCTGGCGCTACTGATCCTAATACTGTTGATTTTCCCACCACATTACCACAAATTGCTGAAAACATTGGACAAGATTTGGAGTCTTCACCAAATGTTGTGCCAAGTGTTGATGAAGTTGAGGATGAAAAAGAGAAACGGATTGCAGAATTGGAGGAGATAGTTGAAAATCTGATTAAGGCAAATGATTTGTTGAAAGCCTCAAACGAACGGAAAAAGAAAAGGTTTGATGAATATTGGGATATTCATAATCAGAATCTGAAGACTTTCAAAGAGTTAGATTCTGATCATCTGAAGTTAAAGATTGAACATGATGATTTGAAGGCTGAGCATGAAAAATTGAAGGAGGAATATGAAAACCTAAAGTATGATTATACTGAGGTTAAGGCTGAATGCAACACATTGGAGGCAGAGAAAGAGATGTTGGAAAAAGAGTTGGAAGAAATGAAACCAAAGAAGGCTGGCTCATCATCAGACAAAGACTTTTCTGAAGAAGTTATAGAAGTGACTGAATCGCATGTGCCAAAAGTGTATTTGACTAGAGCTCGAGGAACTGCGAATGCTGGTATTTTGGTTGAATCACCAATTATCATTCCCGATGAAGCTGTTGCTGAAACTGTCAAGATGGACAAAGCTGAGGGAAAGAGGAAGATAGATGCTGTTCCTGAAATATTTGGTGATGAAGAAAGCTCGAAAAAGGCGAAGATTGATGAAACAGTGCAGATTGAGCCGATTCAATCTGTAGCTGTGATTGAGAGTGAAAAGGTGACTGAAGCTGAGACTGATAAATCAGGTCAGATTGAGCCGATTCAATCTAATTCTGTAGCTAAGACTGAAGAGTTTGTTGCCACTGAGAGTGAAAAAGAAGCTGGTTCTGAGGATACAGTTCAGATTGAGCCGATTCAATCTGAAGCTGTGGATGCGCCTGAAATAGAAGCTGAAAGTGCTAGTCAGTTTGAGCCGGTTCAAGCTGATGATGCACCTATGATAGAGGCGTTGGATGATTTAGATGATATTGATTGGACTGAGTCTGAGGATGAAGCTGAGCCTGTACAGAATGTTGCTGAAGAGTTACCAGATGATTTGGATCAGAGGTTTGCCTATCTTGAAAGAATGAAGTACAATTCGGTGTTCTTGAACGGTTTGACGGTAAGTCAGATAAACGAAGAGTATGAGAAGTGCATTACTGCCCAAGATAAAGCCGAAGCAGATCAAAAAGAGTTCGTGATTGAGATGGGTGAATGGACTCCGATGCAAGAAAGCTTAAACATAGAAGACTTACCTCCGACTGAGCTTTATCATCAAAACCCAGATGAAATGACTGCATCAAATATGCGAAGTTGGTTGAGTTCGAGGAACTATCCATACAAAACATTGCAGAGGTTGAAGTCCGAGTCACTGAGGAAGATAGTGGTCAGTTTTATGAAAACAGAGAAGATGTACAACAGGATGTTTTACTTGGATTATAACAATCCTCAGTATTACGAGTTGACAAAGAGATTTAAGGTGCTTGGACCAAAGGAGATTCCAGTAATGGCTTTACCTGAAGATGCACATAAGAAAAGACATGAACTGATGGACATGTTTCCAAGCGAAGCTAAATCTTACAATATACCAATAGAGGTGCGTGAGTCTTGGCATAAAGCAGCAACAGCAGGTGATATTGTTAGGTCACTGCTGAGTAAAGGACAATCGATTGCTGAATTACTGAATTCGATGATTGTGCCTGAAAAGAATAAGAAAGTGAAGATAATAGCTTGGAAATATGATGAAGTCTTTGATGCATTTATGATCAAGAGAGTAAATGGTCTATGTGATGTATATCATTACTACTCAAGCATCTTTAAACTGGAGGTTCAGGATTTGAAAGAGCTGCACAAACTGAGGTTAATTAATCACACGCATGCTGAGCGTGGTGATAAATGCGTTATGCTTCTTGATGCTGGAATGGGTAGAACAGCAAAGTTTCTTGACTTTAGAGGTCAACAGGAAGATACAGCATATGTGCAAGCTAAGAAACAAAGAAAGAAGAAACGGTTGGTGGTAACTGAAGATATGTACTTGGAAGAGTTCTCGGATGAGTATTTTGACAAGATTACAGATCCTGGATTGAAGGTGATTGATGGAAGTCAGATAACGAAGCCAATACTCAGAGTATTCTACAATCAGGAAACGTTTGAACTGAAGCTTGTTCGGAACGTGGAGGATTGGGATAAGGATATGATCACACTTTTTAGTACCTTTGAGTTGAAATTGCTGCATCCTTCATATATTGAGTTTTTGCGAAGTTACAAGATTGAAAAATGTAAAGACAAACTTGCTGAAGCTGACCGAAAGTTATTCACTGTGATGATAGAAGTGATTGCTGCTGCTTCGGAGAAGATTCGTGTGAGAAAGGCTTTACTCAATTCTAATCTCGTGATGGTTGATATACCAGAGATAGAATATATGCGGATCAGTAGGAAGGGTACTTTGGAGGTGAAAGTTCAAGGCCAAGAGTTGCCGTTTGAGTTTTATGCTAATATCGATTTTGCAGGTTTGAATCTGGATTCGCTTAGACGCATGAATGCTTTGCCAATTCTGACGAATGAATCCAAGCCTCGACAAGCTAAGATCGCTGAAAAGTTCAAGTCCAGCATTGAAGAAGCTTTGAAGGAAAAGGAAGAGTATAAAGGTCGAGAGTTGCTGGACGTGAAAGAAGAACCAGAAGAATGGTAGAAAAAGATTGAAGATTGATGCTGATAAAAGAAGAAAAAGATTGAAGTTTTTGAAGATCCAAAGATAAATCTTAGGGGGAGTACTGTTAGGGTTATTTCCTTGTTAAGATTTACTTTGTATTTTGTTTATATGTTTGTATAGTTTAGGGTTTATTATGTATTTTCCTTAAACTTGCATTTTGTTTGTTATAAGCATGTAGTGTGTGTGTGTTAGGAGGAGGCTAGATCACTTTTACACTGTTAGAGAGAGAATTAACTGTGTGTGATTTTGTTTCTCCTGCACTCGTACTACGAATTGCTTTGATCATCAATATACAAGAGAATTTATGAGTATGAACTGTGTTTGTGATTGAATCGTTTGTTTGTACGTTTTATTCTGATCATTTGAGTGATATCATCGATCCAATTGAACCTATCATATATAGAAATTAAAAACAATTTCATTGCTATCTTAAAAATATATAGTAATAAAAAAAATCTCAGTATCAATACACTTTTTAAGCCATCAACCATTTTTTAAATTATCGGGCTGAAAAATTACATCAAGTACGAGAAACGAAATCTTTACAATTATTTTCATGTTTTTATGTTTTCGTGTTTATTGTTATTATAAATAAATAAATACTAACATAACATTTCTAGTTTAAGTTTTAATAAATACTTTCACTACTGTTTGCATTTGCATATATTATAAAATATAAATAGGCTTTAGAGTAATAATTTACTAAACCAACGTCTTGAATCAAACATGCTAACTAAAACAACAAATGCTTGCAAAAGAACACCATGACAAATTGATAACCAAACCCGCACCCGCAAATCAAGTCTTCGGTGTAGAGTAGCATAGAACTAACGTCTGTTGGTGACATACATGACGGAGAGATTATCCCCATAAGTAGGTTGATATAATAGAGGTGATGAATGATGATAGTGACATGAGAGATGATAACAAGAGAGATAAGGTATTAAAATTGATCTTATGTGTTTTTCAAGATATGTCTTAGATTCACTTTAATTAATATTTGTAGAAAGTTTTTATATATATGCTCTTACATTCGATTCCATATGTTACATGAAAAAGAAAAGCATGGTGATGATCTTTTACTACTTTCATATGTCAAAACATAACGTCATACTCATGTTGATGATATTAAGTGATTCAAATAAACTCTTTTAGTTTGATAAAACAATTACTTCAAGCCTACAAAAGAATTATGAATTTTGTAGATCTAGTTATTTATAAGACCATATTAAGTGACTTGGGTTTCAAAACAATTTCATTGCTATCTTGAAAATGTTAATCCACTATAGTACTTAGTCAGAGAAAATATACGCTTGACATCCTCAATGATTGTGGTCTCACAGATTATATATAGAAATATATAGAAATTAAAAACAATTTCATTGCTATCTTAAAAATATATAGAAATTAAAAAAGAATCTCAGTATCAATACACTTTTTAAGCCATCAACCATTTTTTAAATTATCGGGCTGAAAAATTACATCAAGTACGAGAAACGAAATCTTTACAATTATTTTCATGTTTTTATGTTTTCGTGTTTATTGTTATAATAAATAAATAAATACTAACATAACATTTCTAGTTTAAGTTTTAATAAATACTTTCACTTCTGTTTGCATTTGCATATATTATAAAATATAAATAGGCTTTAGAGTAATAATTTACTAAACCAACGTCTTGAATCAAACATGCTAACTAAAACAACAAATGCTTGCAAATGAACACCATGACAAATTGATAACCAAACCCGCACCCGCAAATCAAGTCTTCGGTGTAGAGTAGCATAGAACTAACGTCTGTTGGTGACATACATGTCTGAGAGATTATCCCCATAAGTAGGTTGATATAATAGAGGTGATGAATGATGATAGTGACATGAGAGATGATAACAAGAGAGATAAGATATTAAAATTGATCTTATGTGTTTTTCAAGATATGTCTTAGATTCACTTTAATTAATATTTGTAGAAAGTTTTTATATATATGCTCTTACATTCGATTCCATATGTTACATGAAAAAGAAAAGCATGGTGATGATCTTTTACTACTTACTACTTTCATATGTCAAAACATAACGTCATACTCATGTTGATGATATTACGTGATTCAAATAAACTCTTTTAGTTTGATAAAACAATTACATCAAGCCTACAGAAGAATTATGAATTTGGTAGATCTAGTTGTTTATAAGACCATATTAAGTGACTTGGGTTTCAAAACAATTTCATTGCTATCTTAAAAATGTTAATCCTCTATAGTACTTAGTCAGAGAAAATATACGCCTGACATCCTGAATGATTGTGGTCTCACAGATTATATATAGAAATATATAGAAATTAAAAACAATTTCATTGCTATCTTAAAAATATATAGAAATTAAAAAAGAATCTCAGTATCAATACACTTTTTATGCCATCAACCATTTTTTAAATTATCGGGCTGAAAAATTAAATCAAGTACGAGAAACGAAATCTTTACAATTATTTTCATGTTTTTATGTTTCCGTGTTTATTGTTATAATAAATAAATAAATACTAACATAACATTTCTAGTTTAAGTTTTAATAAATACTTTCACTTCTGTTTGCATTTGCATATATTATAAAATATAAATAGACTTTAGAGTAATAATTTACTAAACCAACGTCTTGAATCAAACATGCTAACTAAAACAACAAATGCTTGCAAATGAACACCATGACAAATTGATAACCAAACCCGCACCCGCAAATCAAGTCTTCGGTGTAGAGTAGCATAGAACTAACGTCTGTTGGTGACATACATGACGGAGAGATTATCCCCATAAGTAGGTTGATATAATAGAGGTGATTAATGATGATAGTGACATGAGAGATGGTAACAAGAGAGATAAGGTATTAAAATTGATCTTATGTGTTTTTCAAGATATGTCTTAGATTCACTTTAATTAATATTTGTAGAAAGTTTTTATATATGTGCTCTTACATTCGATTCCATATGTTACATGAAAAAGAAAAGCATGGTGATGATCTTTTACTACTTACTACTTTCATATGTCAAAACATAACGTCATACTCATGTTGATGATATTAAGTGATTCAAATAAACTCTTTTAGTTTGATAAAACAATTACATCAATCCTACAAAAGAATTATGAATTTGGTAGATCTAGTTGTTTATAAGACCATATTAAGTGACTTGGGTTTCAAAACAATTTCATTGCTATCTTAAAAATTTTAATCATTTATAGTACTTAGTCAGAGAAAATATACGCTAGACATCCTCGTTGATTGTGGTCTCACAGATTATATATAGAAATATATAGAAATTAAAAACAATTTCATTGCTATCTTAAAAATGTCTAGAAATTAAAAAAGAATCTCAGTATCAATACACTTTTTAAGCCATCAACCATTTTTTTTAAATTATCAGGCTGAAAAATTACATCAAGTACGAGAAACGAAATCTTTACAATTATTTTCATGTTTTTATGTTTCCGTGTTTATTGTTATAATAAATAAATAAATACTAACATAACATTTCTAGTTTAAGTTTTAATAAATACTTTCACTTCTGTTTGCATTTGCATATATTATAAAATATAAATAGGCTTTAGAGTAATAATTTACTAAACCAACATCTTGAATCAAACATGCTAACTAAAACAACAAATGCTTGCAAATGAACACCATGACAAATTGATAACCAAACCCGCACCCGCAAATCAAGTCTTCGGTGTAGAGAAGCATAGAACTAACGTTTGTTGGTGACATACCTGACGGAGAGATTATCCCCATAAGTAGGTTGATATAATAGAGGTGATGAATGATGATAGTGACATGAGAGATGATAACAAGAGAGATAAGGTATTAAAATTGATCTTATGTGTTTTTCAAGATATGTCTTAGATTCACTTTAATTAATATTTGTAGAAAGTTTTTATATATATGTTCTTACATTCGATTCCATATGTTACATGAAAAAGAAAAGCATGGTGATGATCTTTTACTACTTACTACTTTCATATGTCAAAACATAACGTCATACTCATGTTGATGATATTAAGTGATTCAAATAAACTCTTTTAGTTTGATAAAACAATTACATCAATCCTACAAAAGAATTATGAATTTGGTAGATCTAGTTGTTTATAAGACCATATTAAGTGACTTGGGTTTCAAAACAATTTCATTGCTATCTTAAAAATTTTAATCATTTATAGTACTTAGTCAGAGAAAATATACGCTAGACATCCTCATTGATTGTGGTCTCACAGATTATATATAGAAATATATAGAAATTAAAAACAATTTCATTGCTATCTTAAAAATGTCTAGAAATTAAAAAAGAATCTCAGTATCAATACACTTTTTAAGCCATCAACCATTTTTTTTAAATTATCAGGCTGAAAAATTACATCAAGTACGAGAAACGAAATCTTTACAATTATTTTCATGTTTTTATGTTTCCGTGTTTATTGTTATAATAAATAAATAAATACTAACATAACATTTCTAGTTTAAGTTTTAATAAATACTTTCACTTCTGTTTGCATTTGCATATATTATAAAATATAAATAGGCTTTAGAGTAATAATTTACTAAACCAACATCTTGAATCAAACATGCTAACTAAAACAACAAATGCTTGCAAATGAACACCATGACAAATTGATAACCAAACCCGCACCCGCAAATCAAGTCTTCGGTGTAGAGAAGCATAGAACTAACGTTTGTTGGTGACATACCTGACGGAGAGATTATCCCCATAAGTAGGTTGATATAATAGAGGTGATGAATGATGATAGTGACATGAGAGATGATAACAAGAGAGATAAGGTATTAAAATTGATCTTATGTGTTTTTCAAGATATGTCTTAGATTCACTTTAATTAATATTTGTAGAAAGTTTTTATATATATGTTCTTACATTCGATTCCATATGTTACATGAAAAAGAAAAGCATGATGATGATCTTTTACTACTTACTACTTTCATATGTCAAAACATAACGTCATACTCATGTTGATGATATTAAGTGATTCAAATAAAATCTTTTAGTTTGATAAAACAATTACATCAAGCCTACAAAAGTATTATGAATTTGGTAGATCTAGTTGTTTATAAGACCATATTAAGTGACTTGGGTTTCAAAACAATTTCATTGCTATCTTAAAAATTTTAATCCTTTATAGTACTTAGTCAGAGAAAATATACGCTTGACATCCTCAATGATTGTGGTCTCACAGATTATATATAGAAATATATAGAAATTAAAAACAATTTCATTGTTATCTTAAAAATATATAGAAATTAAAAAAGAATCTCAGTATCAATACACTTTTTAAGCCATCAACCATTTTTTAATTTATCAGGCTGAAAAATTACATCAAGTACGAGAAACGAAATCTTTACAATTATTTTCATGTTTTTATGTTTCCGTGTTTATTGTTATAATAAATAAATAAATACTAACATAACATTTCTAGTTTAAGTTTTAATAAATACTTTCACTTCTGTTTGCATTTGCATATATTATAAAATATAAATAGACTTTAGAGTAATAATTTACTAAACCACCATCTTGAATCAAACATGCTAACTAAAACAACAAATGCTTGCAAATGAACACCATGACAAATTGATAACCAAACCCGCACCCGCAAATCAAGTCTTCGGTGTAGAGTAGCATAGAACTAACGTCTGTTGGTGACATACATGACGGAGAGATTATCCCCATAAGTAGGTTGATATAATAGAGGTGATGAATGATGATAGTGACATGAGAGATGATAACAAGAGAGATAAGGTATTAAAATTGATCTTATGTGTTTTTCAAGATATGTCTTAGATTCACTTTAATTAATATTTATAGAAAGTTTTTATATATATGTTCTTACATTCGATTCCATATGTTACATGAAAAAGAAAAGCATGGTGATGATCTTTTACTACTTACTACTTTCATATGTCAAAACATAACGTCATACTCATGTTGATGATATTAAGTGATTCAAATAAACTCTTTTAGTTTGATAAAAACAATTACATCAAGCCTACAAAAGTATTATGAATTTGGTAGATCTAGTTGTTTATAAGACCATATTAAGTGACTTGGGTTTCAAGACAATTTCATTGCTATCTTAAAAATGTTAATCCTGTATAGTACTTAGTCAGAGAAAATATACGCTTGACATCCTCAATGATTGTGGTCTCACAGATTATATATAGAAATATATAGAAATTAAAAACAATTTCATTGCTATCTTAAAAATATATAGAAATCAAAAAAGAATCTCAGTATCAATACACTTTTTCAGCCATCAACCATTTTTTAAATTATCGGGCTGAAAAATTACATCAAGTACGAGAAACGAAATCTTTACAATTATTTTCATGTTTTTTTGTTTCCGTGTTTATTGTTATAATAAATAAATGAATACTAACATAACATTTCTAGTTTAAGTTTTAATAAATACTTTTACTTCTGTTTGCATTTGCATATATTATAAAATATAAATAGACTTTAGAGTTATAATTTACTAAACCAACGTCTTGAATCAAACATGCTAACTAAAACAACAAATTCTTGCAAATGAACACCATGACAAATTTTTAACCAAACCCGCACCCGCAAATCAAGTCTTCGGTGTAGAGTAGCATAGAACTAACGTCTGTTGGTGACATACATGACGGAGAGATTATCCCCATAAGTAGGTTGATATAATAGAGGTGATCAATGATGATAGTGTCATGAGAGATGATAACAAGAGAGATAAGGTATTAAAATTGATCTTATGTGTTTTTCAAGATATGTCTTAGATTCACTTTAATTAATATTTGTAGAAAGTTTTTATATATATGCTCTTA
The DNA here is from genome assembly GCA_030867185.1 of Tagetes erecta. NCBI lineage: Eukaryota > Viridiplantae > Streptophyta > Magnoliopsida > Asterales > Asteraceae > Tagetes > Tagetes erecta. The sequence continues at coordinate 81,491,515 of CM061488.1, read as the reverse complement.
CATTCGATTTCATATGTTACATGAAAAAGAAAAGCATGGTGATTATCTTTTACTACTTACTACTTTCATATGTCAAAACATAACGTCATACTCATGTTGATGATATTAAGTGATTCAAATAAACTCTTTTAGTTTGATAAAACAATTACATCAAGCCTACAAAATAATTATGAATTTGGTAGATCTAGTTGTTTATAAGACCATATTAAGTGACTTGGGTTTCAAAACAATTTCATTGCTATCTTAAAAATTTTAATCCTCTATAGTACTTACTCAGAGAAAATATACGCTTGACATCCTCAATGATTGTGGTCTCACAGATTATATATATAAATATATAGAAATTAAAAACAATTTCATTGCTATCTTAAAAATATATAGAAATCAAAAAAGAATCTCAGTATCAATACACTTTTTAAGCCATCAACCATTTTTTAAATTATCGGGTTGAAAAATTACATCAAGTACGAGAAACGAAATTTTACAATTATTTTCATGTTTTTATGTTTCCGTTTTATTGTTATAATAAATAAATAAATACTAACATAACATTTCTAGTTTAAGTTTTAATAAATACTTTCACTTCTGTTTGCATTTGCATATATTATAAAATATAAATAGACTTTAGAGTAATAATTTACTAAACCAACGTCTTGAATCAAACGTTCTAACTAAAACAACAAATGCTTGCAAATGAACACCATGACAAATTGATAACCAAACCCGCACCCGCAAATCAAGTCTTCGGTGTAGAGTAGCATAGAACTAACGTCTGTTGGTGACATACATGACGGAGAGATTATCCCCATAAGTAGGTTGATATAATAGAGGTGATCAATGATGATAGTGTCATGAGAGATGATAACAAGAGAGATAAGGTATTAAAATTGATCTTATGTGTTTTTCAAGATATGTCTTAGATTCACTTTAATTAATATTTGTAGAAAGTTTTTATATATATGCTCTTACATTCGATTCCATATGTTACATGAAAAAGAAAAGCATGGTGATGATCTTTTACTACTTACTACTTTCATATGTCAAAACATAACGTCATACTCATGTTGATTATATTAAGTGATTCAAATAAACTCTTTTAGTTTGATAAAACAATTACATCAAGCCTACAAAAGAATTATGAATTTGATAGATCTAGTTGTTTATAAGACCATATTAAGTGACTTGGGTTTCAAAACAATTTCATTGCTATCTTAAAAATGTTAATCCTCTATAGTACTTAGTCAGAGAAAATATACGCTTGACATCCTCAATGATTGTGGTCTCACAGATTATATATAGAAATATATAGAAATTAAAAACAATTTCATTGCTATCTTAAAAATATATAGAAATTAAAAAAGAATCTCAGTATCAATACACTTTTTCAGCCATCAACCATTTTTTAAATTATCGGGCTGAAAAATTACATCAAGTACGAGAAACGAAATCTTTATAATTATTTTCATGTTTTTATGTTTCCGTGTCTATTGTTATAATAAATAAATACTAACATAACATTTCTAGTTTATGTTTTAATAAATACTTTCACTTCTGTTTGCATTTGCATATATTATAAAATATAAATAGACTTTAGTGTAATAATTTACTAAACCAACGTCTTGAATCAAACATGCTAACTAAAACAACAAATGCTTGCAAATGAACACCATGACAAATTGATAACCAAACCCGCACCCGCAAATCAAGTCTTCGGTGTAGAGTAGCATAGAACTAACGTCTGTTGGTGACATACATGACGGAGAGATTATCCCCATAAGTAGGTTGATATAATAGAGGTGATGAATGATGATAGTGACATGAGAGATGATAACAAGAGAGATAAGGTATTAAAATTGATCTTATGTGTTTTTCAAGATATGTCTTAGATTCACTTTAATTAATATTTGTAGAAAGTTTTTATATATATGCTCTTACATTCGATTCCATATGTTACATGAAAAAGAAAAGCATGGTGAAGATCTTTTACTACTTACTACTTTCATATGTCAAAACATATCGTCATACTCATGTTGATGATATTAAGTGATTCAAATAAACTCTTTTAGTTTGATAAGACAATTACATCAAGCCTACAAAAGAATTATGAATTTGGTAGATGATGACGTAATTAGGTTTATAACCTACGTAATTAAGCAAAACCCCATAATAAATTAATTAGTTTATAGTTGGCCAGGATAGTAAATGTCCTAACCAGATCTAGAGCGGACATGCAAGGCGATATCGTGGCCTTGCGATATCGTTGCCTTGCGATATCGTGGCCTTGAGATATCATGGCCTTGCGATATTGTCGCTTTGCGATATCATGGCCCTACGATATCCTGGCCTTGAAAAGATTAAGAAGACTCAAAGGCTTAAAAGAAAACTAGAAAAGAGGTTCAATCATGATGGTGACGATGATGGTGAGGAAGATAAAGTTGATGAATGAACCGGTTCGTGAAGAAGAAAAGTCAGACGAGGAGGAGGTGGTGTCGGATGGTGAGGAAGAATATGTTTCTGAACCTTGGACTAATTTTGACTAGTCTGATAATCATTCACAAGTAGGAAAATAAAATAAATAAAAAATAATTGAAGAAGAATCTACCTAATAAAGCAAGGTTTTGAGGGGCCAATTTAAGCGGGAAACATGAGGGGAAGATTGGGGGCAAACATTTTAAAAATAAAAATAATTTTAGAAACAATTTAAAAATAATTTCTCTGCATTTTAGAATAAATGATATTTTGGTTGCAAAATAAATGCAATATTGAATAATTTCTCTGCATTTTAGAATAAATGACATTTTTTTGACATCAATGAAATACCATTGACACAAGACATGGATATTTTGTATCAACTTAGCCGGATCAAAATGGGTAATCCTTCGGGGTCAGAAATTAGGGATAATTTGGAGAAGATCGTAACAGAAATGGTTGAAGATTGGTTGATGAATGAACCGGTTCGTGAAGAAGAAGAGTCAGACGAGGAGGAGGTGGTGTCGGATGGTGAGGAAGGATATGTTTCTGAATCGTGGATTAATTTTGACTAGTCTGATAATCATTCACATGTAGGAAAATAAAATAAATAAAAAATAATTGAAGAAGAAATGTAAATCTATGAAAATATACTACTAGAATTTTCGATAGTAAAGAGTGTAAGGGTTATAACTATTATTGTTAAATTGTTAGTTAGATATTTTCGAAAATAAAATTTCACTGTCTTCTCCCAACAAAACAATAATAAATTGTTATTAAAATATCAGATATTTTTCTACGTTAGTTTGGCGGGCCCTTAATTTGATGGTAAAAAAAAATTAACCTAATATATAATACTTTTAATGTATCTACCTAATAAAGAAAGCTTTTGAGGGGCCAATTAAGGCGGGAAACATGAGGGGGAAGATTGGGGGCAAACATTTTAAAAACAAAAATAATTATAGAAACAATGTAAAAATAATTTCTCTGCATTTTAGAATAAATGATATTTTGGTTGCAAAATAAATGCAATATTGAATAATTTCTCTGCATTTTAGAATAAACCATATTTTTTTGACATCAATGAAATACCATAGACACAAGACATGGATATTTTGTATCAACTTAGCCGGATCAAAATGGGTAATCCTTCGGGATCAGAAATTGGGGATAATTTGGAGAAGATCGTAACGGAAACGGTTGAAGATTGGTTGATGAATGAACTGGTTCGTGAAGAAGAAGAGTCAGACGAGTAGGAGGTAGTGTCGGATGGTGAGGAAGGATATATTTCTGAACCTTGGACTAATTTTGATTAGTCTAATAATCATTCACATGTAGGAAAATAAAATAAATAAAAATAATTGAAGAAGAAATGTAAATCTATGAAAATATACTAATAGAATTTTCGATAATAAAGAGTGTAAGGGTTATAACTATTATTGTTAAATTGTTAGTTAGATATTTTAGAAAATAAAATTTCACTGTCTTCTCCCAACAAAACAATAATAAATTGTTATTAAAATATCAGATATTTTTCTACGTTAGTTTGGCGGGCCCTTAATTTGATGGTAAAAAAAATTAACCTAATATATAATACTTTTAATGTATCTACCTAATAAAGAAAGCTTTTGAGGGGCCAATTAAGGCGGGAAACATGAGGGGGAAGATTGGGGGCAAACATTTTAAAAACAAAAATAATTATAGAAACAATGTAAAAATAATTTCTCTGCATTTTAGAATAAATGATATTTTAGTTGCAAAATAAATGCAATATTGAATAATTTCTCTGCATTTTAGAATAAACCATATTTTTTTGACATCAATGAAATACCATAGACACAAGACATGGATATTTTGTATCAACTTAGCCGGATCAAAATGGGTAATCCTTCGGGATCAGAAATTGGGGATAATTTGGAGAAGATCGTAACGGAAACGGTTGAAGATTGGTTGATGAATGAACTGGTTCGTGAAGAAGAAGAGTCAGACGAGGAGGAGGTGGTGTCGGATGGTGAGGAAGGATATGTTTCTGAACCTTGGACTAATTTTGATTAGTCTGATAATCATTCACATGTAGGAAAATAAAATAAATAAAAATAATTGAAGAAGAAATGTAAATCTATGAAAATATACTAATAGAATTTTCGATAATAAAGAGTGTAAGGGTTATAACTATTATTGTTAAATTGTTAGTTAGATATTTTCGAAAATAAAATTTCACTGTCTTCTCCCAACAAAACAATAATAAATTGTTATTAAAATATCAGATATTTTTCTACGTTAGTTTGGCGGGCCCTTAATTTGATGGTAAAAAAAATTAACCTAATATATAATACTTTTAATGTATCTACCTAAAAAAGAAAGCTTTTGAGGGGCCAATTAAGGCGGGAAACATGAGGGGGAAGATTGGGGGCAAACATTTTAAAAACAAAAATAATTATAGAAACAATGTAAAATAATTTCTCTGCATTTTAGAATAAATGATATTTTGGTTGCAAAATAAATGCAATATTGAATAATTTCTCTGCATTTTAGAATAAACCATATTTTTTTGACATCAATGAAATACCATAGACACAAGACATGGATATTTTGTATCAACTTAGCCGGATCAAAATGGGTAATCCTTCGGGATCAGAAATTGGGGATAATTTGGAGAAGATCGTAACGGAAACGGTTGAAGATTGGTTGATGAATGAACTGGTTCGTGAAGAAGAAGAGTCAGACGAGTAGGAGGTAGTGTCGGATGGTGAGGAAGGATATATTTCTGAACCTTGGACTAATTTTGATTAGTCTGATAATCATTCACATGTAGGAAAATAAAATAAATAAAAATAATTGAAGAAGAAATGTAAATCTATGAAAATATACTAATAGAATTTTCGATAATAAAGAGTGTAAGGGTTATAACTATTATTGTTAAATTGTTAGTTAGATATTTTCGAAAATAAAATTTCACTGTCTTCTCCCAACAAAACAATAATAAATTGTTATTAAAATATCAGATATTTTTCTACGTTAGTTTGGCGGGCCCTTAATTTGATGGTAAAAAAAATTAACCTAATATATAATACTTTTAATGTATCTACCTAATAAAGAAAGCTTTTGAGGGGCCAATTAAGGCGGGAAACATGAGGGGGAAGATTGGGGGCAAACATTTTAAAAACAAAAATAATTATAGAAACAATGTAAAAATAATTTCTCTGCATTTTAGAATAAATGATATTTTGGTTGCAAAATAAATGCAATATTGAATAATTTCTCTGCATTTTAGAATAAACCATATTTTTTTGACATCAATGAAATACCATAGACACAAGACATGGATATTTTGTATCAACTTAGCCGGATCAAAATGGGTAATCCTTCGGGATCAGAAATTGGGGATAATTTGGAGAAGATCGTAACGGAAACGGTTGAAGATTGGTTGATGAATGAACTGGTTCGTGAAGAAGAAGAGTTAGACGAGGAGGAGGTGGTGTCGGATGGTGAGGAAGGATATGTTTCTGAAGCTTGGACTAATTTTGATTAGTCTGATAATCATTCACATGTAGGAAAATACAATAAATAAAAAATAATTAAAGAAGAAATGTAAATCTATGAAAATATACTACTAGAATTTTCAATAGTAAAGAGCGTATGGGTTATAACTATTATTGTTAAATTGTTAGTTAGATATTTTCGAAAATAAAATTTCACTGTCTTCTCCCAACAAAACAATAAGAAATTATTATTAAAAGATCAGATATTTTTCTACGTTAGTTTGAAGGGCCCTTAATTTGATGGTAATAAAAATTAACCTAATCTATAATACTTTTAACGTATCTACCTAATAAAGCAAGGTTTTGAGGCGCCAATTTAGGCGGGAAACATGAGGGGGAAGATTGGGGGCAAACATTTTAAAAACAAAAATAATTTTAGAAACAATGTAAAATAATTTCTCTACATTTTAGAATAAACGATATTTTGGTTGCAAAATAAATGCAATATTGAATAATTTCTCTGCATTTTAGAATAAATGATATTTTTTTGACATTAATGAAATACCATTGACACAAGACATGGATATTTTGTATCAACTTAGCCGGATCAAAATGGGTAATCCTTCGGGATCAGAAATTGGGGATAATTTGGAGAAGATCGTAACGGAAACGGTTGAAGATTGGTTGATGAATGAACTGGTTCGTGAAGAAGAAGAGTCAGACGAGTAGGAGGTAGTGTCGGATGGTGAGGAAGGATATATTTCTGAACCTTGGACAAATTTTGATTAGTCTGATAATCATTCACATGTAGGAAAATAAAATAAATAAAAATAATTGAAGAAGAAATGTAAATCTATGAAAATATACTAATAGAATTTTTGATAATAAAGAGTGTAAGGGTTATAACTATTATTGTTAAATTGTTAGTTAGATATTTTCAAAAATAAAATTTCACTGTCTTCTCCCAACAAAACAATAATAAATTGTTATTAAAAGATCAGATATTTTTCTACGTTAGTTTGGCGGGCCCTTAATTTGATGGTAATAAAAATTAACCTAATCTATAATACTTTTAACGTATCTACCTAATAAAGCAAGGTTTTGAGGGGCCAATTTAGGCGGAAAACATGAGGGGAAGATTGGGGGCAAACATTTTAAAAACAAAAATAATTTTAGAAACAATGTAAAAATAATTTCTCTACATTTTAGAATAAACGATATTTTGGTTGCAAAATAAATGCAATATTGAATAATTTCTCTGCATTTTAGAATAAATGATATTTTTTTGACATTAATGAAATACCATTGACACAAGACATGGATATTTTGTATCAACTTAGCCGGATCAAAATGGGTAATCCTTCGAGATCAGAAATTGGGGATAATTTGGAGAAGATCGTAACGGAAACGGTTGAAGATTGGTTGATGAATGAACTGGTTCGTGAAGAAGAAGAGTCAGACGAGTAGGAGGTAGTGTCGGATGGTGAGGAAGGATATGTTTCTGAACCTTGGACTAATTTTGATTAGTCTGATAATCATTCACATGTAGGAAAATAAAATAAATAAAAAATAATTGAAGAAGAAATGTAAATCTATGAAAATATAATAATAAATTGTTATTAAAAGATCAGATATTTTTCTACGTTAGTTTGGCGGGCTCTTAATTTGATGGTAATAAAAATTAACCTAATCTATAATATTTTTAACGTATCTACCTAATAAAGCAAGGTTTTGAGGGGCCAATTTAGGCGGAAAACATGAGGGGAAGATTGGGGGCAAACATTTTAAAAACAAAAATAATTATAGAAACAATGTAAAAATAATTTCTCTGCATTTTAGAATAAATGATATTTTGGTTGCAAAATAAATGCAATATTGAATAATTTCTCTGCATTTTAGAATAAACCATATTTTTTTGACATCAATGAAATACCATTGACACAAGACATGGATATTTTGTATCAACTTAGCCGGATCAAAATGGGTAATCCTTCGGGATCAGAAATTGGGGATAATTTGGAGAAGATCGTAACGGAAACGGTTGAAGATTGGTTGATGAATGAACTGGTTCGTGAAGAAGAAGAGTTAGACGAGGAGGAGGTGGTGTCGGATGGTGAGGAAGGATATGTTTCTGAAGCTTGGACTAATTTTGATTAGTCTGATAATCATTCACATGTAGGAAAATAAAATAAATAAAAAATAATTGAAGAAGAAATGTAAATCTATGAAAATATACTACTAGAATTTTTGATAGTAAAGAGTGTAAGGGTTATAACTATTATTGTTAAATTGTTAGTTAGATATTTTCGAAAATAAAATTTCACTGTCTTCTCCCAACAAAACAATAACACATTGCATTAAAAGATCAGATATTTTTCTACGTTAGTTTGGCGGGCCCTTAATTTGATGATAATAAAAATTAACTTAATCTATAATAATTTTAACGTATCTACCTAATAAAGCAAGGTTTTGAGGGGCCAATTTAGGCGGGAAACATGAGGGGAAAGATTGGGGGAAAACATTTTAAAAACAAAAATAATTTTAGAAACAATGTAAAAATAATTTCTCTGTATTATAAAATTAATGATATTTTGGTTGCAAAATAAATACAATATTGAATAATTTCTCTGCATTTTAGAATAAATGATATTTTTTGACATCATTGAAATACCATTAACACAAGACATGGATATTTTGTATCAACTTAGCCGGATCAAAATGGGTAATCCTTCGGGATCAGAAATTGGGGATAATTTGGAGAAGATCGTAACGGAAACGGTTGTAGATTGGTTGATGAATGAACTGGTTCGTGAAGAAGAAGAGTCAGACGAGTAGGAGGTAGTGTCGGATGGTGAGGAAGGATATATTTCTGAACCTTGGACTAATTTTGATTAGTCTGATAATCATTCACATGTAGGAAAATAAAATAAATAAAAATAATTGAAGAAGAAATGTAAATCTATGAAAATATACTACTAGAATTTTCGATAGTAAAGAGTGTAAGGGTTATAACTATTATTGTTAAATTGTTAGTTAGATATTTTCAAAAATAAAATTTCACTGTCTTCTCCCAACAAAACAATAATAAATTGTTATTAAAAGATCAGATATTTTTCTACGTTAGTTTGGCGGGCCCTTAATTTGATTGTAATAAAAATTAACCTAATCTATAATACTTTTAACGTATCTGCCTAATAAAGCAAGGTTTTGAGGGGCCAATTTAGGCGGAAAACATGAGTGGAAGATTGGGGGCAAACATTTTAAAAACAAAAATAATTTTAGAAACAATGTAAAAATAATTTCTCTACATTTTAGAATAAACGATATTTTGGTTGCAAAATAAATGCAATATTGAATAATTTCTCTGCATTTTAGAATAAATGATATTTTTTTGACATTAATGAAATACCATTGACACAAGACATGGATATTTTGTATCAACTTAGCCGGATCAAAATGGGTAATCCTTCGAGATCAGAAATTGGGGATAATTTCGAGAAGATCGTAACGGAAACGGTTGAAGATTGGTTGATGAATGAACTGGTTCGTGTAGAAGAAGAGTCAGACGAGTAGGAGGTAGTGTCGGATGGTGAGGAAGGATATGTTTCTGAACCTTGGACTAATTTTGATTAGTCTGATAATCATTCACATGTTGGAAAATAAAATAAATAAAAAATAATTGAAGAAGAAATGTAAATCTATGAAAATATACTACTAGAATTTTCGATAGTAAAGAGTGTAAGGGTTATAACTATTATTGTTAAATTGTTAGTTAGATATTTTCGAAAATAAAATTTCACTGTCTTCTCCCAACAAAACAATAACACATTGTTATTAAAAGATCAGATATTTTTCTACGTTAGTTTGGCGGGCCCTTAATTTAATGATAATAAAAATTAACTTAATCTATAATAATTTTAACGTATCTACCTAATAAAGCAAGGTTTTGAGGGGCCAATTTAGGCGGGAAACATGAGGGGAAAGATTGGGGGAAAACATTTTAAAAACAAAAATAATTTTAGAAACAATGTAAAAATAATTTCTCTATATTATAAAATTAATGATATTTTGGTTGCAAAATAAATACAATATTGAATAATTTCTCTGCATTTTAGAATAAATGATATTTTTTGACATCATTGAAATACCATTAACACAAGACATGGATATTTTGTATCAACTTAGCCGGATCAAAATGGGTAATCCTTCGGGATCAGAAATTGGGGATAATTTGGAGAAGATCGTAACGGAAACGGTTGTAGATTGGTTGATGAATGAACTGGTTCGTGAAGAAGAAGAGTCAGACGAGTAGGAGGTAGTGTCGGATGGTGAGGAAGGATATATTTCTGAACCTTGGACTAATTTTGATTAGTCTGATAATCATTCACATGTAGGAAAATAAAATAAATAAAAAATAATTGAAGAAGAAATGTAAATCTATGAAAATATACTACTAGAATTTTCGATAGTAAAGAGTGTAAGGGTTATAACTATTATTGTTAAATTGTTAGTTAGATATTTTCGAAAATAAAATTTCACTGTCTTCTCCCAACAAAACAATAATAAATTGTTATTAAAAGATCAGATATTTTTCTACGTTACTTTGGCTGGCCCTTAATTTGATGGTAATAAAAATTAACCTAACCTATAAAACTTTTAGCGTATCTACCTAATAAGGCAGGGTTTTGAGGGGCCAATTTAAGCGGAAAACATGAGGGGAAGATTGGGGGAAAACATTTTAAAAACAAAAATAATTTTAGAAACAATGTAAAAATAATTTCTCTACATTTTAGAATAAACGATATTTTGGTTGCAAAATAAATGCAATATTGAATAATTTCTCTTCATTTTAGAATAAATGAAATTTTTTTGACATTAATGAAATACCATTGACACAAGACATGGATATTTTGTATCAACTTAGCCGGATCAAAATGGGTAATCCTTCGGGATCAGAAATTGGGGATAATTTGGAGAAGATCGTAACGGAAACGGTTGAAGATTGGTTGATGAATGAACTGGTTCGTGAAGAAGAAGAGTCAGACGAGTAGGAGGTAGTGTCGGATGGTGAGGAAGGATATATTTCTGAACCTTGGACTAATTTTGATTAGTCTGATAATCATTCACATGTAGGAAAATAAAATAAATAAAAAATAATTGAAGAAGAAATGTAAATCTATAGTAAAGAGTGTAAGGTAGAGAGTGTAAGGGTTATAACTATTATTGTTAAATTGTTAGTTAGATATTTTCGAAAATAAAATTTCACTGTCTTCTCCCAACAAAACAATAATAAATTGTTATTAAAAGATCAGATATTTTTCTACGTTAGTTTGGCGGGCCCTTAATTTGATGGTAATAAAAATTAACCTAATCTATAATACTTTTAACGTATCTACCTAATAAAGCAAGGTTTTGAGGGGCCAATTTAGGCGGAAAACATGAGGGGAAGATTGGGGGCAAACATTTTAAAAACAAAAATAATTTTAGAAACAATGTAAAAATAATTTCTCTACATTTTAGAATAAACGATATTTTGGTTGCAAAATAAATGCAATATTGAATAATTTCTCTGCATTTTAGAATAAATGATATTTTTTTGACATTAATGAAATACCATTGACACAAGACATGGATATTTTGTATCAACTTAGCTGGATCAAAATGGGTAATCCTTCGAGATCAGAAATTGGGGATAATTTGGAGAAGATCGTAACGGAAACGGTTGAAGATTGGTTGATGAATGAACTGGTTCGTGAAGAAGAAGAGTCAGACGAGTAGGAGGTAGTGTCGGATGGTGAGGAAGGATATGTTTCTGAACCTTGGACTAATTTTGATTAGTCTGATAATCATTCACATGTAGGAAAATAAAATAAATAAAAAATAATTGAAAAAGAAATGTAAATCTATGAAAATATACTACTAGAATTTTCGATAGTAAAGAGTGTAAGGGTTATAACTATTATTGTTAAATTGTTAGTTAGATATTTTTGAAAATAAAATTTCACTGTCTTCTCCCAAAAAAACAATAATAAATTGTTATTAAAAGATCAGATATTTTTCTACGTTAGTTTGGCGGGCCCCTAATTTGATGGTAATAAAAATTAACCTAACCTATAATACTTTTAACGTATCTACCTAATAAAGCAAGGTTTTGAGGGGCCAATTTAGGCGGGAAACATGAGGGGGGAGTGATAAAGTGATAAATATACATAAATTTCTAGTTGTGTTTGTTTACGTTTTTAGTTGTTTCGGTACGGTTTTTATAACAATTTTGATAGAACTGACGTTTTTATGTTTCGTAGGTCCCATGTTGATAAAGAAACGGAATGATCGTGAAAAATCGAATCCGTAGGCGAAAACGGGGCGTGAAACGGAGTTACGAGCGAGCCCGTACTCGAAAACGAAGAAAGTTTGGGCTTTTCTTGGCCCGGTTCGCTATATAAACACTCCTTATGAAACCCTAGCCTCCTAGAAACCCTAGGGGACGAATTTGGGGATGAATTAGAGGCTAAAAAGAGTATTTTGGAGCCGAGTTGACGTCAAGAGAAGAGAAGAAAAGCTAAGGACCAAGGCTCGTCGGTTTGCAATCTCGGGTTCTTCGATTCTTTTATTTCTTTTGTTCTTTTCATCATGTTTCATAACTTTTACTTTGGTTTTGGTTTTGTTATCATGTTGGTTGACGAAACTTTATTTACTATCTAGGATTAGATGAACGTTTATGAATTGATTGGTTGATTTTGGACATAGTTGTGGTTTTCAATGATTTTTGAATTGTTTTGAACTTATATCTCAGCTGATTGTCAGATTGCATATGACTAGTTATAGCTTTATTAAACTAAATTATTGCTTCATTGATGTTCTTGTGATGGTCTATGTCATGTATGAATATTAATTAGGTTATAAACTTTGCGGTTTTCAACCTTTACAGTTAATTTGGCCAAAACAACTGTAGGAGCATTGGTTTGGATTAATTTAGGTATAATTGGTCTGTTTAACCTAATATCTGTGAAGTGCGGGTTAGTAGTTGTGTCTCAGCCCTTTCTAGGATTTGAGTTGTCTATTGCAGGAGAAGGGTCTAGCTAGTCAACTTAGTTCTTTTAGGTGTTTTTGAGCATTCCTAAGTCTGGTATTCAATTGAGAGTTCCTCCTTATCACTTTAGGGTGTTGGATTATTGTGCTGTAAGGTAGATAGTCTTTAAGGAGAGAGTTTAAGCAGTATTAGGTGAACCGTGAGGTTATCTGATTTACCGGTGGATTAACATAACTATTAAATTGCCAATAGGTTTCTTCTCGAGAAGGGTCGAGGGTCCTTTAGGTAGTTCTTTAGTTAACAATTTAAATCCCGGAAGCCAAATGAGTAAACCGCAAGTCCAATTGATGTCATGAAGTCATAAGCAGGATTCTAGCCTAGGTAGTAAATCTTCATTTATTCTAGTTTCTCATTTCAATCTAAGTCGTGTCATTGTTTTTAGTTAATCTATAGTGACAGTTAGGTTAATTAGACATAACCCCCCCTCAAACAATAAACAATTAGTGTAATTAATTAAGTTAGATCGAGTCAATTAAACGTAGTTATACAGAGTCTGTGGGTTCGATTTCGGACTTACTTAGGCTATTCTACACTCAATCGGTACACTGCCGGTTGTGTGTTTAGGTTAGTTTAGAGAGTCCTAATTTATAAATATTAAAACTTAGGTGTTTTTAGTTATTATTTTATATATATATATATATATATATATATTACAGACATCAAGTTTTTGGCGCCGTTGCCGGGGACTCTTGGCGATTGCGTTAACTACTTTATTTTTAGTTATTATTTTATATATATATATATAAATTTCACTGTCATAGATAATGGTTTGGATCCAAAAACCGTGGATTGATGAGAGACGGAGTTGTGGAATGAGACTAAAAGCCCATGAAATATGGTATATGAAGGAAAACCTAACTTAGTTGACTGGAGATCCCAAGATCTAAGTTCAATAGGACAACCTACTCATATATCTAAGGGTGGTCACTGTGGGGGCATAGCTAACATACAAGTCGATATGTATATATAAGCTAATATGTATATATAAATGTTTATACATGTCCTCCTATATTATAAAGGGAGGTTAAATACTTCTTAGTTCATTCCTATAACAACAGTGACATGTTAGGAGGTTAAGCATATTGTATGGTTAAAGATCTGCATAATCATAATAACCTTAATGCTTTTAATGATTTTTAGATAAATCACCTATGTGAAAGAGAAGTGGGGTTGCTTCGAATGAAATTGTGGGGTGCGCAATTCCTAGAGCTTTCGCAGAAACAGGCTAGTGTTCCATGACCATAACGGACACGACAATGAGGGGTTAACCAAACCAGGGAGAATGTTGTGTGAAGTGTATTGTCGTCTTCATAAAAGGTGGTTGGTTCAAGGACATCACGTCTACCAAACCACTAGAAGACTAAGTATGCATCACAACGGAAGGTTCAAAGGTAAAACCTACCTATCCGGCAATACTCAACCGTTGAATTATATCTAAGAAACTTGTATGTAACGATCAATCTGGATTGTTGAAATAGTATGTGAAAACGAGTTTTTCACATGAGAAAATGGGTTTTTCATTTGAGAAAATGAGATTTTGTTTTTTCCCATGTGGGGGATTGTTGGAATATTTGGTGGAAGAAAAACAAAATTAACAATTTTTTTTGTTTCAATTAAAATTCAAGTCATGAGTTAAATCATTTGGATGTTTCAACTCAATGTTTGACTTAAATTAAAAGACTTTAAATTCATGGTTTATGATGAATGGGGTGTTTCAACCTATTATCACCTATAAATACCATGACTTGTCTTAGATGAAAGGAACACCAAAAACTTCCTCAACTCCAAAAGAACTCTCATTCTTTTTCTTTAAAGTGTTTCTAACTGATCTTTGATCTTGTTCATCTCTTTTCTTAAGATATAATTCGGGTTCTTAAGTCCACCCCAACAATACAAACTGCTTCGGCTGTTGTACCCTGGGAAACAAATGAGTTCTCTTGGGAGACTCGGAATTTGTTTTAAGAGACCGTGTTGAACACGAATCCTCAGCCACTTTTATAATTATGCTTCTACTCATTTCTTGTATTTTATATTACTCCCTCCGTCCCATTATAAGTGTCCATATTGTCTTTTTTAATTGTCTCATTCAAAGTGTCAACTTTTAAAATTTATTGGTAAATTTCTAAATTTGCCCTTGATAACATAAAACAAACAATGTGATGGACCTACAATAATATTTATTGTCAAGGGTATTATTGTCAAATGACAAGCAAAAATAACAATCATTTAATGTGCCTAAAACTTTGTGTTTTTCAAACTAAGACACTTCTAATGGGACGGAGGGAGTATTTCGGTTGTAATTGTATTGTAATGTACTTGTTTTCTTTATTTTCTTTGTATTGTAAATGAATCTATCAAAGAATTTTTTGTTTTTGTACGAACGGTTCCTACAGTAAGTGGATTGGGTTTCAAAACAGTTTCATTGCTATCTTGTTAAAAATGTTAATCCTCTATAGGTTATATTTATATATTGGAAAAGGTATTTATCCAGACTACAAGTTACATAAATGTTTGTCTAATAAAATTTGCATAAGGCAATGCTTTGATGAAAATTAGATTAATTATTATATTTTAGAGATCATTTTTTTTATATTCATTAAGCATGGGACTCGTATATTATTTCTAGATAATAGTATAATACATGGGTCGAACTTGTAAAATCCAAAGATAGGTTGTTGTTAATAGCTTCGATCTAGAATATAAGACAATGTGTGGTGAGTGTTTTAATTGTCAAAAAAAGATGAAAACTTCTATCTTCTTATTAATCACTAGACAAAAACAACATTTGCTCCATTCACTTCTTATTATTTTCTACATTTCAATTTCTCCTAGTTAAAATAGAAGTGAGATATATCCTTAATATAATATAAGAAAATGTGTTTTTCCTGTGTGGCATGATTTTATCATAATTTTCCTATTTGGCATGATTTTATAGCACCTTATATATTTATTTATTTTAACCTTATTTTTAAAAGATATTCTGTAACACCTCAACCCGGAGAGGCTGAGACGTCACTATTACAGATATCAAACCAAAACCAATCCATTAAGATAAAAGACATAATCTCATGTTGTAGATCCGACAACCCAAAATGTTAAAGAAAATCCTAAATAAGTATTCATTACATTTATTAAAAATAAAAGCAAGGTCTTGATCTCCTGAAGCTCTCTTCTCACAAAATCCTAGATTTCCCCCGATTACCTACGCATAAATAAAGAAACACCACAAAAGAAAATACGGCTGAGCCAAACATTGCTCAGTAACGGAGAGAAAAACAGTAAATAAAGTGAGACGAATAAGCAGAAACAAGTACTTATAACTATTAGCTGAACATATATAAGATATGAACATATAACTAATACTGAACTGAACTTTTAACTAACGACTGAAACTGAACATATAACTGATAACTGATCTGAACATATTACTGAAAACAACTGATCTACACGACAGAACATATAAATAAATTAACAAATAGTAAGTCGTGTAATATAGGAAGTACCCAGAGCCAAAACAGAGGTGTACATAGCTAGCTAGGCTAATGTACACACATTATTCCATCCCCCATAAACATAACTGATCAGAAACTATGATATATCCATGCGCCTCCCAGACAGATGTGGCCAATGTACTCCTTGAGTACTAACATATAAACGGAGACGTCGTGAACTATTTATTACACACTGTCATGAAAAGTGTCATGCCATTGACGCCACAATGACATGTCAGATAGCTCGGGTAACAGAGTACAAAGTCAAAATGGTAGTAGTATAACTACCTAACACTTAACATATAAAGTCCATCCTATCATCTACAGGAACATGCAATAACGAGTACAAATTTATAAAACTATTGCATGCTAAAAATAATCCAAACGGTTCAAAACAAAATAGACCAAATAACTACTAATGCCCTAAGGCCAAGTGGGTCGAATCAGCGGAAGTAACAACGGTGAGACTAATATATAAAAATACCAAACTTTGTACTACAAAGTAACAGAGACAGAATTTATACTATGAGAGAAGGGACACGGAATCCGTACCTTAGTTCCACAGAACGAGACAAGACGAGGTCCTCAAAATTGTTTCTGCCTACACGTTTAATTATATATGGTTTCAATTAGATTACAAACCCAAATTAACTTTGTGTCGATTTGCTAGCTTTCCGGCAATGAACCATTAAGTTTCCTAAAGTCACTAACCATTAAATCTTTAGAATTCGCCTATTTGTTAAATAGCTTTTGACAATATAGTTTATGTGTGCGTATCAATATATATATAGAAGTCATTATGGTAATTAATCCATCCACTCTTGTTCATCTATTTCTTTATAGTTTCCAATTATAAAATATATACATATGTATAGGCTAAAACCAAGGAAACAAGTGACGGCTATAAATTTGCATACACATTAACTGTATCATCAAGTTTGTTGGGGGATGTATAAAGGCTTTGTCTATTCACACACCCTAAAATTCTATCCATACACCTGTTTTAAAACCAGGCGTCACGGATAGGCCTTGATGCAGCGCCTGAGTCACTTTTCTGTCAACGTCAACCGAGGAATGTCGTAAACGAGGTGGAATTCGGTCAAACCTGGACATATGCGCCGCATATATGACCTAGGCGCCGATGATGTTGTTGGCCGCATATATGACCCAGGCGCCACGCCGAGGGCCATGCGCGACGCATAAGGGTGTTGAAGCGTGATTGACTACGTTCGAGGATGTGTCTGAGATAAGAAGTAACCCAGGCGCGACGCCGAGGTTTATGTGCGGCGCCTGAGAGTGTGAGAAATAAAAATATGGGGTGTGTGAATATGATGACAATAAAAGAAATTTGAACCATACCCGCATCTCCCTCGGAAGTTTGTTGATGAGGAAAAAAAAAGAATTTGAAACAACTCTATATCTAAAAATCTCGATCAAATAACATGGACGTGGACTTCATGCTTGTTTCCAAACCTTTTATTTATTTACTAGATTAGTACCCGTGTATTACACGGATTTTAGTTTTATAGGTTTTAACTCAATTTACAAATCAAATTTATTTTTAACATATCTCTTATTAAATCGATTTGGATTTTTACAAATATATTCATATAAAAAATCATATGTTACAATAAAGGATATGATTTATAATAGTTGGTAAATTTTTATTGGAACATATCGGGTTAGGAGATAATTCATGATAATTGTAAATTTTTTTATTTGAACATATCGAGTTATGAGATAATTAATGATAATTGGTAAAACGTTAATTTGAACATATCGGGTTAGGATAAATCATAATAATTGATAAGTTTTTTATTTGAACATATCAGGTTAGGAGATAATTCATGATACTTGGTACATATCGGGTTAATATATAGATCATGATAATTGGTAAATTTTGTATATGAACATATCGGGTTATGAGATAATTGATGATAATTTGTGAATTTTTAATTTAAACATATCGGGTTATTTCGAATATGGAGCATACCATGACCCGTCTAAAAATTCTCCATCAAATTAATTAGAACATGACACCTAAGCAAAATCCTATGTGGAGTAGTTAAAATGATGACATGTGGATGTGTTACTCAATTATTATAATAGGTAGATAACTATTTTATTATTCTCTTAAAGAGTTTTTTTTTTATTATTTTCGGGTATTATATATTCAATGTGAAAAAAAATACATTTTTGTTTTTTCAAGAGACAATACAAATTTCTCTTTTTTATGACTAGATATGTTTTACTAATAGCCATCAAATATGAAGTTATGGATTTAGATCCACCAGTTTTTTTAAATAGAGACACTATATTTAATATGTGACACCCCGCCCGGTGGCGGAAAACACCGGGCTGTCATAGAATTGGATATCCATAGTAAACAAAGCACATGGTATTACTTTTATTAAAGTCTAATAATTATTGTCATAAGTTTGGCAAAACCCAAGTCTTAAATGCGAAACGACAAATTCATAATAGCAGTAAATGAAATAGTCATGTTTAGTATTATTTCTAGGTCCAAGTCCCTATGTCTTGAATAGCAATAAAACAAGCCAAAATCACGCGCCACCTGAAATACGCGAAAATAAAGTTAGCTACACAAGCTAGTGAGTAAAACCCAAATTGAATAGTAATAGTATTGAAATCCGAGATCAACAAGATATGCTGCGCAATCCCATATGTATAGTAATTTTGTAATATTACTCGACCAGGACCCCTAGAATAGAATAGCACACCAACCACAATAGAAACCATAGTATCTCGTCTAGCCATTTATCATGAGAACCACTCATGTAGTAAATAATGATAACTTTTAATAACCGTCGTTACCGTCTCGATATATAAGTCATCATTTAGCAATTTAGGGACATGGCATAGTATAGCATCATAGCATAGCAACATAGTATAGCAACGTAGCATCTCGACATAGTAAACATGGAATTAGAAAGGCCGGGTTTAAATCACCTATCGTTGTTGTACAAGCAGGTGGGTTTGTCAAACCATTAGCGCTAACATTGTACCGGTGGGATTACAAAGCAATAAAACTACTTTTAACTAACACATACGATTGCATCCAGCGGCCAAACTAGACTAACATATTTGTATGATCTCTTTTAGAAAACGAATAGAAAACGCAATATAGTAAAAGACGTATTTCAGCCCCAAAAATAGTAAAATGGAAAAAGGGGAGTGAGTTTACTCACCTGAATAATATAGATACTAGCAAACGCAAGAAAGTAACTAAATAGAATCGAAGATCGCCCAGATATTAGAATCACCTAATTAACCGGGAAAACCTAATTTAGAAACGAGACAAATAATATAGTAACTAGAATCAAGACTTAGAAATTCTAGGGTTTTGGATTTGGGGTTTTAGGGTTTTTAAATTATAAATTGAAAATTAGGGTTTCAAAATATAATTTGGGAATTTAGGGTTTTAAAGTCCAATTTGGGGATTTAGGGTTTCAAAATCCAATTTAGGGTTTTAAAGTCCAATTTGGGGATTTAGGGTTTCAAAACCAATTTAGGGTTTTAAAGTCCAATTTGGGGATTTAGGTACGAGATATAAATATATATTTTTATAATAAACAATTTTCTAGTTTTATAATTAATATATTATTGATATACAACCTTGAGAAATATACGTATATAACTTAGAAGTAAAGGGGGGTTAAAAGGATAAAAATAATTAAAAGGGGTCAGTGGGACTCGAACCCACGACCACACGCGCCACAACCAATACCCTATCCGCTGGACCAGGCGCGCTTTTGTTAATCAAATTGATTTTTATTTGTTTTAACATTTAATAACCAACACCACACATTTCACATTCAAACCCTAGATTCAAGATCCAACCAATTCGTTTAATCTAGTGGATCAAATCCAAAACCAATAGAGGGCTTTTAATCTACGCTGGATCGTGATCATTTTGATATATAATACTTACTTGGTTTTGATCGGATTAAGCGATGAAGGTGAAGAACACGAAACGCACGGCTTGAACTTTGAGATGATATCTAGGAACTGTTTTAATTCAATTCAACTTGCAGGATTGCTCGTGGCAATGAGTGAAGATAAAGCCCTAGCAAAGATTTGGATTAGAAACACGTTTAGATGATGAATTGCAGATGAACAGAGACGAACAAGATGGAGATTACATATAGATTACCTGCTGATTTGTGATGAAATTGGAGTGACAGAGAGCAACAACGAGTTGAGTAGAGTAAGTTTGCAAAAGGAATAGAGGTAATTTGATCAGAATATAGCCACACACGTTCGAGCAAATTTTCGAGCCAAGGAACAGAAATTGGTGGTCGATTCTGGATGATAAACCCAATTGAACATAACCATCAGTTTCTATTCGTCGAAAGGTCGAGTTCAGTTACTCCAATTCATTGATTGCATCAGTTGAAGTCGATTCGAAGGAAGTGGGTATTGTAAACGATTTTTGAAATCAATTATACTCTTAAATTAGTGAATTAGAAGGGAATTAACATGTGACAATGGGTTCGAAACTTGCCTAGGATCATTTCTGTAGCTTTACCAGGTTTTTAGGCATTAAAATCGAGTAGAAATGGCTTCGCCGGAGTTCGGCATTTTCCGGCAAGTTGGCCGGAGACAGATGGTGCCGGAAACACGGGGTAAAAAAAGGGGGGGGTTTGGTTTAAACGATTTTACAATTACAACCCTCGTAGTTTCTGGTTTTGCTCATTTAGTTATTGATAGTTTTAATAATAGTTTGTAAATTGGCAGTTTTAGCCCAAAGTTAGTTATATATGTATTTTAACTAACTAACGAAAACTAACTTGAAACGTAATGACTATATACGTGACGTTTTTATAGTTTTAGCTCGTTTAACCTTTTACGAGGTCATTTCGAGACTTGGAGACGTTTTGGCTTAACGATTTCCATAATTTTATTTTACGAGCTATATATATATTTACTTATATATATATTTTGAGTTTTATTGCCATGGATAATAATTATTAGATACGCGTGAATATTTCGCGATGTAAATACGGTTATTGAATTAGGACGGGAATAACATAGAATTGAATGCGTTTATTCACAAAACGTTACATTTTGAAGAAAATTAAATACAATTCAATTCAAATGATAACAACTTCGGGTCTGAGTCGGGCATTCGGGTTCGGGTTTGGGGCAGATGTCACATAATATTTGATTTAATTGCATGTATACCCTTATAAACACCCCTTAATTGCATACTTCTCCAACTAAAAAAATCAATTGCATATATACCCAATGTTAACTAAATTTTTAAATATGGCTATACTAAAAATGAGCATATTTTGATACTTACACATGATAGTTTTGATGTCTTCATCAATCTTAAGTTATTTCTTATGAAAAAAAAATGAAAACAAATAAAATTTAATTACTCTACAAGACATGTACAACACATGTTTAAGTGAGATGGCAACCCAAACAACAAAAATTTTATATCTGACTGAAACACCATTAGGTTTAAACACCCAATTAAAACACCGTTTTATTGTTTGGATCGCCGTTTCGAGTTAACTATTACATCAATCGACTTGTATATCTCTACAATCAAAAGACCTAAAACGTTGATATGTAAATAAAAAAAACTTAACGCAATTAAAAATATTTTAACAGCAGTGTTTTGCTTTTTGTATATGTAATTAGGTTATTGATCTCTTAGCTTCATACCAAAGTCCATAGTTTATAGCACTACAAATTGTTATCCAGTTACAAGATTTTGACTAGATTTTTATGTTTATGAACCTTTGTATTCTAACTATTTTCATGTATGTTTTAATTTTTAGTTTTTGGTGGTATAAGAAAACGTATTAATGATTATTGTAATTTATGATTTTTTTTGTGTATAATGCTTGGTTATATATAAATATTTTTGTTATTCACACACCATATCGATATAATCTAGTGTTTTAATATATCATCTTTGATTACAAATTCATTGGGGCAAGATTAGAAATCCGATTCTAATTTCAATAATTTAGTGATAGAGCATACATTTAACGAACTAGGTAGTTTATAACCAACGAACTAAGATAATTATTATATACAATTCTAATAGAGAAGGTCGGTGAGACCTTCTTTTTATGCCCCTCAAGTTTGATCAAACAACAAATTTGGTATTAAGTTAATTTTCTTGGTTATTTACGGTTTGGACCTTGAAGTTTGAAATATTTACGACTTTAGCCCTTTAATTTTCTCATTTTATAACTTTGACCCCATACTTAACTTTGAAATGTTTACAACTTTTATTATCGACTATACACTTTTTTACCTTTGTATCTCTCATTGTCACAACGAGACGTACGGGTTGAAGTCGAAAAAGTTGTTAACACGTGTTATGATGTAAAAAAAATACGTCGCCGCAACGCATGATTCATGTCAAGAAACTTGTGTTGTAACACGTGCAAAATGTCAAAATCTTAACGTCACCAGTGTAACATGTCATGAAATCAACGAGACCCGGATCGGTGTGGTTGATTGCTTCTGTTTACGGTTTTTGCCGTAACGTGCGGGACGTTAAACTTTTAATAACGAAGTCACATACGCAAGACTCGGCCGCTGCATCGCGCGGCCCGGGTGTAAAAACTAGTTTCGTTAAAAATAAAATTAAAATCAGTTTGATATAACTCATACAATAAAGCTAATAACTATTTAATGGTTTTAGTAAGATTGTTAGATTATTAGTTTGTTTTTAATTCATTGAACTTTCTTGAAGTTCAGTTTCAAGTTAATGATTATTTAAGTGTTATTGGATTTAACTATCTTTAATTATTGATTATTGACCGTTGTCAATCTCAAATATTACTTTGGTCAATATATGTAACTCTCAACTAAACACTTTGGTATCTGTATCATCAAAAGTTAACCAAAAATGACACCAAAAGTTAACCAAAAATTAACCAAAAGTGACTTAAATTGGTTAACTTTTAGTGATGCGGACACTAAAGTTTTTAGTTGGAAGTTATATTGGTCAAATAAATACTTGAAAGTGATAGCGGCCAATAACCAATAATTTGAGATGATTAAGACCAATAACCTATTATTTAAAGGCGGTCAAACTTATGAAACGAGATATTGTTGTGAAGTCAACTGACATTGATGTGGGTGGCAGCCACAAATATATATGCAATTTATATAACTACTAATAGGGAAGGTCGGTGCTTTGCACCGGCATCTCCCGTCCAGCTACGTCGCGTTTCAACTTTTTCGTACTTTAACGTATTAACGGTTTTAATCCCCGAATTTTAACGCATTGACGGTTTTAGTCTCCGACTATTACTAATTGCCGTTTGAGCTCCTGATGAGTTTTTGACTTTGATCTCTTACTCCACTTTGACACATAGTACGACTTTTACTAATTGTCATTTTAGCCCCTGATAAGTTTTCGACTTTGCTCTCTCACTCTACTTTGACATATACTACGACTTTCATCGTTTTTTAACATGTGACATATTACGTTTTTTCGTCGTGACGTACGTGGCATGAGACTTTTTTTTCAACACATATGACTATGTCAAATACGCAAGACCCAGCTGCGTGACCCGGCCGCTGCAACGCGCGGCCTGGTGTTAAATGTAGTTAAATGAAATAATGAAGAATCAGATTATAATAAAAATACATTGAAAACAAATTAAAATAAATCAATAAAATAAGAGTAGATCAACTTCAAATATATGATAGAATTCACATTGGAGTAATCAAATGTATGTTATTGGTGTTTT
This sequence comes from Tagetes erecta, assembly GCA_030867185.1. NCBI lineage: Eukaryota > Viridiplantae > Streptophyta > Magnoliopsida > Asterales > Asteraceae > Tagetes > Tagetes erecta. Next base: position 81,467,235 of record CM061488.1, on the reverse strand, counting down.
TATATTTTAAATGGGGTGTTTGAGGGGTTGTGAATGAACAAAAAAGAAAATTTGATTGTGGATGAGAAAGAAACTCTATATTTGAAAAGTCATTATTCATCCACTATAATTGTCTAATATTTTTTAAAACTAGTTGTGAGTGAAGTAGAGAGAAACGATTATGATAAATGTATAAAAATATTATTATTTAAAAATAAAATAAGACAACAATATAGTGGTTTTTAGTGTAAATTTTGATATAGAGAAAGTTAATCACTGTGAATAGTTAAACAGTTTATACCTATTATCCTTTATATTGAAATCCCAAGAATTCAAACACTAATACATGAATGTTTTCAAGTTTTCATTTATGCCACACTATTTTGAATACTTTTAAAACTTAGTCTCTTCCAGAACATGTGCCACAAGAGACACCGAGAAGCTAGCACATTCAGTCTCCACTCCGCACCATCATCGTCTCACCTGAGTAGCCTTAAACACCACCACTGTCACCACCTACAAACCTACCAGATCAGAGGCTTAAAATAAAACAAATATCAGTCTTATTGGGTTTTCAAAAGGACTTTTTGAAAAAAGATAAAGGTTGACCGGAGGGTGCAATGTGGTAACGGTGCGACTATGATAGCGGGCAAGATAATTCGATGGTGGTGGTGTGCTGTTTTGTTGGGGTTTCAAAATATGCCTTTGAAAGAAGATGAAGGAGGATAACATAAGGGTGTGAAAGCAAAATGATTTTATTTTTTTAGTTTAGTTACTTTTAATATAAAACAAATCCCCTAACTAATAAACCTTTTTAGTAACTTACATTGTAAGTAGTTTGGATTACAGAGCTATGAAGAGCCCAGTAACTCCGCCAATTGGATTAAAAACAATATGAAGTTGTTTTTATCTCTCAACACAAAGTAATTTTAGCCATGGTCCCCTTTTTATAGTTCATTAGAATCTTTCAAGATATTTTAATACAATTAATTTGATGGTATCGTCTTACTAATAAACATTTTTAATAATATACATAATAAGTAGTCTGAATTAAAAACAAATATGAAGTTGTTTTTATGTCTCAACCCAATGTAATTTTAGCTATGGTCCCTTTTTTATAGTTCGTTTCAATCTTTCAAGATGTTTAAATACAATTAATTTGATGGTAATAAAAATTAACCTAAGTCCTAATCTATAGAACTTTTAATGTATTTTTAATAATTTTACAACTTTGACTATTTTATTTTGATTTAGTTGTCATTAGACAAGTAATTTGTATATATTTCCATCTTTTAACATGTGATCGTATAAGTTTCTATCATAACATACAAAATATAAAACTTTATTTGTTAAATGTTACAAACGTGAAATTTGGCAGCCACAACGTGCGGCCCCAAAACATAAATCTAGTTAAATTTAACAAAGATTTCAGAATTTTGATCTCATTTTAAAATACTTTTTACAATCTAAGTCAATTTAAAGAATATTGTATCGCTAAACAGGATTAAAAACAAATATTTACAATCTCATTGAAATTATTTAAAAAAAAATTTTGAAAGCGTAAAATCAGATCAAAATGCAAAATTATAAGATAATGGATACAAACAAAGTACAACTGTTAGAGGTGCTCAGAAACTGAATGGATTATAGATTTCATCAGCAAATAATATCAGATTAACGAGATTATGAAAATAATCATCATCGCACCACCAAAACAAAATCATAAAAACGCAAATGAAACTGAAAAAATGAAGACAAGATACATGTTGAAGATGCTGCTGCGGTTGTTGATATGATAGGGTTTAATAAATTTTTGTGTTTATATAGAGTGATGGGTTAAAACCCTACAAAAATGGTGTGGGCTTTTATTGTTGGGCCTTATTGAGTTTAAATCCGGGTTTTAAAAAGTGTGTTAGGATTTTTTTTTATTTTTAACATTATTTTAATTTCACTTTGTGAGTCTAAGAAATGTTCAAAGATCATGTTTATATACATGTAGAGTAGTTAAAAAATTATGTTTTTCACTCAAAACTAGTTTGAAATCAGCTTGTTTGTCAACATGCGGAGCTGACTCGGCCTAGTTCATAAATGAATCGAGCTCGAATGATGGTTAGTTCCGCTGGTTTGAAATCAGCTTGTTTGTCAACATGTGGAGTTAACTCATATTCTACTTTTACATATTTATTATCGTTTTGACTCTTAATAACTTAGTTAAATTTAAAACTTTTTCATACTTTACCTTAACATATTTATAACTTTGGGCTAAATGCATATTTCCCCCTCCAAAACACTTTAAATGCATATTTATCCAGCCAAAAAAATCAATTGCATATTTCCCTTTATAAACAACTTTAATTTGCAAATATACTCATTTTTAATAAGGACATTTAGTTAACATTGGGTATATATGCAATTGATTTTTTTAGCTGGGGAAATATTCATTTAGGAGGTTTTATAGGGGTAAATATGCAATTAAATCTATAACTTTAATCCCATGGTTTTTACTTAGTTATCATTTAGACCGCTATTATTAGATTTATCTATATATTTTAATATGTGATAGCATTATGATTTTACACTTTAACGATCGAGACATTAGATTGTTTTAATCAACGCATGTGACAAGTCACCCAGGTGTCGCATCACGCAACCTAGTTATATATCTAGCTTTTTACCTCTATGTTTAGATATATCGTTCTATTTTAATATGTGACTCGTTACGACTTAACATGCGTTACATGAATTGTTTTTTTTAAATATGTGACGCAAGACCCGACCGCTAAAATGGGCGTCATATAATTTGTATTATTAACCAAACAATTGAGGCACTTTGTGTGTTGTTCTAATATATAAGCTATTATTCAGTACATGTTTATGTGGTAAAATCTAATGTATTAACGATCTATTATTCCAATACAGAAAACCACAAGACAAAGAAGGCGAAAAGCCACCAACAGTGATCGTGAGTCGTGACCCAGCAACAAGCTTTTGATGACGGTACAAGTCGGCCAAAGGAAAAACAACAAGCTTTTGAAAACCACATATGAAACATCACTAGGTGTTAGACCCGTGTAGGAACACGGGTTGTATCGGGTGAACAAACAATATCCATTTAAGAATTATAAATCGAAAATACGTTGTACAAATAGTTTATTTTACAAATCCATAAATTGATGAGACTCAACACATTCATAAAAAGTAAAGCTAAAAAATCATATAGCATTTGTTGTCTTTGATAAATAAGAATACCTAAAATGATTTCAACAAACGAAAATAATCAACCTCCCTTAAGATCAAATAGAATACCTTAGTCTTCAAGATGCAGAATCAAAGATCAACATCAACAAACATAAAAAAGCTGCAAAAGACATAAACGATTCATTAAAGACACAAAAGCAAGATAACAAAACACGGAAACATGAAACTAACAACATAGGTAATCATCAAAACAAACTCGTCTACCTATTGAAGCATTTGATCAAAACAAACTCATATACATGAAACTAACAACATATGTAATCATCAAAGAAACCGTTTACCCATTGAAGCATTTCGTCAAAGACATTGTGTGCAAAACGCAACAAAACCAATTCTAGCTCCAATAAAGGGAATGTAATACAATATACAAATATAAGGATTATAATGGGTTTGAATCTCCATAAGATGGGCCCAAACTCGGTTAGCGATTTGAAAATTTACCTTAGACGTCGTGATTTGCTCCCAAACCCACATTCAAGAAACACCTAAAAGACCCACTATTGAACACACTATAATTCTGCATAAAACCAAGTTACATTGTCTTATAATTCTACATAAAAACCAACTCTTGATATGTGCCAGTTAGTTCACGGAACTTCATAACAAAACACAAAATTGTACCCCAAGTTAGTATCTTGTTAACTTCAAAATTTATAAAATCCCATTGGGTTTTTGTTTAAGTGATATAGTACCATTATAAGATCAAACGGGTCACTCAAATATTTATTAAATCAAAAGTACACTATTAAATTAAAGAACCCAAGTTTGAGGTTGCTTATTTGAGTCCCAAACACCCACCCAATTGAAAATAACCAGTTTATGTGTAGAATTGAAATCGCATAATCGTTTTAAGGACATTCCCAAACATCCACCCAATTGAAAATTACAACTAAACTAACACTTACAAAATTGAGCACACCTTTTGGATCCATAATAAATTCAGCACTAATCTGCTTTTATTTAGTTCAGAGGGTCATTTCCATAACCACAAAACCAAACAAAATCATATTATAAGAAAACTACTAATTGTGACTGATTTGATGAACAAACTGCAAGTTGGACAATCTCAACCAGCACGTTGGTCTATAAATGAGTTATACGCTGATTCTCCAACATTAGTAAATGATTATAAGATATATTTAAAAAGTTAACTTAAATGAAATCAAGTAAAGGTTTAGTGACTTACAGTGGATGAAAGAAATAGAAGTTAATCTACAGTGAGAGCGGACGATAAGGCTTTGAGCAAAATAATATTTTTAACAAAATTACAATAAACATTTCAATAACTGATGATAGATAACTATAATAATACTACTAATATAAACCAGTTAAGTACCTAACAATGGTCCCACAATTCAAAGATGCATTCACAAACCGATTTTTATGTACCTTATGGAATTACCGGAGAAATTTGTCTAAAATTCCCACCAAAGAACTGAAAGCAATATATATTTTATTATAAATCTCAAAAAACTTCGTGTGTGACTGGAGGTGGCGATCTTCGATTATGGCTTCAAAGTTTGGATCTGCATCTAATGGTTTTCAAAATGTACAAACCCAATCTTGACTTTCAAAACATAACTTTAATCTTGTTCACACTGAGGTGAGGCTAATGTATATAATTTGTGAAAACTATTACCATCATAAATTACTCATTTTAACACCAAAATCTAGACTTTACCATTCATTAAGAATAAGTACTCAAAAGCTTAACATTTGATAAGAAATAGAGCTAAATTGAATTTAAGGAATTTGCACTAACCTACAGAATGGAGAGAAGGAAAGTGGTTATGCAGCGATTGGACAAGATAGCATGCAGAAACTAAGACTGTTGACAAAATCCCTTGCTGCCCATATGAAACTCACGGAAACAACATAATACAAAGATATAATAAATAAAAACTAAAAACAATTATAGGAACAACAACTATGTTTGTAGAGGTGTATGTATGTAACACATTATAAAAAATAACCAACGGACAACAGGCAATGCTTTCAATTTTCATTTATACTTTTCAAGTAAATAATTCATAGGGAAGTGGATTTTAAAAATAAAGCACCAGTGTTTAAGAAAAGATAGATAAATTCATATGATATAGTAATTCTACAAAGTACAACAACATATAGAACCGTTGGTAAAAATGTAATCTACACAATAAATATGGTTTCAAAACATAAAACTTACATTGAAAGATAATCCTTTTGTGTCTAACAAATCTCACGCGACAGTGGCAAACTTAAATCATACCATTGTCTGCAATTGCAGCAGCAACTGACTCGTCAAGATCTCCTGTGTTCCCATACAAAAAAAAATGTATTTTCAAATTATATTTACATATTTCAACACATTCATATCATACACAAAAAAGAGTATATTTGAAAACGCATAGAATATTTACAAACTTGTGATATGAAACTAAAAAGTATTAGAAGTGTAACCAAGTTAACCTCTTAATCCTCTGCATCTTATACATGGCTCCTTCATTTGCGGCTAAATCTTGAGCTAAATAACTTGACACTTCAGAAGATTTGGGATCAAAACATACTCTAGAGAGTCTACGCAATAATAATTCCACAAATTTGACGAAGTGAAACTAACCTTTAGAAAAAAAAATCAAGAATCACATGTCCTTCAACGACCTTCTCTTTTACCCCTTGCATCGCAAACAAATCATAGGCACACTCACAATCGCAAACAAATCGCAAACAAAGCTTACATGTTAAATACTAAAAAAATCATAGGCTCTCGAGCCACTACATTCATTGTCATAGCCAAACATACTTCTATACAAATATTTGTCATACACTTATTGGCTCTTACACCAACAACAAAGAAACATGATATTGCAACTAAACACATTAATCCACTTAAACTTAGCGTACTAAGCTTTCAGCACTTGATTATTGAATAATCGGTATTGTTAAAAAAAATCATTTACCTTTAGGAGGTGATTTAGGTTTTTTTTATCCTCTTTTGACCTTGGAAGTGCTAAGCTTCTGAATTCAACAATCAATAGTTTTAGAATAAGAAGAAGAAAAATAGGGTTTATCATCTACAACATACATTAGGGTTTATCATAAGTCTGCTGGTGGTCACTGTTTCTCTGCCACTCGAGAAATCTTAAGTTCAACTTCAAAAAATCATTAGGGTTTATCATTTACAACATACATTCTCCTTATACATACTCTTTCCAAAACAAATCGCAAAACTTCAACACTTAATAATATTGATATTTAACCAATGATCAACCTGTTAATAAAATCGGATTAAATAGACATTAAACCTCACAAAAACACCTTCAACAACACAAAATTAGAAGAAAAAATTTGTTCAGTATGATTTACCTTCACGCAAATGACAGTTGATGATCAGATACTTCACCATTGCTTCCATCGGTAGCCATGTCACCCAAATCAAAATCCAAACCCACTATATGTATGTAAAATACAGGGCAAAGTGAAAACAAAAACAAAGTGATCGCTTATCTCTTTCTAATACTTGTCACTTGAACGTAGTAGACTTGAAACCCTAGATGGTAGATCTGAAAAGCTTGAAACCTCCAACAACCAAAAGCAAGCAAAAAACGTAAAATCCAACTAAAACTTAGAAAAAAACTTAAAGTTTTTGAGTAGATCTGAAAATTTTGAAATCAAGGTTTTGGTCAATTCACATCGGAAGCTATTTCAAACAAATATCCCCAATAACTACAATACCAAGCAATGAAGACAAAGAACAAAATAATCGAAGAAATATACCTGGTTTAAAGAAGATAATGCTCGATTCATGTCAAGAAGCAGAAATCAAAAACTTAGGGTTAGGAAAAACCGTAATCATACAAATCACACTACGATCATGTAAAGATACATGATTTGAAGAAGAAATTGGTCGATTGTTGAGAGAAAACTTAGAAATTGCATAGATGGGTGAAAGAGAGAGAGAGGAAAAAAGCTAAAGCAGTAGTGTTTTGAATTTGAAATCAAAGGTTGGAGAAATGAATCGATGGCAGGTGAAAAAGTGATGACATCATGTAATCTTTAATTCGACATACGTGGATGGTGTGGTATGCTGACACGTCAGCTCTATGACGTCATCTCTAACTCTCCTTTAGTGGAGTAGTTAGATATGTGGACAGTAAGCCCTTCTTTAAACAAGTCCTCTAACTAGATTAGCTTTTTTTAACAGCATCTAACTAGATTAGCTAAGTAGGTATGCAGCAACATGAGTGAAATGCAGAAAGCTTTTACAATATCCGTTGAAGGAAACAACTTTTGCTAAAATGTCATGATACAAATACAAAAACAACTACATGCACTATCTCCTATGTTATGACACTGCCTTTGCATATTATTTACTTTAAAATGCTAACTTGCCTAATGTTAATGCAAGTTTGTTTAAAGGTTGTCGGAATGCTGAACCGCTAGCTGTCATTAACTGTCATTAGCCATGACCCGGCCGTCGCAACGCGCGGCCCGGGAATCATACCTAGTTTGTTACTAAAATTAAACTCTGATTAAAAAAAGTAAATGATATGCAATAAAAAATAATATATAAAAAAAATTAAAATTAAAAAAGTTAAGTGTAATTTGAACCTCTGTGCTTTACACCCAAAGTCACTTAGCATCCTCGTCTGAAAAATTTGCCCATTTGCACCCTTTTGGTTTTAAAGCGGGTCATTGAACCTCTTCCTAACTTTGTCCGTTAGTTGAGTGTTGATTGAAGGGTGTAAAAACGACTTTTAAGCATTTGTTGTGCCTCCCTAACAAATGATAAAATGATCATATGTCCCTTTCGCTTACAACATTAACCGCACAAGCCTAGGTTGTGCCTACCTACAGGCTACATCCTTAGACAAGTAGTATGAGGCAAAATCTCCACGTACGGTTTTAAAGCCTAGCCTTTTCCAGCAATGGGGCTTAGGGACCGATATGATGATTGGTTTAGGTAGGGCGTGACCGACCTACCACAGACACCTATAGGGATTAGTGTGTGAGATTGCGATGCACAATCTGACGCATGGGACTACCCTTTGCTTGAGAATAGAGAGAGGAAACATAGCATGTCAAAAGAGCGATGTGAGGTTTGAAACTCTACTGCGAGAGGGGCTTCTAATAATTGGGCTTTTAGAAATGAGGCCTTTTGGCCAAGCAAGTCAATTTCAATTAAAAAAAACGAAAACATATTTATTTCTGTCGAATAATTAACAAAAATGAGCTTATATTTTATGTTTAAAATTTGCACATTAAACATGGAAGTCATCAATTCAAACATCAAACGGCGCTTGATTTTCGTTTTAAGAAATAAAAAGCTAATATTTTAATAGAAAATTTTAAAAGTTATTAACTGAATATGAGATTGACGCCTAAACAAATTATGACAATATGTGTCAGAGAAAAAACATTTATCTTTAAATTAGTATACCTAGCTAAAGGTAGATAGATATAGAGTTTTTACGTCTCCATGTTCAAAATATTTGACGAATCACTCGTTTTCTCCCAACAAAACAATAATATATAATGTATTTAATTTGTTATTAAAATATTAGATCTCATTTTTCTACGTGAAATATGAACCTGGTCTTGATTTCAAACTTGTCAAGAAGTAAGCCGGGAAATAAGACTAAAGGGGTTGGATCTGATGGTAATTGGTATCATCAAACCATCAAAGTCAAATAGTTGTATTCATAAGGCATTATTTTTTTCATACTTCATAAAATTGTTATCATCAATCTTTAAGTTGTCACTTGTTTTCTTTCTAAATGTTTATTGCTAGCTAGCTAGCAAGATTCACTCCGCGCTCGACCATTGAAAAACTAACAACATAATACACTACTACGTTAAAACTTTTATGCAAATGTGTATTGGTATATTCACGTGCAGAGCTTGCATACAGTTTATGTGAAAATGTAAATGTAAAAAATCTACACCGGATGTGTATAATAGAGAATGTTGAGGAACATTGAAGCTATTTATTCGGACGACAAATGATCTAATTCCCCTTGACGTACCTAAGCTATGATGCGAGCACGGACCACCTATCCAACAACCCATGAGTAAAGAATGAGACCAACTCCGGTTGATCCCGCTATCCCCCAAGAGGGAATCCACGTAAGAGGGAAAACCCCCAACCTTTTGAACTAAGGACCTCAAAAAGAATTCGAAGCACATCAATCCAGCTGATCTACGTATCATTAGCAACAAACAACTTATTTAGAAGAAATTCTAGGTATGTCACACGATTGAAAAATGCTACCAACTAAATCAAACACTCACAAAATTTGTATTTGTGGTTAAAAATGTGTGAGTGTTTCTAGTAACAATTCCATGATTCGTGAAAATAGTGTTGTGTCTTTCAAAGGTGGTGGATAGAGTAAGAAGGTTTATAATATCAAATTTAAAACTCCAAAAAGGGCCTTGAACTTTGGGTTTGTCTAAGGCCCCTGACACGGTTGAACCGCCCATGGGTCTTTGTTGTCTTTTAACTTCAGTTATTATAATGTCATTTTCAAACATAACTACAAAAGTAAAATAAGAATAAAGATGAACACGCTAGATTATGTTCAGAGACTACTACCAGGACTATTCTCTTATTGCTTTTTGCGTTAGTGAGGAATTAAAGGTACAACGATATAATATAGAAAAATTGGTGTTAAAATCTCATGAAAAAAAATAATTAAATGGCTTATAATCTACCATAGCCAATATAAAGGTAAATTTTTTAACACGTGTTATTCTCTCAAGTATAAGACATATTATTGTCAACTAGATATGCTTAAGTGTCAATCATATTATAATCCTCATAGTTATCTCAATTTTTATAACTAAAAATAAAAATCACATTTCATTTGAGAATATGCATGCTTTATCAATGCGTGTGGCTAGGTTGCAAACGTGAGACTTCGCCACTTCGCGTCTTTGCTGTCGCAACACACAACACATATTGAAGTTGAAACGTGACAACTAAGACCCAGACGTCACATCACGCAACCCAATTGTGTAGCTAGTTTCTCTATTTATGTATTTTTCTTTTGTGTACATAAGTCATTTGTCAATATTCATGTATACAAATAAAGCACCTGCTGAAAATCTCTAGTCACTTGTTCATGCCAATGCTTTACTAATGAGAATAGTTACTCTTGTAATTGATGTATACAATACGTCACCTTGGCGTCATTTGATATTTTTTCGTTTAAAATCCACCATTAATAAAAACAAAAAAAGGACTTTTTCCCAAAAGAGTAGTGGGGAGCTGGGTCAAGTGAACAAACACAAAACGAATATAGGCCAGTTACATCGATACCAACTTTAAATACCTAAGCCCACCTACCCACTAATGTTGACCGATAGCGACACTTACACATGGAAGAACACCATTCAAACTTCAAACCAATTCATGAAATTTTAAGGCGAGTTTCCATTGTGTTTGCAGTAATAGGAGACCTTAATACTGAAAAAAAAACTATTGATGTTATAAGCGAGGTTTCAATCTCGGTCCTTACAGCTCCAAATGCTTCGATCATAGGACCTTGCACCAACCGCCGTTCTTAAAAATAAATTAAAAATAGAAGCTTAATATCAATACACACTTTTTAAGCTATCAACCATTTTTTAAATTATCAGGATAAATAATTACGATGTTGATGAAAAATAAAGGGGCCACAACCCCTTCGCCCCTTAAAGATCCACAATACGGACCTATGATTATATTTTCTTTACTTAGGATTGATAGTTTAATAATTTTGTTACGAACTCAATAGCAAAGATGAAAAACACATCAAAGTGTCATCATATGAATGTATTTGTCACTATCATGTGGGTATATAATTAGGTTTTAGCTTCTTAATTTTTTTAATCGCTCAATGTCAGATTCAGATTGGAGAGAAGGTATACGTGAAACATGAAAGCAGCTTAAACCTAATCAAACACGTCCTTTTTCGATGCAAAAGTTGAGGAGCGGACGATGGTATTTATGTTACGTGATGTCATGTGTATAGTTATGTTGATACGTGTTACGTGAGGTTGGAGGTGATCTTGATTCTTTGTTCAAGATATTCATTCAAGTAATTTTATATCTTTTTTTCCTTCAATTCATATTTTATGACTACCCTTTAAATTACTTAAATTACACGTATGTGATTTTGATTCTTTCCTTCCAATATTCATTCACGTAACACTAATCTTGAATTTTATAGAATAAGGCTAATGGTATACTATCACATAACGCCCTTTAAAACCTCTAATAGGACTTGGCATAACATAACGCCCCTCAAAACCACACCCATGGGGCTTGGCATTTTCAGGTTAATCAGCTCGACAACTTTCTTTCCAAACAACACTTATATATGTGTGTTTTTAGTTAAATTACGTAGAGAAATGTTCATATACAAAGTTTGATTTTGGTACAAAGTGTAAGAAGGATTTATAGCCATTAGATCTACTTTTAAAGATTAAGATAAATCAATTGGTAGAGGGGTATTTTGTCATAGCCATTTTTGTTGACTTTTTCTCTCTCCACATGCAAGGCACATGTCAATTCCTCCAATTTTTTTAAACGTTAATAACTTTTACATACGACATTATTTTTAAATAAAAATTACACAAAAAACAAACGTTTTTTTATCTTCGAAACGCGTATAGTATTGATATATAAAAAAGAAAAAAAATCAAAATTTTCAGCTCATTGTGTAATATCATTGTGTTATATTATAAGTTGTGTAATATCATTGTGTTATATTATAAGTTGTGTAATATCATTGTGTTATATTATAAGTTGTGTAATATCATTGTGTTATATTATTATATCATTGTGACGTATAAAAAAAGAATTTTTTTTAGATTTTTCAGCTCATTGTGTAATATCATTGTGTTATATTATAAGTTGTGTAAAACCATGTTTTGTAATAACTTTTTTTAAACGTTAATAACTTTTACATACGACATTATTTTTTAATAAAAATTACACCAAAAAAACAAGCGTTTTTTATCTTCGAAACGCGTATAGTATTGATATATAAAAAAAGAAAAAAAAAATCAAAATTTTCAGCTCATTGTGTAATATCAGTGTGTTATATTATAAGTTGTGTAATATCATTGTGTTATATTATAAGTTGTGTAATATCATTGTGTTATAGTATAAGTTGTGTAATATCATTGTGTTATATTATAATATCGTTGTGACGTATAAAAAAAGAATTTTTTTTAGATTTTTCAGCTCATTGTGTAATATCATTGTGTTATATTATAAGTTGTGTAAAACCATGTTTTTCAGCTCATTGTGTCATAATATAACACAATGATATTACACAATGAGCTGTAAAAACATGGTTTTACACAACTTATAATATAACACAATGATATTACACAATGAGCTGAAAAATCGGAAAAAAAAAATTTCTTTTTTTATATATTAATATTATACGCGTTTCGAAGATAAAAAACGCTTGTTTTTTTGGTGTAATTTTTATCAAAAAATAACGTCGTATGTAAAAGTTATTAACGTTTCAAAAAAGTGGGGGAATTGACATGTGCCTTGCATGTGGAGAGAGAAAGTCAACAAAAGTGGCTATGACAAAAATACCCCTCCACCAACATGTATTACCACAGATTGATTTCAACCATTAAAAATTAATTTAATAGTTGAAAATCCTTCTTACATTTTGTACAATTTTTATCCTTTGTAGAAAGTGGATAAAATGAATAACCTGTTACTTACATAAGGCTATGAAAAGTGAATTATAGTGAGTGCGATAAAAATACGTGTTGACACGTTGACAATATGTGTGAGTGATGGAATTAATAATTATCACTTTTGATGATATGTATTTTGATGATATGTATTAATGTGGTAGTTAGAAAAAAAAAATCAAACTTGATGTTGTTTGTGGTGATCACTATCACTCACTCACTACCTAAACGTATGACCTAAACAACATTTCATTATACCATTTTCTAGAATAAATTAAAAAAAAAACAAAATGTTCCACCAATAAAATGAATAACCTGTTACTTACATAAGGCTATGAAAAGTGAATTATAGTGAGTGTGATAAAAATACGTGTTGACACGTTGACAATATGTGTGAGTGATGGAATTAATAATTATCACTTTTGATGATATGTATTTTGATGATATGTATTAATGTGGTAGTTAGAAAAAAAAAATCAAACTTGATGTTGTTTGTGGTGATCACTATCACTCACTCACTACCTAAACGTATGACCTAAACAACATTTCATTATACCATTTTCTAGAATAAATTAAAAAAAAAAACAAAATGTTCCACCAATAAAATGAATAACCTGTTACTTACATAAGGCTATGAAAAGTGAATTATAGTGAGTGTGATAAAAATACGTGTTGACACGTTGACAATATGTGTGAGTGATGGAATTAATAATTATCACTTTTGATGATATGTATTTTGATGATATGTATTAATGTGGTAGTTAGAAAAAAAAAATCAAACTTGATGTTGTTTGTGGTGATCACTATCACTCACTCACTACCTAAACGTATGACCTAAACAACATTTCATTATACCATTTTCTAGAACAAATTAAAAAAAAACAAAATGTTCCACCAATAAAATGAATAACCTGTTACTTACATAAGGCTATGAAAAGTGAATTATAATGAGTGTGATAAAAATACGTGTTGACACGTTGACAATATGTGTGAGTGATGGAATTAATAATTATCACTTTTGATGATATGTATTTTGATTATATGTATTAATGTGATAGTTAGAAAAAAAAAATCAAACTTGATGTTGTTTGTGGTGATCACTATCATTCACTCACTACCTAAACGTATGACCTAAACAACATTTCATTATACCATTTTCTAGAACAAATTAAAAAAAAACAAAATGTTCCACCAATAAATTAGGTGAAAAAACAAATTTAAAAAAGAGGTATCAAATATGAATCGGGACCTAATTACGGGTATAATCAATCACTTTGCCCATTTCACAATTATTCCAAAAACCAAAAGGCTAAAAATGTAATTAACCAAACGCAACAATAAATCCACACCTCATCTTCATCATACTCTCACCAACCACTAACATCATCACTCACCTTGCATGCTTAAAGCCCTTGGACGTTGCTCACTTTTCAACCAATTCCGATCATCCAAAACTCATCGCCGGAGATACAAAATGGCTGAAAAAAGTAAAATTCTGATCATCGGAGGAACTGGCTACATCGGAAAATTCATCGTCGAAGCTAGCGCTAAAGCCGGCCACCCTACATACCTCCTTGTTAGAGAATCAACGCTCTCCGATCCTTCGAAATCGGCTCTGATCGATAGTTTTAAAAAATCCGGCGTTAATTTGGTTACTGTAAGTAACAATTGCTCTGTTTTTCAATTTTCATTTACTGTATGAAAGTTTTGAGATGTATGTATATGTGATTAAACGCAGGGTGATTTGTATGATCATGAGAGTTTAGTGAAGGCGATTAAGCAGGTAGATGTTGTGATTTCGACTGTAGGTCATTTACAGCTTGGAGATCAAGGTAAAATCATTGCCGCTATCAAAGAAGCTGGTAACGTTAAGGTATTTAAATTCATTAATTGTTAATAGCGAATCAATTGTTCGTTTCGAGTTTAATGATCGTTGATGATGAAATTTAACTTTAAGTTCGATTATAGGCTTTTTTTGTTTAAATCACTCGTAATTTGCATACAATTTGGTCTGATTGTTTGTTTTTATTTTGATTCAGTACAGAGGTATTGTTTATGATCAAGTTCATATGTCATAGTTTGATTATCTGATTTTGTGGTTAAAAGCTTAAATTCAGTCATAATTTTCATCAAATTTGGGCTAGAACAATTTCGCCCAAATTATAACAATTTTGAAATTGATAATCACAAATGCTGATTTTTAACCTCTAATACTGTTAGAAATTCTATCCATCGGAGTTTGGAAACGATGTGGATCGAACTCACGCAGTCGAGCCAGCGAAATCAGCTTTCGCAACCAAGGCTCAGCTTCGTCGCGCCATTGAAGCTGAAAACATTCCTCACACCTACGTTTCTTCCAACTGTTTTGCTGGTTATTTCCTTCCTACATTAGCGCAACCAGGCGTCACAGCTCCGCCGAGGGACAAGGTGGTTATATTAGGTGATGGAAATGCTAAAGGTATGAACAAAGTTTAATAGTTCATAGTGCATTGTGATGTTGTAATGTTTCTGATCATTAAGTTGAATTGGTTATAGTTGTGTTTAATGATGAACATGATATTGGAACTTACACCATCAAAACTGTGGATGATCCGAGGACGCTTAATAAAGTGGTGTATATCAAGCCTCCTGGTAACATTTACTCGTTCAATGAGCTCGTGTCGTTGTGGGAGAAGAAGATTGGGAAATCTTTGGAGAAGGTTTATCTTTCTGAAGATCAAGTTTTGAAGAACATACAAGGTACTATTTGTTTTTTAGAAAAAATATGAAGGTTTCATGAGTTAAAGCTATAGTTGAGTGACTTGTAACTAGTTTAATCATTTTAAGAGAGGCAGCTAACACATCTATTTACTTATATTTGTAAACTACATCAATAGGCGACATATAGATAATCCAGAATAAATTGTCACTCTCAAGACTAGAACCCAATATGGTCGATACCCTTTGGTTGGAGTTAGACAATTGCTTTTTAAAACTCGAGTTGGTTCGAGATGAAAGGGTGCAATAAACACTTAGGGCTGTTTGTTTCACATCTTAATAATTCAGTTCAGTGCTTAATCATTCAGCATTCAGTATTCAGAGCGTTTCTTTTTTTTAAAAAAAAGAGCCTATAAATGGTTCAGTTAAGTGCTGAATGGTTAAGAAACATAGAGATGCTGAATAAAACTGAATGAAACATAAACCAAACTTATCTTCAGATGAAGTTTTACACAACATCCCTCTCATTAATAGAGCCTCTTAATGGTTTAGACCTATTAACTATTCATTCAGTGCTTAGTGATTTAAATTTTGCCAAAGAGCTACTTAGTTACTTTACTGATTCAATTGAAAATATCAAGTTGATCTTAGCTTGGCTTGTATAACTATTAGACCAAGTTTGCAGTCAACTCGACTCAATTATTGCTACAGTATGTATCTATTTCACTTGGTCACAAATGTAACAATTGAAATTGATACTTTTATCCACTTGTTCATTTTTAATTTTCTAGTGCTAATTATAACTTATTTATTTGTTCTTAATCTGGCAGAATCTCCGATTCCAATCAACGTGGTATTGTCGATCTCTCATTCGATCTTTGTGAAGGGGGATCAAACCAACTTTGAGATTGAGCCATCGTTCGGGGTGGAAGCTTCTGCTCTTTATCCTGATGTGAAATATACTACAGTCGATGAGTATCTCGGTCGTTTCGTGTAAGCATGGTGGCAAACAATGAGAGATAACAATTTATGTGTGTGGTTTATGGTTTCCAGAAGTTTTTTTCTATATGGTTGGTAATGTTGTCAAACTTTTCAAGAATAAATAGTAAACGAAGAGTCGTGTGTGCATTATGTTGTCAAACTTATTCAATGGTGTTTTAACATTCACCCACTTATATAATTTCATCTGCAAACAATCAAATAACGGGCACATTCAATGTGTCACCATCCTTATATACAACCAACAGTGTTGAAGACAAAATTTTCATATTCTAATAGAGTAACTTTTTAATACGTCAATATTTTAAGTTTTTAACCCCTTTATACAGGATTTTTGCTTAGATTTCACGCTCTATTTAATTTAATGAAGGTTTTCAAGAAGGATCATGGGATAACTCATATTCGAAATAAGCGATATGTTCAAATAAAAAATTCACTAATTATCATGAATTATCTCTTAACTTGATATGTTCAAATAAAAAATTTACCAATTATCATGAATTATTTTTCTAACCCAATATGTTCATATAAAAAATTTACTAGTTATAATAGATCATCTCATTTATTTTAGCATATGATTTTTGTTAAGAAAAATATTTGTAAATATCCAAACCGATATATTTGAGTTTGAGATTAGTATCCAAACGGATACTAATCTAGTATTTGATATTCCGCTCGTTAGGGGTTCTTCAATATATTTGAGTTTGGGACGACAATGCATGGAAATGTTAGCTCGATACGGGTGAAATGTTGATCATCTCGTTAAGTTATCATTCACAATCTAGCCGGTCAATCATAAAACTTAAATATACGTTAGATAAGAAAAAAAAATTATCATTCAAAAGTCTTGTGGAATATGGCCTGGTGGTGGAGATTTGGGCTCATGCACAGCAGAGACCAAGGTTCGGTTCTAATCGAACCGAACCGAGCCGTAGGTTCTGAATATGTTCTATTATTTTTCCAAATTATAGGTTCCAAAAGAACCGGAACCGGTTCCTACAAAAAACCGGTTCTTGGAAAAACTGGTTCTTGAAAGAACCGGTTCCTGAAAAACCGTAATATGTTTTAGTGTTGCTACTTATTTAATGTTTTAAAAGCTATATATTTTGTAATATTTAAAGTTTTTAATGTTAATATTTATTTAATAAAAAATAATATAACAAATTTATGACCATGGACTCTAAATGAAAGCTCAATGGAGAGTGAAGATTTGCAGCCGCCTAACGTTCTGGCATATCTCATAGAAAAAACCGTTTTTTTAAGAACATTAACCGGTTCTCTAGGAACCGGAAACGGTTCTACAAGAACCGGAATCGGTTAATAGGTTTTAGTTTTTTCGCCAAAAACCGGTTCTTGTAAGAATCGGTTCCTTTACCGCCAACAAGAACCGGAAACGGTTCTTAAAAAAACCGATTTGTTCACCTCTAGCTGATGATTGGGGAATTCTAAATAGTGTTGTAATATTATGCGATTGTTGGGTTGGGATAATAGTTTAAATAAGGAAGGATCAAATAAGAAGTAGATACTATCTAAGAAGCGAGGGAAGTGCCTTAAATCACACCAAAATCAGATCAAACAAACTTCGATTGAGCTCATTCAAGCAACGTTGAAACCGTCTCGTCGAACTTTACCATTTTAGATTATAGGGTTTAGTTTTAAAAGTTAGTTTTTGCCTTAGGGTTTACTTTTAGATTTTAGGCTTTTTTGTGGGTGAGGTCGGGGCGGAAGGTTTGATGACACAGTTCTAACGCCGCAAGAATGAGTTCAATCGGAGTTTGTTTGGCTAGTTTTGGTATGACTAAATGTCATTTCTCACACTTTATAGGCAAAATCCACTTTGTAGGAGAACCATCCTCTAGTCCAAATACACCCCTATCTCTGTAACATTTGACCCGATTTAATATGAAAATCCAAACCCATTTGGGTATTCATATAAATATTCCGATTTATCAAGAAATAAAAATAAAATATTTTATCATCTTGTTTTATCTAAATTATTGTGTTAAATAATTATATCATTTAATCACTAGCTAATCTACCTATTCTAATAATTGAGTAACACATCCACATGTCATCATTTTAACTACTCCACATAGGATTTTGCTTAGGTGTCATGTTCTAATTAATTTGATGGAGAATTTTTAGACGGGTCATTGTATGCTCCATATTCGAAATAACCCCATATGTTTAAATTAAAAATTCAAAAATTATCATCATTTATCTCCTAACCCGATATGTTCAAATACAAAATTTACCAATTATCATGATCTATATATTAACCCGATGTGTACCAAGCATCATGAATTATCTCATAACCTGATATGTTCAAATTATTATGTTCAAAAACTTATCAATTATTATGATTTATCCTAACCTGATATGTTTAAATTAAAGTTTTACCAATTATCATTAATTATCTCATAACTCGATATGTTCAAATAAAAAAATTTACAATTACCATGAATTATCTCCTAACCCGATATGTTCCAATAAAAATTTACCGACTATTATAAATCATATCCTTTATTGTAACATATAATTTTTTATATGAATATATTTGTAAATATCCAAATCGATTTAATAAGAGATATGTTAAAAATAAATTTGATATGTAAATTGAGTTAAAACCTATAAAACTAAAATCCGTGTAGTACACGGGTACTAATCTAGTGAATTTAAAAAATATAAATTATATATTGTAAAACTTTAATGTTATTATGTAAAATACGTAGATTTACAAAAGAAATAAGATTAAATATATAAAAAACTAATTTCCTTATAAACTGTAAAGGAAATAATTCAGGTATTTAATTTTACTTTATTCTTATTTAAATAGTCTTCCCTTTATGTTTAAACTTTAAATTGAAGCCTTAGGTGACAAGTTAGGTTAACTAATAAGTATTGGTATTTGCTTTTCAAAAAATAATTAAGTATTGGTATTTTCCTTTCGTATGTCTCAGTTAACATCATCCTCACGTTCGTTGGTTAGTGAATTTTTATTGGGGTCATGATTATTGAATTTTTTGGAAAAGTGAGGTTTTTGTTAGTGTTATAGTTGTTTTGTGGACGAGAATGATGGTTTTCCTAGTTGAACTAATGGATTCTAGAATATTATCATAGAATTCGCTATTTGAAGTAGCGGATCCCATTATTTTTCTTGTAATCTTCTTCCACCATATTAAAGTTGGATTTTACAACACAATACATTCACCATTTCATGTATTGAATTCACTCGAGAAACAACTACAACATTAAAAAAGAAACCCCATTTTTCCAAAAAATTCCATGATTATCACCCAACAATCAAGATTACTTGCGTGTGAGACCCGACACCAAAATTTACTCAACAGGGGAGGCCCTACGGTCCAGCAATCTTGACATTCGTCTAGCGCTCGATGATCTCAAGGGGCCCGGAATAAATAAATCAAAAAATATTAGGCTACATATTCAAGTGATTGTGTTTAACCCAAGATACTCATTTGTAAAACAAGTAGCCCAATAGTTTAAACAAGTAACTTGTTGTATTTAAAAGCCTTTTTAAGAATAGAAATAAATAGGCTTAAATTATTAAAAATAATGGCATTTTTCCATGATTATCACCCAACAGTCAAGATTACTTGCGTGTGAAACCCGACACCCAAATTTACTCAACAGGCAACAATCTTGACATTCGTCTAGCGCTCAATGATCTCAAGGGGCCCGAAATAAATAAATCAAAAAATATTAGGCTACATATTCAAGTGATTGTGTTTAACCCAAGATACTCATTTGTAAAACAAGTAGCTCAATAGTTTAAACAAGTAACTCGTTATATTTAAAAGCCTTTTTAAGAATAGAAATAAATAGGCTTAAATTATTAAAAAATATATCAAAAGAGGGGCATTTTCCTGGACTCACTCAGGACTCTAAAATCCTTAAGGCCGGCTCTATTACTCAACGTAACTTTCCAACGCACATGTCATATTAAATATTTGTATTTTTTCTCGCCTGTTTTAGACAGAAATATAAAAAATGTTTCACACAATCGAAGGTCTAATTTGGGTGCCAATTTCAAAGAGTGATACGTGATACCAGTAAACTAAAGCATGGATCGGTCCATGTGTAACTCCAAGATATACACCTGCTCAAATTTTGATATATAGTTAAAAAAATTAATGCAAATTGGCCTTTTCTCATCTAATAGCATGGGCTTGGAGTGGTTAAACGTTAAAATCAGCATGAAATGTTGACATCTCATCATGAAACGTTAGAAATAATTTATCAAAAATACTTCGTAAGAGGCAAATGAATGAAGCTGGTGACTAAGAACGTTTCAATGACTAAGAAAGTTTCAAAAAACAATACGTAGCTAAGGGCCGTGCAGATGACTGTCCAGTCGTTAGAAGTATATCCTCTTCGATGACATCCCAGTTACCAGAACAAGTAGCATAGTCGTGCGACAAGCTATTGACCTAAAGCTATACCAAAACAACCATTCAGATTCTTACAGGAAATCTATTGGAGCACAATACTTCCAGTGGTATAGACTATAGAGAACTCCGCTCTTTAGACGAGGTCTGCGTTACTAATCCTCCAGAAAGATTGTTAAAACCTCATCGTTCATAGTAAAAAATGATGCGCACTTTTAATATCCGACACTTATATAGCACTGAGTCACCTATTGGTAGTAAACAAATCATGGATAGACTCACAGACGTTAAACAACACGACTGTCTTACTAATACAAAGTAATACCAGTACACAAATTATAGATCAACCGCTAGCAGTCCATCACACACCAAATCAACGCACCTGTACAAAATTCTGCAATGCATAAAAGACTTCTTTATATGAAAACAAGCCGAGATAAATGTGTAAATGAAGTAGTAATTCCACACGATGTTTGTACATCAATCGAATCTATCATATTATATAATCTACACCTGTTACTGTTTTCAAAAGTTTCAAACTTTCTGAATTTGTTATCCTTTTTTTTGTTTCTTCAATACAATCATTTCGAACCCAAAAGATTACGACAACCTGTTTCCCCCTCTTTACCAGGTTCAATCTGCACGTGAGCCACTGCTGCTCCCAGCTGAAGTTTTCTTACCGCCATATTTCTGTTGCACAATAAGTTATAAAAACATAATTAAAAAACAAATCTTGTGAGTGTCTAAATACAAAAATTAAACAGTTATCACTAGAGGAAACAAAATGTGTTCAGGTAAAAATACGTTCGGTGGATAGATCCATCAAAATTGTTTGTCTGCTTTTTTATTTTACATAGGACTTTAGTCAACAACAGCTTTTTTTTCAATAAAACGACATAACTTTTCAACCCGCTCGACCCATATAAGTGTTTCATTTTTAGTGGGTGTAAAAATTTGAGCCTTTGGACTCAAAACATGACCCAAACCAAGCCATTTCAAGAAAATGAGTTACAATTGCCACATCTAGTTGTTAGTGTAGATGCTACATGGATAGAGGTTAATAACATTTTTGAAAGTTCTGAAGACAAAAAAATGATAGAGAATATAGAATTACCTGCTTTCCAAGATTGAATGGGACATATTTGTATTTGATCATGTGCATGATTTGGCGTTTCATTGTGAGGGTAAATAGCACAAACCAGTAACAAAGTAGTATCGGCCAAAAGACAGGGACATCAAACATGGAGAAGAAAGTCATCAAGAATGATATGATGAAAGCTTTTGTGATAGCGTACCTGGAAGCACAACAGCCAAAGACGAAGATAGTACATCTTGAAAAAAATAGAAAGTTGATATGTAATGATGATAAATTGATAATCATGAGATTTTTGAACAGCCATCCACAAGAGCAGAATAACAGGTCCACATAACTTGCTACGGGGCATCCCAAAACACATAAAAACGTGTAGCACAGAAAAATGTAACCAGCTACCCTAGCTTATTATCGTAACAGTTACAGGATATACAATTTAAGAATACTAAAACGAATTTAACGCGACTTATTAGATTTAGCAACTAAAAAAACATGTTCAGCACACACCTCTTATACCAGTAGTTCATCAATAAAATCTTTCTTAACCAATTCTGGTGAAACAAGACGCAGGAATATCACTTCCAATTCCAAGTTCCAACTCTTCAAATTTAATGCAGGGGACTTCTATGACGTCTTCAAGAATCAAGACAATCAGTGACATAACTTAGGTACCCACTCATGATCTCTATTTACTATAGTTAATTTGCAACTTAGAGTAATAAACACTGAACCAAATAAGCTCATAGTTTTCAAGTATAATTATGAACAATATGAACAAAAGAAGAGGCACAGAGCCGCATCAAGCCAAAAAGAATAAACTACCACAACAAACAAGAAAAACGAGACAGGCAGCAAATGTATTACCAGAACTTGAACTCAGGCAGCCGCCGGATGAAAGGCTTGAACTCATCCGAGCCTTTTGTAGGTAGCAGTGGACCATCTGAAGGTTCCAGTTCCGGGTCAACCAGTGGTGAAAGAAACCCAATCAACAAGTTCAGTATGTAGATTCCAAGACCATAGGTAATAATGTAGAACCCTTGCACGTAATAAACCCGCAGTGCATAGAGAACCAGTAAAACCGCAGTAGCAATCCATCTATAAGTTGCATGTGGAGTCGTTTTATCCAAGTAATACTGAAAACGCATTGAAAACTGCCTCCATTGATCCAAAGTAGCAGCCGAGGCACCAGTACCACCTCCAACACCCTCCATGGGAATTTATCCTCACAAACCTACAAATATCAATCGAACGAAACGAATCATCAAACCTAATCACAATGATATCTACAAATAACACGCCCAAATACAATACAAATCAAACGAATGAAACCAAATAATAATGATAATAGATATTCACAAGCTAAAACATCACTATTCTTATAAAAAAAAACGTGTGTCCCTAACACGCCGACCAGTTGATGACAGGCTGCCTCGTACCCAAGACACCATAGGCAATGCATGTGCGTCAAAGACGACATGCGCCGGACTCGCTGAGAATGAAATGTGAGGTGAACGGCGTGGGATTTAAACCTAGGTTCCTCCCCACCGTTGTCAACGTGACACGCCCAGGGCATTTTAACTAAACATTATAATAACACTTAATGCAGCTCAGAATACAATGCTACATGAAGACTTTGAACATCATACCTGTTCTAATTGCTAGTTTATTCTTCTTAAAGTAACTTCCTACTCTTCACTCTAGTTATAACTCTAAATCTACAACTAAAATGCAACTGTATGATACTAAAATGCAGTTGACCTATGCTCATGTATATATAATAAAATACAATGAACACATATTCATAAATAATCCTTTATTAGTGTTGAAATTCGAGTCACTTCATCAAAATTTCACACAACATTGCAACTAAATTTCTAAACCAAATCGACCTATTCGCGTTCATCAACAACAACAACAACAGCAATAACAACAACAACAATAATAATAATAATAATAATAATAATAATAATAATAATAATAATAATAATAATAATAATAATAAAATTAAAACGTAAAACACGAATTGAAGTTGTAAGAAGCAGATCTGGAGTGGTTTATGAATGTTTAGAATTGAAATGGTCAAATCAGAAAGAGATATGAAAGGAAACAGTAGGAGTTGGATAAAGTAAACAACTGAAATTGAATAATGATGAAGTAGAAGATTTGGTACCGGAAGTTACCTCCGATGACGGTGAATGAGTGGTCGGAGGAGAAGTCCGGTGGATGAGAAAATGGGATCTGTGTGTGTGTTTTTGCCTAGTGATATACGTAATCGCCGATATATTGCAGTAATAAAGTCGTATCGTCCGGGCGGTGACGTCATTCGTATTAACAAACGAATATGCTTTAACAAGCTTAGTAAATGACTTTTGTATTATTATACTTTGAGAGGATGAATGTTAAGTTGTTAACTATAAGAATTGTTTGCCATTAAAAAAAATTATTAGAATTATTTATAACTTTAAAACATAATTGTTGAATCAATAAGGAGTCTGAATTAAAAATGAGATCAGTATCGTACTGATTTTAATGAAAAGTGGATACCGAATATCATAATGTATTTACTAGTGCAGTGCGCCAGTGCTTGTATTTTGATACTAGTATCACGTTGGTACTGATTTCGTGTTTAATTTCAACTTTTACAAAAAAAATTGCTCATTTCGATCGGTATAACTTTATTTTTTTTTTTGGACAGCGAAACGAATAATACATAACTTTCATAATATCCCAGGAATTTCAATAGATAAAAAAAACTATTTTTTCAGTAATAAATACCATAAGGTACTAGATGGTAAAGTAGGCACTAGTACCGATCCTGAATTTCGCTAATATCAGGTACTAGTACCACATAAAATTTGTTTCTTTGTATCTTCCGACAAACGTCTTGCTTGCGTTTTGCCTTAAAAAAATTTGTTGTTTGAAAAAAAAAAGCAATTTTACTCTAAAAAGAAAATAACTTTGTATGTTAAATAGCATATAACTTGTTAATTATGTTACGTCTACTTGCACATAATTATATGTAAAGCTTAAACTTCGTTAGAGCAATAAAAATGAAGTGTCGTTGGTAAATTGTCAGGGTGATTATTACTTAATCTATCTAATAAATCAAACTTTTAGGGGGCAATTTTTGGAGGGATTTTTTTTTCTATAATAGGAAGATTGGGAGGTAAAATTTAGCTAAATTTTTCACCATGCAAGTTGATGGAGCCAACTCCTTAAATGTTATATATTTACAAATTGTTAAATATAATGATTATAATTTCTTTATAAATATTACTATTTAACCCGTGTGTAACACACGGGTATTAAACCTAGTAATTGTCTATAGTCTGAGTTATTTAAAGCCAAAAATCTTCATCCAAGTAAAAGAAAGAACCAAAATAATCTCCCTCTTAGGGATGTCAATGGTACATGTTGGGGTTTGGGGTATGGGGCGTATGACAATCACCTGTTAGGCTGTGGGGATATTTATGGTAGCTTGCTATTCAACCGGGTCATAAAATTTATATTTATATTTATATATTTTTTAAAACGGAAGGTCGGTGCTTTGCATCAGCCTTTCCCGTCCCGTCACGTCGTGTTTCAACTTTTTCTTACTCTATGTATTAATGGTTTTAATCCTCGACTTTTAACTTATTTATGGTTTTAGTCCCCGACTTTTACTAATTGTCATTTTAGCCCCTTATGAGTTTTTGAAGTCGTACTCTACTTTGACACATAGTACGACTTTTACTAATTATCATTTTAGCCCTTGGTGATTGTTGGAACTATTTTATTTAAAAACAAAATAGTAATTATTTTGTGAAAAAAACAAAATAAAAAAGTTGAATTGTTTGTTGTTTTAATTTGAATTCAAACCTAAGATGTTACATCTTTGACTTGAATTCATTTGGTTAGTCAACATAACATCAATTAGATGTTACATCTTTTGAGTAAAGATGACATTTATGGTTCAACTTCTAGGCTCACTATAAATACTAGGATGAACCTAGTTGTGAGACACACTTGAACTCACTAAAACATGTTCTTGATTTCTCTCATTCTTCTAATGTTCTTACAACACTCTCTTCTTCTCAAAATGCATTTTCGGGTGCTAGAGTCCTCCCCGGCTGTACATACAGCTTCGGCCGTTGTACCATGGGAAACATTCGAGTTCTCTTGGGAGACTCGGAATTTGTTTTAAGGGACCCGTGTCAATACACGAAGCCTCGGTCACTTGTTCTTTTCTTCTTTTGTACTTGTTATTTCCTTTATTTCGGTTGTAATTATCGTATTGTAATTTACTGCTTTATTTGATTTTGTATTGTAATTGAATCAATATATGTATCTTTAATTTTTTATGCGAACGGTTCCTACAATCTTAAAACAAATTTTTTTTAAATCACCGTTCGTATTTTAAAAAAATATTAATTGTTCGTCTCTCAAAGTTGGACTTAGAGAGCTTACATTTAACTCTTTTCTAGAACTGTTTTTTTTATTTTTAAAGAAAGTTGGTTCATTTTTTACCATTTGTTGGTCTTTATAAGTGTTTTGTTTAATTTTCAAAGGTGGTTTTCTGTTACTTCATCCTTAAAATTTTTGTTGTGTGATTATTTTTGTGATTCAAAAAAAAAAAAAAACTTACAACTGGATTTTGTGTTCAATTTGTTTTCTCTTTAAAGCCTTTATAACATTTTGTTGGTTATAATATTTTATTAGTTTTGACTTGAAAGACTTGAAACCTCATTAAATTTCTAGTAGGTTTCATATAATTAAAAAATATTAACTATGTGTTGACTATTTAATTAAAGACATTTAAGAATTTTGGAGTTGGGTCATATTAGTTATGACTAATAAGCTAATAAAGATTATGTTATGAAGTTTTGTCTTCATTTCATGTGAATGAAATATGAATTTTCAGATTCATACATATTAAGTCATAGATATAGATCGCACATTGGAAAAGAGAGAACGGTTTTTGTAATCGTTTATGTCGAGAATCAAGTAGGAAATGTTAGTTTTTATAAACAAACAAAACATTAAAATGATTTTTATAATCATTTATGTCTAACAAATGTGTTAGAAAAGGTTTATATTATATATACAACAAAGCTTCATAATGATTGTTGTAGTCATTTATGTCTAACAAATGTGTTAGAAACATATTTATATTATATTAAAAAAAACACTTTAAAATGATATTGTAGTCATTTATGTGTTTTGGAAAAATAGAAGGAAATTGATTATTTATAATCAAACTAAATTTCATTAAGTATGAAAATAAATTAAAACTCATTAAGTATGAGATTAACTTGAGTGTTTATTTTATAAACACATAAGGCTTAAAAATGGTTTTTGTAACCATTTCTATCTAACAATTATGTTAGAAATAATTTATTGTCTAACAATATGAAGCTCTAAACATGATTTTAAGCAATCGCTTAATTTCTAAGAAGCGTGTTGGACCCGATTTATTTTACATAAAATCGTTCGGATATTATCTGATAACTCTAAAATGTGGGGGGAGGTCATACATGTGGCCATTTATCTTTTAAATAAGATACATCACAAGAAAAGGGGATGAAAACCCTTATGAGATATGGATGGAAAGAAAAACCATCATACAAATACTTGAAAGTATGGAAATGTCTAGCAAAGGTATGTATACCGGAGCCCAAGGTTCAAAAGTATATATGACCCAAAATAATTACGTAAACACAATAAGGTACGACAAGTACTCTCAACGGGGTTATTACATTTGACTATGTGATGTCAAAATGTAATATTGTGAACCCACTTACAAAAAGCTTAAGCAGAGAGTTAGTACTCAAGTCGTCAATTGGAATGTGGCTAAAGCCCATGAGATAAGTGAATGCGAAGGAAAACCTAACCTATGTGACTGGAGATCCCAAGATCTAGGTTCAATAGGACAACCTAATTGCATAAACTACGGTCACTGTGGGGGTTCCCCGAACACAATAAAGGGAGTTAACCTTAAGACTTCCTAGCTCATTCCAATAATGACCAGTGACATGATGTAAGGATAAGCATAACAAATGGTTATTGATCTAGTGAAATCATTATAATCTTAATGCTTTTAATGATTTTTGATAATCACCTATCTGAGAGAGAAGTGTGACATCTGCCCCAAACCCGAACCCGAATGCCCGACTCGAATCCGAAGTTGTTATCATTTCAGTTGTAGTCATACTTATTTTTCTTCAAATTGTAACGTTTATTATTATTGTTGTGAATAAACGCATTTAATTCTACATTATTCTCGTCTCAATTAAATAATCGTATTTACATCACAAAATATTCACGTATAGCAAATGATGATTATTTATGACAATAAAACTCAGAACATATGTACAAATAAATATATATATATATAGCTCGTAAAAGAAAATTATTGAAAACGTTAAACAAAAACGCTTCAAAGTCTCGATATAGTCTTTTAATGGCGTGAACGGGCTAAAACTATGAAAACGCCACTTAAATAATTGTTACGTTTCAATTTAGTTAAGATAGTTAGTTAACATACTATATAATCTAACTTTGGGTCAAAATTGTAACATTTGAAACCTTAATTAAAAGATATTAAACTAAACAAAACAAAAACCAAAACTTGAGGGACCAATTGTGTAATTTATCAGTTCACCCAGCCCCCACCCCTTGACCCCGTATTTCCGGTCCCAAATATTCCGACCACCATGGCCGGAGCTCCATCTTTTCCGGCGAAGTCTAATTCATTCGTTTTAACACTTAAAAATCAAATTAAAAACTATACAAACGACCCAATGACCAATTCGAATTCGACAAAGCTTATAAAACAGAACATACAACACTATTGAGTTCGATTCAATCAAAATCATAATGTTCGGCGGTTTCATTAAACCCATTTAATCATTTGACGAAATAACGTGTAATTAATCGAATTGTGTGATTCAAAACGGCGCATCAGTGAATTGGAGTTTAACCATGCCTTCAATTCCAACTTAATTGTTGTTAACGCCTCTAATCGATTCAAGTTGTATCAAAACTCAAACAGAACCTGTTCGTATCATTTTCTCTAGAATTGTAATCTATCTTGCTGGGCAAAACACTCTCAAGACATTATACTCACTCGCTGTTAAAGAAATTGCACTGAAATCAGTCTATGAATCAACTCTCAAATCTAGGGTTCATATTTTGAGCATCAACTGGGAAGCACCAAATTGTTGTTAATTGTTGCAATTACTGTGGGGCTTTCGTTTATCGAATCGCGGTTAATGAATCTTGAAACTTTAATTGGATTGTAACAACTTCTAGCTATCGATTGGATCTTTTTAGCCGTCGTGTGCTTGCTCATCGTCTTCATTGTTCCTTTTCGTTCGAATCCAAGTAAGTATCATATATCAAAATGCTCGTCTTGAAGTGTAGATTAAAAGCCCTATGTTTGATTTGGTCTTGGATTAACAGATTGAACGAATTGGTGGGATCTCTGTTCTAGGGTTTATATGGAAATGGGTGTTGTTAAGTATAAAATGCTAAAACAATTAAAAACGAGTTTCAATAACAAAAATGATTCTGGTCTGGTGGTTAAGGTGTTGGTGTTGTGAGGCAAGGTCACGGGTTCGATTCTCCTTGCCCTCTTTTCTTTTTAAATCTTGATGTTTTATATATTAAACACTAAACCTATATTTTTCTAAATAACCTAAGTGATTTCTTTTATGTTAAGTATATTTACAAGATTTAAAAACATACAAATATACTACAAAAAGGAGAAATACTTATAATATATATAGATATATTCAAAAACGAAAAATATTACAACGTTTCGTATAAAACCCTAAATTGGATTTGAAACCCTAAATCCCCAAATTGGATTTTAAAACCCTAAATTGGATTTGAAACCCTAAATCCCCAAATTGGATTTTAAAACCCTAAATTGGATTTGAACCCTAAATCCCCAAATCGGATTTTAAAGCCCTAACTCCCAATTGGTGTTTTAAAACCCTAAAGAAAATCCCAAATTATATTTTGAAACCCTAATTTTAAATTGATACTTTAAAACCCTAAATTCCCAAATTATAATTTGAAACCCTAATTTTCAATTTATAATTTAAAATCCTAAAACCCCAAATCCAAAACCCTAGAATTTCTAAGTTCTTGATTCTAGTTACTATATTATTTGTCTCGTTTCTAAAATAGGTTTCCCGGTTAATTAGGTGATTCTAATATCTGGGCGATCCTCGATTCTATTTAGTTACTTTCTTGCGTTTGCTATTATCTATATTGGTCAGGTGAGTAAACTCACTCCCCTTTTTCCATTTTACTATTTTGGGGCTGAAATATGTCTTTTACTATATTGCGTTTTCTATTCGCTTTCTAAAAGAGATCATACAAATATGTTAATCTAGTTCGCGGCTTGATGCAATCTTATGTGTTAGTTAAAAGTAGTTTTATTGCTTTGTAATCCCACCGGTACAATGTTAGCGCTAATGGTTTGACAAACCCACCTGCTTGTACAACATCGATAGGTGATTTAAACCCGGCCTTTCTAATTCCATGGTTACTATGTCGAGATGCTATGTTGCTATACTATGTTGCTATGCTATGATGCTATACTATGCCATGTCCCTAAATTGCTAAATGATGACTTATATATCGAGACGGTAAACAACGGTTATTAAAAGTTATCATTATTTATTACATGAGTGGTTCTCATGACAAATGGCTAAACGAGATACTATGGTTTCTATTGTGGTTGGTGTGCTATTCTATTCTAGGGGTCCTGGTAGGGTGATATTACGAAATTACTATACATGTGGGATTGCGCAGCATATCTTGTTGATCTCGGATTTCAATACTATTACTATTCAATTTGGGTTTTACTCACTAGCTTTAAATAGCTAACTTTATTTTCACATATTTCAGGTGATGCTTATGATTATTTTGCTGCTTTTGCCAAGACATAGGATTGCCTTGGACCTAGTTTAATTAATAAGGACGATTGCATTTACTGTTTCGGTTTTATTACTTTTGTCGTATCCATTTAAGACTGATGTTCTAAACTCACTATATCATTATTAAACGTAATAAATAAATACCATGTGCTTTGTTTACTATGGATATCCAATTCCAATGACAGCCCGGTGTTTCCGCCACCGGGCGGGGTGTCACAAGAAGTGGGGTCGCTTCGAATGGATTTGTGGGGAGCGCAAATCCTAGAGCTCTCGCAGAACCAGGCTAGTGATCGACGACCATAATGGACACGACAATGAGGGGTTCACCAGACCAGGAATAGTATTGTGTAATGTGTATTGTCGTCTACACAAATGGTGGTTGGTTCAAAGACATCGCGTCTACCAAACCACTAGGAGACTAAGTATGCATCACAACGGAAGGTTCAAAGTTAATCACTACCTATCCGGCAATATTAAACCGCTGAAATTGCATTTTGATACTGAGAGAGTATGAATTGAGATACATTGTATCTTGCTATTGAGAATATATGAAGTATTAGAAAAATGTGTGAAAATGTGTTTTCACTTGAGAGAATTGAAATTTGTTTTTTCATGTGGGGGATTGTTGGAACTATTTTATTTAAAAACAAAATAGTAATTATTTTGTGAAAAAACAAAATAAAAAAGTTGAATTGTTTGTTGTTTTAATTTGAATTCAAACCTAAGATGTTACATCTTTGACTTGAATTCATTTGGTTAGTCAACATAACATCAATTAGATGTTACATCTTTTGAGTAAAGATGACATTTATGGTTCAACTTCTAGGCTCACTATAAATACTAGGATGAACCTAGTTGTGAGACACACTTGAACTCACTAAAACATGTTCTTGATTTCTCTCATTCTTCTAATGTTCTTACAACACTCTCTTCTTCTCAAAATGCATTTTCGGGTGCTAGAG
This sequence comes from Tagetes erecta, assembly GCA_030867185.1. Lineage (NCBI taxonomy): Eukaryota > Viridiplantae > Streptophyta > Magnoliopsida > Asterales > Asteraceae > Tagetes > Tagetes erecta. Next base: position 81,435,230 of record CM061488.1, on the reverse strand, counting down.
TCCTCCCCGGCTGTACATACAGCTTCGGCCGTTGTACCATGGGAAACATTCGAGTTCTCTTGGGAGACTCGGAATTTGTTTTAAGGGACCCGTGTCAATACACGAAGCCTCGGTCACTTGTTCTTTTCTTCTTTTGTACTTGTTATTTCCTTTATTTCGGTTGTAATTATCGTATTGTAATTTACTGCTTTATTTGATTTTGTATTGTAATTGAATCAATATATGTATCTTTAATTTTTTATGCGAACGGTTCCTACAGTGATTTTTTTACTTTGATCTTTTGCTCTACTTTGACATATAGTATGACTTTAATACTGTTATCTTTCTGACATCTAACTTTTGATATTTCATACGGGACATGAGACTTTTTTTATCAACACATGTGACGATGTCACATACGCAAGACCCAACTGTCTGTCCCGGCCGCTGCAACGCGCAGCCCAGTCTTAAATCTAGTTAAGATAAAAGTACAATGTATATATGTTACGTTAATTACCAAAAGAAATTTGTAGAAATACCCAAATGCACATATTACAACTTCAAATTGCTTATATTACCAAAATAAATCTCCAGTTTTTGGAAGCTGTGAAAGAACAAAGTCCCATTATTAACTAAAAACAATTATGTTACCAGCCTTTGTGTTAACAAATCTCTAAACTTAAGACTTAAGAGTTTAGACTTTAGACACCAACTTTATACGACAATCTGCCCTTATTTTTGGCATATTTGGGACAGAAAATCATAGAAGAAAAAAAGGCAAACTAAAAGGTGCAAATGCTATACAAAATCATTGTTTGAACAATATAATATTAGATCATTAATAGATCTTGTCCACCAAATGGATGCTGTGTTATTTTACTAGACAACCTTATATGGAATGTTTTTTTCAGTAAAAGCACCTAACTGATTTTCGTGTACCAAGTTCAAAAAAACATTCATTTAACATTTCCCCACAAACTACGACTCATTATTGTTCAGAGCCTCACATCCGGTTTAAATGCTTTTGATTCACAGACAATTTTTATCTGAAAAAGATCTACGACGAATATCTATACTAGAGTTAAAAGAAAAAATGTCAGCATAATAACTATTTACCGTTTAAAAATATAAAACTAGATATAAGTCGCTACTTTTGTTCGTATTTGTCCCTCTTAAATCCTAACAATATAAATCCTATAATTGAGTGTACTTGAACATCTTCCTCATCTTAGTGATCTATTCAATATTTTTTTCACTTAGTAACTTTTTTTAACAACGTCCAAAATGGTTAACACAATACGGAAACAAAATGATAGATAGATGTACAACAAGCTACGTCACAACCTCATTTTGATAAAACAAAACCGAGCCTTTTAAAAACAAAGTCTTGGGCACAGGAGACGAATAAATCATCCTTCTTAATCAAAATAAAATAAAGAAAAATTTAGCCAGATAAATGAAGTACGTGTTCAAAAGATTTATCAACTATATATTTTTTGCACTTAGTAACTTTTTTTAACAACGTCCAAAATGGTTAACACAATACGGAAACAAAATGATAGATAGATGTACAACAAGCTACGTCACAACCTCATTTTGATAAAACAAAACCGAGCCTTTTAAAAACAAAGTCTTGGGCACAGGAGACGAATAAATCATCCTTCTTAATCAAAATAAAATAAAGAAAAATTTAGCCAGATAAATGAAGTACGTGTTCAAAAGATTTATCAACTATATATTTTGATCATTTAAAATTGTACTTTAAGACTTATAGCTTGAAATTGATTTTAGTCTATTAAATATTTATTGTGCTGATTATTTGTATGTTTGTTAGTTGTAGTGTTATATGTTTGGTGATTGGATACTTGGATTGGTTATTTAATTTGAGTTTTATGGTAAACAAAATTTGTGTGAGTGACCTAATTATAATAAAACTGAAATTTATTTATGTTTTTATGACATTTTCTCTTTTCGTACTTTGTTATTTGAGCAAATCCATAGTACTTAGTGAGTTGGCTATGTCCAAAGTTGAACATGTCCCTATTTAACAAGTTGCTAGCTGGCTATTCTAGCATACTCGTCCAATATACTTCTGACTAGGAGGTTGTTTTGTAAAATCTAAATTATTAAGGGGCTGTTTGTTTACCTCTTAATGGTTCAGTTCAGTACTTAACCATTCAGCATTCAGCATTCAGAGCGTTTGTTTCAGAAAAAAAGAGCATCTGAATGGTTCAGTTAAGTGCTGAATGGTTAAGAGACTGGGAGATGCTGAATGAAACTGAATGGAGCATAAGCTAACTTTATACTCATCTGAAGTTCTACCCCAACATCCCTCTAATTGATAGAACATCTTAATGGTTCAGACCTCTTAACCATTCAGCACTTAATCATTCAGATTTTGCCAAACAGCCCCTAAGAGATCTAAACCATTAAGAGGTTATATTGATAGAAGAGAAGTTGTGATAGAAGTGCATATGCTAGCAAAGTTGGTATATATTCGATCCAGTTCCATTCAGCATCTCTCTGTCTTTTAACCATTCAATATTAAACTAAACTATTAAAAGACTATTTTTAAATACGAATATACACTCTGAATACAGAATGATTTAGCATTGAACTGAATTGTTAAGAACTAAAATAAACAACCCCTAAATTATGTTAGTAAATGTGTATATGCAACTTCTATGTATGTCTCATTTTCAGTCATGAACATTCCATTTTACAATATTTTAATCAAATTACAACAATTATATATATACTAATTTGACAATGTCGGTGGCCATAACTTTTGAAATTACTACACTGCCCTTGATTGATCGTCTTCCCCTTCATCTCTTATTTTTTAATCCAACCCACAACTGTCCCTCTTCATCGAATCAGCATCCCTCCGTTACATTTGTCGACGGTCTTCTCCGTTGTGGTTAGGGCATGGACATGTACGGTGGGTGATCCAGGTGTTGGAACTGCAATTCGTCGATCTTTTATCTTCTCCTGATTAGTTTTACATATCCCGTTGAATCACAATCGCATGCGAGGACGATGAATTGGATAGTCATATCGATTGAAGAACGCATATCTTGAAGTCTGTACCATCCTCTGTTTGTTCAACTATGTTTTTTTTTCAGCGTTACAGAATTGGGGTTTAAGGAATTTCAAAAGCTATATTTGAAACTCGGCAACTATGCAAATTGATTATCCTATTTCATACGGTGTACCATTTTTGAGGTTTCTGTTTATTAAAGTTAACATTTGAAGTATGCAATTTAATTTCGATGTTGTACGTATATATTATTTATTTCTTTAGTTCAATTGGGAAGCATCTTCATAACCAAAATGCTAGGTTCTTGAAGAACTACTTTTTAGGACCTTAGGTTGGGTTTGATTAAAGCTCAAAAAACAAGTTATCAACCAAATGAAGTTGCAGACTTTTTTTACCAAATAGGTTGTTTGCTTCTCACTTGACTAGGTACTCCATTTTAGTGTTCATTGCATATCAATGTTCAGTGTAGTTTGGATTGCACTTTTGTGATTTGGGCTTTATAGTTATTGATGTGATCTATTCTATTGTTGTCAATGATAAAAATTAGTTTACTGCAACATTTTTTGTGTTGCATTTTGGATTCAGTTGATGCATAATTTCTATTTTACTTACACAATGTGAAATTGAATAGGAAGACTATATAATAAAAACCTAATCATGCCTGCAACAATCATCTGTTTGGATGTATACTTTGAAGACATTCAACAAGTTCCTGTACATATATCTATTTATATCTTCATGGCCAAGGTAAAGTAACTTATTTTGAAGTAAAAAGTGTTTGAGCTCAAAAAACAATTGCTACAGTTTGCAGGATCATAGTAAGGTAGTTTTACACTTATCACAATAAATGATTTTATCTATTATCTAGCATTATTACTTGATATGGTGTTGTTGTGTCTTATGTTCCATGGATTATGATTTTAGTTGAATTTGGGCTGAATGTTTTGTTTTGGCCTCCTAATTTGAGTAGAATTGAGCCTTTGTGTTTTACCTTCTAATGTTTATGTTAATGGTTAATTTCATCCCCAAATGGAGTTTTACTTAGGTATTGAAACACCAATGGTGTATAACTCCAACAACCTCATTGTAATGTGGATAATGTAGTTAAAAAACCACTATTCTTACCACCTGGTTAATCTATATATATACCACTTATATGGTTTTTGTAAGATATAACCTGATCATGAAATCTGACCCTAACATCGTCCCGCGGCAACGCGCGGGGGAATTTCCTAGTTAAACTAACTTGTAAAAAAAACTTTAAAATGAAAACATAAAATTGTTTGCGCTACTTTTAAATAAAAAACTAAAATGTAAAATGACGCCAGTGTCCGCTATATTTTATTAATATCAAACACCAAGTCACAAATATATATTCTATCTATATGATTAACAAATATTATTAAGTGTTTAATGGTTCATAATATTAAGCTTAATAGCTTATGTAAATTCTATTTAGATGTTGATTTATTGGTTTTTTTATTTGATTCATTGGCAAAACATATAATTTGATTGTGAAAAAAATATTTTTGGGATTTTTACCTGAAATTCCGCCATAACGCTTGCGGGAAGTTCACTAGTTTTATGACTTTATCAAGAGTTAATTACATAAATGGTGCTTGTGGTTTATCTAAAGTAACAAGTTTAGGTACTAAGGTTTTTTTGTTACAAGATTGGGTATTGGTCTTTTAATTTGTAACAAGTTTGGGTATTAACACTAACAAATGTTAGTTTTTATGTTAACTTCAAGGGCATTTTAATATTTTCACATTAAAAGGGTTATTTATGAAATTTATGATTCTTAATGAACTTGTTTTGTAACTTACATTAAATATTATACGATAAAGAATTAAAACAAAACACTTATTTTTTTGCACTGATTTCTTTCACGAGCCACTAGTTAACACCACCAACATATTCATAAGTTATCGGTTAGTACCATCTTAATTTTTTTTACTAGTTCTTTGATATAAGTAACTTAATTAGGTGATGGACAATTTGGAGTCATATTATTTAGAGACTATTTATGTCAATATTTATTAACTCAAAAGTAACCCTACCCATCCTCACCACTCCATCATCATCGTCGAAAAACTAGTCAACAACCCATCGTCTACCACCATCGACAACCCCGTATTATTTATCTCACCACTCAGCAACCTATAACCTTAGCATCGAATTTGGCTTGTTTTTTTTATTTTATTTAACACTTTAAATTTGCAAATGATCATGATCAATACTCAAATCTTTAAAGACAATTTCTAACAATAATATGTGAAACCTACTTAAAGGTTTACTTGCGATCTCAATTTTAATTTAAGAGTTAATTACATAAATGGTGCTTGTGGTTTATCTAAAGTAACAAGTTTAGGTACTAAGGTTTTTTTGTTACAAGATTGGGTATTGGTCTTTTAATTTGTAACAAGTTTGGGTATTAACACTAACAAATGTTAGTTTTTATGTTAACTTCAAGGGCATTTTAATATTTTCACATTAAAAGGGTTATTTATGAAATTTATGATTCTTAATGAACTTGTTTTGTAACTTACATTAAATATTATACGATAAAGAATTAAAACAAAACACTTATTTTTTTGCACTGATTTCTTTCACGAGCCACTAGTTAACACCACCAACATATTCATAAGTTATCGGTTAGTACCATCTTAATTTTTTTTACTAGTTCTTTGATATAAGTAACTTAATTAGGTGATGGACAATTTGGAGTCATATTATTTAGAGACTATTTATGTCAATATTTATTAACTCAAAAGTAACCCTACCCATCCTCACCACTCCATCATCATCGTCGAAAAACTAGTCAACAACCCATCGTCTACCACCATCGACAACCCCGTATTATTTATCTCACCACTCAGCAACCTATAACCTTAGCATCGAATTTGGCTTGTTTTTTTTATTTTATTTAACACTTTAAATTTGCAAATGATCATGATCAATACTCAAATCTTTAAAGACAATTTCTAACAATAATATGTGAAACCTACTTAAAGGTTTACTTGCGATCTCAATTTTAATTTAAAATACATCATTTTAGCTTATAATCTTTTCATATCATTAAAGTCCAAATATTAACCAAATTATATACTACTAATAGGGAAGGTCGGTGCTTTGCACCGGCCTCTCCCGTTCCGGCCATGTTGCGTTTCAACTTTTTTGTACTTTAACGTATTAACGGTTTTAATCTCCGACTTTCAACGCATTGACGGTTTTAGTCCCCGTCTTTTTCTAATTGTCATTTGAGCTCTTGATGAGTTTTTGACTTTGATCTCTTACTCCACTTTCACACATAGTACGACTTTTACTAATTGTCATTTTAGCCCCTGATAAGTTTTCAATAAGTTTTCGACTTTGCTCTCTTATTCTACTTTGACATATGGTACGACTTTCATCGTTTTTTAACATGTGACACATTAAATTCTTGCGTCGTGACGTACGGGGCATGTGACTTTTTTTTCAACACATATGACGAAGTCAAATACGCAAGACCCGACTGCGTGACCCAGCCGCTGCAACGCGCGGCCTGATGTTAAATCTACTTACGAGTAAAATCCAATAAAAGTAACCTAAAACTATCAAAAGGGTAGAAAATATTTATATATTTTATACATAATCTAGACCACATCAGTGGTAACTAGTGGATAGTGAAAGAAAATATGGTAAGAAATGAATATTTTATTTTTCATTTTTTTACGTTATAATATTTTATCTAAATTACAAAACAAGTTCATTAAAAAAATAAATTTCATAAATAGTCTTCTAATATGAAAATATTAAAAGCTCTTGAAGTTAACAGAAAAACTAACATTTGTTAGTGTTAGTACCCAAACTCGTTACAATTTAAAAGACCAAAACCCAAACTTGCAACAAAAAAACTTTAATACCCAAACTTGTTACTTTAGGTAAACCATAGGCCCCATTTATGTAATTAACTCCTTTATCAAACATAAACTTTTATGTTACTCAAGAGTCAAGAACCATGTATAATAATCTTTTAAATTTTTTTTTTTGAACGGCAAAGCATTATATAAACTGAGGCTAACAAGGAGCTAAAACCTCAAAAAACAGAGTACAAAGAAACAGGCGGAAATAACAACAAAACAACTATTACAACAAACAATTAACCTGGATCAAAAGTAGTATGACTAAGCGAACCAGGTGCCTTTCCTTTACTTCTAGCAGTTAACCACAAAGAGGAAGATGCAATAGCATCACAAACCACTTTGTCTACCGACGGCTTGACCCGGTTGAAGATAATATCATTCCTGTGCTTCCAAATACCCCATGTAGTTTCCATAAAAAACACACTGATAGCCTTTTTAAAATTATCGTCACCAGCCAATGAATCTGGAAGGTCCAGTAGATCACTCATGTTAGTAACCATCACCGGACGAATACGACACCAACGTGCAATCCTATCCCAAACAACTTTAACAAATCTACAAGTAAGGAAGAGATGATCAACCGACTCATCCATTAGACCACAAAACCTGCACACCAAAGAGGGGATAGGCACATTTCTTCTAAGCAGGGAATCACAAGTCGGAAGGCGGTTTCGAATAGCTTTTAGGTTGTGAATGTTGACCGTCTTTGGGGCCCAGCCATTCCATTTAAAATGATGCTCGTCTATTGTAGAACCCTTGCTATGCAACATATCTTTTACCAGCCTGGTGGAGAAAAACAAATCCCCACCCCACTTCCAATGATCCTCCGCATCCGTAGGATTAACACTAGCAAGTCTACCCATGAGGTGCTCCCAATCCGCTTTTTCCTGCTGAAGAAGAAGCTCTCTTTTCCACCTCCAACACCATCTAACCTCATTGAGATGCTTCAAAAAGCAATCCGAAATCTTGATGGACTTGATTTTCTCCAAAGCGAACAAGGAAGGGTATAGTTCCATAAGAGGCTTGTCCGAAACCCACACATCCACCCAAAATCTAATGAGATGCCCATTACCCAAAGCACCCTTCAATAAGCATGGCATATCAATACCATAACGTTTGAAGTCCAAATTAACCTTAAAAATGTTTCTCCAAACCCCATTAGAAGATAGCCGAATGGATATGGGGTTCCAACTCCGCGAATTGTGATGAATAGACCAGACCACCTTCCGCCATAGCGAATCTTTTTCATTACGGAACCTCCACCACCATTTAGAGAGAAGCGCCATGTTTGAGAATTTAAGCGGAGTGATTCCCAAACCCCCTTTGCTCTTAGGAAGGGTGACCACATCCCATGCAAGCCAATGGATCTTCCTAGAGTACTCGTCACCCCCCCATAGAAAGCTCCGACATAGCTTTTCAAGAAAATCAATAACAGAAGCCGGAGCCCGATACAAAGAAAAATAATAAATCGGCAAAGATTCAAGAACCGATTTGATGAGAGTGACCCGCCCCCCAATTGACAGATTTTTAGCTTTCCAATTAGACAATCTAGCTCTAAAAACCTCGAAGACCGGCTCCCAATTCTTGACTAGATTCATGTTGGCCCCAACTCGAAGCCCAAGATAAGAAAAAGGAAATGCACCAATTTTACAATGAAGCAAAGCTGCCATATAATTTACACGATTGTTTGAAGGTTTCGCTTCTTTTAAAAGTATCTTGGAAATTAATAGTTTTAATCCAAAATTAACATAATAATTTGATATAAATAATATAAAGTGATGTCCTTAAAAAATTAGAAATCAATCAGTGAAAATTTATATATAAATAGATTTAGTTAACCTGATTGGGTCGAAGAGTAAAATGGGGACGTGGGCAATTGGTTGCCAAACTTCAAACGAGTGGTAAAGAACTACCGGCGTGCTTGGTTCTCATTGGCCACCATACCATGCCTTTGAGCTCGGCTAAAGCTCTAGCCATCTAACCAAGCCATTAGCCCTTAAATCTTATTATTAATTTATTATTAATCAAATTATCTAACTAACTAATATACATAACTTGGATCACAAACGTGAGACACCCCCGTCTCTGTCGTCGCAGCGCACGTTACGTGTCGAAGTTAGAACGTGACAACTAAACCCTAGCCGATGCATCACGTAGCTCGGTTACGTACCTAACATACACTATTTTACAAAAAAAAAACTATACACTAGGAAATATACACACACAATTTATAATATATACACATAATCCATACACATTCTACATAAAAGGGTGAGTTATACTAAAAGAGCCTTTTAAATCTAAAAAGACTTAGGAACGTTGTCGAATGAAGTTTGATTGATCTTATTTTGGTTGCGCTGGAAGCGTTCTTTGAGGTTATACTAATAAGTTTTTTGAACTTAAAACCCCTACCCCACACACACGCGTAAAAAAACCTAAATCCTAAGGTTAAAGCTATACCATACAAGCTAAAAACTAACATTGTAAAGTTCGACAATACTACGTCTCCGGAATGAGGTCAGTCAAAGTTCATTTGATCATATTTTACACCTTCGTAGATCGAAGGACTTTTGATTAGAACCTAACCCTACATAAAATATGTTTAGAAAACGTATTATTCGATTAGATTCACAAACTATACATTAAATATTAAAGTATTGCAGACACAAAATACACAAAATACACAAATTTATAACATACTAATTCCAAATTAATCCCCCCAAGTAAAATTTACTCGACTTCAATAATATATTTATAACTTTGACTTTTAACTTTAATTTTGTATCATTTTCACTCCTGATGATTTAACCAACTTACAATTTTAACCCATACTCTACTTTGAGGTAGCTAGTTATCATTTTGACTTCTATGTTTGAATATATCTTCATTTTTTAATACATGGTGTAGCGTATGAGTAATGAAACTTTGTTATCAACGTGTGTGACAAAGTCATATATGCGAGACCTGGCCGTCGCATCGCACGACATGGACTTATATCTATTTACATACGTAAAATACAAATACAAATACAATTCACATATAGTACAAATACACATATCAGCATATCACGTGAACTCTGGTTCTATGCGCTAACTTTTTCCATGTCACGAACAAGCATCGCCCAAAACAAACCAACATTTGTCACAAAACTTGGTTTTAATGTCAAAAGTAAAAAACATCAAAACATTTTTCAAGTTATTTTTGTATTATTGTCAACTACTCGGACAACATGAAGTTTGATGTTTTTGAACTGCTATGTTGTTGTATCATACAAGTTAATGTCTACGTAATCGGATCGAACATCGAATCAGTTTTTTACCAGTTCACTAGTAAGACCGGTTGAACTGAACTTAAGGGCCGGATGACATCACAAATATATATACATAATAACACAAAGAAAAAAATTTAAAACAACCTCTTTTTATTTCCGGTTCAACCGCATGGTTTTCCGGTTCTACCACCACTTTTCGGTTCGACTGACCAGTCATACTCAAAACGGTTTAAGCCAACGAACCGGAACGGTTCGATACCCGGTTTCCGGTCCGACCGATCAGTCCACTCCGGTTTTCAAAACACTGATACCGATTCTATGATAGAAAGTTACACGACCCACGTAGTTTTTTTTAATGACAAATAAATGATTGAGGTGGCATCAAAGAACTTTGAAAAATGTTATACTAACTACTGACTAGAGTTACATATCTTGTATACCCATACACAATAAGACACACACGTGATAAAACAACGTATACATGAACACAACATGATAGCTTATATTGTACTTTTTTCCAAACATAAACATGTTAATACCCGGTTAAATAAAACATGTTTGAAAATATATATTTGAGGTTTTTTAAGAACTCAATGCTTTAAGGAGGACTTAGGATACATATTTAATTTTTATTTAAAATATATATTATCAAGTACTAATAGGTACTTAAGAGATAACATGTATTTAATCACTTTAGACAAAAATACTAATAGGTAGATTTATGTTTACCTATTTAGGACACGAAACATGTTAAGGTCATATGTGATACCTATTAAAAACGTATAGATTCTTATTGTATATTCATGTACATATCTAAAATTTGCAACCCTAATACTAGCCGTAAAACACTCTTCACCACATATACGGTTTGTATAACACCTTTTTTGCTTTCTATAAGACTCATATTATACATTTATTTTCTTTTATAAAAAATACACTTTCATTCTTTTAATTTAAACATTTTTCAAAATAAATAGCAACGGTGTTTGTATAAGCTAACACTAGGATCGTAAACGAACCAAATATATGATGAACCTTTTGTAAACAAAGAAACACAAACAACACAATAAATCTGTTGAAACCAGCGGCTCAGAAGAAGCCAGCTGCTGCTATTATACCGGCTCGGCTTGATCCTTTACCGTCGTCTTCATCTTCTTCACAGTACCGTCAAATACATACATATGCACATGTTACATGTACGCATCATCACTTCTGCCATGGCCATCACACATCTCACATGTCTATCTTCTTCGTACGGTTACTCACTGTAACGATCAACGAATAATATTATGTGGCTATCATTTCCTTCAATTCTATTCTATTTATACATCACTTCATTCTCCACCTCCTAATTCATCAATTCTCTCTGTAAACGTCATTATCACAGGTACGTTTTCTTTCGATTTTCATTTTGTTTCTATACCTGTAACCTAATTCATAATTCTATGTATGAACATTAATAATGTAAGATTTCGAGTTTTCTACTGTTTCTAGGTTTGTTTCTAACTGTGATTTTGTGTTCTTACTTGTTATCATTTCAATTTTGTGCGTTTATATCTGAAGATCGGTTTAGTTATTAGGTTTTTTAACAGTTGAGGTTATGATGCTTCGTGTAACTTGAAATTGTTGTTAGGGTTTATAACTGCTTCAATTTCGGTATGAATTTCACATAACACCGGCAGGAGCTTGAGAAATTAAGTAATTTGAATATAATACAGTGAAGGATTATTTTCAGTGCAAAAATTGAAGCTGATTTGTAATTTTAGCTATGTTTGCTGGTTTTCAGTTTATGGTTTTAGGATCTGATGTAAACATTTTTTTTATCTTATGAAGATCAGTCTGAACTGCGCGGTTTGAACGTAACCTTGCTGAAGAGTCTATACGCATAGTCAGACTCAAAGTTGACTTTAGTGATAGCAAATAGTTAGTTCAAGTTGTCATGCCTGAAAGTGGAGCAAAATCGCATCTTGTTAACAATGGGAAAAGTGTGCAATCTGCGTGGTTGACACATTGGGCAGGAGGAAGAACTGAAACGAGTAAACATGATCATTTGACTCATATTAGTAGAAGTGAAAGAAATGATTTGAATGATCATGATTTCAACAATCACTTGAGTGGAGTTGAAATAGCATCTGATAATTTTGGATTTTCCAAAGGGATCAAAGATGTGGATTTGACTATGGGTTTAATGAAACCAAGTAGTCAGTCGTTTCCGTTTTTCAGACGTGGTCAGGAAAGTGGGAAGTTGAAGGAAGGAGTGCAGGCGGCGTTAGGACCTCAAATTTCAGATGAAAAGTTGACGCGTGGTTTTAATCTAGAAACTTCATCAAGAGAATGCTATCTTCAACCTACTGAGCAGGTGAAATACCACATGTTTTTCGGTGAAAGCAGCTACAAGCATGACAGCCCCACAACCCGTGAACCAGAAAACTTCCGCCACCTGACTGCTGCTTTTGCATCCAAACCCAAACTTGAAAACTCAGAAATGCCCTTATTTTCAAGACCTATAAACAGAGACGTTTTGAAGACCGACCCTTCTACAAGCAGCCATCCACCAGCACTTATTGAAGAACAATACAAACGAATGCAAAAACATATCGGAAGAGGATTCTTTCCACAACAAACCAGTTCCCCACAACATAGTAAATCACAAACGTTGCATCATGAACAATACTCACTTCAAAATGTTCCCCATTTTGTTCATGATGTGGAGATGACTGGGATGCCAGGTGGCCTTCACAGTTTTTCTAGAACAACTCACAGTTTACTGATCACAAAACAGACTGATGTTAAAGTGTATCAAGAAAGCCAGTTCTTTAGAGAATCGAGGGCTTCCACCCAACTTAAAGGAGAAGCTTTCAACGAGCTTAACTACGCCCACCCACATTTCGGTAAAAGTCAACAAGGAGTCAAGCTTCAACTTTTAGATTCCTCTGATCATGAATCACAGGAAAATGTTGAAGATCGTAAAGCTTCTGGAGATGTTCTGAAAAATGAGTCATCAGCTGATACCGACACCATGGACATGGAATCGTATACTAAGAATCATCTTTCTGGTAATTTTTTTTATCAATGCACATTGTTCATAGTTATTGTCGCTAATAAAATGCATGTTTTTTATAGTTCCTGTAGTTGCAAATGCAGTATCATTCAATTTCTGGCAGTAACTAACTTACATTTTCTGATATTTCATTACAGGTGTACATTTATCCCAGCCAAGTAAGGTACCCTTACTGAACTATATGTCTTCAATCCTCTTTACCCTTTTATGTATTTATATCTTTTAGATAAAACTGTTATGAGTTGGATTTTAGTGGGTATTACTGAACTATATGTCTTCAATCCTCTTTACCCTTTTATGTATTTATATCTTTTAAATAAAACTGTTATGAGTTGGATTTTAGTGGGTATGGTTCTTTCATTCTTTCGAATAAAAACGATCAAGGAGGTTGTACAAATTGAAGTAAACTTTAGGCGACTTTCAACTGGTTCAGCCCAGCCCGTTCCCATTTTTAGCTAAATTTAATGTTTTGACCCGTTTGAGATAAATACATCCCAAATTAGCTAAAGTTAATGATTTTACTCGTTTGATATAAAACACAACCCGAATTAGCCCATTTATAAGTAAATTGTATCCAATTGCCACCTGTACTCATTACCTTTCTTGCTTACCTTTTAGGACATTATGGTGGAATCTAATATAGAGGAAGATAAAAGCAGAAAGCGTAAGATAGAACTACCCGATATCAACTTAGAGATTTCTGCGCAACCAGCTGCATCCAGCTCAGCTGAGAAAGCCGAACCAGGCACTTCCAGAACTCAAAGTTTAGACGTAAACACACTACACTTAAATCTTGACCAAACAACTAACTCAAACTCAAACTCAAACGAGTGTTCAAATAGCAACCCGGGTTCAGATCCTGGAAGCAGATGGATCAAACGTCTCAAACTAGCTGAAACATCATCACATGCAAGAGTAAGCAGATTCTTCACCACAGTCAAAATCATGGAAGGTAAACCAGAACTGCTGTTGGATAAACATAACGCTAAAAAGTCAGAATCTTTGACTTCCAAAGACCGTAAAATTTCAGAATTTGAGTTAGGTGAATCATCTTCAGATGTGACAAAACGCGAACGTAAGGATATAACATTAGCACATTCTTGGATTCAAAGGTGGGGTCATAAACAAAACCAGAAGACTCCCGAGACCGTGGGAACTTGCCTGCTGGACGATTCTAGATCCGAGATGGAGGAACTTCAAAAGAAGCAGTTTCCAAGTATTGCTGCAATGGCATTAATGGGTAAGGCCATGACTGGATTTAGACAATTTAAGTTGCAGAAAAAAGACTCTTTTGTTGTTTGGAACACCAAGACTTTTGAGTAGTCAGTTTTGTTTCTGGGTTTGTTTGTATTTTGTACCTAATCGATAGCTCGATTTTGGCTTTAGTTAGTGTGTGGGTGCTTGTATGAATCGACGATTCTGTTTTTCGTCATAGTGATTAGTGAACACGTGATAAGGTTTGTATAGTTCTTGGCTCGTATTTACTATTTACGGTGTTGTTGTGTTCCTGTTCATATTTTTAATGTGTTATCAATCAATAAATAATTGAAGCTCTATGGATACTATACTTTTGATAAAAACATAAGATGATGACGCTATAATTTTACTTTCTCATTAGTGTGAAATTCGTTGCTAATTTAAAAAAATAAAAAAAACAATTCCGTTGCCGGGACTTGAACCCGGGTCTTTCGGGTGAGAGCCGAATATCCTGACCAACTAGACTACAACGGATTTATGTAATCGTACATAAAACAATGCTATTTTATCTTATCAAATTACAAGTTTATTTAATACTTATGTTATTACAGATACATCTGCTAGTGGACTTTGGTTGTGGCAATGACTTGATTGCATCGGGTCACCAGTTCAATCATCTAGTCTAGCAAGTTTTATCTACAGGATGGGGTATTTCCTTGTTAACTATTCTGCATGTCCTTATGAGGTGTTTTCTGTGAACGCTCAGGCCAAATCCTGAAGTAAGTGTGAGTCCGGCTAAAACAGTTGAAGTTAATTTTCCAAAACAAATCTACAAGTTGGTAGAGTTTGAGTAGGATACGAGGAGTTATGTCAAATCCCTAATATTTAGGAATTAATCATGGTTTAGCTATTTGTATTATAGTCTAACATATGTAGGTTAGAACTATAAATATAAGGCTTGGGTAGAGGCTTTGGCATGGACAAACAATAGAGAGTAATTGTAATGAGTTTTTGAGTGAGTTTTCTCTTGCAATAATAAAGTTGTTATTAGTTCATTGATTCTGTATTCCTGTGCCTTGAAAAACAACATAACACGTCGGAGTGGGGTGGTGGTTCTCCTAACGAGGATGCGACCTTGTACAATTATTGAAAGTCTTAAGGGTTGTTTATTTCACCTCTTAATGGTTCAGTTCAGTGCTTAATCATTCAACATTAAGCGTTCAGAGCGTTTGTTTCATAATAAAAGAGCCTCTAAATGGTTAAGTTAAGTGTTGAATTATTAAGAGACAGAAAAATGCTGAATGAAACTAAATGAAGCATATACCAACTTTATTGTCATATGTAGTTTTACCCCATCATCGCTCTCAGTAATAAAACCTCTTAATGATCAGACCTCTTAACCATCCAGCACTTAATGATTCAGATTTTTTCAAACATGGATATCTCTACACAAGATTTTATATGCTGTTTTAGAAGTCTAACTCTTAGGAATAATTTTATAACGAATATACTTAAATTTTGATTGATTTTATGTAATAAAACCCTTCTTCTGCAAGAAACTTCATAAACCCTAAATTCCCCATGACACTAAATAGTTCCTGATCAATTTCATCACTTGATCCAAAATGGCTTCCTCGCGGTGTCGAGTTAGTTCCAACATTGTCACTAGATCCATTTCTTGTCACCGATCTTATACCACCATGCCAAAAGATGGTACGTACTTCTCTTTCAAGCCTATATATACCTTTTATTGTTTGTTAAATCGGTTTTCGATTAACGACTTAATAAGGACCGTACGTTTGATTAATTATACCTTATGAATGTTGTTTCATTGCATGCATGAAGTTTGCTATAATCAAACATGGATAAGAAGCTTGGCTCCCAAAATTTCTTCAATGTCCTTTTGTATGACGATGACTGATGACGAAAGACGATTATATGTGTATACACCGGCCTTTCTGAATTGCGTGACTTATAAAGGCTTGGGTTTAAACATGAGTATGCCATGCCAAGAATTAAAGGACACGAGACTTAGAGAACTTAGAGAACGTAAAACCTTGCTCAACGAAAGCAAAACACATAACGATTTAATGTTAGATCAGTTGGTTTGTTCTTCTAACAAAGACGATATCATGGCAACGTCATAGCTAACATCCTTGCTAGTTTTCGTGACGTTACGTCTATACGCAGTTGGGCTTACTATGGTACTTGTTTTTTACTCTTTATATGTTTATAGAAAATGGATGTACTAATTCTTCATGTTTATTGTTGATGATCACAGATATGTTTTACGATCGATCGATTCTAGGCAAGAGACTATGCCCTGTAATAGCGATGGCGTCCCCAATCAATTCATTCTCGATCCGTAAGAAAATGACTGATGAAGAACTAAGCATAGTTATGTATATGCCTGGAAAAGCGAAGATGAAGTTAACGACACAAGGCCTACGCGTGTTCGTAGACTATAGTGGGATGGTTTTGGAGAGGAAGGACGTGAAGGTATTTTTTCGTTACGACACTTTCTTCGTTGAAGGTAGAGATAAGTTTAATCACTATATTATAGGCATACGTGTACCTAATGGCATCCGTAAGAAGAATAACATGATCAGGAGAGTGATGTTGAGAGGCGGAAAATTTTATGCATTTATTCCTTGTTATGTGAAAAAGGAGGAGCGGTGTCGGATCGAAGATCACTTGAATAAATGAATGTTTGCTAGCTAGGTCGAAAATCGAACCGTTTCCTAAATGATTGAAAAGGGTTGTAAGCAATGAGTGTGTATTTGGGACTTGGTCTATGTGTTAGTTCTTTGAATAGGTTACAACCTGTTTTTTAACGACAACAGTTTATATATTAAATAAATAAAATATACCACAAATCATTTATAAAGTTTAAACTCTAAACTGAAAACTTAATACTTCAAACACAAGTATGTTACTATTACGTCACTCTTCAACTCGTTACACGTTTTTTTAGATAATAATTGAGAAAAGAAAATCCCAAGACAATAAAGACAAGTGCATTTGTTGAGCAAATTGTACACTTTCGTTATGTCCATACTTATTAGAACATATTCATGATAACCATAACCCCATCTGCACACTCTTCTATACCCCATTGGATCCAACAATTTCAAGATCACAATATTTGATAAATTTAAATTATACATAAATTATTTAAATATAAATATACCAATAATAATATTCCCATAATTTTATTATTTTAATAAATACAATAATAATACATAGTATACCACTAAACTTAGTACAAGAAAAAGGATGTTGTGTTGTGACCTTTTGTAAGGTTAAAAACCACTAACCCAAAGGTTCAACCAACATAGGCCATGACATGATCATGGTCACATGAAGGAAACAAACATATTTCATATAACAACACCATCATTGATTGTAGCTTTCTCCAATATGATTGTAATCCCAGATCTTATGTAGAACCCTTCGTCCGCTCGATCGCCTTCCTCGACACCCTATCAGGGTTCCAACCCATAGTCAAACAGGGTTTGATGACAATTATAGGCCCAACTGCTAACTATAGAATTGTACTAAAAAAATGAAGAGTAAACTACAGCTTTGGTCCCTGTGTTTTCATACTATTAACAGTTTTAGTCCCATCTTAACAGTTTTCGTCCCTGTGTTTTTATTTTTCCAACAGAAATGGTCCCTAGCACTAACTTCATCTAATTTTCCGTTAAGTCTCTCACATGCGCCTCGCACCAAAGGGGTAAAAATGTTATTTATCCCCCTCTTTTTTCTAAGTCGTCATGTAGGTTAACATTTGTATACAGTCGTATGTCAAAAAAATTGAGAGAAATGACATTTTTACTCTGTATGTGAGAGAGACTTAACGAAAAATTGGATGGAGTTAGTGTTCAGGACCATTTCTGTTAGAAAATAAAAACACAGGGACCAAAACTGTTAAGGTGGAACTAAAACTGTTAATAGTATCAAAACAAATGGACCAAAACTGCAGTTTACTAAAAAATGAAAGGTGGCTTACATCTTTGTTCATGATCATCACATCACTTCCAATCTTTGCATTCTTGTCTATAATGCAGTTTCTGCAACAAAAAAGCCGCCACGTTAAAGACGGCAAACGGTTCTTAAGGTTTTCCAGTTCGGCGTTTCTTTACCTGATTTTCGTGTTACTTCCGACCCCAATTGGGACCTTTCCGTTAGCCAGCAAAGATGCGATCTCGGATTCTGTTTGATAATAATCTGCCCCCATCATTAGTGTGTCCTGTTAAGTGTTAGTCAAGAAAATGTTTGTTCTGTTCAGAGATTGGATTGCAATTGATAACTATGTCGATAATGTATATATGAAAAAGCTCGTTATTGATCACCTTGAGCTCGACCCCTGAGTCTATCCGTGAGCGTTCACCCACTATCGAGTGTTCGATGCTACATTCTCTCAAGAAACAACCGTGTGAAATGATTGCATTTTTTATCTGCATAAACAGACGAGTAAAAGTTAACTTTTTGCAACACTTAAAACATATAATTCTTGGGTTATTTCAACACCAGATAAACCGTTACAAAACACAAATCCTAATATGCGAAGACATAGTCAAAAGACTAGAAGGTTTGACTTTCGGGAATGACTTTACCTTGCATTTTTCAATCTTGGATGGTGGCAAGAACCTTGGAGAAGTGAAAAATGGAGTCTTTGGATCATAAAACTGAAACTTAGGTACCTTCAAAGTGACGTCAAACAAATTAAACGCCGTCAGTCACAACATCAATTTATTCATACACAACAAAAGAACACAAACATTTAACAAGCAAATCACCTCATCTGTAAGAGCCAAATTTGCATCATAAAAAGACTTGATCGTTCCAATGTCCTCCCAGTAATCTCTGAACAAATACGCCTGCCACAATCATCTTACATAAGAAAAAAGTCACAAAGAAAAAAAAATGGTTTATTTTCTTACTTGCACATTATGTTCTGTCACTGCAGCAGGAAGAATTTCGGATCCAAAATCATTAGATGTCGGGTATCTCCATCTTAAAAGCTTTAACAAAACATCTCTTTTGAACACATAAACACCCATTGATGCAATATATGGTGATTCTTCAGCGTCTTTTTTCGATAACCCAAGTAAAGTTGTATCAACTCGCTGCAAAAACAACACAAAAAATAAAGATAACGACTTTACAACCACAAGTGTTTTTTGTTTACACGACGTACGCTCACCATTTCCTGCAAATCGTCTCCCTTCGGTTTCTCAGCAAATTGGACGACTCTACCCTTGTTATCAAACTTTAACAGTCCAAAATCAGATGCCCGGCTGAAAGATACAACCACCCATTTCAGATTAGATAAAATGGATCATTAAAAAAAATCAGAGTATAAAGTTTAAGATTTATAGACCTTTCACCAACTGGCACACAAGAAACAGTGATATCAGCGTCTCTGTCAATGTGATTCTGTTTGTACATTTCAAAATGGCGGTGAAATTAAGTTAAAAATTTACTCTTTTTCACTTCATGATGCAAAAAAAAGAATATACATACCTGCAAAAGGTTTAGATAGTCCATACGGTAAAGATGATCACCGGATAAGATTAGTATATCCTCAATATCCTTGTTCTTGGCATCCTGCATTGACCAGAAAAAAAGTCAACACGAAGAAACATTGAATATGTGCATTGAATTGATGCTTCTTTGAGGGTGTAATCAAACAATAAATGAACGCACAAACGGACCTCAAAAACCCATGTGAATTGCCTCACGGCATCTGCTGTTCCTTGGAACCAATTCATTCCCGTCTCGCCAGGTGTTTGAGTAGCAGCCAACACCTATAAAAATCAAATCTTTCTTTGAAAACTTCTCAGAAAGTACAATAAATTCATAAAATCTATACCATTTTGACACTTGATATTCGTGAAAACTAGAACATACCTCCACGAAACCATCCCCGAAATTCACACCGTTGCCAAAATAAGTTCGGGAAATGTGACGATTAAGTGAAGCAGAATTGAACTGAGTCAGAACAAAGATCTTGTTTATGGTGCTATTAATACAATTGCTCATTGGGATGTCTATAAGTCTATAACATCCTCCTACAGGTACCTGTACAACACATACCATCAAAATCACAAACAAGAAAGAAAAACATATACATACCCTCATAAACATACCCTAAAAGCACTTGCAGCATAATATAACAAAAAGATATGAATCGATAATGATGTATGCTTACAGCGGGAGTAGCGGTTTTGCTTGTAAGAGGGAAGAGATGAGTTCCCGCACCACCACCGAGTATTATCGCCGCCACATTCTTTGGATTAATTCTTCTTCTATCAAAACTTGGTGATGTAAGTGTCTACAATTTGAACAATATGCATATGAATTAAACTCAAATCCCAAATATCAAAATCAGCAAATCTTGCACTAAGTTTTCTATGATCAAAAACCAAAAATTATTCTTTTTTCTTAACAAACATCATCAAACAACTATAACTGAATCATCACAAGGGTAAAAAATCTTGATAACTTGATCACAATCACCTCTACCAATCATCACAATAAATTCAAAATAAAATTAAAACAAAAAAATAATATGAACAATCTTTCCCTCCTAATAAAAAGTAAAAATTTCAACAAATTAATAAACAAATCACCACAAGGGTAAAAAATCTTGATAAACTGATCACAATCACCTCTACCAACCATCACAATAAATTCAAATACAAATAAATTATAAAAACAAAACCAAAATAGTATGATCTATGTTTCCCTCTACATAAACAGTTAAAATTTCAAGAAAATAATAAAGAAATAGTAAAATGATACCTCAACCAAAGTTTCTTTGCCACTATCTGATGTGATGACAGAAAAAGCAACCCCAGGTTTTATAATCTTCCTAATCTGCTTCTGAAAACCCAACCTTTTCTGGACATGATTAACCCAAACGGTGCCGTTTAAGCTCTTGTTCCCTTTCAAAAACCCTTCATCCCCATTTCTTAAACCCACATCACCCCTGTTTAACTTTGGCAAATGGGTACCATTTTTTATCATAGAACAACAATAACCCATCTTCAAAACACAAACTTTTTCAAACCCCACAAGATATTACAATGATCAGAGTTAACTGAAACCCTAATTGCCAAAAAAGTTAAAAACCCCTGGTTATAAAAATTTATCAGGTACAGCCAATAATCTGAGTAACCAAGTAAAGTATAGATGACATAAAGATATTAATTGTTACTCATAACCAAAGCTACCTCTTGGGTTTTAAAAAAAATTAAAAATTGTTATTGAATGGGGTCAAATTGAAGTTTCCAAGAAAACTTTTGCACGAATCTTGAACAGGGGATCTTGAAAACTATGAGATTATTGCATAAAATTGTTCAAAACTGAAGATTTGATGATCCCAGATGGAAAAAGATTGAAACTTTAAAGATGTGATTCAAGATTTGTGGGAAATGCGTGAAAATGGTGTTTAAAGATTTATTGTCCTGTGACTGTGAGTGTGAGTGTGAGCTCTATCACGAGAAAGCTGGTGTGGCTTTGCAGGGGTACTGTCTGCAAATGTATGTATGTATACATAAGTCGGTAAATGCTCACCGTTGAAATTTTAAAATTTTTTTCAAAAATATTTCTAATTTAGGAGCTCTTTTTTAAGTCTGAATTATTAAGTGTTGAATGGTTAAGAGGTCTGAACCATTAAAAAGAGCTATCAATGAGAGAGATATTTGGGTAAAACTTCAGATAATGGTAAGTTTGATACATGCTCCATTCAGTTCCATTCAGCATCTCTCTATCTATTAACCATTCAGCATTTAACTGAAACATTCAGAGCCTCTTTTTTTATGAAACAAATGCTCTGAAAGCTAAATATGAATGATTAAGCACTGAACTGAACTATTAAAAGGTGAAACAAACAGCCCCTTATATCATTTCAACAAAAGTGTTTTGGTGACGACATATATATCAGGTAAGATCTGATGTAATCGTAAGGTTTGAAGAGGGTAAGATGAGAAGGATAACTTTTATATCACTTCAAAAATATTTCTAGTAATCTTTTTCGAAAAATGTAATGCATACAATACATAGGTTAAACTATTAGTCATAAAAGATAACAAAAACGGATACATTAGAGAAATTCCATAAGACCATAAGTAAACAAGAGATGGCTACAATAGAGGCATTCAAACTGACTAAAGGCATGCTATACATGTACAGGTATGATTAACAACTACCACCAAGACGTTTAGATTAAAATGTTTACTTGGGGATAAACACACATATGACTAGTGGCATCCTAACTCGTAAGTGTTTTTCAACCCTAGATACAAGGCTTTAGGTATAAAAAAACTACATCACTAAAGATCTCTTACTTTTATCATCTGTCTCCAATTAGGTATATAATTTTTATACCGTCTAATTAAGAAGGTCGGCGCTTGGCACCTTCCTTCTACGTGAACAATTCCATTTTTCCAAATTTGACCTCCATTCTTTTAAGTAATGACATTTTGACCACTCAACTCAACCTTGACATATTTACGTCTTTTAAACTTTGTCTTATAATCAGTTTGACTCATGATGACCTAGCTAGTTTACAAATGTAACTAACCCCACTACTATACTTTGACATATTTACTACTTTGATCTCCGGATTTGACATACATATCTAGTGGCAGACATATAGAGAGTTGAGCCGTAGCCCGGGCTACGGCTCAACTTTTTAGGCGTAACGGGGCTACGGCTCAACTTTTTACGCGTAACGTAAAATCTAATGTTTTTTCCCGTTTTATGTTTAGCATACATCTGAACACTTAAACGGACATGTCTGAACAATAAAAACATATTTTTAATGGCAATTTTTAAAAAGAAGTGTTAAGAAAATGATGATATTGGTTAAAATGGTCCAAATATTGTTAATAGTTTTCAGGAAAATATTGATAAAACTCCGAATATTGCTAATAATATATAGGAAAATGATGTTTTGTATGAGTGTATGACAAAAAAAACTTTTTGTACGAGTGTACACAAAAAATTAACCAAGTGTAGGGCAAATTTTTTTTGGAGGATACCCTTGATATAATGGGTTGACTCCACCACTGTACATATCATTTTGACTTATAAGTTTGGAATATCTCCTTTTTTATATGACATATTACGATTTTATACCGTAACGTACGAGATATAAAACTTTTTTTTATCAACACATATAATCAAATCACGTAAATAGATTACCACATCGCGCGAAACTAATATAAAATCTAGTTGTAACATATATTTGAATGATAAAAAATAATCAGTTACATCAGGACAACGTGGTAAACTTTAGTTAAATACAATAAAAGTGCAAGTACTTCTTTGTGAAAGTAATACAAAAATGGAAATATCTTTACGTTAATATGTTATCAATGTAAAACGTGTAGTACTTTTGTGCCAAGTGGCATAATGACGATCATACGACGCAAAGGTATTATAGTTTGGCTTGGTTTGAGAAAAAATGACTCGTACGTGTATAAATTAATATTGGGTTTCATTTATTAAAATATTTTGATTCGATCAAATTGATAAAGTTGAAAAGAAAATATGTATCAACGACTGTTTTGATAATATGTTTAGCTAACTTGATTTTTCTAGTGATTTTCTCATATATAAATTGTGATATAGTATAACAACGTTGACAAAAAGTTTTCAAGATGTTGATGCCTCAAAACACTTTGTAAATTGTAACATTCATAAAAACATAATAAACTGAAACATAGTTATAATGTGTTTGTTACACCTTTAGTTTGGTCGAGTGTCACATGTTGTGTTGTTAAAACCATCAATAAAAATACCTAAAAAATTGTTTGAAATAAATATGCATATAAATTTCAATGCAAAAATGCATATGTACACATCATAGTGTAATCATTGTCACTGTAACTGTAACATGTTACATACTTAATTTCTAGAGGCTAGTGGGAACTGTGGACTTTGGTTGTGTCCACACAATTTAAGGCTCCACCAACGTTCATTCTCTTTATATTTCTCGGATATTTTATTGTAAATTTATCATTTTATTTTATAAAAATATCATACATGCATAGACACATTCAAACATTCCGCTTTCGAAATGTGAACAATATATTATTCAACAATTAAAAATCAAACTCTACTGTAATTGATAATGATATGTAACAAAATAATGATAAAAGCTAGTCAGGATGTTACTAATGATTGATATGCATGAAAGTGATTATTATAATGGTAAAATAAGACGTATTGTTAGAAAATAACTTGATAGAGTATTCTAATTAGAGCATAATAGTATAATACTAAATTAGACAACAAAAAATCTATTATGTATGAATGTACAATAGTTTTTTTTTTGCATTATTGTATTAACGTAAGTCAAATAATGAAAATTAGGGGATACGTTAATATTGTAGGCTAGCTCCGTAACTCACTAGTTAAATTTTGGCTACGTGTAGGAAGTTTAAAAACCCTTAGGGGGAGGAGTGGCTCACGAGCACAACTCCTTAATTGTCTAACAAGCTTGGCAAACGAGATTGAGAACGTGGTTGGACGCTCGTGAACGAAGAACATGAACTAAACGTTGTGAAATTTTGTTCCTTGTTGGGAACCTTGGGTGGACCATTCTCACCCTAAAAAGGTGCAAGGAGGTGAGAATGAGTGACTGAGTGTAGTAGCATGATATATTTTAATTGGTTAAAAAAATTCATTGTGGGAACCACTCACTCCTCCCTTATAGCCCGATTCATTTGCTCTAGGTTGAATATGGATTTTAGTACCTTACGTCTAGATGTACGTTTTTAACGTCTAGATGTACGTTTTTAACCGATGGTTACAAATCTTATGTTCCAAACAAGCAAGTACAAAGAAGTAAAGGTTGTACGTTATTGTGTTATGAACCTCATGCGTCATTATGTTTGGACATATTATCATGTTTGGATTTTAGCAGGTTAACTTTTGGTTGCAAATCACTAATCTTTTTCTTACTTGAAATGATGGGCACATGTTGTGGGACTAGAGCAACTATTATATGGAACAAAGAGTATATAAATGATAAATCTATGTTTGGTCACCAGCCTATTCGATCAAGAAAATTTCTTACATTGTATCAGAGTCTTCGTATGGATCTCTAACAAAAGAAATTTTTATAAAAACCATTCAAAAAAAAAAAAAGAGGAAAAATCTGCTTTAATTGTATAACTTTGTAAAGAAGGATACAAAACAACCTATGAAAAAAGTGAAAGATGGTAATAAACCTGAGTTAAATAAAGTGATAATGGTCCAGTGTTGTGCTGAACGGTTTGTCTAGTGTTGTGCTCAAATAGAGGGGCATAAACCGGTTTATGGGACAAATAAAATTACCTTTAAAACCTTTTTAAATCAAAACTATTTATTTCAAACTAGATTATATTTAGAAACCAACTTCTAAATAAGTACTATATTGATCAGGTTCAGATTTAATTTATTATTAATGTTTCTGTGAGTTTTAATCTATGTGTCCAGTTGGCGAGTGGGTGATTGGTGCACGTCGAAGCCTCAATAAAAAAAATTAATACTACGTGTTTTTAGGGATTGTTTGACAATTTTTGAATGATTAAGTACTAAATGGTTAAGAGGTCTGAATGGTTAAGAGCTAAACGGTTAAAATAACCTGTTTGGTTGGACTTCTAAATGAAATTTTAAAATTAACAAACAAATCCCAAAAGTTTCTTTCATTTATCTTGTTCCAAATTGATGTGGGAATCAAAACTTGGTTAGTTTATATATATGTAACCATTCATGACATATTAAATTATTATGTTTTGTTTTACTTTAGCATCTGCGTGTGTGCACGAGGGGTGCAAATTTGGTTCGAATTATTTCATCCAATGTGACGCCCTCACGACCTGCAGACACGAATGCAGCTCCAAAACCCCCGGGTTAATTCGTGCTAGGTTCGTTTTGTCCTCCTTCATTTCAATCAGCCTGAACAACAGCTTCGTCTTCGGTCATCGCCCCTGCCTTTGAACGCTTTAGAGGTGAATCCGTTCAGCGCTGCAACCAAACACTACAAAGCATCTGACAGATTCAGAGGTGAATTTGTTCAGAGCCCATTAAGAGCTAGGCTACCAAACAACCCCTTAGATAAGAACTGTCGAATCCATATGGAAGTAATTCGTATTGATTTAGGGTTGAATAGTACTTTCGCATTTGGATTTAGGGTTTTTGAAAGCTTTTGCTATTAATTTTTTTTTTAAAAGTGCCCAATTTTGAAGTGGGTACAAGGTTGGAGGCGAGGAACTTCAAATGTTTTTTTGACTTGTTTGTATGTTTAGGTTATATACTTAATTATATTTGATTTATTATGCGTTCAGTTTTAATTTGATGTGCATATAATTCTATGTGTTTTTGAAACCCACTTAATGTCGGGTTGTGGCGACATTATGGCAATTAGGCATGTGGTTTGTTTTAGATTTTTTGTGGTTTGTTTTTTTAAATGGGTTACAAATTAATTATGTCATGAATTATTTGGTTGTCACGTCAACGTGAAAAAACAAGGAAAGTTATATCGTCCGTTCAAATTTTTCACAATTAAAAGTAAGTGTCTTAAAGTTCATACATACAATAACATAGCAATAGATATAACTTTAAATACACCTCACCGTGAAATAAAATCCAATTTTAAAGGTTGCAGTTAAAACTAATAAAAACTTTGTAACAAGTAATTAATGTTATATGACAGTTACGATATAATGACAGTGCAAATAGTTTTTTATATTATATCATATTAATATTTTTATTTTTATATATACTAACATATTAGTCCTGTAAGTTTATCAATTTTATAATTTGACCTCCCAATTTGATTCTGATATAATACAACTTTGTTCAACTTTGATTTATTACAACTTTGACCCACTACTTTAATTTGTCATATTTACGACTTAGATCCTCCGGTTTTGATTTGGTTATCGTTTTGACCTATAGTTTTTTTATATTTCTTCTTCTTCTTTTAATATATGACACATATTAATTATGGCTTTGTACCGTGACGTACTAGACATGGAACTTTTTTTATCAAAGTATTTGACGAAGTCACATACGTGAGACCAGACTATGTGACCCTATTTTACTTTGACATATTTATGACTTGAGTCCTTCGGTTTTGACTTGGTTAGCGTTTTGACATCAATCTTTTGATATTTCTTCATATTTTAATATGTGACACATTACAGCTTTGTACCATGACGTACGAGCCATGAAAATTTTTCTTATCAACGTGTTTGACGAATTCACATACATGAGACCATAACACGTGACTCGCCCGCTGCATCACGCAGCCTGGTCTTAAATCTAGTTATATGTAAAATAGAAGTGTATTGAATAGAATACTTTATATATCGTAAGTTTAGCACATTTGTTAGTTTCTTTTACAGTTTAACCCTCATGTTAAGATTGTTGTTGTTTGGTGGAATTTTATGTATTGTAAGTTTAGTCATAAATGTTAGGCTTCTTTTGCATTTTACCCCTTATGCTTTTAGTCTTGACTTTATTTACATGCGGTTGTTGTTGTTTGGTGTACGTAATAATTTTTTTTATTGTTTTGTATATTAGAGTTGTTTTGTAGTTCGTGTGGTTATTAATATTGTTGTTGTTGTTGTTATTGAGGTTCCCGGATAGGCTCAATTTTACGCTCTCCTTTTTGTTTTAGTGATTTACACGTGTCTTTTGTTGTATATATGTTTTTGTTTAAAATATGTTCTCCTTATTTGTTTTTACGCATTTTTTCATTTGTAACTAATATAAGTCAGCCTCTGTTGTATATACACTTCTTGAGTAACGAGCAAGAGATTATCTCCACCTAGCATATATAACAACCGGGAACGAACAAACAAATATTACAAACAAAAATCTTGGTTACTCAGCAGCTAGCACTATCCATGATGGGATGCCTAAAATCACCTAAACTATTTGCCATATTGCTAATGTCATCTACCATCCAAATACACTCACACACACATGCATGCATGCTGCATATATATAATTGGCCGGGACCATACATGCACCTAATTTTAATCATGTTTTTCAGTTTTCACACATTAACCAAAATATATATCCAAATTCTCATAAGCATTTAAAAAGATGATATGATTCATAAAAAACATATTTTTATTTCATAAATAAAAAGCATAGTAGAAAATGCACAAACTAATTACACAATCATAAGATGACAAATTTATGTTAAATAGCACCTGGTGCAAATTGCCCACTAGCTATATTAGTTAGTAAGACGATCTCATCGTCTCCTAGAAATTAAAGAAGTGGTTCATATATGCACTCGTTCGATCTAGTACGTGGGAATATGGTGTTTATGGAGATTGAGGAACCGGGCAACGTCTAGTAAACAAAGGCGCACCTTCTATAAACGCAATGCACGAGGAAAATCTAGGTTTGTTGTTTTTTGAAGTTTATTTTTTATTATCCTAATGTTATATCGGTTTTTCTATAGCAACTACGTTGTAGGTTTTGTGTTTCTTAAAATTTTTGCCTTTTAAAAAATTTTTTAGAGGTCATCTTGGCTCTATGTCAAGAAATCAAAGAGTTCAAATCCTGTAAAGTATAAGTATGATCAGTATTTATAACTTATTACGTCGTAAATTAACATGACATGTTACGTTAAAGATAATATCATTTTAGTTGTATTTATGTTACAACTTACAACTTTGTATCCTTTTTGTGTAGAGTAAGTAATGTATATATATTGAGTAAAACGGTAGCCATATGCAATCAATACAATTTGCTTTTATATTTCTAATTTTCTATCGATGTCATATAACCCAAAATTTTCCTTATATATATTGCGTCTTTTTAAGTGAATTAAGCACATTTTTTTTAAATGTTCAAATTTCTTTCTTAAATAACTCAAAATTTTCACTATATATTGCTTCTTTTTAAGTTAAGCACATTTTTTTTAAAATGTTCAAATTTATTTCTTATATAACTCAAAATTTTCCTCATATAACTCAAAATTTTTCTTAATGTAAGGCTTTTAGTGGTATTTGAAATCACAAGTTTCGTCTCTTGATTTTTTAAGTTTATAACTTTGGTTCCTCTACATATTTTTAACTTTCATCATTGTCTTTGACCTAATTAACACTTTAACCTATAACTTTGGATGCTTATACTTTAGTAAAAAAACTTTTCTTTATCAACGTCTGTTACTTAGTGGCAAAATGGGACATCACTGCCTTTGTCGCTGCTAAAGACTTTTCTTTAAGATCACGTGGCCCTGTAATGTAAGTAGTTATATTTCTATAAAAGAATTATGATTTTTGGGCAATTGCACCCGTTTAATATCTCGTATCCGAGATAAAACACAGTCCAAGTCATCCAATTTGTGATTGAAATTTTCACATCGATCTACAAACAATGCATGTATGTTTTTTACTCTTTGCATGTTTGGTTCTACAGTTCTACTAATGATTTTTACTTTTGGCAGGTTGGTTTAAAAGGTGAAACCTTAATTAAGTATGTCTCCGGCCATACGCACACTTGATGGAAGTTTCTCTGTTGAGTGGCTACAAGGATCCTTTGTGGCTCAAAAACAAGTGTTTCGGATTAATGCTTATTTAACCAGATTATCTACTTATTGGGTTCAAACTGATTGTTCATTGATACACAACACATGAGGTACGTGAAATAAGTTGATTATCTACTTATGACACGTATTGTATTAAACATGGTGAAACTCTTCTAAACTATATTCATAAGCAATAAAACCTCTTAGATAGCGTACCAGTACCTATACACCAATGTAACCAATTCAAATCTCTAAGGCCCAACAAAAAAGCCCAAAAAAAACCCAATAAAGCCCAACAAGGCCCAAAACTTTCACTACCTTAGGCAGGCGCACGAATCGGTTTTTTAATTTTTTAAAGAATTGGTTCCGTTCTAGAACTTTTCTGGTTCTTGGTAGCCGTAAAGGAACCGGTTCTTACAAGAGCCGGTTGGGTTTTATAACCAGTTTTTGGTGTAAAAACTAGAACCTAGCTATGTAACCGGTTCCAGTTCTTAAAACCGGATTTTTCAAAGAGATGGACATGAACGCTAGAATGCTACAAATCTTCACTTTACATTGGGCTTTCATTTAAAGTATATAGTCATAAGTTTATTATATTATATTTTAGACTAAATAAGTAGTAATATTAAAAAAGTTAATATTACAAGATATATAACGCTTAAACCATTAATAAGTAACAACGCTAAAGCATACCGGTTTTTCAGGAACCGGTTCTTTCAAGAACCGGATATTCCAAGAACTGGTTTTTTCTAAGAACCGGTTTTTTGTAGGAACCGGTTCCAGTCAGGGGCGGACCTATGTGGTGGTCAAGGGGGTCGACCGCCCCCCATGAATGTTTAGTTTCCTTTAGTATATATATCATCAAACGATGACCTGACCCCCAAGAAATTTTGACTCTGACCCCCATGAAATGAATAGAAGACTATTGTTGTGCTCCGATATGTGTTCACGTAATCGCGTCATCGGAGTTGTAGGTGGAAGGAGTTGCAGGTTGTGAAGAAATGTGGAGTGGGTGAGGAAAGAAGAAAGAAGAAGAAGTAAAATTTGTAAAAATGAGATATAAAAATAAATCATGTGGTCAAAAAGTTAAAAAGCTAGTTGTTCAAAAAAGCATTTTTGTACGGCTAGTTGGTCAATTTTAATAGGATTAGTTTTAATTTTCTATAGCTTAATATAATTATTTAACTTTAGGTATTTATATTTCATCTCATTCTATGTTTGGTTTCTTTTCCTTAGAACATATTAATCAAGATATATGTCTAATTAAACAATACTTTTCATTAAATGTTTTGGTTGGTGCTAATATAATTATACTTGGAGTATTTGGTCATAAGTTCAAACCTTTACAACCCTTTACAACTTAAGTTGTAGTAATTTATTTTGATTTAACAATATATTCAATCCTATACATAATTGCACTTGTTAAAAAAATTTAAACATTAATGTTTTCCAGTTAAAAACTTATTGATAAAATGCACGATGAAGTATATCAGGTTTAGTTTTTCTAACAAAAATTTAATTATTTTTCTTACAAATAAACTTTGTGATTTATATGGGTTAAATTGTTTTTGACATTGTTTAAAATTAACCTAAAACAAATACTAAGTTGAATTTGTGCTGATCGACCAATGAAAGCAAGACGCCTAGAACTTCTCGCCTCAAGCTTCTGCTAAATTGTTTAAGTGTTAGCCCGACCCGACCCGATCCGAATTGTCTTATACCGGACCGAGTAAAAAATATTAAGCAACAAAAGCGTCTCATAAAAATTTTCGACCCCCATTAAAAATTTTCCTGAGTTCGCCACTGGTTCCAGTTCTTTTGGAACCTAGAATTTGGAAAAAATAATAAAACATATTCAGAACCTACGATTAGCTAATTTCGATTTGGTTATTGTAGAATCGATTTACCTCTAATTAACCTTAGCTTGAAGTTGAAATATGAACTATGAACAAGTATAATGATTTTTTGACCATAAAATAAATATCTTAAATATTGACTTTTTAAGATCTTAAAATCAAACTTAAACACGCCACAAAACCTAATGAAGTTTCCATGCATTATCCGAATATCATACAATTCTAATTAATTAATTGCCTTCCACACAAGTAATTGACTTGTTCAAACATCCTATCCTAAACATATATATAAATTGCAACCATATGCAAAGTAACAAACGTACTTAAACTATGGCTCGGCTGTTTAACCTTAATAACAATGGTGAAGGAGGAGGACTTATTGAGTTTGACAAGTCACATATTGTATTCATGTTGTGCATGATTGTTGTGTCTATGTCTGTTTTGTCTATGGTCATCTTTGCGTGTGGTGACTCAAGTGATCATGATTCGCGTAAGAAACATCGTCACCATGGTCATACTTCAGGCGGCTTTTTTGCTAGTAGCGATGGAGGAGGCGGAGGTGGTGGTGGAGGCGGTGGTTGCGGAGGAGGTGGTGGTGGTTGTTAGTTATAGAGAAGAAAGTGACAATGGTTTGTAATAAATTATCTTATGTAATTAATTATAGGGTATATATCTAGTTTCATCCTAAAAATAATGCCACTTTGTTCATGTATGATCTAAAGTGGACTCAAGGTTTTGTGGAATTTGAATGTGAAAACTAGGAAGAACATAGATTATCATTTTATATTTTTGAACAAATTTGTTGTATATTTAATCACATGCCATATATATTTTAAGTTTTTTCTTTGTTAAAAATTATCAAGTTTATATGTATAAGAATAATATATCATTTGTTTCAAGAAAGAAAATTTTGTTTGACCCGACTCAAATCAAATCGTCCAACCCGAAACATAATGATAAGAAAAAAATATTATAGACTTATGATTTCAGCCCCCGAGCTATAAAAGTTCAGGATCCGTCACTACATGTAAACTAGCTAATCGATCGAATGGAGAAAAACAAAAGTATGTGACGGAAATAAAACATCAATGCAAATAAAGTTATGTAAGTTACTATTACATGATATCATGCATCCAGAAATTTCTTAAAGTACGTAGTTATTAGCGCGCATCAATGATCTATAATGAAGTTGTGTAATGGTTAATGCCCCTTACTCAATATTAAAAAGTGATGTAATGGTTGATACAAAGTACAAACTATCGATCATTTAATCTCCTAAATTCATAAGCTAGCAACGAACACAAACCAGTATATAAGTGAAGAATTGAAACTTAGATACCAATCGCAAAATATATATATAGCATAAAAATGTGAACAACATTTAAAAGCCAAGTAATTGATTGATGATTCTTTTTCACAAGACATTTATCATATATATTAATTATTAGGTTTAATACCCGTGTGTTACACACGGGTTAAATAGTAATATTTATAAAGAAATTGTAATCATTATATTTAACAATTTGTAAATATATAACATTTAAGAAGTTGGCTCTCCATCAACTTGCATGGTGAAAAATTTAGCTAAATTTTTACCTCCCAAACTTCCTATTATAGAAAAAAAAATCCCTCCAAAAATTGCCCCCTAAAAGTTTGATTTATTAGATAGATTAAGTCGATCTCCTATTTCGATCAGTTTCACAAATCATTTATCATATTAATTATTAGATGCTTCTGATAATATATCTACTTATTCTAATAATTTACCAACTATTATAAATCATATCCTTTATTGTAACATATGATTTTTTATAGAGTTAATTACATAAATGGGGCCTATGGTTTATCAAAAATAACAAGTTTGGGTACTAAGATATTTTTGTTGCAAGTTTGGGTATTGGTGTTTTAAATTGTAACGAGTTTGGGTACTAACACTAACAAACGTTAGTTGTTCTGTTAACTTCAAGGGCTTTTTCAATATTTTCATATTAGAAGGGCTATTTATGAAATTTATTATTTGTAATTTACATAAAACATTATAAGATACAAATATAAAAAATAAAATATTCATTTTCTTACCATGTATATATTTCCTACATGATGAAGTGGGTGCCGAGTGGTGAGGGAAATAATGCGGGATTGACAATGATGAAGTGGTCTCTATATAATATAATTCTTAATAGCTTCTCGTCTAATTAAGTTACTTATGTCAAAAAGTTGTGAAAAAATATAAGGTGGTACTAACCGATGTCTTATGAATATATTGGTGGTGCTACCTAGTGGTTCGGAAAAAAATCATGGAAAAATGAGTGTTTTGTTTTAAATTTTTATCGTATAATATTTCATGTAAATTACAAAACAAGTTCATCAATCACAAATTAATTACATAAATAGCCCTTCTTATGTGAAAACATTAAAATGCCATTGAAGTTAACTATAAAACTAACATTTGTTAGTGTTAATACCCAAACTTGTTACAAATTAAAAGACCAATACCCAATCTTGTAACAAAAAAAACTTAGTACCCAAACTTGTTACTTTGTGTAAACCACAGGCATCATTTGTGTAATTAACTCTTTTTTATATGAATATATTTATAAATATTCAAATCGATTTAATAAGAGATATGTTAAAAATAAATTTGATATGTAAATTGATTTAAAACCTATAAAACAAAAATCCGTATAATACACGGGTATTAATCTAGTAGCTTATCAAACAACACTCAACTTTATTTATGTATTATAACATATTACAAGTCACACCACATGCAGACAACAATCACTCCCAACACGTACAAGGATATAAATATTACATAAAGGAAATTAATTAAACACTTATATATCCACTACGATCACAACATCTAAAACACAATTTATTCGTACCATATCCAAATCTATCACACATTATTGCATTATATTATATTATATATATATATATATATATATATAAAGACCCATAAACCTTTTGTAACCATTTGCATCATCTTAATTCGTTCATCAGTTGATGTTGTAACATATATTCAACATGTAAAGTAGCAAAAGCAGGCAAACCCTATTCCCTGACTGTGACAAGCTGTCACACCCTCAATTTTCCACAAACGGGGTATCCGTTCGGCGTGTGACATACCAGGATCTCAAGCCATTAGTTACAGTTAACACTGACTCAATGTTTAATGAAATGTTTAATATTGTGAATAAACCAAAATCCAAAGTTTAAATGTTAAAACCAACTTTTAGCGGAAGCATAAATAAATCCAGTACACAAAATCCCGCGCAAAAAATAATAAACCAAGTCAATAAAATAAGTATTAAATGTAGTTTTTGAAACAGTCCAAAGGACGACCCAGTGCATGCATGTCCTACTCGTGCACGTGCTCCTTAATTACCTGAGAAAACATACTAAAATGGTCAACACATAATGTTGGTGAGTTCAATGAGAATTGTACATAAATAAGAAGTACCGTTTATAACCAAAATAAACAAAATCCATTTTATTAGGCGGTTTGCAAGACCGTATGCTTATTGCTTGTCAACACGTCGAGATGAAAGCTAAACGTTACTTTTGCCTTGTCGCCATCTAACCAGGATGACCCATAACCATTAAGGACAATCTGCACCACATGACGCCCAGTCAAGGGTGGGGTGCCGTCGCAACCCGGTAGTACTACTCAAATTTCCCCGCTATCATATATTAATCAATCTCGAACTTTTATAAGGACTTGAATGTGGTTCCAATTCGTGTAAAGCACTATAAGCCCTAATAAAACCCTGCCCGCAGGCATTTATACTTTTACCAAACCTGCCCGTAGGCATTTATACTTTTACCGAAACCTGCCCGTAAGCATTTATACTTTTACCGAAACCTGCCCGTAGGCATTTATACTTTTACCGAAACCTGCCCGTAGGCCCTACCCGAAGGTATAAAATGCAACCTTAGTTGGCCCCGCCCGAAGGCATAAAGTTTTGCCCGAAGGCATAAAAATTCAGTCCGCCCGAAGGCGCTGTAAAATAGTTTGCCCGAAGGCTCATTAAAAACATTTGTATGTTTTCTCCCCGAAAAAGATTTAAAAGCGGGCAAAGAACTCACCTTTGAAGCGCACAGCAATTTAACAGCATGAATGCAACAGAGAACTTAGATCGCTCTACGACCTGCTTAATATTTATTCTAGCTATTAGCTATGAGCTTGTGTGTATATATATACAACATAAACGTACACATCTATGTAATTACATACACGGCACCATGTACACCTTATTTGCTTATTATCACAGCATGCAATTTCATACATACCCTTACAATTTATTTACTAGCACATTCAACCAATTGATACATTTAGGCTCACCTTTACATCAACTGCGTTACATATACAAATCACGTATTGTCTTGCTATCATACATACACCCTATCATGCTGCAGTTTACAAACATATACACACTGTTGATTCTTGTTTTCTACGCACCTACATACATACACATAAAAATCACATCCATAGGAATCATATGTACATACATATACACACCTCATTCATACCGTTTCTATTATGAAGCTGCTATACACGTCTACACGCCTCCTACATCCATACATACAACGTCGCATACATATACATCCATCCATACAACTTATACTTCAATTATTTACCTACATACATACTGGTCCATACACATTACTTGCTGCTACACACACATATACATGCTGATCACTTCATACATGCGTTCATATAGTCATAACAGATCCTGATATTATTCTCGCCTATATAACCATTCACATTTTCATATGTTCACTCACTGTAGTTACAGCTATACATATAGATCGTATACATTCATACATAGCACATGTTCATATTAACACCTCTGTTATATACAAACCATCGTACACATACATATATATATATAAATATATCGCATGCTGCCTCATATACATACATCACACACCTGCACTTTAACAAATATATACACATACAATTGCATACTCACCTGCTGTTTTCATATATATATATATACATTCCTATTGACTATGTATACATACCTTCGAAAATCAATATTCATATAGCACATGTAATCCGTATATACAACGCATCAAATCAACAACGCATACGAACCAATTAAAACTCGAAACACGATCGAACAATGAAACCGTAGTGCGATATATATGGCGAAAATACACGATAATCACATACCGATAATCGAACGGGATGAACGGGACGATTTTTAGACTGTCCCTAATGATGAACGTGGCCCGGTGACGCCAGAAAGACGCTCGGAGATGGCTGTTGCTACGGCGGTGTGCGGTGTTGCGGTTGCTGCCGGCGGCGATACACAGCGAGGACGATCGAAATAAAATAACGGAGTTGACAGTGAGCGCCTGCTGCTCGATTCAAGGAAAACGATGGTGATGAAGGCTGGTGGTTGCGGCCGAGATTAGGGTTACGATTTGAGGATGTGTGTGTGCGTGATGGAGAAGACGGGTAATGGACGGGGGGTTTGGGTTTTAATAAAATCAACTTTAACTAAATTGCAATTTGGTCCCCAAAAATTATAAAGTTATTTAATTAACTTCCAAGGTAACAAACTAACTTCCATTGTTTACAAAACGACCCCTAACTTAACAAAACAAAACAAAAATTAACGGAATGATTAAAGAATAGTTAATAGTGTTGACCTGGATTTACGGGTTGTCACATCATCCCCTTGTTAGAAGAATTTTCGTCCCGAAAATTACGCCGTGTCATTGATTGTCTTCAACGAAATGGAATCAAAAAGAAAGAGGGAAAGAAAATTTTCAGGTTGTCACATCATCCCTTTGTTAAAAGAATTTTCGTCCCGAAAATTTAATCGTTAGCATTAGCGTGTCGCATTGACGTTTTTAATAGTTAATGATGTCCGTACATTATTTGATCTTATGCGTTCTTATGTGAACTTCGGTTCACTCTTTGAATTTCAAAGAACTTAAATAAGTAGAATCTTACTTTGTTTAAGTATTTTGGATTCTCGGTTCACCTATTCAATTAGTCCCTTAAAGAAAAGTAAGTAATCGTTGGTCGCTTTAAAGATGCTAAGCAGCATGGCGAGTTTCTCTCTTGGAGGTACTCCATTTTGTGGGGACACGAGAGATATTGGACCAATCCTTGGAAGGATTTCAAATGGTTCAAATGTTTCAAGATATTTAGATCAACGAGCCTGAAGTGGTGTTAAAATAAAGTATTATTGTTACATGAGTTGTTCCAAATCATTTAGAGCACAATGGGTTTCCACATTTATGGATATCTGAGTGTTACGGTTAGAAGTGTGCGCCGGGGGGGGGGGGGGTCTGAGTGTTACGCCTAGCATTTTCTCATAGAGGAAGTTTTCAAGAATCTTATCTTTCTATTCGAATAGCAGATTAGTTCAATCGTGTAGGTCTTTTAAGATGATCTAACAAAATTCCTTTTAAAATACGGGTTTTAGCTTACACATGGGTTAGATAAGTGTTCAAACAATAAAATGTTAGCAAGAATTTGATATCAACCTTCATTGAGTGATAGCGTTTGAATTCCTCATTAGGGTGTTTAAAAGATTATGAGAGATAATAGTTCGGTTAAGGCTTAGAATTTAACAGATCAGATGAGGTCGTCTTGTTATTTCATTACTTGGATTGTGTAGCTTAACTAATTTCTTTAACGGACAGTTTTCCCCTATTAGGATTTTCATGGTTTGGAATGATTAGGTGATAATTTCTTACATTGCGCTTTAAATAGTTTTGATCAAGGCCGTTAATTACATACAAGGTGGGTCCTCTTAAATTAACATAAGCTTTGAAAGAAAGATATTGCACGATTGGAGTGTCAAATGAAAATGAGAGCGTCAATTATTATATTTCTTAGCAGATACAATGTGTATTGGGATGAACGAAATAAGAGATCGTTTTTTTTTCTAAACTTTAATGGACGAGGCTCAAGCAGAACGCTATTTGGTATCAATTGTTTAATGTGGACTATACTATTCATCAAACGAATCCTTAGAGTCACATAACATATTCAATATTCGGAGTTATATACCCGCAGGAGGGGGGGTCAGTTATATAAAAAAAAATCACCTAGCTTTTCGTTATCACTGTGGGCAATGGATACCTAAAAGTTATAAGTGTCTGGATATATAACGAATTGTCATATGAATGATAGATAGAATAGGGTTGTTCTTAAAACAAAGTTCAAGGGTGATCGCTTTTAGGCTCGCAACATCGGTAGCACTTAAATTGTGTTACTGTTACGCAAATTAGTTGGTAGAGAAATTTGAATATATTTTCCGATGTTCTAAATATAGATAATGTTGATGAATTTACATGTCCTTGATGGATAAATAAAGTTTTAGATCCACAGCATGGTTTACAACAGTGGAGGTGCAAACAGTGATTGCAATACCATTAACGAGGAGTGATCATGAATGTA
The DNA here is from genome assembly GCA_030867185.1 of Tagetes erecta. NCBI lineage: Eukaryota > Viridiplantae > Streptophyta > Magnoliopsida > Asterales > Asteraceae > Tagetes > Tagetes erecta. The sequence goes on along the minus strand of CM061488.1, from coordinate 81,395,942 downwards.
AGGTATTATGTGGTTGGTTAATTCTAACAGGAAAGAGTTTTCCGAGTAAGTCGTACTTTTATAGCGCTCCTCCTAGTAACCTTTATTATTACAAGATTTGTTTAGTGCTCGATTGAGGAAACCATGTTATTAAGTTGTTATCGGCGTTGGGTAAGAGATCATAACACACTGACCAAAATTCAAGGCATCCCATTGTATCATGAGTTTGTGGCATTAGCATGGTAGAAGTTTATACTGGAAGGTGATATTATAATTGTTTACTACACATAGGTGTACTGTAAGATAGACTTGATACCAATATGTTACTTAGAGATGGATCTTTGTTTTCAGGTGAATCTGTATTGTTTGGTTCTTCACTTTTGGGTTTTGGTTCTAACCCACATGACAAGTTTTGCCAGGATTGTCGCGTACCTGTAAATTCACCATTACGTTGCGCACCCGTAATCGTCAATTTACCTTACACAATCACCCTAGTTTGTCTCCCATCATGGGCTTTAGTCTTAAGTTTCATCGTGCTTATTGTTTTATGCTTATTTATATGATAATTTATATCATTCCGAATATAGGATGTGTATGGTATTCTTATAATACTTGCGTATTTACAAATTGTAGGTTTTGTTTGTGTTAGTATTCAAAGACAATCTTTGTGTAGAACGAGAATACCATCAGTCTTCATCTTCACGAGGTGCCTTTTCGAGTCAATAGTGTTCACGAGAGCAACAAGCACCAATTTGATGAAATAAGATAAGTCTAACAATATGGAGAAAGTTCAAAAGTTTAATAAAGAATTTATCACCAACAATGCATCGGAGGGGGGGGGTAGCATATTCCTCGGATAAGGACGATTTAACCATTGTCTAACGGGTCAGCGATAACCTCCAGACGATGAGAAAGACGACGCTTCTCGGATCCCGAAAATGAATCCGTGATATGATGGGAATGAGAATCCAATTCAAGAATAGATATTAGGTCTACCGTTAAGCCATAATAAAAGAGTGTAAAGAAGACTTCATGAGGATATCAGTATAACGAATCACACATAAGGTAGCACGTATAGGAACACATATAAGCCTTATCTAATTTAACTAATGTGCAGTGTGAGTGTAACTAATGCGATGCCTAGTTATAGTCTAGATGCAAATGCTAGTTCCCTATAACTTATGGCTCTGATACCAATCTGTCACACCCTCAATTTTCCACAAACGGGGTATCCGTTCGGCGTGTGACATACCAGGATCTCAAGCCATTAGTTACAGTTAACACTGACTCAATGTTTAATGAAATGTTTAATATTGTGAATAAACCAAAATCCAAAGTTTAAATGTTAAAACCAACTTTTAGCGGAAGCATAAATAAATCCAGTACACAAAATCCCGCGCAAAAAATAATAAACCAAGTCAATAAAATAAGTATTAAATGTAGTTTTTGAAACAGTCCAAAGGACGACCCAGTGCATGCATGTCCTACTCGTGCACGTGCTCCTTAATTACCTGAGAAAACATACTAAAATGGTCAACACATAATGTTGGTGAGTTCAATGAGAATTGTACATAAATAAGAAGTACCGTTTATAACCAAAATAAACAAAATCCATTTTATTAGGCGGTTTGCAAGACCGTATGCTTATTGCTTGTCAACACGTCGAGATGAAAGCTAAACGTTACTTTTGCCTTGTCGCCATCTAACCAGGATGACCCATAACCATTAAGGACAATCTGCACCACATGACGCCCAGTCAAGGGTGGGGTGCCGTCGCAACCCGGTAGTACTACTCAAATTTCCCCGCTATCATATATTAATCAATCTCGAACTTTTATAAGGACTTGAATGTGGTTCCAATTCGTGTAAAGCACTATAAGCCCTAATAAAACCCTGCCCGCAGGCATTTATACTTTTACCAAACCTGCCCGTAGGCATTTATACTTTTACCGAAACCTGCCCGTAAGCATTTATACTTTTACCGAAACCTGCCCGTAGGCATTTATACTTTTACCGAAACCTGCCCGTAGGCCCTACCCGAAGGTATAAAATGCAACCTTAGTTGGCCCCGCCCGAAGGCATAAAGTTTTGCCCGAAGGCATAAAAATTCAGTCCGCCCGAAGGCGCTGTAAAATAGTTTGCCCGAAGGCTCATTAAAAACATTTGTATGTTTTCTCCCCGAAAAAGATTTAAAAGCGGGCAAAGAACTCACCTTTGAAGCGCACAGCAATTTAACAGCATGAATGCAACAGAGAACTTAGATCGCTCTACGACCTGCTTAATATTTATTCTAGCTATTAGCTATGAGCTTGTGTGTATATATATACAACATAAACGTACACATCTATGTAATTACATACACGGCACCATGTACACCTTATTTGCTTATTATCACAGCATGCAATTTCATACATACCCTTACAATTTATTTACTAGCACATTCAACCAATTGATACATTTAGGCTCACCTTTACATCAACTGCGTTACATATACAAATCACGTATTGTCTTGCTATCATACATACACCCTATCATGCTGCAGTTTACAAACATATACACACTGTTGATTCTTGTTTTCTACGCACCTACATACATACACATAAAAATCACATCCATAGGAATCATATGTACATACATATACACACCTCATTCATACCGTTTCTATTATGAAGCTGCTATACACGTCTACACGCCTCCTACATCCATACATACAACGTCGCATACATATACATCCATCCATACAACTTATACTTCAATTATTTACCTACATACATACTGGTCCATACACATTACTTGCTGCTACACACACATATACATGCTGATCACTTCATACATGCGTTCATATAGTCATAACAGATCCTGATATTATTCTCGCCTATATAACCATTCACATTTTCATATGTTCACTCACTGTAGTTACAGCTATACATATAGATCGTATACATTCATACATAGCACATGTTCATATTAACACCTCTGTTATATACAAACCATCGTACACATACATATATATATATAAATATATCGCATGCTGCCTCATATACATACATCACACACCTGCACTTTAACAAATATATACACATACAATTGCATACTCACCTGCTGTTTTCATATATATATATATACATTCCTATTGACTATGTATACATACCTTCGAAAATCAATATTCATATAGCACATGTAATCCGTATATACAACGCATCAAATCAACAACGCATACGAACCAATTAAAACTCGAAACACGATCGAACAATGAAACCGTAGTGCGATATATATGGCGAAAATACACGATAATCACATACCGATAATCGAACGGGATGAACGGGACGATTTTTAGACTGTCCCTAATGATGAACGTGGCCCGGTGACGCCAGAAAGACGCTCGGAGATGGCTGTTGCTACGGCGGTGTGCGGTGTTGCGGTTGCTGCCGGCGGCGATACACAGCGAGGACGATCGAAATAAAATAACGGAGTTGACAGTGAGCGCCTGCTGCTCGATTCAAGGAAAACGATGGTGATGAAGGCTGGTGGTTGCGGCCGAGATTAGGGTTACGATTTGAGGATGTGTGTGTGCGTGATGGAGAAGACGGGTAATGGACGGGGGGTTTGGGTTTTAATAAAATCAACTTTAACTAAATTGCAATTTGGTCCCCAAAAATTATAAAGTTATTTAATTAACTTCCAAGGTAACAAACTAACTTCCATTGTTTACAAAACGACCCCTAACTTAACAAAACAAAACAAAAATTAACGGAATGATTAAAGAATAGTTAATAGTGTTGACCTGGATTTACGGGTTGTCACACAAGCTCCATGAGCCGCGTTCTCCCAGTTCCGGCATTGTTCATCACACTTCTCTGAGTCCCCACAAAATCCCGACCATGTTTGGCTCGGCTCCTCGCATAAATTAGCTGTCTCTTCTTGCGACCTCACCATCGGACCTGCAATATATTAATTAATTACTTCCGGCCATGCATCAATGTATATATATACATAGATTAATTAATAACTGACATAATATATCACTAATTAAGTAAGTAGATTTTTGGTATGAGACTTTGAGCAAATATATTATGTGTAAGACATATTACATGTATGAAGTAAAGTGTATATTTTTTTACAAACCTGAATTAACAAGTAGAATCAAAACAAAAAGAATAAGAAAATGAGATGAATAAACTTTTATGTTTTTTGCCATTTTTGATTTGGTTGATTGGAAACATTGATATTAAGGGCGGGCATATTTATAGTGCAAAACCTTGATTGTAAAAGCCTAAATCATAGTCTTATAATGATTATTTAAAACCATATTTGCCATTATTATTTTATGAAGGGGTAAAATATCAACGTCGAGATCTTTTCAACGCATGTAATTAATTTTCTCTATCGACGATATATTATTGGATGAATTTGAACAATTCGTTTCTAGGTAATTTCATTAAGCATCCTAATCGATCTAGCTACGTCTGCTGTTTTTCATACATTGTTGTTTAATTAACAAGTTCATCAGCGATTCAGCGGAGTTGAGCTAGTGTGAGTTTAGCAAAAGTTGTAGCTAGCTCGACTTGAGCTAGCTAGCTTATGTCTAAAACTTGAACTCAACGTACCGGTAATAAATCATAGGCTCGATCACATGCATGGTTTATTAATTATGTATATTTATTTATTCGATCTTTAAATATATATATGTAATATTTTTAAATAGTCTTCACATGATCGTGCAGTGCATGCTTGTATGAACTATAGCTATGAAACCCTGCTTTTGAGTGTAGAGCTAGATGGGTCTTTGTGATTAATTTTAATAAACAAATAAGGATAAAAAAGCTCAAAATTAAGAAGTAAGTTATAAAAATAATATATATATATATATATATATATATAGTAGTGGACGTACAATTCTCAATTCTTAGAAACTTTGTATGTGATCAAGTGTTTGATTATTATATTATATAAAAACTCAGTCAAGACGACTTTGTCTTTCACAAGACGTACACAAGCTACTAATCTCCATGCATGCATGGTGGAGTACTGGAAACACTAATATTTATAAATTATAAGATTAAGCGTAAAATGTACCCTTGTGGTTTATACCTAATACCACTTTGCAACCCCGTATGAATATTTAGACATTTTGCAACCTAGAGTTTTAAAAGTGAGTCATTTGCATTTCCTGGTTAGTTTGATTGTTAGTTGATCGTTATTTGTAACGGTAAAATAAACTATTTATATAAAAAATAAACAAATTAATAATATATAAGATCTAAAAAATATATACTTTTGAGTGAAATGCATTAAAAATACAAAAAATCATACCCAGAGACGATAAAAAACATAATCATAGCAACTAACTGTCGGACAACCATCGACACCGACGAAGTATCCACTTCCTTAAATATTTTTTAGATCTCATAAGTTATAAATATGTTTATTTTTTAGGTAAATGACTATTTTACCGTTACACATAACGATCAAACTAACTGATCGAGGGATGCAAATGACTCACTTTAGAAAGTCTAGGGTTGATAAAATGGTCTAAATATTCAAACGGGGTTGTAAATTGCTATTGGATGTAAACCACATGTGTACATTTTGTACTTAACTTTATTTATAAACTTAATAAAATTTGCATGTCGGTTAGGACCTTAGCATTAGACTTTTTGTTATCTAACGATAGATTTTTAGATTTTCGTATGAGAAATAAACATACCTGGGTTATAAAAGAATATATCATTGAGTATTTGAGTATGAATTACCATCATCATTAAAGAAAAAAGTAATCACGTAAACTATTTAGTTTTACGCTCAACTTTATTTATTTATTTATTTATTATTATCCTATTCCAAGTCCATATAAAAAATATACGTAATATGAAATTACAAACATAGGATTACAAGTCAATATAAACAATAAAAAAATATAATGAACTACAGAAAATAACGTTTTGTTTTTATAACTAAATTCACCTATAAACTTTTATCTTTACTTACTAGACTGAAAAACCTTTATGTACATCGTCTGATTTATCTATCTAGCTAGTATCTTATACATATATATATATAACGATTGCCCAAGGTAATTTATTAATCGAGATGAACTTTGAAAAGTGGATTTTTTTGCAAAAAATAAATTTTATTTCTTATAGTTGACTCCTACAATTAATTAATTATAATAAAAACGAAGGATATATTGTATAATAAGCAAAGAAAAACACTTATTCATTACGGTCACACTATATATATATCTAACACACAATTTATTCACTACAATCACGTACAATATCCAAACCTATCGTGTATTATTTATAAAAAATATATTATCAAATTCATAAACTCATGATGCATCATTTTTGTCCGTAACATTCAACAACTAAAGTAGAAGAAGCACGTCATTCGTAGCTACTCCTTGAAGATGACGCGTGAGCTCTTTGTTGATCGCACAATTCTTTGAGTCCCCACCCTGACCATGTCTTGCGCGCATCTCCTCTCGCATACTCTATTGATCTTTTCTTAGCGTTCACCATCATATCTTTAATTACTTTAAACAACATCAAATTATATATATAATTTAATAAGAATCAAGCAGCTTCTCTCTCAACCGACCAAGTAGTGAGTGAATTTTTTTTAACTAGATATATAATATTTTTGGGTTTAAATTTGATGATTGATATTTAGTTTAATTAATAGTGCAAAAAGTCAAAACCGCATGTTTAAAGTAGTTGCCAACGGTCAAATTTATACGCGTTGTCACACGTTTGAATTTAAAAAAAAATTGACGTGCCCAATTGCAACTGGTTTCATACCCTACCCATACCCGGACCTACTCTAACGGTTGTAGCGGGTAGGGTATTACCTTCTCCGCAGCCGTACCCAGGTTATCCCTGTACCCGGGACAAATTGTACCCGGATCTAGGTATGACCCAATAACTAATTTGTGCACCTATTGTTCAAAAGTGGTGTATGTGTCTTTCTCTAATATCATATCTAATGTCATTGAGGGAGTTAACGAGTTACAAAAACAATCTTCATGCAATTAGCCACTCAACCTTATGGCATATATGAAAAGGTGAAATGATATGTGATGTGATGACGAGTGTTAGTAACTAATTGGGCTTATGACCAAATAAAGTCTGGCCCATTAGATCCAATCTAACGGCCTTCACTCACGTTATTATATAAAACTATAAAACACAAAGCAAAACATTTATTCATTACAATCACAATATCCAAATACAAGATTTATTCGTTACAATCACAATCACTCTTATCAAACACCAAACTCATGCATCATATCATCTTCCTCCATCATATATATGATCCCATAACGTACATTCAACAATTAAAGTAGCAAAAGCACGCCATCCCTAATCCTTGACGATGACAAGCTCCATGTTTTGCACCCTCCCACTCTCGACATTGTTGATCGCAATGCTTTGAGTCCCCACAATACCCGGACCATGTCTTGCTTCTCCTCTGGCAAACATTATTTATCTCTTTTGTTGCCGTCACCATCATATCTGTAATTACATTATTCAACAACGTATTAAAAATCAAATTAGGTAATTAATTTCATAACACGATATATCGTTGCTTAGTTGATTTTGGTTAGAGATTTTGAGCCAGTAACTAATTAAATGATATGTCGTTGTTCTAACCTGAATGAACGAGTAGGATGAAAACTAGAAGAATAGTAAAAAGAGATGAATGAAGTTTCATGCATTTTGCCATGTTGGTTTGATTGGTATGAAATATTGATGTTAGGATATATTTATAGTGTAAACGTTGATTAAACCTAGGAAGTTAAACACTAGACACCTAAACACTTTATGACATAAACCGGAATAATAATAATAATAATAATATATTAAGTTTACAATTGATAAATCAAACTAGTGGAATTTTCCAAAGCAGTGCAACGAAATTTCGTATATACATAAAACAGAGAAGAGTTTTTTTAGCTCGATGAGTACAAGACAATAATTATAAAATTATATTGCTATATTAAGCATTAAATTTCATGCAGTATGAGTTTTCATATGGACTTTATTTGGTACAACATGTGTTATCAGAAAAGGTTGTCAGTGGTTTTTTGTTTTCTTTTTTTTTAATGGCGATTTTTATTAATTGTGACGGATACAAACAGCTGTCACATGAGGTCTGTAAATAAAATCAGGCAATCGCATACGTTGTTTTAATCAGGTCCACATAATGCATCTAACTTGACAAAATGTTTATATGGAAAACTATACAGATATCGGTGTAACAACCATTAATAAGGATCAAATCATCACCCGTGAGTAAACATGTGTGTCACCAGCATTAAATGGATGTCTATTGTCCAATGAGAAAAATAGTGTAAAAGTTTAGACCAATAACAAGAATTTTCTAAGTTAAAATCATTAGTGGTTGGTAGTCAAAAACTGAGATTATTAAAATATAATTCTCTTTAATCTAATGGTATATTGTCTCTGGTCCTAACTATTACCTTTTGTTTTTTACTGGTCCCAACTATTAAATTGGTTGTCAACGGTCCCAACTTTTATCACTTTGGTAACCACTGGTCCCGTTGTTAAATTTTTTTAACGCCGTTAAGTTTTTTCCAAATTCAAGACCGATGTTTTAGGCCTTTTGATCGGAAGGATAATACTTGTCGATTAATGTAAAAGTTTTCTCGAAAAGGCTTCTGAACGATAAAATTTTACATTTGATTGATGCACTATTAGGTTTAAACACTCAATCGAAACACTATTTTGTTGTTCGGAGCGCCGTTTTGAGGTAACCTTTCCATCAATCGACTTATATTATCGTTCCGATCAAAATGCTTATAACATCGATATTGAATTTGGAAAAAAACTTAACGGCGTTAAAAAAATTTAACGACGGGACCAGTGGTTACCAAAGTGATAAAAGTTGGGACCGTTGACAGCCAATTTAATAGTTGGGACCGGTAGAAAACAACATGTGATAGTTGGGACCAGTGAAAACCAATATACCTAATCTAATTAATAGTTATCGGATAACCTTTATAAATATATGAATTTGTTAACTACACAACATGCACTTAAAATGCATATGTGATTATCAATATTTCAAACAATGCTATGATCACAAATCCGTTGTAGTCTAGTTGGTCAGGATATTCGGCTCTCACCCGAAAGACCCTGGTTCAAGTCCCGGCAACGGAAATAAAATATTTGTTTTTTTTGCCACCAATGTTTTGAAAACCGGACCGGACACTGAACCGGTATTATGATTTTACTGGTCGGACCGGTCCGACCGGGGTTGAACCGGGGTTGGACCGGGGTAGGGTAAAATATATACTTATCAAATTAATGTCATAAAAATTCTAATTTAAACACAACTTAAGTTCAATAATATTAAGTTTTACCAAAAACTAATAATTCAAACAAGTTTAACGCCAACAATCATCAAAAAATTATAATTTAAACAAATTTTAATTCCAAAATAAAACGAGCTCATCATCTTTATCCCTTAAAACATTAATATATTAACCCTTCATTACAAGAAAACAAAAAAATAAATAGATTTAAACATAAAATCCAATAAAATCAAACAAAAAAAATATTTTTTAATAAAAACCGGTTCAACCCCGGTTCAATTACGGTCCGGTTCCGGTCCGACCGGACCGGTTCGAGCGGTTCGCAGCGGTTCACAAACACCTATCAGACCGCGACCTATTGAACCGTGATTCCCCAAAAACGCGGTCCGACCGCGGTTGGACCGGTCGGACCGGCCGGTTTAAAAACATTGTTTGCCACAATAGTTTTATAGATTTTATTTTCGGTCCCTAAAGTTTTCTTAATTTTCATCAGCCCCTCGGACTATAAATCTTAGTTATTCTTATCCATTTCAAAAGTTCGTAACTCTTATCTAACAAACCTTATCATCAAATTAACTTGGTAGCTCTTATCATCAAAATAACTATCTTAAACTTTTAATAAGTCTTTGTTTTTCAAGATATATAGAACTCTAACAAATATTTCATAAATATTATTAATCAACATTTATTGATTGAAGTTATAGACTATTGACTAATCAATTTTTTTATATTGTGATTTGCATCATATAAGTTAAATTTTTTAAAACAATAAACTATAATACTTTTAAATTAAACTTCATATAATTACATTTACTTAAATTTGAGCCGGAGATCTTCTAAAATAATATTCGTAAAGACAAAATCTCTTTCAATTGACCACCAATCACAATGTCAAAGAAATCTAAGCTTTCAAATGCTATTATGATCAATTGATCATGATCTAATAATATTTACATGTAAGACAATATAAGGTTTATATTAAATTATCCGTTTGGTAATATGTTAGTATAATAACTTAGATGTCAATAAAAGCTTTTAACTAATGAATATATAACTATGGGAAAATAAGCAAATTGACCTAAAATAATCATAACTAACACATATTGATCGAGAAAAATCAAACTCAGTTTATTCTCTTCGGTGGTCATAAATCCAACTTTTTTTGCCTCAAGTGATCCGCCGTCAAATGCAATTAACGGCCGTAAATTTTTTTCGCTTTTTACGAATTTCAAACCATGTTTTATAGATATTGATCGCGAGTAGGATACAAGTCAATTGATGTACCATACCTTAGACCGGTGTTCTATACAACAAAACAGTATTCAATCGTGTGTTTAAATCCTAACGGTACTTTAATCAGATATTAAAATTAAATCATTTGAAGCACTAATTGAAGGTAAGTTTTATATTAGTTAACTTATGTCCACATCCCGATTAAAACCCTAAAAGAAATTGGTTTATTAGTTTCTTAACGAGTAAGGAAGAAGTATGAGGCCTGGTCCATTTTTGTTTCAATACATATGAACATCCTCTTGCCACGTAAGTAATTGAGATTTTGATATGTGCGATTGTTGTATTATTTTGAGAAAAATAAGACTAGTAAAAAGCTTTTTCATGTTAATATCGACTTAAGTACATCACATGTCATCATCACACGGTCTATTTAGGCCAAGTGTTTGTCCCAAACAAAACAAAAATAGTGTTACGTTTACTAAAAAAATAGTGTTACTGAGAACTTCACATGTTATTTCATGACCGACCGACTCTTCTTTGTGACAACACTAGTGCTTTATTTCTAACCCAAAATCCTATTACTCACAAGCGGGCCAAGCACATTGATCTAGTCTATCATTTCATTTGTGAGTTGGTTGTATATATTCGGGAAATTATATACCAAATTTATTCCATCCAAGCTATAATGGGTTTCACGTCATAGCGGTGTGAAAACGGAGGAAGAGAAATGGAAGGGTTTGATGGCAAGAAAAGTGAGATGTTTTCTTTTCATTTTTCAACTACAAAGTGCAAACATGTGTTTGCCAAACAAAGCTAGTTGTTACCTATACAAAAATACAATTCTTACCCTTAATACAATAGTGTAAAATACCTAAACTACCTTAGTTACTATTCATCACCTTCTAAAATTATAAATGTATAATTTGGTCATGTTACTTCACAACCAAAGACAAAATGAAGATAATACTAATTTACAATTACTATGAGATTTATATGTTTTTTGTATCATAAACTAGCATATTTATTACACTAGATATGATCATGTTATAATCCTTCCAACAATGTTTGTGATAATTACATTTCTAGTGTTTGAACGACTGATATTTTATTACTAGATTGAGAAATTAATGGATAATTAACAAACTTGTCAACATATGTAAATATGTACTATCTTAGAAAATTTCCCACTTTATAGTTTATTCTTTGCCCACTTTTTTATTCCTTTACTTTAGTTATTTAACTTATTGCTTTACTTTCAGTTTAGATTAGAGGTGGGCAAATCGGGTTTTTAAAAAAAACCGAACCGGTTTTTTTTCAAACCAAATAAACTGGTTTTTGTTAAAACCGGGTCGGTTTTTAACCGGTTTTTTCAAGTGAAAACTCAACCCTATCATATTGATTCGGGTCGGTTTTTAACCGGTTTTTTTCAAAAAAACCGGTTTTTTACCCGGTTTAACCGGGTTTTTTTAAATAAAACCGGTTTTTAACCGGTTTTCTTGCTCCAAACTTCAAACCTATCTTGAACTGTCAGTTCGGTTTTAACCTAATCGGTTATTTTCAAACCGGTTTTTTTTATAAACCGGTTTGGGTTATTTCAGGGTTTTTTTTTCAAACCGGTTTTTTTTCCCACCTCTAGTTTAGATTCACATGAATATATTCACTCTTAAAAAAACATATGCTAGAATCTTAAAAGATTGATATCATGTATAAAGTTTCACATTTATTTATAATCTAATGAGAATAAAAAGTAGAAAACAGAAATGTGAAACATAAATCCTTGAGACTATCAACATTTTTTAAGATAGTTAATGAATTTCTTACGACAGCGTTGCGGTGAGTGACTTGATTCTTTAAAAAAGACTCAGGTTTAATTCTCACTAGCATTATTTTATAAGGTTCAATGGTGGCAATTTAGAGGAGAGATGTGGCAACACAAGTTCGATCTGAACATTGTGTCTATCTTCTTACTTTCATTGTAGCTTTCGTAAATTTACGACGCAATGCAAAGTTTGATTTTTTTTAGTTTTTTTAAGAGGACAACGCGGAAATAAGGTCTCTAAAAAAACTTATTTGAAATTCAATTTATATTATCAGTTATAACTTTTTATTTCATTGTTTTTTTATCATTGGGTCTTTACTAAATTTTATAACAAACATACTTTATATGTGAATATTTCTCTTCCAAATAAGTAGAGGTTCATGATTTGAAATTGTGAACTTTCCATCCATTATGAGACGATGAACAAACATTATCCACTTTTAATTAGGTAAAATCACATTAAATCTTTTGTGAATACGTATGATTTTATTTATATATTTTTATTATATTTGCTATTGTTACTCCTAAAAAAAATCATTATGAAGGGCTGCGATAAGACTTTGTGACTCTAAATTTATTATTTTAATAAATTAGCGTATTAAGTCTTGCTTACTATCTCCTAAGATAAGTGCGAAAGGATTGCAAGCTAGATTCAAGGTATGCGAGTTTCTTGATTCCACTCCGCTTTCAAGCAAGACAAGAATGGATGAGTGTTCAGTGTACTTTAGTAATAGTATGAAGGTTCTAGCGGGCGTACTGTTTTACCTATTGAGCGTACTCTTTGACCTGTCCCACACATTGCAAGCAAATGTTTTTGAAAAGTGCTAGAAATCATGGTCCACATCACTACAAATCTGTTCTACACTATGATATATTGCTCTGATGTTTTTATCTTTTTTAAAAAAAAGCAGATAGTTCACAATGCTCATTCTATCGATACTGGGAAAAAAAATGTTTACACTCAATTTTCATTACGAAGATGTATCACGTCAGGATCTGTTGCTCAAACTTACTTGTTTTTGTTTTATGTTTTTTTTTCAATCTAACACCTAAAATAATAGTCATCTGTCCAAATGAAGTGATAAAGTTGTTTCTTAATGTACCAAATGTCTTAAGTTGAACTCTCATAAGCCTCATTTTGTAGCGATACCAGTCAATGATCCATTTATCCTCGTTAAGGGTTGTTACGTCGGCCTTTGTGGGGTTTTCCTTGTGAGCGCCTTGCTAAGTTAAATACACCGCGTGAGTCCGGTTAATACAACGTATGTTGTTGTCTAGACTTGGTTTAAGGACCCCATTTGATGCGAGGTTACGTCCGTCACAATTCATAAAAGTCGTCATTCAAAAAAATTATATCATAGAAAAAAATGAGACGGTTAATAAAATAATAAACTTTCCACAACTATCAAACTATAATTTACTCTTAATTAATAATAACTAGGTCTCGTAATGAGAGTCGAGTGTTAGTTGTTACATTTTGACTTCGACACTTGTCGTGTGTAGAGACGATAGAGTCTCACGTTTGTGCACTAGTCACACACGTTGACTAAAAAAACTGTCTAAAAATTAAACATTTAAAGTTATTAGTTAAAATAATAGTTAGATCAATATAAGATATGAAAGTTATAAATATATAGAGACTAAAATTACAAATATATACTCACCGTACACGTACATACAATTCCATCCCATGCTAACAGCCTAACATGCATATACATGTTTCATGCACACGTAACATTTCATTTCAAACCATTTAGAGTGCTACAAAGTATTTAAAGCACGTTTCATATCCATATCTTTAATTGTCTAAAAGTCACTATCCCTCAAATTTATCTTATATTTTCCAAAATATACCACATCCATTTATGCCTATAATTTCTCATATTCATGAGTGGGTAACCCTAAATTTTGAGAAGCATTATGTTTTTTTTTAATTTAACGAATAAGAATAAGGTCTCTAGTACAAAGTCATGCATCCTATAAGTTTTTATATTTTTTTAAAGTTTAAATGTAAATGTTCGAAAAAAAAGAATATTTGTTTTAGGTATAGTATTATTCAAAAGTAAAAAATAGAAAAGAAATAATAAACCAAATTATCTTGTCCTATAAAATGACACCCATCTCCAAATACAAATCCATAAACATAAAGAGGAAAAAAAAACTCTCAAAAACCATCAATCTTCCTTCAACAAATGGCCATCACTCTCCTTTTTCCCCTAATCATGCCTCAATTCAACGATTAAACATCAAAAAACTAAAATCAAACAATCAATCCTGTATATATCTATCTATCTATATATACATGGCATCATCAAACCACAAATCGGAAATGATTCAATCGAAATCAAACGCAATTTTGAACAAACGAAGGTTTTACAAGCTCACAACAGTTTTTCGATTCATGGAAATGTGTTTCTTCCTGGTTATCATTTCTAGGTTTTCATCTCAACTACCGTCAACTGTTAAAGTTACCGGTGATTATCTTAAATCAAGCAATTTCACGTCAATTAGCCCCAAGTTCGTCTTCGTTATCGGTAACTTAATAATACTCATCCTGTTTTTCAAATCTCGAGTTGTTGAAAACATCGAAAACGTCGATTTGTGCAACGAGTATGTTAAAAGCTGCGATCAGAGCGTTGTTTCTACGGTGGCGAATGTTGTTGTTGTTGTTGATAGTAATAAACGGAAGATTTCGAGAAGCAGATCGGAGAAAATGATGAGTGTGAGATGCAGAGATGAACGGACTCACCGGGAATTGAAGCGGTCGGTGACGGAGATGAGAAAATGTAAGAGGTTTGGTGACGGCGATGCATTGGCGGAGACGAGCCGCGTGAAAGATGAACTGAGTTGTGATGATTTTCGGCGAACGGTGGAAGCTTTTATTGCGAGGCAGCAGAAGATGTTGAGGGATGAAGAGTTGCTTCCTATGGTTTAAGGAGGAGATCGGATGTTTGTTCGGGTTATTTAATCGGGTTTTGTACATATAGGTTCGGATTAATCGGTTTTTTTACGTGTGATAAGTATATCGGTGATCATGTGTTATGTGTATATGGGTTCACTAGTTAGTTAATAGGCATGACAATGTTTGATAATTTTATATTTCTGTTTTTAATAGAAAAAATATGTAATATCTTTTTGAGGGCCGAATGCTACTCTAATTCACCTTACAAAAATAATGTATTATGTTTTGTAAGAATTGGGATTGAAATTTTATCTCTAACACTAATATCGTTAAAATAAAAAAAGCTTATGTAGCATTTTTTCAAAGCTTTTAACTTATGTAGTACTATTTGAGAGTTTATCTCATAATAATGATTTTTTTATTTAAAATATTTATATAAAATAAATTATAATAAAACTAATTGTATTTTTGGTCTCCTAATATTTTGGAGAATTCTAAAACATTTAAAAGTATTTATATTTTTAACCAATTACTACAAGGGGTGTACATTATCGGTTTATATTTGACTAGGTTTAATGCATGTGTACACACGGATTAAATAATAATATTTATAATAAATTTATAACCATTATGTTTAAGTATTTACAAAATTTTAATATTTAAGTATATAGTTCCATCAACTTATGTATGGTGATTAACTCCACACAATTTCCCTCCTAAAATTCCTATTATAAATCAAATATTTCCCCCCTAAAAATTGCCCCCTAAAACCTTAAAATATTAGATAGATAGGGTTTAAAAATGAATCTTATGGATAAAGTTAATAATAACATACAATTAAAGACCTCGGTGTTTTATAAATATACATAACATTTTTATACGATTTTTTAAAAAATTAAACTATACCATAAAACTGAGCATTTTATTCTCTTTAATTTGAGTATAATATTGCTATATTAAAAATCTAATTTTTAAAAATAAATCATGTGCTTCGGTTTATCACGGTTTTGTCTCAAAACTGAATGGAACATTCATGAACATCCATAGAAACATCACTTGAATGTCGTGTTCCAGAGTGTAACGCGCACACTAAACTAGTGTATTTATATATCTAAAATGCATTAATTAAAGATTTAGTTGTATAAAAAGTATCAATTAAAGATTTAGTTGTATAAAAAGTATCAATTAAATATATCATAGGCCTTATTCTTCTAGCATTTCCTATGAGCGGACTATTCAATAAGATTAGCACTAAACCAAAGTATAAGAATAGCTGGTGCAAGTATCTTTATCACCCATCTGACTTGCTAGTTATTTATCTTATCTGGAAGCTTAATGATGCAAATATAAAAAGTGTTGAAAATATATTGAAGTACTTAACATTCCATTATGGGTATAGATATTTTATCTTTTTAATACCCAAACCTATGAACCAAACACTATCTAATCACATATAGCAAAGCCTGTTATTTACTTGTATACAAATAAACAGGCGTACAAACAATTAATGATTTACAACTTGAAAAAAGAGACCATAAATATCAACCCAAACAATAAAAGTAAGGTACTGCTATTAGCTTGCTAATAGATAATGTTTCAAATTATTAAAGAAATGTTCCCTTCCCACTTGGCATAAAAAGCTGAATAAACTTTTGATTACAAATAATTGCCAATTGTCAATAAAAAGCATCCTGGAAGCACAAAGTGAAAGTAGTTGGTTATAAAATACGGTTACCGACCCTACAACATATGCTGTTCATACTTAAGAAACCCGTCCAAAGTCAACCCGCATTGACCATTTTCTAAGAGAAAATGTGTCTGATCTCAGATGAAACAGGCGGCTTTGCATGAACCGTAAGAGTTATATACACGACATTACACAAAAACTAGACTTTGAGAGACAACATAATCGCGCCTGCATGTAAAAATGTAAAAGATTGTGTATCATTAGATGGATATGTAAAAAGAAAAGAAAAATGAGATGATGCTTTTTCCATATTAAAAGCAATTGTAGCACTAGATGGTGAGGCTTTTAAACCATAAAGGCAATAGAATTGATTCTGCACATATGTAGTTTCAAATGTGAATTTTTTAATCCTGTAATTGCCACTACTGACAGTAAACAAATTTTAGTGGAGTTTGCATAATGTGGATAGCACCAGTAAAATGATATGAATTTAAAAGGCAATATTAACAATTATTTGCCCTACTATAAAGTCTAATCAGTCTGAAAACCAATAAATATGTTTATCATAAGAATAGGATAATTTTTAATCAGATTTAACACACTAGTTATTTATAAAAATCAAAAATAGAAAAGAAAGTGTGTGTGTGTCAGCTTAACACGACCCGACCCATTTGACAAGTAGTATCAAGTACACAATTTGACCCGCTACACTAGCCCACCCATTTTGCCACATGTAATAAAATGACAAGTTCAAATAGAAAGGTGACCATTGAAAACCGTAAGGTATAGATATACATTTTGATATGAATAAGGATATATAGTTCATATTTGTCCTTACCAAAACCGGAAGATATAATTGTAGCGCTATACTGCCATTTTCATTTCTATTTTCTGGTGTGGATCATAGCCTATGAGTTTGAAATCATTAGCCACAAAAGCATCTATATCCTTCTTCTCAGGATTGATCTTCAAAATCTGAAAATGCACATTGGAAAATGAAAAGTGAATCAGAGTGGTTACTAAAGGTGTGCCCTGATCTTCCTAAACAGGCAGGTTGGATAATGAGTCAAAATGAGTATTAGAGCTCTTAAGATGGGTACGCAGGTTGGATAACGAGTCAAAATGGGTTCAAGTTAAAACATATCACTTTTAATACCTGTCTAAACAGTAGGACCGGGTTGACCTGCAAGCTCTTTTTGTACTTTTTTTGAAACTTTTCATGAATAATTAACAAGTTAATGATTGTTAGAAAAACAACATATTTTTCAACAGTAATCATCAGGATCTTTATATGCAGATTTTCAAAAGGTTGTATACATTAAAAATAGATTATGTGTGACTTTCAACTTGTTTGACACATTTGCCGTTGCTCGTTTACTTTTATTTCTTTAATTTGACCAGTTTGAGACAAAACACAACCACATCAGATCATTCATAAGTAAATGGGTAAAAAATACCACCTCTATTATTCAATATGGCAGCACAAACATGGTAAATAGCTAACAAAACTATGCTTACAGGAAAAGGTTTAGGAAACTTCTGAAGCTGGTCCTGCAAAGGTCTGACATGAGTGCTATAGACATGAGCATCTCCAAGAACATGAACAAAATCACCCGGGACAAGATCTATACATAGGCAATCGAAAGATAAATTCACATGTTAAACTAACAAATCGTCTAACCAACAAATGCCTACTACACACAAAATTTAGATGGAATTAAAAAATATGAGAGAAAAAAAATTAATAAAGGGCCTATTCTTCATCGGATACGAGAGCAGGAAGAAAATAGAACCTGCCCCTAATCAGTAATTACTAATCGAAAACACTAAACTAATAGTCTAGTAATGAGCTTAAAACATCGATACCACAAACATGGGCGATCATGCATGTCAATAAGGAATATGATGCTATGTTGAATGGAACACCCAGACCCATATCCGCAGATCGCTGATACATTTGACAGGATAATTCTCCTTGATTTACATAAAACTGCAAAAAATAGCAGAAATATGTTACTTTAGAGATCAATGAGATAGAGAAACATAAACAATTCAGTACTGTGCTGACTATGCAAACCTGTGCAAACATGTGACATGGTGGAAGTGCCATCTGCTTAAGATCAGAAGGGTTCCATGCTGAAAGAATTATTCGACGATCATCTGGATTGTTTTTTATCTTGTCAATAACATCTAGCAATTGATCAAATCCTTGGCCAGTGTAGTCAGCATGCATGTTGGTATAGCTGTAAAAAATTTATAAGGTATTTATTAAGTTGATATTTGAAGCATTAATAACTGTACAGAACAGCTGCTAACCTTGCACCAAAGTGCCTCCACTGAAACCCGTATACTGGTCCCAGGTCACCTTCTTCTCTATCCACCAACCCAATACTATAGAATGAATGTAATATGAATTTAATAAATAAATAAACAAAAGAAAACTCATGTCATTCGAAAAAGGCACAGACTTGCCTGTCCAAGTAGTTTCTGGATGCATTACCATCCCATATATGAATGCCCTTATCTTGTAAAACCTGACATCCATGTATGAAAAGAACTAAGACAAACTATCATTCGTCTGCATTATAATTCGTCAGTACAAACGAATACAACTTATACTCAGATCTGGCCCTGAAGAGATGAACAGGTCAGCATGTTTACTGTAACTTTTATTCAGACAAAA
Source organism: Tagetes erecta (assembly GCA_030867185.1). NCBI lineage: Eukaryota > Viridiplantae > Streptophyta > Magnoliopsida > Asterales > Asteraceae > Tagetes > Tagetes erecta. The sequence continues at coordinate 81,376,302 of CM061488.1, read as the reverse complement.
TTTGCAACATGCAGATATATAGTTTGTTTTGTTCAAACAAGAATTGTGTTAAACAAACAAGATGCAGAAAACTACCATTATGGATGCTTAGGAATATTTGTCCAAATGAATAATAACAAATGCCTAAACTGATCTTCCTATGTTTCTTTTCAATAATATAGAACAGTATTCTTTCATTACTTATGTAGCTCTGGGAACATTTACCTTATGATTGACAGGTGAAATCCAACAATATCGAAGAAAAATAGAAGATTACCTTGGCACTTGTTGACCCACTGATGAACCACAAAAGTTCTTCCACAACTCCACGCCAAAATACTCTCTGTAGAAAAAAAAAGTTACATAAATGTGAGCGAATATAGTAAAAAGGATTTCAATATTTTTCGTCTCTTGTGCCAAACCACTAGTCATAAGCATTCCCAAACAAAGCCTGCCATCTAATTTTTTTAAATATAAAGTTGAAATATGATTTAGAGAAATGTGCATGCCTTTGTTGTAAGGAGAGGAAAAGACTTTCTCAGATTGAACCGCATCTATTCACAATAAAGAAAACCATCAATAAAGTATAAGTCAGTTTAACCACTTGTTAAAAACAAGCTTGAAAGTACCTGGCAACCAAATTTTGACAAAGTACCAGTCCCAGTACGGTCACCCTTTAAAGCGCCATTAGAAATGATGTCTTCCACCAGCCTCAAATAAAGATACTCCTCATGCTTCTCAAATATGTTTTTGGGCAGGAAAGAGAACATCCTTGCATCAAACTTCACCGAGTCTGATACACTATCGGACAAGCCATTACTCTTATTAATCGCTTCTGCTGCAGAGTTCCTCACACGAACATATGTAGTAAAACAATGTCGAATCCCATTCTCTGTTAGTGGGAATGACGAGTACCATGGCTGGAATTGGAAAGCATCAATAGCAGGGATAAATGTGTCACAATCAATGTCTGTTTCGATTTCAGTAATATGGATGGCATCACATCCAGGACTGTTGAGAGACTCCCTACAATAAAGCTAGCAGTTAAGTACAAACCCGATTGACAATACCAACAAGCCTCAGCATAAACCTACAAGTATACAACAATGTTTGTACAAACCTTAAGATCTCACCACCACCTATAACAAACACCCTCTCAATATACAGACAGTAGGGAGACGATGCCAATATTTCCAAAGCAGAATCCATGCTTTCACATATTAAAACATTCTCGGTAGTTGCAATATCAGTAGTCTTTGAACGAGTTAGAACAACATTGAGACGCCCAGTTAGTGGTCGATGCTTTAAAGGTAAGCTTTCCCATGTTTTTCTTCCCATAATAATAGCATTTTTCTTTGTTGGATCTGATGTGGCCATGGTGACATCTTTGAAAAACTTGAGGTCAGAAGGCAACTTCCATGGCAATTTGCCATCTTTACCAATACCCATTGTACGTGTGGCAGCAACCACAACCTGATAAGTCCTTTGAAGATGAGGCGATATGCTGAGAGTATCATTGCATGTGCCCACAAGAATTTCACTAGCCATAAATAGATTGTGAGCCTGGAATGGACTTAACAATAATCAGCGGCAAGATCTACACTTCTACAGCAAATAGAAAATACTATTCGCGATTAATCATTATATAAAATACGATCAAGGTGAACCTCTTAGTTCTTAAAACAAAGATACTTAACATAATAACAAAGAGCTATCTATATTTTACAAATACAGCCCACTGTGCAAAATTTGTACCTCTTACAGTCTTACTCATCTTACCTCAGCCAAACCTATTATACTTTTCAACATACTCAGTTTGAACTCAACAAAATTTATGTAGTATGCATATACATTTATCTTTATTTACTTTACAATGTAAAAACAGACGATTTCCGTAACAAATTATACCGTCGAGGCCCAAAATACATCACAACTGGAGAAAACAATAGCATATTCCTATTTCCTAACAGCCATATTAAGATATAGACAGCTTATATTGTCATCCAAACAAAGCTATACTTCAAATAACACCTGTATAAGTATGCAATCATCTTCCAAATCAAATTAACCTTATCAAGGCTTACAGACTTTACTAATAAGTAATAACATCAAAGTTAAAAGGATCCCCACGAATATGTCTCTGAACAATGAAAGATCCAGAAATTTTTGGCAGGAAGCAAACTGTTTACCAAAACAACAAACTATTGTCTTCATTATGTACTCAAAAATCCTAACTGTTTGTTGATTTCATATTTTGAAGTTAATTAGCTAATAACAATTGACAGTTTTTAGCATCATTTTAGGCCCAAAACTAAAATACATGTGACACAGATATAGAATAAGTAACAGATTAGTCACAAGATCAAAATCAGAAACTTTTTCAATGAAATCAATAGTCAAAATCTACATAATTAGCCGTCAACATATGTAAATCAAGTTAAATAATTAGACAAATAAAAACATACAACTTGAGTTTTTGAATTCAGATCTGTGGAGGCCGGAGATTGACGAGAGGTTAGATGCAACAGAAGAGTGAGGTCCGGCGAAGTGTACTGGCGGAATACGACGTCCGGCGAGCAACGGAGCAATAACTCCGGTGGCGATGGCAGCTAGTTTAGGAGGGAAAATTGAGGGAATTGGCGGGAGAAATTTAATTATAATCTTTTTTATTTTATAGTCTTTTGTTTTCAGGTTTATAATTATAAATAGTTTTTTAACTATAACATTTAAAATTGATGGTAGGTCTAGTAGTACCTATTATTAAAAAAGTTATTTTTATAGTATGAAAATTGAAAACCAAACCGATCTTACAAATCTTCCTAATAAGTTTTCTAGTTGATTGTTTTTTTAAAACGAATTTAAAGTTAGTCTTCCGGTGTAACAACATAATGATAATTATGAGCGATAGAATTTGGTGACTTGTAAGTCTTAAGTTTATATAAGAACTAGGTTTAACATCCGTGTATTACACACGGGTTGAATAAAAATATTTTTAAAACATTATAACTATTATATTTAAAAATTTATAAATAATTTTATAAACTATTATTAATCACAAAATTTTGTCTTTATTAACTCTCTTACTCAATTTTCCCTCTCAACCTTCCTTTTATAAAATAAATTATGTTTCCCCCCCAAAATTTGCCCCCTAAAAACTCTAATTTATTAGATAGATAGGGGGCAAAAACCGATTTTTAAGTTATTTGACAAAAAATTTACATTATTAACGAAAAAAATACCACCCTCTCTTTTAAAAGGTATGTCCCTCCCTTTAGGTTTCTCCGGAGCTTGGTGGTTGAGAGACTCACTTTATATGGATCAGTCATGTCCTGTTTAGAATTAACTGGATTTCTAGATGACTCGATTCTTTAGTAGTGATTACTGGTAAAAAAAATACATATTGTTTATCCGTATTAACTCGGTGAGAATTCGGGTCACACAATATTATGTTTATAACTTCGTTACACGTTTTAAGATGTTAAAATGTATAAAGGTGAAGTATCGGCCTAATAACTTAGAAACAATAGTTTTTGTTTTTAGAATCAATAGTTTTTGCTTAGACAAAATAAAAAAAACCCGAAATAAATCAAATATGTGAATAGAAAACTTGACTCGAACCCACGACCCCACCTAAAACCTTTGTTACCTTAGTGCATTATTGCTGAGCCACCACCATATTTTTTTGCAATCCCCGCATCAATCAGTTACATCAAACTTATTTTTTTCGATGGAAACAAATGGGATTTGTATTTTGAAATGTTTAATAAAAATTAAATTTACCAAATAAGGTCCATAATTTACAAAAGATTTGAAGTCAAACATATCCTTAGCTTAAAAAGATTTGAAGTCACAATCAAAGTGGAAAACATTCAACGTACATATTTTACAAAAATACAAAAGAAAACTTAGTGGTTAGACTTAAAAAAACGACATCCTTTTGTTTGCAACTCGTACATCTTTGTTAAGACTCAAAACCTAATGTAAGTGTGTAAAAATGAGTGTAGAATGGCGGAACAAGGTACATAACAATATAACATATATTTTACCACAAACAATAAAAAAACAAGCAAAATTGACATTTATAAATAAATAACATCGTTTATAAGTTTTAGTGGTTACAAATTACGTATATATCAAAACATCAACTTTTATTTAATGGTTGCACTTGCACATGAAGAAGTTCCCTATAATTCAATCTAACAAACAGGATCCATGTTACCCAATAATAATTCACACAATAATAGATTTTGTTTTTAAGCTTTTAATTTATGTGACTCATAGAATAATTAATTATTTAAATAATTTTCCTATTTTATAATATCCCAATTCAAAGTTTTTTTTGGGAGGTTTAAATACTACATGCATGTAAGAGGACCCACGTTTAACTCAACATGTCATATATTTGTTTAACGCCAACGTTTATTTAAAATCTACCTATTCTAATAATTGAGTAACATATCAACATGTTACCATTTTAACTACTCCACATAGGATTTTGCTTAGGTGTCATGTTCTAAATTAATTTGATGGAGAATTAGACGGGTCATGGTATGCTCCATATTCGAAATAACCCGATATGCTTAAATTAAAAATTCACAAATTATCATCAATTATCTCATAACCCGATATGTTCAAATACAAAATTTACCAATTATCATGATCTATATCTTAACCTGATATGTACCAAGTATCATGAATTATCTCCTAACCTGATATGTTCAAATAAAAACTTATCAATTATTATGATTTATCCTAACCCGATATGTTCAAATTAAAGTTTTACCAATTATCATTAATTATCTCATAACTCGATATCTTCAAATAAAAAAATTAACAATTATCATGAATTATCTTATAACCCGATATGTTCAATAAAAATTTACCAACTATTATAAATCATATCTTTTATTGTAATATATGATTTTTTATATGAATATATTTGTAAATATCCAAATCGATTTAATAAGAGATATGTTAAAAATAAATTTGATGTGTAAATTGAGTTAAAACCTATAAAACTAAAATCCGTGTAGTACACGGGTACTAATCTAGTGTAAACATATACCTACAACTTTAAAATATATGCATTATGCTTATGTGTAAAGATATAATGACAAACGTAAAAAAGGGGTTACACGTTTTCACAACGTGTTATTTATCTTAATTAAATCATAAGTACAAGTTGAAAGTAGTTGTGTACGTAACTAATTTATATGAAGTTTATTAATTAAAAGTTATCACACCCATACCGTCCATGCACGACTAATTAGACAAAGATATACGAGCCAAAAAATTGTCAATATAAAGGTGTATAACGTAAGTTCTGATATTTTTTTCTCAATTCCGTAATTTTGATTTTTTTTTCTTTTGTAAGAATGTATGGATTATTGATTTGAGTAACTTATATGCATGTTTGCTATCGAGCTCAAGCTTTGCATACAAAACTCGACTAGCCTTGTGAGTCTAATCGAGCCTAGTAGGAAATTATTTTTTATTTAAAATATTTAATAACTATTTCACATTTATTAAAAAATAACATAATAGGTCTTTGTTATCGAGCTGGTTGTCGAGCTTTTTATCGAGCTCAAGCCAAACATTGGTTTGTTTAATACAAAACGAGCCTTTGTCGAGCCGAGCTCAAGTTTTTTTCTACTTTCACGAGTCGAGCTCGAGCTTTAAATTTAGGTTAGAACCGAGCTCGAGCTCGAGCTTCAGGAAATTCTAACGAGCCAAGCTCGATAAGTGTCAAGTTTAGCCTCGGCTTGGCTCGGCTCGTTTACACCCCTATACGTATCTACTTTTAAAATCGACTACTTGTTACAGTAATTAATTTGATGTGATAAACAACATATGTTTGTCACTACCAGACCCTCTCTTGTTTTCAATCATCACATATTAGAGTTCGTTTAACCTGATTTTAACGTGGCTAAACGGACAAAGTCAGTTTGTATGAAACCACCAAAATATCAAATTATGCAACATATACATGTGTAAAGTATGGGTTTGTGTATCATACTATCATGTATAGGCATGCATGTGTATGAAAACAATAATAATAATAATAAAAATAAAATATTGTAACAGAATGTTAACCATATTCATGGATGGTCCAATACATTCACAACACAAAACATCTCATTCTCATTCTCATTCTCATTCTCTCTCCTCAATCTCTCTCTAGACTTTATTCATGGTACGTTTCCAAAAATATAGTCAGGGGAGGAAAGAGATGACGAGGAGATAGTTTATAGAACAACAACATTCACCTCTTCTCGATCTTCTCTTCTCCTGCAACTTTTTTTCAAACTGGTCCTCGTTCGGTACGTTATTTTTTCCATTCTCTTACATTTACATCTCAATTCCTAGGGTTTCTCTTACATATATATCGCAACCATTGTTTCATTCACTTTTCATGCCATTGCGCATTATACATGTGTTATACATGATTTCGAATGATGATGAGCTCGAATAGCATCGATTTCTCCACGTTTGTTTGATTGCATGACTTAATTTGATGCGATTGCATGATCGGTATGTGCGATGCATGATTTGGAACGATGAATTGATATAAATTGAATGTTTAATGTTATGTTGGCTATGAAGAATTTGGCTACACGGAGCTCGAATTACGTTGAGATTGTAGGGGGTGGTTGTGTGCATGTGTTTAGCTGTTCGATGGAATGTGAACGATTATTTTATTAATTTGTTCGTGAATTTTACTAATCGCGTTTTCATGTGGCGTTTTCCGATATTAATGCAATTTGTGATTAGTTTATGTGTGAATTTGCAGCTACGTTGAATGTGTGATACTTTGGGTTGTGAGTTATCTGTTGGATTTATATGGTGATTATGTTTGGTTTAATATGCAGGCATTAGGAAGGGCGTTAAGATTCGGTGCTGCTAACAAGCATTCATCATTGTAATCATGAGTGAGTCCGGACCTGAACGCCCCGTTCGACCCAGTATGTATACACTTTTCTGGTTTCCTTCATTTATGCTCTTGGTGATGTGTGTTTGATTCTGTTATGTTCAAGCTCAGGGAGCTTGTTTTTTGATGTTTGGATGCTGTTAATATAGGGAGAAATTAGCTTTATGATCATAGTTTTTATGCAGGTTCGGAAAAAATAGAGTTGGAGAATTCAGAGGAGGAAAAGAAGGCTAGGCGTAACTCTCTTAAACAGAGGGCAATCAATGCTTCAAACAAATTTAGGACATCTTTCAGCAAGAAGAGGAACAGTAAAGTGATGTCTGTTGTTGAGGATGAACATGATGCAGAGGATTTAAAGGCGGTTGAAGCATTGCGTAACGCTTTGATCCCAGAAGACCTACTACCTTCTAAACACGATGATTATCACATGCTCTTGAGGTTGATTACTGGAAATCTTTTTAATTGCTTTTGAAACTAATGAACTGTTAACTCTAATACGGTCATAGAGTTGATTGTTGCATCAGAATCGAAAATATTTCAGTAAAATCTAGTGTTTTATAAGTAATCATACAGGTTTTTGAAGGCCCGGAATTATGATCTTGAGAAGGCCAAGAAAATGTGGACTGATATGATCATGTGGAGGAAAGAGTATGGTGCAGACACCATCATGGAGGTATTTTGTGCATATCAGTAAATGGGTTGAAATTGTCACATGTAGGACATACCTGTTATTCATTTTTGTTTTTTGTTTAGGATTTTGATTTTAAGGAAAAAGAAGAGGTTCTTCAATATTATCCTCAAGGGCATCATGGGGTTGATAAGGATGGAAGACCTGTTTATATTGAGAGACTTGGTCTAGTGGATGCTACCAAGCTCATGCAAGCCACGACGCTTGAACGTTATATCAAGTACCACGTGATGGAGTTTGAAAGAACCTTTTCGGATAAGTTTCCAGCATGCTCAATTGCTGCTAAAACACACATTGATCAAAGTACAACAATTCTTGATGTTCAAGGAGTGGTAAGTTTGTCAATCTTTACAAATTACAATAACCACATAAACCATATGTTTTCATTAGGGGATGTTTGGATCTGTTTTTGTAACTGGTTTTCTAAAGTCCTAATAATCAGCTTTTTAATGTTTGAATGGACAGATTTTCCTTCTGATTATCCAAATTTAGGAGTCAAATAATTACATGTAAAGTAAAATTACTATCAATTCACAAAGCTGTCATCATTTTTACTAAAAAGGTCATTTTTGGCCATTCCATTTTTAACCTATAAAAATGATTTAAATTAATCAATCTCTTAAACATCAACTTCAAACAACATAAGCAAATCCAAACACTATTTTCTACCATCCATTTGTATTCCAATTGTGTATCTGATTCTGATTATTCTATGTCACATTATCTGTTTCAAATTGCACATCCAAACATCACATGTGGCTCTCATGGTTTACAATAAACATCATTATAATACAACATTTGGAATCATGTAAACTGTTTGAGTGTATGAAAATGCTTCCAGCAACATAATTTACCAAATCAGCAAAAACATACTTTGAATTGATCCCCATGTTGATTAGTATTACATGTCGAAATCAGAGAGATTTATCAGATAATTTGGTTAAGATAATTGCATGGGTTTTGAACCAGGGATTGAAAAGCATGAACAAATCTGCCAGGGACCTTATCCAATCTCTCCAGAACATTGATGGTAACAACTATCCTGAGGTATTTCTCTTCTGTTATCTCAATTGTTATATATATTAAATATTTCCTCATATTCCTCGGTGCATAACAAATAAAGAATAATTCTTCTCCTAGTTATCTATTTTCATGTTATTTGTAGACTCTCTGCCGCATGTACATCATCAATGCAGGCTCTGGCTTTAGGCTTTTGTGGAACACGGTTAAAACCTTCCTTGACCCGAAGACTACATCTAAGATTAATGTAAGTTCACACCATCTTTTTAGCATCTAAAAAGTTTTTGGTTTTATACTTTTATTAATGTAATCTTGTTGCTAGGTTTTGGGCAATAAATTCCAAAGCAAGCTCCTGGAAATCATTGAAGCCAGGTACTTATACCAACTATATAAAAGACACTGCTGTCTAAGATCATCTTCACTCTTATTTATTTCCATATACCTTGTCTGTGGCAGTGAACTCCCGGATTTCTTGGGTGGTACTTGCACCTGTTCCAGTAACGGTGGCTGCATGCGTTCTGATAGGGGCCCATGGCAAGATCCAGATATCATGAAGGTTAGATTTTCTCGGCAAACTTAAATAGTCTTCTAAAAATGAAAAGGGCCAAAGGGATCAAATGGGATGAAAGTCACCTGATGTGATTCAAATGTAGGCAACCTCTTAAATTGAGTTATTCAAACGAGTTAGATATTATATTACTAGTGTAGTATAGTATCTAAAGTCATATCTAAGACATTAATTATTTATGAAATCTGAAGAAATGAATATAAATTTTGGCGGGTCACCCAACCCATCTTTACACATATAAAAAAGTTTACTCTTTGGCACGTTACATAACCAACCCATTCTGTCACCTCTAGATGCATTTCCTTCTGAATCTCATAGATATCTATGATCAGCATAAACATTTAATGCTAATTTGGTTTATGGTAGATGGTCCGTAATGGTGAACACAAATGTTCGTCAAGATCTGAGATCCCAGATGAAAGAACCATTTCCGAGGATCAGTCTCCTCACAAGGTATACTATGAAACATAAGAATAATCTGTTATTGAAGTTTTTATCCGATATGATAGTGTGCGTCTAACTGTGTGTAAAATATTTTATTATAAAAGATATTAGTTATCTACCAAATATAGTATATTGTTAACATGAGTAGTTCTTTCAAGGCGGATGTTGGATCTTCTGGAATGGAAAAGGAGGCCATCAAACAGTCACAACTCGCCCCTGTTCATGAAGAAGTAAGTTATCTTCCTTATAGTTGTTTCTATAAATCTTCCTAACCTTTAAGAAAGAAAAAATTACATACATATTTTACATTCCATTCAGAGGATTTACATGAAAGAAGTTTACTTCTCCCATGTGTGCCTTGTGCCTTCTAGGCTTCTAATTAGGTTTTTCTAATTCTAAAAGGAAACGAAGAAAAGCAACCCAACCGCAAACGAACCTAAAATTCATACACACGTGCCTGAAAGGACAGTTGATGCAAGTTATGGTAAACAAGTGCAGAAGGTTCCCGGTCCACAAGGTACATTCTTCATCAAAATGTATTAGACTCATAAAACTCAAAATATAACTCTTTACGGGTTTATCGACAAACATGGCCTTTTTTATCTCACCACCCAAGCAGCCCAAATCCACCCATTTTGCCACCCTTGGCTACTGCCTAATGGTGAAAAGTGATAACTAAGAGCATGCTAAAGAACAGTAACTTGTTTTTGTTGATACAGATTATTACAATGTCCCTGACGCTTACAAGACAGCAAATGATGGACTAGGCAACCACATCTTTACGGGTATGATGACCTTTATGATGGGAGTTATGACTATGGTCCGCATGACAAAAACCATGCCCAAAAAGCTTAACGAAACCAGCCACTACCCTAGTCCTATTTATGAAGAGCCAATAAGACAGAGGCCCGAGCCATACCAAATGCAAGCACCTGGCATCTCTACAGCTGAATATCTCTCAATGATGAAGCGCTTGGGGGATTTGGAAGAGAAAGTCATAATCCTCACCGACAGACCAATTGAGATGCCTCCTGAGAAAGAGGAGATGCTTAATAACGCTTTGAATCGTATCGAGTCTTTGGAGATTGAGCTTGCTGCTACCAAGAAGGTATTTTTATTAACTTGAAACATGAACGCTACTTGTGAATCGCATAGTTTATTATTGGCCTATTGGGTTAACATGCAAACGAGTCGAAGCTGGTTGTTGAAACAGGTCAAGCTTGGTTGACTTCCAAATATATCTTGTAATAATAGTACTGTTTTTCATGATGCAGAGTCTTGGTGACACGATTGCTCAACAACAAGAGTTTGCAGCTTACCTTGAAAAGAAGAAGAAAAAGAAAAGCATATTTGGTTTCTGAAGTAGTCATTAAGGTAATGTAGAAGGAAAAGTGAGAGAATCGTGTAACCGGTAGCAGCCAGCAACGTTCATTTTTTACGCTAAATGCTCTGCTCTGCTCTCTTCAGATGCAAACATTTTTGCTTTGTGAATAATAACACTCGATTCAAAACATTTTTGCATCTCTTGTTTACCACAATCTCATTACATTAGGTAGCAGCCAGTAAATTGAACCCAACTAATTGCAGTTGAAGTGTATGTTAAAGCTAACTGTTTCTCTTACATTTATCTACTTACCGCACACTCGCATAACAAGGTGGCATGTGGCTCAAGATTTTAAAGCAAAACTTAAACACATCACTAAGATATCAAGTTTGTAAACGTTCATGCACACCATATTCAAAACCAAATACAATTCATAAAACAATGAAAACAAACAAACAAGCAAATGGCGTCTCGAAGTACACTCTGGAGTAACAAAACACACACTATTAGAAAAGAGAAACATCTTGCCTTTATCATCCTCTGTCAATGCATTTCACCAGCAAAATTTCTTCTTCTGCAAATACATACAGCCAAATAACCAATATATTGTTACATATTTATTTATATCAACAATTTATTTCTGAAACATATTGCAAATGATACAAAGAAGCAACTTTACCCTCAACTTCTTTTCCTCTTGACTGTCTATGTAAGCAAGCAGTTCTTCTTGCCTCATCAGAGCTTCATGCAGTGCCTGCACAAAAAACAATCACGTCAAACAATAAGGATGCCATTTCAACAAGGAGGTTCACATGTGTTTTTACCTTTTTCGTAGCAATGAGTTCAGCTTCCAAGGCATCAACACGACAAACAGCAGCATTTAGCAATTCTTCTTTCTCATAAGGCATCTCAGACGGCTTTGCTTTTAATGTGTCCACTTTATTTTCAAGTTCACCTAGTCTTTTCAACACGGAAGAAACAAGTTCCGTATCCACAACTGAAGGTGTTTTCAACAGAGGGCGGGATTCTTCACAGGGCGGGTTTTGGGTATCCTCAGGCGAGACGTGCACATTACAAATTTTCTTAGTCACGCTCATTGTCGAACGGAAGAGCGTGAGAAGGGTCATCAAGAAAGCCATAAAAAATGCTATGATGCGTGCATTGAGTCTTTCTGGTGCCACCTCAGCAGCAGATTCGAGAGGTATCCCTGTATCAATAATTCAGAAGTAATTTATTATCTCGTAGCAGTAATATTATAGAGTGAACAGATATATCTAGAAACAAAACGACAATACTAACCTTTCGCAACTGATGGCTTTGGCATCGACGCTTGTTTCTTCAACACAGAATCCACAGCCTTGTCAACCATGGGAACATACTCATCATATCCAGAAAACTGACCAGCATAACTTGTAGCTCCAGTCACCTTAGCCTATACACCAACACGAAAAATAGTGTTTTTTATTAGGCAGCTTTCAAACATCATAAAGCAGATATTTGTAACATTCCTTAGTCATATTCAAAATAAATAAAAGATACTGAGCAAAGGGTAAAACACAAAAGTATCTCCTGTCCTTCAATTGCTTCTTTAAAAACGCATTTGTTTGGTAATTTAAATAGGGTTTTAGTTCTGCTCTAGACATCCCATGAAAATGCAAAGTTTGACTTGTGATAACGTTAGGGAAGTAGCTTGAGTTCGACAATTAGTCAAATGTATTTAATATAAAAAAGTACAAATTACACACTGTCAATATTCATAATTATGACAAAAAGGAGTAAATTAAAGACTCACCTCTTCACGAACAGGGGTCAACCTAAGATGGGAATAATTCAATATTGCTTTCGGGGATGCAATATCTTCAGCTTCTGATCCTGACTCAGCGGTAGATGTATCACTGCTTCTTAGCTGCTCAAAAAGAATAAAAAAATATATTTTCAACAGTTTCAGGAGAAAATTAGTGTAGCTCCAAGCAAAGAAAAATAGTTTGAAGTGGCTAACCATGGGTAACTGAGGCTTAGCATAAGCAACAATTTTTCCCTCACTGTTTAAAACTTTAACCACTTGTCTAGCACGCCGTGCTTCACTATTAAGAGCCAGCTGAATAAAAAGGCAACACATGAAGATAAAATTATAAATCCTTAATGATTGAGTATACAAGATGACAAAAAAACAATAATGAAAAAAAAAAAAAACAATGGTTAAAGCTTCCACAAGAACCTTCAAGATTTCAGGATTTTTCCATGGTCCTTTATCGGAGAGAAGACAACCCCCTTGATCTGCACACGTACATGTGCCGCCCAGAAATTCCGGTAATTCACTGCACGGTTATTTATGCATTTATTTTCCATGTATTAAAATTATATTCATTGAAAGGTAATTAAAAAAATAAACAGTTATTTATATGGTAATTAGTCGACTACAATATAAGCTACCTGGCATCGATAATCTCAAGCAATTTATTCTGGTACTTGTTTCCAAGAACCTGCGAGAAAAACAGAACATGAATAAAAAGGAAGATATATCCCAACAAGCTCATACAGTAAAACTGCAACTTGTCTAAACATTATACAAGGAAATAGCATCCACATACATGAATCTTTGAAGTCGTTTTGGGATCCAGAAATGACTTTACAGTGTTCCAGAGCAATCGAAAACCAGGGCCCGCGTTGATGATAAACATTTGATTGAGTGTCTGTAGAAGTTTTTTTGGTGCCATTAAGATTTGTAATGCAAAGCACTAGGTAACTATTGAATTAAGAAATATATCTTACTTCAGGGTAATTATCACCGTCGATTTTCTGGAGACGCATTATTAGCTCCCGAGCACTTTTAGTGAAGTTTTTCAGTCCCTGAAATATTACAAAATGTAGCATACTGATTTATCCACACCACGCTTTCATATTCCAAGATACGTTATATGAATAATTGAGAACATACCACGCCTTGAACATCCAAAATTGTTGTGCTTGAGTCTATGTGTCTTTTTGCAGCGATCGAACAAGCAGGAAACTTATAAGCAAAGCTTTTCTCAAACTCACGCACATGATATTTTATGTAACGATCCATGCTTGTAACTTGCATTAGTTTGTTAGGATCGACTTTCCCTAGTCTTTCAATGTAGACAGGCCGACCCATTTTGTCTACGCCATGATTACCATGCGGGTAATACTTCAAAACATCATCCAACTCTTTAAATTCAAAATCCTGAGAGCATTTAAGTAAAAGAGAACGTCAAATTAGATATAGTATATACAAGACATTGATAACAATACCAAATAATGTTTATAACTAAAGACCTCGATGATTGTGTCAGCACCAAATTCCTTTCGCCACTGGATCATATCGGCCCACATATGCTTTGCTTTCTCAATATCAAATTTTCTTGCTTTTAGGAACCTATAAACATATATAACATCAGTCTTAAGCATACAATAGTCTGTCGATACCCATTACGAAACATTAAAGCTAAAACCGAAAAGCAAAGAGATAACATTGTATACCTCAACATCATATGATAATCATCAAGTTTCTCTGGTAACAATTCATCCAAAACTAGAGCCTGTCTGAAAGCATCAACAGCCCGTAGTTCCTCTGCATCTCGTATATCCTCAATAGAAACCGAGCTGACTCGACCATCACTCTTTCTCCTGCTGCTCTTTTTCTTGAGAGAGTGTTTGAACTTGGTAGACGCATTAATTGCTTTCTTTTTAAAAGAACTGATTCTCGTCCTCCTTTCATCCTCTGAGTTTTCAAAATCAGACCTTCGTTCTCTTCTGTCTGATTTTTCATCATTTCCTGATGACCCCTCAAAGCCTATGTAGTAGCTAACGTGTAAGAATGTATTTTTCTGATACATTTTAAGATAAAGCAATGGTTGCTTATGAATTCAGACATAAAAACCGTCACATTTCATTTATATCATATGTAACCGACTAGCATAAGGTACAATACAGAGAATAATGAAGTAAACTTATATCAAGGGCAAAGAATTTTCTTAACCTTTAAATCAACAGTAAAAGAATCACTTCAAAGCAATTTCTTTATCAATTACAATATATCATATGTCATATCGAATTGCGACATGTTTTAAACTTTTAATATCAAATAACTGAATCATTAAACAACTGATCTTTTCCCTTTAAAATTATCTATTCAATTCACTACACATCCGATGCTAGCTCAATCGCAGAAAAATAAAAAGATATACACACATAATAAATTAGCAAGCACATGTACATGACAAACATCAAACATGTCTACACATCTAAGCTCAATCACTAAGGGCACCTAGACATTCTTGAATCATATAACTACGCTTCGGTTTTTTCTGATCTTATTTGATTAATAATCAAAAGAAATCGAAACCGACACACAAAAGAGTAAAATCTAATGATAAAACCTCAACAAGGGTCCTAGCCCAAATATACTACTGTTAACAGATCATAAACTGATTCACAATAATCTGAATAAGAACAAAAAAAAAAGCAATTGAACATCACAAATCACAATTTCACAACCTTCCAAAAATCAACATTGACCACAATCCTCAGTTTTCAAAACAAAAACAAATCTGCTATCAAAATTGTATAAAAAGCACACAAATTTCAGTTAACCAAAAACCCTAATTTTCACCCAATACACAATTTTTGCATCAAGACACAATTTTTGCATCAAAATACCCAAATCACACCACCAATTAGTCAACAAAACTACACACTTACAAGGCCTAGCGAATCGATCAAGCGGTCCAGACATGGCTTGAAAAACTTACAACACCGTCTCCGTTGAACAATTACTCAACGAACAACGCCTGCATTGTCATCAAAACCCCCAAAAAATCAAAACCTAAATTCAACCAACCTAAAAAAAGTTTAAAAAAAAACCCATGAATGAAGAGTTAGTTTACCTAACAAGAAACAAGTAGTGGTTGAATCTTGACGAATCAGGGGGCGAATGAAGCGTCAATTGTGGCGTTGAGCTGCAGTTTCATCAATCAGATTGCATTCATGGCGGAATTTGTCAAGATTTTTATGAGGGAGATGAGAGAGAGAGGAAGTGAAAGTGAAGAGAGAGAGAGAGAGAATGAGGGTTTTGGTTGAGAATAAAGGGGTGGTGGGACCGGGAATAGGGTGGTGGGGATGCCACGTGGCGGTGATCGGTGAAGAAAGTGAATGTGATGTTTTTGGTTGCCGTCGGTGGGATTGGGATGATGTAAAGTTGATCGATCGGAGTTTATTGGGATTTTGGCCGGAGCTGTGATGATGGTGATGGTGATTTGGTCATAGGCGTGCGATTTGAGTAAGCGTTTTTATCACATGTTTGCTTCTTTCTATGTACCTTTTTTTTCTTTTACGATTTTGTTTTACGAGGTTGTTTGACAAAATATGAATTATTAAATGTTAAATCAATAAGAGATTTGAATCAGTAAATCGTTGTTTGGTTGAACATCTAAATAACTATGTACTCTTACTATTTTACCCCTCTAGTCGAGGATATTTTGTAGTATTTAGATGCTAACACTTGATATCTCATTATTTATGTGTGTATCAATTATAGCACTAACCAATGTTTTTAGCACGGAATTAGAATGAGTATATGTACTTTGAGAGATGTTTTGTGTACAGATAGACAAGCCAAAGATGCAACAGAAATGAGTAAAAGAAGCGAAAAAATGACAAAAAGATACAGAGGCGGTGTATCATATGAGGGCCCTAGCGTATGATACTCCAACTAGATCCGTTTTCAGATGCATATGATTGAAGAACTTGAGAATCTCTATTTTAAAAGGGTTTAAAGGAGAAGGATAGCTATATTAATGAAGTCAGTTAGGCAAGACAAGGATTCAATTTAACAAAAATACATTTTTATATCATCAAAAGATAATACAAATTTCTCTCTTTTTTGTGACCGAATATGTTTTACTAATAGCCGTCAATTATGTATTAAGATCCATCATATTTTTAAGTAAAAAAACTTATTCAATATTTTGATACTTACGCATGATAATCTTGATGTTGGCTTCATCAGTTTCTTATAAAAAAAGATGAAAACAAAAAAAAAGCTTAATTAGTCTACAATACATGTACAACATATATGTGAGACGAACTCTGAACGATAAAGTTCTTACATCCTATTGAAGTATCGTTAGATTTAAACACTAAATTTAAACATTGCTTCTTCGTTTGTATCGCTATTTCGAGGTAACTATTACATCAACCGATTCGTATTCTCTTTCCAATCAAAAGACCTAAAACGTTGGTGTGAAATTATAAAAAAACTTAACACCATTAAAAACTACTTTGAAGCTATTATATTTTTATTATTTCAACAACATTTTCCACATCAAAATTTTGATTTTTAATAATTAGTTATATACTTATATGTTTGTAATTTGAAGGTGATGATTAACATTTACAAGTTTCTTCTGCTATTGATAGCTTATTCACATGATCATAATACTAGATAAGAATAATCCCATTGTGTCTTTAATTAGTTGGTGTGTCATACTTTGTAGACTACTTTTTTTAACTTCATACACTAATCATTCAACAATCCTCTATGTTTTGAAAACACTATGAAATGTATTATGTTGTGTGATAATTCAGTAGTTGTTAAAAGAAACTAGATTTTCTACCCGTCTGCGGGCGACGCAGCGCGGTTTTGTCCTTGTAACACACGTCCCGTTGATCGTTGTACTGTGTGTTGTGGTGGCAGCTAGCGTCACGTTTTTCACTTTATTATACACATACAATTGTCATGTATTTTTACTTTGTTATACGCATACGATTGTGACTTTAACGTACATGTATGCACTTGACACGACGCGTTTGTGACAAAGCAACATCGTTAGGCAGAGCTAAAAAGAGCATAGTGTCTCGCACATTACGGTACCCCTACGCGACTTCATTAATTAAACACGTTACGTTAGAAACTTTAATGTGTCACCTCACCCGTGAGGCTGACACATTTGTGCCACTAACATGTGTTAACAAAGGTGATACTTTATGCTCCACAAAAATACTGCTGACTTCACATATAATGACATAAAATGTGTATTTTTGTGTACTTTGAATATCAAAATGGATCTTAAATGGAACTACTAAACGTTCAATTCTTTCCCTATGAAGCAAGATATGCATTATTAATCACCTCTAAATCTATTATAACGCGTCTTTCAAGTAATAAAGCTGAAAATGTATAGTTGTATACAACACGTAATAAAGCTGAAAATATGAGTTTCAAATGAGTTGGAGAGTATCATCTCCTTCACCCTTAATCTACTTATACTTTAATGCTTCATAGTAACTACTTTATTACTTTTCATTACCCTTTGTGTTCAATAAAAAGGATAATATATTTAAAGGTGCATAGCACATTAACATTGTTCTTCACATCATCTATCTATGTAAACAATAAAAACAAAACATTGCCCCATATTGTTAGATGAAGATTTTCCATAGCTTTTTCAAATTGTATCACAAAACTCTTTATGTTTTGCAACTATGCCCCTTTAAACAATTATCTTGCAAGTGTTTCTACACTTTTACCACTTTTTTTTGGCTTCTCACACTCACCACAACATTTTTACAATTCCCTTATAAAAGTTTTTACCATTTCACTACCTCATTTCGTTGGAGACTTGAGTGAGAAAAGCTAACACTAGCATGTCACCCCGCTGTTATCGGCGACTCATACTAGTTGTGGTGTTGGTTTTTGTTTTACCCCAATTAGTCATCTTTTGCTTATGTTGTTTTGTTTATTGCAGTCGCACCTCGCCATGGTTTTTTACTATCAGTTGCCAATGATGGATGTTGGCAAGGCGATGGTGTAGTTCTGGTTTGGCCCAATCTACCCTATGTCGCCCCCGTCGTTATTTTATTCTAGTCATGATTGTCAGTGTTTCTTTGCGTCGATGTCGTTTGCCACTGGTGGATGATGGCATGTATGGTGGCATTGGTGGTCAGAATATAGTTTTATAAATACGAGTGATTGTAAAGATTACGTCTATTCAGGCTAAAACCCTACACGCGCTGTAACGTGCGCGTTTGGATAAAACTAGTTAGGTCTTAAAGGTGTGAAAAATATTCTACTAACAAATAGATTCAAAGTATATTTATAAGGATTTGGGGATTGCTACATTTTAATTTTTTACTTTTAGTTACTTGAGTGATAACTTCTAAAAAACATACGCGAGTGGTAAGTGATGAGCGAGGTTATTCACAAACACTAGTTGTGGTTACATACAGTGACGGATCTAGAAAAATATTTCATGGGTAGCGCTAAAAAAAATTTCCACTACGGGTAACGTTATACCTAAAAACGTAAAAAAAAATTGTATGCATTACAATCATTTACCCTAAGAATGAATTTTTTTAGTCAATATATTTGTTTGTTTTGGTTAATCATTTAAAACTTATTACTAGCTTTGGGTCAAAAATGAAAATTCAAGACAAAAATGTAAAATAATGTTTCATAAAAAATGCAATAAATAAACCATAGTGGGAATTGAACTCACAACCTTTTAATCAATGTCAAACATGCTAATCGACTATGCTATAAGGTTAATTGATGTTTTAAACCCACTTTTATTATATATACACATACATACTTATACTCAAAAACCTTTGGTGAAAAATAAAAATTTCCGCTACGAGGTACAAGTTTAGGGGTAGCGGGCTCTACCCCTCCATATAGTCTAGGTCCGTCCCTGATTACATATATGTTAAACTTTCAAATAACCTTAACTAGTTTAAGAGACCATGAATAAAATTAGTGTATTTTGAATAGATTTGAGACATACGAGTGTTCAAACATATTTCTCCTAGATTTTGTGAGTATTAATTTTGTTTGTAATTAGTTCTAAAAACTTAATGAAAATGAGGATTAAAATATAAAACGTTTGAAGAAAAATAAATATGAAATGAAATTTGATGTGAATGTATATTAAAACTAATTCATTGTTTTGGTTAATACGGGCGACGCAAAACAATTTCATTTTTACACTAAGCATTTTTACATGAATAGACTCATATCGTCCTCCCTATCAATAGCCCTAAAGCCTCGGTCAAAAATTCAAAAAAAATTTAACGGTGTTAAGTTAATCTTAACAGAGGATCATTGTTGGAAAATAAGTTACAAGTTGGGATTGACACATGCAATTTTTAAAGTTAGGATTAATATCGGCCAATATACAAAAGTTCGGATTATTAAAATCCAATAACTCATTTTATTTTGATACTTTAGGTTTTTAAGTAAATTTTACAACTTTAGTTATTTAACTTTTGATACAATTTACTTTTAGTTAGTGGACTATTTAGAAATGTTGAGGGTCTAAGTTGGTCAAGAAATGAGAGGTGCAACTTGATAGTAGTTGAGGTGAAAGGTTCATAGAATTCTGTTTACTCACTTTAAATTGAGTATCCGTTTTCCTTCTTTTCCTGTTAGGATTGGAAATACTGTATTTTACATATCAATACGATTGAATCCTTGGGTTTTTGAAATAATGTAAAAAGAAGTGCTTCAAATCATTGCTATTTGACTCGGACCTGTTCTAAAAAGTTAAGGTATTTCGAATTGTTTGTTGACACGGACAAAGTCAGAGAAAACCTCTGATAAGGGTTAGGAAAAGAGTGCCTCAGTGCCCCTTTCACCCTAATTTCCTACTTGTAATGCTTTTGTTATGTTTTATGATGAAGTGAAGGGTTATGTTGAAAACTCTAATTTCGTAAGATCTCATCAAAAATAGAAGTTCTCAATTGATGTTTCCCTTTATTATAAATTCCACTTATATATTAGTTATGTGGATGTAATTGTCATAGTTAGAGTTTGGTATCATACAATGACAAATACCTTTAACTTGGACCAAGCTTTTTTACTCGGTAGTAGAGCAATCCCTCACAACACTTTGATACATAATAAATTTCTTTTAGTTTTCTTTTTTACGTTAATTGGTTTTAACGATACTAACTATCACATTTTGATCGTTAACGCTTCCAACTAACATATACGTGGTAACGGTCAAACCTTTTATCACGTTTGTCACCAACGGGCCGCTGTAAAAAACAGTATGACGGCGTTAAGTTTTTTTTAAATCCAACCCGACATGTTATGACTTTTAATCGTAAGAAGAAAATGAGTGAAATGATATGAGTTGAATGATATAAGAATTACCTCGAAATGTGCTCTAAACAACAAAACAATGTTTCAGTCAAGTATTTAAACCTAACATTGCTTCAATCGAATGTAAAAAATCACCTCGAAGCGGTCCTTTGGTGACAAAAATGATAAAAGGTGAGATCATTACCGGGTACATGTGGGCCCTAGGCCCGAGCAGCTTGGACATTCGTCTAGAGCCCGATGATCCCAAAGGGCCCGAAATTATAACTTATATATATATAGGGGAGGGATTTTCTAAAAAGGGCAAAAACTCTAAAAAGGCTAAGAAGGATTATGGGGCGTCGGATCTGGGTGTCAACGGCCAAGATTAACGCGGTGGCGTTTTTGTAAATATTATGAAGTTTTGCTGACGCGCGTGATGGAACCAGGGGTAGATTTGTCATTGCGCGTTTCCAACACCATGTATATATAAAAAACACCACGCTTAACACTGACTCTGTAAAATAACACCACGCATATGAAAATAATAATTAATAAAAAACGCCATAGCTACCTGCTACAATGTAACACCGGAAATCGAATTGAAAACGTCATAACAATGATTAACACTATCATCACTGTAGAATGAAAAAACGCCATAATTTACCTGCAACAAAGTAGCATCGGAGTCGATATGAAAACGTCATAACAATAATTAACAGATCGATCATGGTGAATCATGGTGTTTTTAACATTCGAACTGATCACTAAAAACACCATGACTCAGAATGTTAAAACCACAAACGTCATAACAATGATTAATACTATCATCACTGTAGAATGAAAAAACGCCATAATTTACCTGCAACAAAGTAGCATCGGAGTCGATATGAAAACGTCATAACAATAATTAACAGATCGAACATAGTGAATTATGGTGTTTTTAACATTCGAACTGATCAATAAAAACACCATGACTCAGAATGTTAAAACCACAGTGATTCAAAAGAACAGATGATTGATCGTACGTTCGTAATTAGTAAACGAAAACGTAAAAAACAAACAAAAAACATCATCGTTTTCAGTATTCGTCATAGATGAATGATTATTGATTCAAAATTAATAAACGTCAAAAAAACACCATAACTGCACATCGAGAGTGATAACCAGGTAGTGCTAAAAAACACCATGAGAACAGATCTCGTATTGCAGCTTCAACGCGTAAAATGACGATAACGCCCCTCCGTGTTTTTTCCCCCTCATGGACACGTGTTTGTTTGTGAATGCTTCCTACACTTCTTAGAGTTTTAAGCCTTTTTAGAAAATCTCCAATCTATATATATATATATATATATATATATATATATATATATTAAAAATAGACATTGATACGTATATTCCGGTGATTTTGTTTAACCCAACACACTCATTTTTGTAAAACAATTAAGTAACTCATTACATTTAAAAGCCTTTTTGATAAACAAATAGACTAAATTTATAAAAAAAAATCCATGCGTTAGTATAAGGGAACATTTTTTTCCCGAATCACCCAGGGCCCTCAAAATTCTCAGAATCGGCCCTAACCGGGTTTTCATTAGTTTGGACCACTAGCGACTAAATGATGATAATTGAGACGATAAAGACCAATAAACCTTCTTTTTAGACGAAGCTATAACTTTTTCATGTTATTTTTTTAAATATACCATATAAATGAGCATGGTATCTTACTTAAATATTTTTACATAAACTTAAATAATTACCATTTGTTATGCTTATAATTAAATAATACATAAAGTTACATGTTAAAATTGTATTATTTCACCGTTTGTGTTGCATAGTTGCATCAGTCACCCATCTAATATCTAATGTATCATCATTCACCACAGAAAACTTTTAAATATCCGATTTGGATCTCAGTAGTTAGGCACTTACTTAGCCAACAAATTTGAAGATTATGATTTATGAACCTTAATTAACTTTATTAAAAGCTTTCTAGAATTTTCTTTTATTAACCTTTTTCCACGGATTAAAATACATATGTGTTAATTGTTAAGCCACCTAGGGTGACTTCGTTTCCTATATTTACTAAATGAAAGAAAACAACAGGGAAGAAGTGAAAGAAATTTAAGGATATAATATCATTTTTTGTTTATGAGTATGAAGAGAAAGAAAAGATTTTATGAGAAGAAAATAAAGTTATAATTTTACTACTTTCTTTTCAGTTTTCTAATTAAACTAGGTTGGATTGATTAGAACAATAATATAGTGAAACTAATGATTAAATATTAAAACAACTTTACTTGTCAATGATTTTTCATGTGAGAAATTTTGTCTTTTTTGAAGATTTTAGGTTTTAATTCGGACATTGATATTTTATGTAAATATTTATTATTAAATTAAATAGATCTCATTTATATCATATATACATATATTATGAACTGATATGATAGTTATAATTAATACATGTTTTCCTATAAAAGAAACTCAACAAGCGAAAGTGAATAATTTTCATTCCATGTTGTGTGATGATATCTATCATATTATTTGTTTTTTTAACATGCTTTGGCCTTTTTAGAAAAAAATTGAATTAAATGGATTTATAAATATCATTCGGTGAAATATTATATTTGTTATTATAATATTTTTAAGTAAAATATGTAATAGTGTTCATGAAACTCATTGAATATATTGTAACCATTTTAACTTTATACAAGTTACAGTTATTTGAATTTTTACGTTGTTAAAATAAATAAATCTAATATATGTGTGTTTGATGCGCCCCATGGTAGAGAATAAAAGAAAAGAAGAGAAAGATAGTCGTCACATATAGAAGACGACAATAAAATACCGACAACCAATTAAAATCAATGGTAATAGTGGCAAATAGATAGAAAAAAAAGAAAAAAGTAATAGCTAATTATATCTTTATTAAAAAGTATGTATAGCTCGAATAGAATTTTAGAAAACATGCAATCGAATTAGATTCATTTTGAAATGTTACATACAAAATGAGAACGATATTGAGTGTGTGGTTTGCTTTATGGTATTTAAAACCTAAGAAGGCATAAAATATATCTAATTTAGTTAGGCAACCAATTTGAAAATCATGAACCTTAAACTTTAATAAAAGCATTTTTGTATTTGTACTTCTTTTAAGCCTTTTCCACGGATTGGACTTGAAAGCATATATGTGAAGCCCCTCGTAAGAAAATTTGAGGCTTACCCTAATTTTGTGGCTTTTTGTTGATGATAGGATAATGTTTCATCTAACTAAAATACGATAAAATCTTAAGACTAATGGATTTTGATAATCTAACTATTTTGATTATTGGTAAATATAATTATATGAATCACAACTAACAATTTATTTATTTTACCACTAATTTTTTGAACGGCCAAGAAACACATAATTGTTCAGGTATTCTGTGTGAGGTGACCTAATGACAAAAGGTCATCGTCAACTAACCTAACCTATTAGTACGAAGCCTTTAAGCTCTCCAAGTTATCTCCAATTTTGGGAAAAACTCATTTTCCCGAAAGCCCACTTGTGGTAAAATGGAATCGAATTGGGGATCACAAAGATTTTAGTCTTTCTTTATTAAGCTGCATTGTCTAAGAACAAATGAGTAGAGAGATTTTGAGTCTAATTATCCGTTAACGTCATTAATTTTTTGTAACGTTACACATGACGTGGAATGTGATGCGATGTTTAACTTTATCAAAATTATAAATAAAAATATATTCCTCAATTCTTTTTTTATAAATAATCATTTTCTAAAGTTACTCAGTGTAACCCTCTTGTGTAGTAACTTCAAAAAACATCGTTTATCACGAATAATTGAGTAATATGATTATATTTTAATTTTTACGTATGTTATACGTCACATCACATCACATCAAATCACATACAAATTCATAAAACTAATGAACATTTAGACTAAGACTACCGGTAAAAAAATTGAAATTTGAGATTTGGCCAATCAAACTACGAGTGAGAAATGATGTCGGCATGCAATCAATAGTTTAGATTATTAAAATCCATTTTACCTAAAATTTAAAGTAAACTATACAATTGTTTACTTAAAAAAAGCAAAAAGAATTGTAAAAATCCAAATCATTACTTATTGACCAATAATAATTCATATTACTCCCTCTGTCCCATATTAGTTGTCATGTGACCCAAAATACATAGTTTAAGAAATATTAGATTATTATCATGAGACCCAGCTATAAAACGATAATAATGTCCTTAACATAAATTAATGTCATTATTTGTATCAAATAATTAGGGCAAAAGTGAAAACTAAACTTATATTTTTAGAAATGAACATTTAAATTGGGACAACCAAAAAATAAAAAATAAAATTTAAAATGAGAATGATCGAGTATTAACTTGGCCCCGTGGTCTCAACTTTCACTTTAATTATCAATTACAACTTCATAGACATAATTATCAATATCCACACTTGATTTTAATTTATTTTTCACTACAAATACATTTTTCATTTCGTTCATAGTCATTAATATGAGCAAAACCGAGCGAGACTATTTTTAATTTAAGAGAAGACATTTGATAAGTATGTCTGTGAGATTGTATTGGTAACCAAAATGAAAGTTGGAGTCGACATTGGTCAAATTAATACTTGCTATGAATTATTATGGATTATAGTTTTAATTATTAAAGTTAAACTCTTGTTTAATATATGCAATTCAAATTATATTAAACATCTAGAAGTTAGAATTTTGTAAGGATCTTTTTTCAATTAGCTAATGCGATAGTTTTTTATTTGCACAAGTAGCAAACCATTACCCTTGTCACGGTAAGAAAATATCCTTTCATAAGTTTTTTTAGTGTTTTGCCTTAATACTAAATCAAACATTATTGGCTAATGACATATTGACATGGTCTTCAGGTTTTCACATATTTTTTATTGTTTTGCTTTTGCCTAGTACCTTTTTCATAATAAATAAACATTAAAGCATATGGTAAAATTTGTAAGGCTGGCTAATGTATTATTCTAAAGATTTTAGTTTGGTACGATGTTTACAAATCAACGTGTCATAGTTTCACATATATTTAACATATATATTTTTTACATAATCAATCGAGGGTTCTAATTTTACTTTAAGCAGACTATTATGTTGTGTTTTTTTTTTCTTAAAATCAAGAGTAAATTACAGTTTTGGTTCCTTTGTTTTGATACCATTAACATTTTCAGTCACACTTTAACTGTTTTGGTCCATGTGTTTTTATTTTTTAACAGAAATGGTCTCGAACACTAACTCCATCCAGTTTTCCGTTAAGTCTCTCATACGCACCTCGCATCTGAGGGGTAAAATTATCATTTATCTCCCTCTTTTATATAGGTCATTATGTATGTTAACAGTTTTATTCAGCCACATGTCAAAAAGATTGAAAAAATGACATTTTTACTCCACATGTGATGGAGACTTAATGAAAAATTGATGGAGCTAATGTTCATGACGAATTCTGTTAGAAAAATAAAAACACATATACAAAAACTATTAAAATAAGGGTTATTGGATTTAATCACCTCCAACTATTGGTTATTGGCCGTTGTCACCCTCAAGTATCACTTTGGCCAATATAAGTCCCAACTAAACACTTTGGTGTCCGTATCACCAAAAGTCAACCAATTCAAGTCACTTTTGGTTAACTTTTGATTATTTTTTGGTTAGCTTTTGGTGTTACGGACACCGTATCACCAAAAGTTAACCAATTCAAGTCACTTTTGGTTAATTTTTGGTTAATTTTTATTAAATTTTGGTGATACAGACACCAAAATGTTTAGTTGGGAGTTATATTGGCCAAAGTGATACTTGAGGGTGACAACGGCCAATAACCAATAGTTAAAGGTGATTAAATCCAATAACCCTTAAAATAAAACTGAAACTATTAATAGTAAAAACATAAAAACCAAAATAACAGTTTACTTTAAAATAAAAAGATGATATTAAAAAAAGTTATTTCCGATATAAACAATACATATAAAAATAGTTATTGGTAAAACTGATTTTCATGTCAGACCATGTAACATTTTTCTTTATAAATCAATAAATTCTCTAAAACTAAAAAAAATTAAATACTTTGATAAAAATATCTACACAAAAGTACCTTTTTGCAACTTGTCCTTCAAAAAATTCTATAAATTCATCTCAAAACTTCCTCCATAGCCCCCCTTCCTCTTCTATTTTCCATCTTTTCTCAAGATCTATAAGATCCATACTCTGTTTCTTCTTATAATTATTGCTCTGTTTTTATTCATTCTTCTTCCTTTATCATTGCTGTTTGTGTTATCCAAAAGATTTAACATTGATGTTCAATCTCTTGTTCTTGATGTTTGAATTACATGTCTCAAATTTTGAGTGAGCATTTTCAGTCTGAGTTTATGATCAATTCTTCAGATTGGCGCAGGATCCGTTTAGTTCAATCGTTTTCGGTTGTCTTCTTATACTGGTTTTATTACATCACATGATCAGTTACCATGTGGATCATGCTTAATTTCTTCAATTTTACTCTCTAAATCTCCAATTTCATTTTCTGCTCTGTTTTTTACTCTGTTTTTTTGCTCTGTTTTTTGCTCTGTTTTATGCAATAATTACAAAAGGATCCTGTCTAAATCTATACAAATAAAGCATATCTATCTTGATAATAATCTAATTAAAGCTTAATTACCATCTGGGATTTGCTTAATTTTATCAATTTCACTCTCTAAATCATCAATTTCGTCCTTTTTTGGTATTTTGATGGCTTCATCAGGTGGTTCATACGTGCTTCAAAACTCGGGTTCAGATGAAGATCTTCAACAACTAATGGATCAAAGAAAGAGGAAAAGAATGGTATCGAATCGGGAATCGGCAAGGAGATCAAGAATGAAGAAGCAAAAGCACTTGGATGATCTGATGACTCAGTTGAGTCAACTCAAAAAGGAGAACAATGAGATTATGGCTCACGTTAGTATCACCATGCAGCATTATACGAATATGGAGGCTGAGAATTTGGTGTTGAGGGCTCAGGTGGCCGAGTTGAGCCATCGGTTGGAGTCGCTTGACCAGATCAAGGAGTTCATGAGTCAGCCTGTCGACTACGGTGGTGGATTTGTGGATGAGTTGTATTGCGGTGGTGGTACCGAGTTGATGGACGAGTTTATGAATAACTCATTAAGTTGTCTTTGTGTTAACAAGCCGATTTTAGCTTCTTCGGACATGATTCGGTACTAAATATTAAAGAGTTGTGATTGGTAACATTTGACGGAGGGTAAAATAGTCATTTTATACGAAATAACGAAGGAAGGAGGTGGGGTGCTAATGAGAATTGGTATGATAGATTAAGCAATGTTCATATTTATGTTTTAATTAAAATGCTATCCTTTTAAGTTTTAATTACAATCTTTCAATAAACAAAAGAGCATGTTACATTATTCTATTATTTTATGTGTTATGACGGTTTTTATCTCTGTAAATCTTAAAACAAAATATAAATACAAAGATTAGGGCATCGCGATGACGAGTTCATGAACAACTTGTTAAGTTATCTTTATGATAGCATGCTGATTTTGATTTCTTTAGACATGGTTCATTACCGAAGAGTGTAGTAACAATTTTGTTGGCAAGTTATTAGTTATATTTTGTATGAAGAAAGGAGGCTAGCCTCGTTAGGTGATCTGAAAATTGATTTGGTACTTTAATAGTTAAATGATGCCCATCATTTATGTTCTAATTAAAATGATATATTTTGAATAACAAAATTTTTATAAAGGGTTATTGGATTTTAAAACTCCTAACTATAAGGTATTGGCTACTGTCACTCCCAACTAACACATTCACTATTACCAATTTCAACTTAACATTTCACTTGTCGTGTCACTATGACGTTATTATCCTACGTGGCATGCTTATGTGGTATAAAAACGGATTGACATAGCAAGTGAAGTGTTAAGTTGAGAGTGATTACAGTGAAAATCTTAGTTGGGAGTGACAGCGGTCAGTACCCTATAGTTAGGAGTATTAAAATCCAATAACACATTGATAAACAATCATAATGTTACTTTCTTGCATCACATATCTGAATCCTCACACAACCATGAAACCAAACTCATTAACTAGTTCATTGCATGAATGCACATTTGATGATTCTAAAACATGAACGAAATCATGAACCCAACCTAAAACACAATCTCGTTTGCAACACATCACATTTAATAGATTTGAGTTGTATATATGCTCGTTTTAGCGCATAGAGAATGAGGAACACATCATAACTGGAGACTCTAGAACGTTGCAAGATTGAAGATTGGAGAAGCTAATTGAGTTTTATTTTTCCATATTCATCATGTTTTCATTCTTATTTATGTAGTTATACTACAAAGCTTCTATTATGTTAGGTTAGACAATCTTTGTACGAAAGTATGAGAGACCTACGTGCAGTCATCTCAATCTCACAGACGTTGGGTCGAAAACTAGTGAGGTGCCACCTGATTGACCGATGGCAACAAAATATGTAGCTTTTATCCATCAACCGACGCCGGACATGGACGAAGTGGTTAATTAGGAGAAGAAATAGAAAGGTGGTAAATTATAAAGATAAAGATAATGCGTAGTTTAAAGAATGGATGTAGGAGTCGTTTAGGAGAGTTTTTTTTTATATTATGATCTTTAACATGAATATGCTCTGAAAATATTGCTAATGTGTCAAATGACTAAATATGTAAAAAAAAAACTAAGAAAAATGAATCATTCTAGTTTGTTTATATTTCTTTTTTAACATCACTATGTAAAAACATATATCTAATTTGTTATAAGACAAATGAACGGTCGTAGTTGATTTAAGACTTCTTTTTGTAACACTGGTATTCGACCATCGATCAAGTTCTGTTAATGGGTACAAGTCTAGTGGTTTTTATGTTCAAACAGACAATGAGACAAAAACAAATCAAAACTTTAGTTGGTTTATAAAGTAGATGCTTACTTCAAATAATAATTCTTAGATTTTATAACATCAATTCATCACAATCTTATTGTCCATGTGAGATCGTAATTTTTTTTAGATCGAATAATTTCTTGATGTTAGGTCATCACAATCCCAAATGGAGAGCTCCGCTGTCCACTTTTGTCGAACTATGTTGTCTTAATCGGACTCAAGCTGGCTTGAGAGCTTAGGTTTCCCTCCGGGAAACCATACCGTCGACTGTCACTTGATTGTCGTTGTGCCACCACAAAAGCAGAACTCTCTGACGTAACACATGATGAGACGAACCTATCGCTTTAAACATAAGAATGTTACAATTGGCAACCTACCCTATTGACACAAGATATTAAATAATTAATGTATTTACAATCATAACAAATAATTAATAATACATAACTTAAAAAATGAATGTTTTTATCGATCTTCAGGGTCCTTGGAAAGAAATACCAAATCACTGGCTAACGTGAGCTCTTCATCAAGGGCCCGCTTTAGGGTTAAGCTTCTTATAACCTTGGTATGCTCGGTTGGATTGAAGTCGTAACCTGCTTAAGTTTCCGTTTGGATTGCATTTCGGTTACAACTTTGTTCTCGGGTTGAGTTTAGGTGTAAAGTCGGAATCAAGAGTAGAATGATACTGAGTTTAGGTTTTTGGGGTTAGTTTGGGGAAGTGTTCTATGAAACGGCTCCAACACCGCTAAAATGAGTCAGCTTAAAATTTAACTGACCTGGTTTCAATGTGATTTAAGACATTTTTTTAGGTTTTTTTAAGTACGGAACCTCTCCTGTACTGGATGGTATATGATGTACCTCTCAACTATGCTTGTACCTAGGGATGAGCGTTTGGTACCGAAATACCGAACCGATACCCGTACCGTACCGGTACCGTACCGAACCGGTACCGTACCGATAGATTCGGTACCGGTATCGGTACCCACTTTTACATGTTTTCGGTATCGGTATTTTCGGTATCGGTACCGGTTCGGTACCAATACCTTAAATTTACCTAAAAGTACTTGTTCCGTATCTATACCGTACCGGTACCGTACCGAACCGGTACCGTACCGATAGATTCGGTATCGGTACCGGTATCCACTTTTCCATGTTTTCGGTATCGGTATTTTCGGTATCGGTACCGGTTCGGTACCGGTACAGTACCAATCTCATCCCTACTTGTACCCTTGTGGATCAAAATCTTATGATGCATAGATTTTGTAATTATTTTCATTTTAATAGGAATTGCGGTTGAATAAAAAAATTATACAAAGGGGCTATATGTGCCAAGAAAGGTAAAGCTGCCAAGATTTTAAAAAGGGGGTGGGCAGCCATTTTTTTAAAAAATGTATGGAAGTAAGGTGCTTCTTTTTAAATTACTCAAAAGTATTTGGAAATGCATTTTTTCGGCTTCAAGTCCATTTTGTAATTTTGTGTGTTGTGTAACATTACTAACGTTCGATCTCTTTAAAGTAAAAAGCTGGTTACATGATTTTATAAACGGGAAAAATAAGATTCGGGAATATATATGTCACTTAGTAATTAATAACCTATTTTATTTTTATTTTTTTTATCTTTTACTAAAATTGCTCATACTTTTTATAACTACAAAAAAGACATTCAAGCTTAATATGTTCAAGCTTTAATATGCTGTTTAAATATGAAATTTTGTTAGTGTTAAAATCTAGTGACCCATTTGAAAAAATATAAAACTTGTTTGATATAGAGTGATTATTCACTAAATTGTAATCTAAAGTATAAGATTTATATATAATTTTTTTTAAGTGTGAGAATGAGACAATAGTAAAAAAAAACACAATGACATATTAATAAAATTATAAGTCACAATATAAATAAAATTTCAAAAAATGCTTCGAAGACCTTGTTTCTCACGTCGTCCTACTTCAAAAAACATAATAAGGGAAAAAAATCAACGTTTTCATCGTGTCTTTTTTACTTTTTTATGTCTTTAGTTGTGTCATAAGTTACAAAATGCACAATGAAAGTAAAGAAAAAATAATAAAAACGTCGTCTTTTATAAAACTATTTGTTTAATTTTTTATGAGGGACTACGTGTAGAACATGGTGTCCGAAACATTTTTTTTAAAATCAATTTAAATTGTGATCTAGTTATTAATTTTTTTAACCCTTCATTGTGTTTTTTTTGTTCACTGTATCATTCTCACACTTTGTACTATTTTACATTTTGTAGGATAACTCAAATAGTCTAATCTACCATAATTATAAAGAACAAGTTACAAAATAAAAACCTAGTTTCTTATTTGCTTCATCAGATCACTCAAATAAAAACAATTCTTTAACTGTCCATTAACCTTTTTTATACCATTGTGTTCTTCTTACACTATATATGATTTTTTAGCATAGAATTAAATAAATAGTAATGAAGAATTCCACAACTAAAACAATATAAAATTTTGATTGGTTTTAAAGTTTGAAAAAGTACGAATGAAGAAAATTTTGAAACTTGGTTAATATATTATTATTATTACATGTATTGTTTGTTTTTATGTACATTTGTTTTATCAGGCTTAATAAAGATAAGATTAAATATACACAATTACACATTTACATTAAATATACTCATTTACTTACAAAATAAATTTTTGAAAACTACTCACTATATATGCATGCTTTAATTTATTTTGGATTTTTTTAATTTCTAAGCATTTGGGTACGTATTATGAGGAAATTTCTAAGTGTTTCAAATTGCTGTTGGATTTTAATTAATTTGGTTTTTGCTATAAAATAATTTTTAGTAGTGTGGTATACAAACTCCAACTTTGTTTAGCATATATTCACAATGAAACTTCAAAGCATTTAACATGTTAAGTTTTATAAAACATTGTATCTAAATTTCGTTGCATGTTAGAAGTGTTAAGATTATTTGACATTACACATCCTTGTTTATGCAATAATTTCTTGTGGAGAAAGTTTTTTTTTAAATAAAAAAACTAAAAAAACAATAACTACACTAAAAGCAGAAATGAGAAAACTAACATAAGTTATAAAGTTTAAAATAAAACATTAAATAAAATTGGCAAAAGATAGCTTAACCACGACACATAACCTGCAACAATATAAGCAACTTAGAGAAACCTAATTTATAATTTTCGAAAACGTTAACGAAACAATTGATTTGAATTGAAAGCAAACTAAAGTAAAATCCAAAAACAATCAAATAACTAAACATATATATTTTAAAAAAAAATTGCAACTTCATATATAAACCACGATGATCGATGTTGACATGTCTAAGAGTTGGTGAATGTGGATGATGACTTGGTGCAAACAAGGATGAAACCCTTTCCCACCTCGGCAATGTGTACCGGTAAAAATGTCTTAATTATTTAGCAAATGTAAATGAATACTAGTTTAAAAGTATATATTGAGTTTAAAGAAAAACATTAATGGAGTATTTATTTTTTAGTTTTAAAAATTGAAGTAAAAGTGAATAAGATACGGTAAGTTTTTTAGTTAAAAATGGTATAGTAAAATTAATGTGAATGAAATCGAGGGAGACATTGAGATCTATGGTGGGGCATGTTGTGTACCTTGGGCTACCACAAACCACCGACTATTAGCGTAGAATAAGTTTCACTAAAGATTCTCTCTATCAAGTGGCATGCATGCTTATATATATATTAAACGACAAACGTACAAAATACTTCCTCCGTCCTATTAGAAGTGTTCATATTGTCTTTTTTAGTTGTCCCATTTAAAGTGTTCACTTTTAAAATTTATTGGTAAACTTTCAAATTTGCCCTTAATAACATAAAACAAATAATATGATGGACCCACAATAATATTTATTTGTTAAGGGTATTATTGTCAAATGACAAGCAAAAATACCCATCATTTAATGTGCCTAAAACTTTGTGTTTTTCAAACTAAAACACTTCTAATGGGACGGAGGGAGTAAAAGAAAAACAATTTCAAGACTATAAATTAATATGGTAACAAGTTTTACTGTTCCTAAGTCGATAACTCTCCTTTTTACGTGTATAATCAACATGCTACATTGGATTTTCATTAGTTCTTCATAAAAGTAGTGGCGTACCTAGAAATTCTTTTTAAGGTGGATGAAAATTTGTTAGGCATCATTTGAGTATTAATATATAATATTTTTTCCAACCCGGTTCGATTCGGTTTGAGACGAACCGGGTCGGGTCAAATTAAAAAATGACAAAAAAACTAAATTCCATATATAAAATCACCAAAATATGTAAAATATAATTACAATTTACATAAGAAAAAACATAATGAAAAATGTAACGTTTTGTATTTTTCATATATTTTCATTTCAAATTTACTCGTACTCTTTATTCATTATTTATAATGTCAAAACTTGATTATGGTGGAAATACTTTATATATCATTGTCGTTACTCTACAACTCTTAAACAATTGTGAATACGCATTTTAATGCCAAACCGAGCAACTTATCAAAACTTTAATTTTTTAAACTGATTTTATAAGTGTTTTATAATTCATATGTTAAAGTAACCAAAACCATGATTAAACATAAGTTTATGGTGCAAAACAATCAATAAAATAAGTTTGAGGGACGATCAAATTTTTTTTTTTTTTTTTGCCTCCACTTAAATTCAAAATTGAAAATTTTCAATTTCCCTTCATTTAAATAACTTCTTTAATGTCAAACCCTAATTTTTTTTATCTATAAAGTACTAACTCAAATCTCTCTAATCACTTTCATCACTGTAAACTCTTTGTCAAACTTTCTCATTCTATCTTAGAACTTCATATTTTTTAAACAAATTTTCAACAACTGGTAAGTTTTTTTTTGTTCTTTCTTTCATTTTTTTCTTTTTTCTTTTATTTTTTTGACATCATTTTTCTTCCTAAATACTTTAAACATCTTGTAGTAATTTATTGTATATTTAGCAAGGTAATTAAAGTTTGATAAATCACCATTTTGAGGTTCGAGTTAAAATATTTTTTAAACCTTATAAAATGAATCATTTATTTTTTTCTTAAACAACAAATGTCTCCAAATAAGAAATAAATGAAACCAAACCATGTTTCCAAACAAGACTATGTTGAAGGACTTATGTTATGCTATAAAAATTGTGATGTTTAGAACTTTGGTTCTACAACTAAGTTTTCCACCATTTCTCACTTCTTACTTGATTACTTAGCAAAAGTAGTTAGTTTTTTTATGTATTTTCTTTCTTCTACTCATGACCATCCGAATCATCAACTATGTTGATGATTTTGTGAAATGGTGAAACACTTGAGGTTATAATATTTCAATGCTTGACTATACATGACAATATAAATAATTATATATTATTATCTTCTAACCATAATTTATCTCAATCCATGATAAATATTATATGTCTCCTATTGGTTATGGTCCTTATGGACTAAACATTAAACTGAGTTTTCAAGACTGGATAGTGGGTCGAAGGTTAAATTTTACGGGGGTCTATCGAGAATTTAACATATAAAAACTAAATTTTTAACTTTTGTAGGGGAAGCGGGCGCACCCCCACCCTCAAAGGTGGGTACGCCCCTGCATACAAGCACTACTTTTCACCTCTAACGCTACCATACTCGTCATTATCGTATGCAACTACTTTTTATTGTTAAACTATTTAACATGTGAGAGAGAAAAAAAGGCCGGAATGCCCGTGATGCGCATGTGACCGGTGGTGTGCGGAGAACAAAAACCTCACCGCCTTAATGTTGCATGTGTCGAGGGGCATGCTAAGGTCAGTTGAAGGGTAGCTCACAGATGAAACATTGGGAGCTACCCTAATAAAGGGGGTAAAATCCTTTAAATGTACTATAAGTATCAAAACTACTGTCACTTAGAACATGTCTCCTTAATTTAACCTCAAACTACATATAAACAAAGGAGGTGAAAGTCCTCTAACTGACTGAATCCAAACTAACCTGCAACTCTGTAAGCCTAGACATAGGAATACTCAAAGTATAAACTATTGGGTTCTTTACTTTGGTTCATAAACACGCTAACTCAACCTGATGCCACTACTCTATAGGGTGCGGTGTTTCATGTAAACCTAAAAGTACCCTAGGTCGAACCCGGTGTTGGTCCCTTCCAGCCTCAGAGGAGAGAGAGACATTCCGTTTTTTTAGATGCCACATCAACCTATAAAGAATATAATGAAAAGAGTGGAAACTTTGGTGAAATGAATTCGCCGAAATCCCGATGAGTATTCCTCGGTTTTTGAAGTCATTTACTTAAAAATAATAATAATATGAAATTTATTTTTGAGTTTTATGTTACAAAAATTACTTGTGTTCTCGAGTTCACTTAACGAAAGAAAAGAAAGTGAATGACATCTCTACTTTTTCTTTTTCTCTTCTTTTCTCATCTCTTATTTCCTTTCTTTCCTTCCGATTTGAAAGGAAACGATTTTCTTCTCATTTTCCCTTATTTTCTCTTCTTTTCATCCCTTTAATGAAACTCGGGAAGTTAACTTATTTTCATTTTCTCTCATCTTCTATTTTTAATAAAACTTAAGAACACAACCAATTTTTTTCTTTCCATACATTTTCTTTCTTTTCTTTTGTTAACTAAACTCTCAAACATAGTGTTAATGAATATAATATAATGAAAAGAACCTAAAAATTTAGTGGTTAAAACTTGAAAATAAAAGCAACCACATAATAAATCTATACCTTCTAATAAAAGAGGGTTTTGAAGGATACATGTCATTCTTTAGAGAGAGTGTTGGAACATTTTTCCCGCTCAAAATTAAGAATCTTTTCTTCTAAGCTATGTATGGAAAGAAATCGAAAACATTAAATCACTCATAACTTTTTTCCAAAGTTTTAATCTACCTTATTTACATCCCTTAAATCACTGTGAAAACGGAAGCAAATAACTTAAAAAATAACTCATCGTAATTTAAGACTAGACGCATGCATGATGACTCATACGCTCAACCAGATACATATGAGTGTCACCGTGAATTTTTTCCGGAAATCTATCATATGGATTATTTGTATATCTATTTTTCTTAATTTTTTTTTAAATTAATTGGTACGATTTATAAGCCATCCAGTTTAAAAGCGTTGATATCTAATTTGGTACTAATAGGCTAATAGTATATTTGTAGTTTAAATCTATTTGTTTAAGGCTCAAATTACTATTTGAATGCAATTTGTGTTTTTATTTTCATATATATTTTTCTTGCAATGTATAGTTTATTTCCAAATGTTATTTTTTCGTAAAGTTTTATAATTGTTTTTTTATCTTTCCATCCGTGTAACACACGGGGTATAATCTAGTTTGCTAATCAACATATAGGTAACGTAATTTATTCTGATAAATCTACTACATGTCATTCACGAATATAAACGAGCTATAAACAATTTACATACCTACTAAATGGGAAGGTCGGTGCTTTGCACCGGCCTCTCCCGTCCCGTCACGCCGCGTTTCAACTTTTTATTACTTTAACGTATTAACAGTTTTAATCTCCGAATTTTAACGTATTGACGGTTTTAGTCCCCGACTTTTACTAATTGTCATTTGAGCTCCTGATGAGTTTTTGACTTTGACTTACTCCACTTTGACACAGGCCGTCCCGTCACGTCGCGTTTCAACCTTTTCTTACTTTAATGTATTAACTGTTTTAATCCCCGACTTTTACTAATTGTCATTTGAGCTCTTGATGAGTTTTTGACTTTGACTTACTCCACTTTGACAAATAGCACGACTTTTACTAACTGTCATTTTAGCCCCTGATAAGTTTTCGACTTTGCTCTCTTACTCTACTTTGACATATAGAACGACTTTAATATTGTTATCGTATTGACCTCTAACTTTTGATATTTCATCGTTTTTTAACATGTGACACATTACGTTTTTTCGTCGCGACATATGGGGCATGAGACTTTTTTTGTCAACACATATGACGAAGTCAAATATGGAAGACACGACTGCGTGACCCGAACGCTGCAACGCGCGGTCTAATCTTAAACCTAGTTTAACAAAAGAATCTTTAATATTAGAAAAAAACTAATTTAGGATTTATAAACAAAACACCTATAAAACATGATTATCTTTCGTAGAATACATTTGATAGGCTAAAAACATTTTATTACTAGCTACATGTTCTTTATTCCCCGCACATGTGTGACCTATAATTGTCCACGTGTGGTTTTGAATAAACAAACTTTTATATAAAAGTTTTTTTCTTGAACAACAAAAAAGAAGTAGTTTTCTAATAGTTTTGTTTATTCGGCCAATGTAGCATTATATTGTGAAACTAACGTAATCTTGTATAGTGGCTAGAGTGTGTTCAAAAGTAATAATAAGTACATGATAAATAATGATTATAATGTCTAAGAACAAAACCAGTATCAAAGGTGTAAACGAGAGAAGTGAGACTTTAATAGAGATGTTTAATTATTATTTAATTTAAATAAATAAATACATTTGAAACCCGTGTGAACAGTGTTTTACTGTTTATGTTGCGTGTTTTACTTATTATTAAGCATAGGTTACAACATATAATACAAAGAGTACAATTATTTATTGCAGATTGCTTTAGTTTTTGCGGTATATATATAATGACATTCAATAAGTTTTAGTCGGTTTCAAAGTTTTTCAAGTCGGTTAAATTTCTTCCTTCTTCCTTGTCGTCCCATTCTGTATGCTCTTCTCGTGTTTTTTTTTACTGGTATTCTCTGTTTCGCGCGTGTTTTTTTAATGAAGCAAAAAGGTGCGGATACTTAACCTTCATTTGGTCTAAAATTCATGTTCACATTTGAGTTTCAACGACCATTAACGATTTGTATCTGATTACGCTTGAGTTGTTTGACTTCACAGTCCATAATTTCCAATGGTCGTTCAATAAATTGCATCGATTCATTATCGATATGCACAATGAGATTTTTATCGGGTAAGTACTTCTTCAGATTAGAAACATGAAACACGGGGTGAACACTGCCCACTCCCGTAGGGACACTACAACAAAAATGGCTTTTTAGGACCTTTTGTGTGGGACGCTTGTAAAAGATGGTCCTAAAAAACTATTTAATAGGACGAATGTAATCATGGGGTCCTTTTATAATATACTCTATTAAATCGGTGTCCTAAAAAGTTATTTAGTAGGATGGATGACTTTTTGGGGTCCTATTATCATATAACTTAATAAGACACTTAAAATGTAGATACTAATAATGTAATTTATAAGACATTAAGTTGTTGGTGTCCCATTATGTGGTAATGTAATAGGACACCGGATGAAAGGAGGTCCTATTATAACATTACTTAATAGGACACTTTGTAGTTGAGTCTTAAGTGTTCAGTGTTATAGGACCCTTTCTAGTTAAAGTCATATTAGAACACGAGTTAATAGGACACTTGACATTTGAGTATTATTACTTTAACCTTTATAGGACGCTTAATCATTGTGGTTTTATAATAACACATCGTAAAAGAACACTCGGTATTTGAGTCATAAAACATCAGTTTTATAGTACGCTTATTTGATAGAGTTTTAATATAACATAGCTTAATAGGACACTTAACACTTGGGTTTTATAACTTAAACCTTTATCAAACAATTATTCATTGTCGCGTTATTATAATACATCATGATAAAAAAAAGAAATAAACAAGCTAATAAAGTTCGGGGTTAGTTTAGTTATTAAGGAAAAAATTATTTCATTAAACTTTAAACAAGAAATAAACAAGCTAATAACTTTAAGGGCCATTATGTAAATTATGAAATTATATCAAATTAACCCAAACCCTAGTCGATTACCCCCCGGCCTGTATACTATTATCATCATCGAGCATCATCAAGAAATCCGGTCTCCCTCATCCTCTCGACACTACAAAAAAATGTCATTTAGTGGCACGCACTTTTATTGGCATTTAGCTTTTATGCCACTAATATAGTTTTTTAGTGACACTTGTGTATGTCATCTTTGCTTGGCATAGACATTTTACTTTTATGTCTCTAATTTAAGATTTTAGTGACACTTTTTGTATGTCACTAAATGATTCGTCCATATTTTAATGCATTTATCTTTGTGCCTTTATTAATAAGTATTTTTAATTCATTAGTTTTTTTTTAGAACATCAATCTAGCCTACTCCTAATAAACTCCATAAATATTTACAATGCTAAGGATTGAACCTTGGACCTCCCCTAAAATAGTGCTCCTAGAGGCAAAGCCTCTCCCATTAAGCCACCAACCCCAATGGTTTTTAATTCATTAGTTACATGTTAAAAATTCAATCCAACCATTATATAATTAATGAAATATAGTTAAAACTTTATGTTTTGACCCGACGCAAGCCCACACTCATCAATTTATTTATACCCTTTAATAAAATAGGGTTTTGAAGCCACGTGACGCTCAATGAGGCTAACTAGAGCCTCCGGTTCCAGCTCAATTTGCCAAGAAGCTAAATCACACGCGGGTCTTTTAATTACCCTATTATAACCCACTTTTTGAACCACATATAAATTCGTATAACCCGAAATTGAATCCATCGATCGTCTTTCACAATTAGGTTTCATAATATTATCATCGCTTTGTGCTTTTTCTTCTTGATTTTCAACTTTCCGAATCGAAGGTAGTTCAAATCTGTTTCTATTTTCCAAACCAGTAAACCCTAGATCGTTATCATCTCCGATGCGCTTCCATAGACTACAGAAGTTGGATTGCGTGGTACAATTACAATCTTTAATTTTTATTTCAAGGTAAGCTTTAGTATTTTGATTTTGTTGGCTGACCAAATGACAATGGGTTTCAAAATCCAAAAACAGATACGAGATGATTCATATGACGAATTGGGGCATTTTTTAATTTTTATGTGAGCTTTGTATGTATTTGCAATTCAAAACGATAGTTTGTTGCAGGTTACAAGTTTGTATCTGAAAACCACAAATCTTGATTCTGAAACTTACTGTAACATATGAATTCACTTTTCTTAATATTAATTCTGACTTCACTTTGTGTGTTTAATTTTTGATGTTATAACAGAATATATGTGCACTCGGAACCTTAGAGCTAAGATAAAAAAGTTAACATAAGAGCTTTGTGTGTCATTAATGAGAAGCATAATCAACATTTTTTTTTTTCCAATTAGCCTTTGATATGTTTAGCTTTATAGCCAAAGGAGTAGTGAACTTCTTGACGAGGGACTAGCGGGTCATTCATAACAATGTTTCGACTCATAAGGGCTAATGTTTTGTTTTTAGTATGCTAGGTTTTGCTATTCAAAAGGGGGTTGTGGCGCAACTTGTTGCCCTTTTACCTGCCACCTTATACAATAGAAGCTTTATAGAAAAAAAAAGCACATTTCTATTGTGTATCATTAGTTTTTGTGCAATATTAAAAACAACAACAAATGAGTTTAAGATCCATTAAAAAGTTATGATCTTTGTTGGTAAGTAATGCTAAAATACGATAAGTTTTGTTAAACTTATGGTCTATAACAAGTTACAGTTCATATGAATTGTAATATTCCACAAGTGTATAGTAAAAATTATAAGCAACTAACCAGATTAAAATATTGCAATCAGTTGATCAGTTAAAGGTGGAGCTGAAGGAAATCATTATAAACTTAATCTTCCTTGATGCATTTTTTTCAGTTTTTTTCATTTGTTTGACTTTTGAATTTTGATTTTAATTGGAGAGGGGTAACGTTCTTCACCAAAACAAAAACCAAGGAAGTAAGTCAAATAAGAGATCCAAGGATCATATGTAGCTACTTCATGTTGCTGTTTAGTGTGTATTGTTTAACATTTACATATTCTTTGTTATTTGTTATTAGGCTTCAAAGCCTAACAAATGATCCTTTAGATAAAGGAGCACATACAATAAGTGAGGGTGTAGTTTATGTATACTAAACATCTATTTAGTTTATGTAAATGTTGAATGTGCAAGTATAAGTTTACGATACACTTTTTTATGGTAATTTAAAAACACGTGTTCTATGATGCATTCTTTTCATGTGTAACACCCATGTTAGGAATATTTGATGCAACAATCTTTATTGTAAGAGTTGTATTAAGATTAGAAATCTCCTGTACTACACTTCTTTATAATAACTTATAATAATATATGTTATCAAAAAAACATATAACAACCCACCGTGTAATACGCGGGCACTAATCTAGTTATATATAATATTAATAGATGAATATTATGATTAGTGTGTTAGGTTAGTTGTAGTGTTTTTATTGGTCGGTTTTTTAGGTGTTCAATTGTGATTGGCTTATGATTTTGGAGGTTGTCGTGTTTGTTTGCTCGGTTTGCACGTGTCCCCCTCTTTTTCTATGACTCAAGCTGAATTAGGGTATATCCATTTCTCTACTCAAAACTCACCAAGCTTTTACTCTCTCTCCGGTTTAGGCGAAACTTGTCCCCGTTTCAATCAGTGCAAGGTGGTGATTGGCGGTTGATGGAGGGTGATGGCGTTGGTGGTAGCAGTAACTGATGGGCCACGGACAAACCCCGTCATATTTTCTCCGTGACCGTCTCTCTTACCGATCGCTCAAAGATCTGGTTCTGTTTTTATATAAGAGGAGACATTGATTCTCCGTTTTATGAAACAGAGGATGATGGTGAAGATGGCGATTGAGTTTGTTTATAAGGTATTCATGATTATAGTTCGATTACTTTATTTTGTTTTGCATATGTTTTGTTTAGGGGTTTTTTGTGAAAGTAAAATGTTCAAGTTGTTGAGGATGAGTAGTCTATTTATGAATAACAAATAGAATGTTTGTTTATAG
Organism: Tagetes erecta; assembly: GCA_030867185.1. NCBI lineage: Eukaryota > Viridiplantae > Streptophyta > Magnoliopsida > Asterales > Asteraceae > Tagetes > Tagetes erecta. Next base: position 81,333,507 of record CM061488.1, on the reverse strand, counting down.
TCCATACTATATTCCATCTTGAATGAATCTTCAGTTGATAAACAATATTAGGCAAGAATGTCAAGTTAGATTCATTGGATTATAATGTTGGAGTTAATTTCCTAAACCAAGTCTACAAGTAGGTAGAAGTGTAACACATGTTGGTTAGAACTATAAATATAAGGCTTTGGTATGGACCAACAATATACAATTATTGTAACGAGTTTTTGAGTGACTCTTGCAATAATAAAGTTATTATTTTTTGTTCATCGATCCTGTGCCTTGATATAAATCAATTTAATAAGTAATTGTACTAATATAAAGCTTATATTGTTTTGCAGCTTGGACAAATTATTGAAGGAGTAGCATGATGATGCTGCAACTGTCAACTTTACTCCACAAAAGCGAAATGAGGATTTTGTTAATCGCTAAATGCTTTGTATTCTACAACTGATCAAGTAAGTGACTTTTAATAGTTCTAAAACATAACGCATAAGAAACTCATTTGCTCTTTTTTCAATTGATTGAGTTTTGACCTTAGCTTTAAAATGCATTAGTATTGCACTATATTTTCCCCAGTTAGGTACTTGTTTGCAAATCCATTTTTAAATAGTTCTCATGGCAACACGTTGAAATAGTTCTAATGGCTTAAGAGGTTGCAATAGCTCTAAGTAGATACACAGGTTGCAATAGTTATAATAAGTTTACTAATATTTTATCAGGTTTCAGGATTCAAAGATGAATGGATGCTGTTATGCATGGAGTTTGTGAACCATTGTCGAGTTTTAAGACCAACTACAGTTTTAGGTGAAATTTTGTATCGAAACATTAATTTAGGAAATATTGTATGAATATTGTTAACTATACGTTATTTGTTTGTATTTTATTAAATATAGTGCTTTTACATAATATATTAGATATTCATTATTAATTTCCATTAAATGTGTAAATTACTAATTCTATAATTTTTTTTATAAAAAAAAGTTAAAACCATGACACGCATTTACGCGTATCATCTTCATTTATGACAGAGATTTTCTTAACACACATTGTGTGTCGTTATTGCGTGTCATAAAAAGTTGACACACGAATGCATGTTAAATTAAATTTATTTAATGACATATGCTTCCTTGACACACTTTTGTGTGTCATGTGTACTCTTTAATGACACGTATTGCATGTTATTAAAAGTCTTTTTTCTAGTAGTAAAAATATGAGACGATAATTCTAATAACATGAAATTTAACGTTTATACATGGGTGGTTTATTTGTAGGTAGTCCGTGAGGATTGAGGACGCATTGATGACTAGAATTTTATGTTGATCGTTTCTTTCATTGCTTTTAATTTCTTTGTTAAATGTTACAAGACTTTATGTTGGATAATGTTTTAATTTATTTATATATGTTTAGTGGTTTTGTTATAAACAAGCTTATTTGAAATATAATAAGGTTTTATTTCTTTCATTAGTTGATTTTATTTACACAATAACTATCTGGGTTTTATATATTGATGCTCATTTTATTGTTTAATTTGATGTCCATAACCATATCGTAAAATTGTGTGTGTGAATGTTTAAGAAAGTGTTGTAACATATGACTTGTTAGGTCCCTTTTCTTAGTACTATAGTACCTATACCCTTACATTATAAGGGTCATATAAATTAATTTTTAAGGACGCTTGTACGTGTATCATAAGATTAAAAGTAAGTAGTCATATATTGTAACATTATAAAAGTGTCCTTATATGTTTTTATTAAGACGCTTTTTGAGTTGTTGATAGACATGTTATGCGACCATAAAATTGGTTTCATAATCTTATTTGGGATATTAGGACCCTTTTCTTAGTACTAAAGCACCTATACTGTTACATTATAAGGGTCCTATAAATTAATTTTTAAGGACGCTTGTACGTGTATCATAAGATTAAAAGTAAGTAGCCACATATTGTAACATTGTAAAAGTGTCCTTATATGTTTTTATTAGGACGCTTTTTAAGTTGTTCATAGACATATTATGCGACCATAAAATTGGTTTCATAATCTTATTTGCGATATTAGGACACTTTTTAAGTTCCTGGACTTATTACAACCCCTTTACATGAAACGCTTTTACTATTGGTCCTATTAAATGAAAGGTCCTATAAAGTACCATTATAGGACACTTTTGGGCGTACTAAAAACCCAATTTTGTTGTAGTGGGAGTTTCATCTCGCAAGAAACTCTTGAGAATTCGATCAATGGAAAGGTGAGCATTTGGATTGAGACACGATTCGAATAAATTTTATTTGCTACTCAATATAGGAATAGAATGAGATACCAACTTGCAAATGAAATATTTTAAGTATATGGATTTAGAATTTTTTTTAAATGATCATCGAGAATAGTCGTGATTAATAGAATGTTTAAAACGAATTAAGTAACCTTACACATAATTAAGTGGCTTATATGCGATTAGTAAAATGAGTAAACAAGTCAAGTAAAAATGAGATGATTATGTATGGCCCAACTACACAAGACAAAACTTACTATGGTTCCCATGCACCAACTTTCATAATTCCGTGTGCACCCGTAATTACTTTAGCTTTTGCATGGACTCCACAGTTCATTCGATCACGTGCGAGTCAGAAATACACAACAGTTTTAGGTTAAAATGATGATACGTATATGTATTGATATCATACTTGATAGAAATATTAGTTGGGAAAATTATATTAAGATGATAAGTAGATTGATGAAATAGAAGAGAGAGGAGTAAATGTAGGAATTTTGATGGTAGTTAACTAATAAATTTTAAATTTCAATAGTTGGGAAAATATATTGTTTATCAATAATCATTAATTTCAATAGTTTCCTTTGGTTTTTAGTGTTTTCATGTATAATTGAGTTTTCAATAGAGTTAGGTTCAAATGAAAACAAACTATATAATTGAAAACATTGAAAACTAAAGAAACTATTTATTTTTTCATTTTCTTTTCTATAAAATTTAAAAGGGTATAGATGGAAACTTGTTTTAAATCGGTTCCATGCTTATATTTATCATTGACTTCTTTTTTGAAAATTTAATTAAATAACTAAATACATATGCCCCATCATTATTCATTCATACTTTTCTTTATCATCGGAGAAGATATGAATTGTCACACCCTCAATCTTTCACAAACGGGGTGTCCGTTAGGCGTGTGACATACCAGGATCTCAAGTCATTAGTTACACGAACTTTGACTCAACGTTTAACAAAATGTTTAATTTTGTAATAAACCAAAATTCAGAGTTTAAATGTTAAAATCCAACGTTTAGCGGAAGCATAAATAAATCTCATACGCATAATACCGCGCATAAAGTAATAAACCAGGTTAATAAAATAAAGTAAGCACTAAATGTAGTTTTCGAAACAGTCCAAAGGACGACCCAATGCATACATGTCCTACTCGTGCTCATGCTCCTTAGTTACCTGAGAAAACATACTAAAACAGTCAACACATGATTGGTGAGTTCAGTGAGATTTGTATATAAATAAAAGGGTACCGTTTATCACACAGATAAACCAAAAATCTATTTTATTAGGCGGTTTGCAAGACTGTATGCTTATTGCTTGTCAACACGTCGAGATGAAAGCTAAACGTTACTTTTGCCTTGTCGCCATCTAACCAGGATGACCCATAACCTTTAAGGACAATCTGCACCACATGACGCCCAGTCAAGGGTGGGGTGCCGTCGCAACCCGGTAGTACTACTCAAATTTCCCCGCTATCATATATTAATCAACCTCAAACTTTTATAAGGACTTGAATGTGGTTCCAATTCGTGTAAAGCACTATAAGCCCTAATAAAATCCTGCCCGTAGGCATTTATACTTTTACCGAAACCTGCCCGTAGGCCCTACCCGAAGGTATAAAACGTAGCCTCAGTTGGCCCCGCCCGAAGGCATAAAAATACAGCCCACCCGAAGGTGCTGTAAAAATAGTTGCTTGAAGGCTCTGTAAAATCATTTGTATGTTTTCTCCCCGAAAAAGATTTAAAAGCGGGCAAAGAACTCACCTTTGAAGCGCAGAGCAATTTAAACAGCACGAAAGCAACAAGAGTACCTAGTTCGCTTTACGACCTGCTTAATTAATTCATCACTAGTTAATAACTACAACCTTGCGTTTTATAGATAAAACTAAGGTAATTGTTGTACGTACATATTTGTACCAAAATTACTATGTACACGTACTATGCACACCTTCACATAACTCCTATACATACAACACACGAGCATATATCACAAAATACATATTCTTTATTTAGTTCAGCATTATCACAACATCAAAATTAATCATTCGCGCATGTACATCCATCATGACTTTCTACATTTACACATATTTACCTACACCTTCTATTCCATGATCTTGCATAAAGTTTTGTTCGCATACAAGAACATATATATACGTACATTCATACTCCACAATTACACATTTACATATTCATACAATACATACATTCTTAGTCTACTTACTACTGTACTTATACTGCGCATACACATATTCAAAATCACATACACATACAACTTCACAAGCAAATTTACCAAACTATATACCGATACAAAAACCCGTATAATACCCGAACACACACACATACTTCAGTCTCTATTTCTACGTATATATAACATGTATAGACCATCGCATACTCATTGGTTCTTGGTTGGACTGTTTTCTACGCATACAAGCTTATATGTACATATCATGCATTTAATTGTTTCCCATTGTTATGGCAAATACACCTACTAGCACACTAACGCACAACACCAAGATACGCGCATAATTAAACAAGTCATACAACATCCTCTGTTTCATCTATATATTTAAATATACATGCTCTTAAATATCCATCCACATATATATATATATATATATATATATATATATATATATATATATATATATATATATATATATATATATATATATTTTTTTTTCTCTCATTGCCACGTGCTTGTTGTTGATTGCTTCCTACACTTCTTAGAGTTTTGAGCCTTTTTAGAAAATCCCCAATCTATATATATATATATATATATATATATATATATATATGATCTTAACATAGTGCACAACGTCTATGTATACACATAAAACATACATACCCACAACTCGATATATATATGCATGCTCCTGGTTGAATGATCAAACACACAGACCACATGATCATACATATATATATAGAATGAGAGAGACAATGAAGGGGGGGGGGGGGCTCGCTCGGTCTACTGATACAGGAAGGGCGACGAGAGGGAGAACAAATGTGTAGGGTTGTGGTTGATTTGGTTCAGCCGAATGAAGAACTATATGATGATGATCGACAACATGTATATATAACATTGAACAATATTTGAGACTAAATTTCAGTCAAAATTATGTGTACCTTTTATATTTTTTTAAAGGGAAATATTTTTAGCTACTGAATTTTAGCCTCAAATATATTATTCTCTTTAAAATGGAAAAGACGTAAATTTGTTGGAGACTAATATTCAGTAGTGAATGTATTAGGGAGTGAATATCAGTGTTTAATATTTTCAAATCCGATTGAATTAGTGACTGACTTCGAGTGCTAAATGCATTTTGGAAAGTAATTATAGAATCTAGTATACCATGCCCAAGGTACCTGTTTTAGACCATACAAGAATTTCTTTAGTCGAAAAACATGAGATGGTTTCTATGGATCAACGAAGCATGGGGATTGATGCATAAACACCGTTTCCTTCAAATCCCCATGTAGAAACGTATTTTTTACATCCGGCCAATTGATGAATAGACCAAGAGTTTGAAACTGCGATGGTTAATACCATACGAATAGTTGTTGGTTTTACAACTGGAATAAACGTGTTGCAACAATCTATATCAACCGTTTGTACTTCCCATTAACAACCAACCTAGCTTTATACCGCTCAAGGGTCCCATTTGATTTAAACTTATGCTTAAATAACCACAACATCTAATAATCGGGTGGTTATTTGGACGAGGTACCAATTCCCAACTATCATTATCCTGTAAAGCTCTAAATTTGTTATTCATAGCATCAAACCAATTCGGATCCGATCGGGCTTTGTTATAATTTATGGGAACGGGTGAGATGGATGTGGTGTGAAGATTGAGACGAGAGATGGGTTTGGAAATTCCGGCTCTCGTGCGGGTAGTCATAGGGTGTTGATTTGGGGTGGACTAAACAATGGGTGTTGATGAGACGGATGGAGATTGGGTTAGTGAAGGAGATACGGGGCTGTTAGGTGGTGTTATTTGTTGCGTAAGAGGGGGCTGATGAGTGACAGTAAACATTGGCGAGGCTAAGAAGGGACCAAGGAGGGTCCGGGCCACCCCAGTTTTTTCCGTTCGAAGTGTTGTTTTGTTGATCGGTTGTTGATTTTTTATATATATATATTGAGTTTGGCCCCCTCAAAACAAAGCATTATAAAAAAATAATGGGTTTTTAACTTTGGTCTCCCCGAGCCAAAAATCCTGGCTTCGCCACTGACAGTAAATGGAGTAGTGTTATTTGTTTTTGGTGTTGTATTATTTGGTGGTAAATTAGGTGGGGTATTAGATGGGTTTTTGTTATTTAATTGGTGGAGGTTGGGAACTGATGGGAGAGGTGGTAATTGGTGAGTGAAAAGGTGGTAAAGGATGGGTATTAAATATGGGCTAGTCATCGAGAAAAGAATATGCATTCGGGGGTGGGGGTCGGTGAATGGAAATGTCGTTTCATCAAATACCAAATGAAGTGATATATGGATTCGTCCGGTAGTTGGGTCTAGGCACTGGTATCCTCGGTGATCAGAAGGATAATCGAGAAATATGCAACGAAGGGACCGAGGATGAAGTTTGTGTGGAGCTGTGGCCGAGGTGTTGGGGGTAACACGCACAACCGAAAACCCTTAGATGATCATCCGCTGGGTGGATAGAGAGCAAAAAGTGGAGTTGAGAAATTTAGACATTTGGTGGGTAAGATATTGTGTAGATATGTTGCGGTGTGCAACGTCTCGACCCATAAAATTTGTGGTAAGTGAGCATGAGCGAGGAGCGTATAGGCGACAGCATTCTGCACGTCCATTTTGTTGGGACGTTTAGGGGCACGAAAAACGAATGGCAAAACCATGTTTAGTAGCAAACGACTTCAACTGGTTGTTATCGAACTCACCGTCTAAATCACATTGAAACGCTTTAATTTTGAAATTGAATTGGGTTAAGATAAACTGTTGAAATTTTGCGAAGTTATTACAGGTTTCGGATTTGTATTTTAGCGGGTATATCCAAGCAAAATTTGTAAAACTATCAATTAACACCATATAATATTTATAACCTGTTTTGCTCTCAATGGGTGACGGCACAAATCACAATGGGTGATGTCAAATGGCTTAAAGGTAAAGGAAATAGAATCATAAAATGGTAACCTCTTATTCTTAGCAATCTAACAAGAGTGACAAAAAGATGAAACTGAAGTCTTATTACATGGAATAATTAAACGAGTACGGAGTAAATTTAAAATAGATTCCCCTGGGTGACCTAAATCGTTATGCCATTGATCACAATTTGAAGCAATGAAAGCAGACGAGATAGTTTATGGTGTTAATGGATAAAGCTCTCCCGAACTATTGTGGCGAGAAATATGAGCTCCAGTCTTGAGATCCTTCATAGTAAAACCATAAGAGTCAAACTACGGAAGTATTATTATCAAAGATATACTTTCGAACGGACGTACAATAGATTTTTAATGATATCGGGTGTGAATAGAATATTGTATAGAGTGTATGTGCGGTTTTGGCGTATGTGAAGTTACTATATATGTTAATCTATGCTAATAAGTTTCCCTTTCAGTATGCGGTTTTTTTCATATATATACTAGCCGGAAACCCGCGCGATGCTGCGGCAATGACAATTTGCGCTTCGCATATACCATTTAATATGGCTAGTTATTTGGTCAAGAGGGAATCTTACTTTTCGCTTTATTAAGGTTGTGCCAACACGATTTGGATGGATTAAGGGAGGAGGCTATGATCATAGTTACATAGAGAAAAAATAGGGGAATTGTGGTGACCCATTTGACCATATGTATAATTTAATTGCATCAAAATGGATTCATCAAGCAAACAAAATTATCCAAATTAAAGCATTGTCATTCAAACCAAGTGTTTGCCAAATCAAAATATATACTTTGCATTACAAGTTTTAAAGCTTAAAAAATGTGAAGTCTGCCACAACAACAAATATGGTAGTTGCATTATAATTACACAATTGATGACTATAATGAAGTTCCTTTGATCAACTGCAAGCAAAACAAAAAAAAATTAGTATACAATCAGGATGAAGCCATGCCACTTGCTGCTTCCGTTCACTGCAACCGTTTTACTTGAATCTCAGTTATCTAAACCCATATATGGTGTGTGCAAACACATATACATTATCATATAAATATTATGTAACTTGTTCAAATGAAAATTTGCAATTAGTCGTGCCTTCTATTTGACCCATTTGACTTTATAACTAAGCATTTCTAAGTGTTTGCAATGCAAGATATAAGCACCCTGGCCTATATGACCAATGTAAGTACTAATTTAAAAGGAAATCATTTACCTATTATTTGGAATTGATGATGCTAGTATTTAAATCGACGTAATTGATTCTTATTTTTACAATCCGAATCATTCTACAATGACGAGTGTATGTGATTGCAAGTATTTTTAGTATATACTCACTGTGTAAGGCGTGTTTTTGACGCATTAATCATTGTTATGATGTTCTTCATATCGACTTCGGTGTTACTTTATTCCAGGTAACTTATGACGTTTTTTATTAGTTAATTTTTTCATATGCGTGGTGTTATTTTATAGAGTCAGTCGTATGCATGGTGTTTTTTTTATATACATGGTGTTGAAAACGCACAATGACAAAATAATTAAAAAATGTCACCGCGTCCATCTGGGCCGTAAACACCATAATCCGACGTCCCAGATTGCTTTTTATCCTTTTTAGAGTTTTTTGCCTTTGTATAAAATTCATCCCCTATATATATATATATAATATATATATATATATATATATATATATATATATATATATATATATATGTATATAAAATATATCTACTTATTTGATATGTATAAAAGCTTTTAAAATAATATTAAAATACCCAAACTCAACTCAACTACCCCATTTGAACACCCTAAGTGACAAATTCTAACATTAATTATAAGCTTATATCATATTACACTCATCATTTTCTTCATAATCATCACCCTTCCCTCACCCCTCACCCGTCACGCTCACATCCTCACGCTCACGTCCTCACACTCACTCTAGAGTTCTCTTAGAGTTCCACATTCCATTCTTAGCATCAAGCATTGAGTAGTTTTCTATATTGATGTGGATGTTGCACTAATATTTTTGTTTGGTGTGCTATTGTTGCACTTATATTTTTGTTTGATGCGCTATTACACGGATTTTTATTCGAATGTGGATCGAATTTGAATAGAATATTTAAAAGTCTCATTTCGACTATTTCAAATTCAAATTTAAAAGTCATGTTCATGTATCATCACAAACATTACAACCCATCAGTTATAATCACCCATATCACAAGTACCCTCAATATCCTTACATAGAGACTTAAATACTGAAGGTGAATGTTTCATATAACTTTTGATTCCTCATTTTTCTATTATTTTCTAAAACCATATATAAAAGCTATAAAAACAAAAACTAATGAAAATTTCATTAAAATTAAAAAAGCACATCATTTCAATATAAAAAAAAAGATGTTTCTTAAAACGAAAGTAACAAAAAACGGTTATTTATTTATGATTTGTTTCTTTCCAATTTGGTACATTTCCCTCTTGCCATATATCCACCCTTGCATACAAGTCCATGGGTGTTAACCGGTTCAAACTCAAGCACGACTGATTGTGGATCGAACTAGGGTACCAAATTTGAGGGAAAACTAAGACCGAATATCAAACCCTTTAACAGTTGAGCAATTCAAGGTTCACTTCAAAGAGGATTTTGATTTGGAGTTTTGAAATGTCCCATTAACCATATCATATATAAGTATGTAGGTAGTAAGTTACACATGCGCTCCACTCCTAGGGCATACTCACTTTTATCAACATTTATTTATAATAAACTTTCTAAGATGTAAGGTCGGTTGGTTTCCGACCAACCACCGCCTGCCACGTGTCGTGTTACAATTGGTTGCTTTTAGTTTTTGTTTTTTCTTTTTTTTTTAAAAAAAAATCCGGACTTTTTTCTAGATATATACATATTCTTTTGACTTTCTACAACAAACTGTTGGTGGATCAGCTGGTTTGGGCGTGTTTCTTGCAACTGTAAGCCTGGTGTTTGAAACCCATAAGCTAGTTTCCGACCAACCACCACTTGTCACGTGTCGTGTTACAATTGGTTGCTTTTAGTTTGTGTTTTTTCTTTTTAAAAAAAATCCAGACTTTTTTTCTAGATATATACATATATTTTGACTTTCTACATCAAACTGTTGGTGGATCAGCTGGTTTGGGCGTGTTTCTTGCAACTGTAAGCCTGGTGTTTGAAACCCACAAGCTACATTTTTTTCAACTTCTTTAAATTGTTTTTTGTTTACCACTTTGGCTCCTACTCTATTTTGACATAGTTCCGACATTGACCTTCCGGTTTTGACTTCGTTTTCATTTTGACATTTATGTTTGGTATATCTCCGTCTTTTAATATGTCCAACATTTTTACTTTGCACCGTAACGTGTGAGCCGAGAAACTTTTTTTTATTAACGCATGTGACGATGTTATACCTCGAGACCCGGCCGCCGCATCGTGCGACCCAATCTTTTATCTAGTTTAAATGAAAACGTAAATGCAACGGTTAAAATAACATCAACGAAAAAGAAACTTGAAACTAAAATTAATAACATTCAAGTAGAAAATAAAAATAACCTAATATATTTAAAACGAAACCAACAAAATAGGGATTAATTGCATAGATCCCCTTCTAAACTTCAAAAATTGTATATTTTCCTAAAGTACAGGTTTTTAATACACAATACACAATGCTTTTAAGGCATGTTTTAGAGAAATATACAAGTTTGCAACTTTAGATAGAGATATGTGCAATTGGCTAAAGAACAATAAAAGTAAGATAAAAACATGTGAAACTTCCCATTTTGTTCCTTTTTACATATCATTTTCCTCAATTTACCAAAATTTGGTTGCTTAAAAAATGTCTCGCACGAACATTTTTGTTTGCACCCTAAAACATGGCTAAACACACCTTAGATCAACGGGTCAGATCTTGACACTTGTCTTAACACGGTCATGACACACGTGTTGATGTATTTCGTTAAATGTGTGTGGGCACCAACTTCATATGTGTCTCTTTTACGTACTTAATCACGCGGGGGTGTCTCAATAGTTTTGGGGGCCTAAGGCAAACTAAAAATATGAGGCTTTTTTCACAACTTTTTTAGTTTGGTTGTTTTCTTATTTATATATCAACAAATACAAACGGAAATCATTAAAACTAACTACTATGAGTTTTTTTAAGCGTATAAGTAAATAGCTTTATATGTTTTATTTTAAGAACAACAATAACCGAACCATATAAGAAAAAAAAGTGTGTTTGATAAGAAATGATATAGTAAACAAGATGCATGATAACATCCTGTTTATAAAAATATCAATTTGATTCATTAGATTTTTTGTTTAAATATATTAGTATAACTGGATAAAAAATTATGCAAGACGTGAGATCCATAAACAACTACATCAATGACGCGTCAATTCTTATGATGAAATTTTCAAACAAAAACTAAGAGAGACCGCGAGTAATTACGAAATGAAGATCTAAGGGTTTGCGAGTTGATTAAAAGTAAACACATCGTGAGAGTTTTAAGCTATTAATCATATAGTGAATATGTCTAAGTTTAGTAAATACTAGTTTAGTGCCCGCACTACGTTCGGGAACATAACTCAAGTGATGGTTTTAAGGATGTTCATGAATGTTCCATTTAGTTTTGAGACAAAACCGTGGTAAAACGGAACACATGATATATTTTTAAAAATTAGATTTTTAGTATAGCAATATTATACTTAAATTAAAGAGAATAAAGTGCTTAGTTTTATGGTGTAGTTTATTTTTTTTTAAATCATATAAGAATGTGATGTATATTTATAAAACACTGATATCTTTAATTGTATGTTATTATTAACTTTATCCATAAGTTTCATTTTTAAACCCTATCAAATATAAACCGACTCACGTACACCCCTTGTAGTAAAGGGTTAAAAATATAAATACTCCAAAATATTAGGGGACAAAAAATGTAATTAGTTTTATTATAATAAATTTTATATACATATTTTAAATAAAAAAAATCTATTTTAAATAAAAAATCATTATTGTGAGATAATCTCTCAAATAATGCCAAATAAGCTAAAAGCTATGAAAAGATGCCACATAGGATTGAATGGAGCCAATGTTCTTTTTGTCTAGTGGTTAATAAAAAGATAAGAATTTTTGATCTTTTGAAAATTCATAAAAAATTCTAAGTTAAATCCAGACAGTTGCGTCGTTTAGATACTAACTGCAAGTATGTCGTAGAAAAAGTAAGAACCGAAAAGAACAAACGATTAAAATCCATGCATTGGGGCGTGTCCTACAAAGCGCCTAGAGACATTTTTAACTTTGAAAACGCCTCAGGGGTGGTTTCGAGGTGTTTTCAAGAGGCAAAACGCCCACTACACATAGTCTTATATCCTAGATCAAAGCTATTAACAACAACCTATCTTTGGATTTTACACGTTTGGCCCATGTATTAACTAGAAATAGTATACGAGTTCCATGCTTAATGAATATAAAAAAATGATCTTTAAAATATAATAATTACTCGAATTTTCATCGAAGCATTATCTTATGCAAATTCTATTAGATTAACATTTATGTAACTTGTAGTCTGGCTAAATACCTTTTCCAATATATAAACATAACCTATAGAGGATTAACATTTTTAGCAAGATATCAATGAAATTGTTTTGAAACCCAAGTCACTTAATATGGTCTTATAAACAACTAGATCTACCAAATTTACAATTCTTTTGTAGGCTTGATGTAATTGTTTTATCAAACTAAAAGAGTTTATTTGAATCACTTAATATCATCAACATGAGAACGTTATGTTTTGACATATGAAAGTAGTAAGTAGTAAAAGATCATCACCATGCTTTTCTTTTTCATGTAACATATGGAATCGAATCTAAGAGCATATATAAAAACACATATGATCGATTTTAATACCTTATCTCTCTTGTTATCATCTCTCATGTCACTATCATCACATCTTGAAACACACGAGGCGATTTAAATACATTGATGTGAACTCATTAACCAATTTAACACGGAGAGGCAAGCATATAGCCAGGCTACCTAGTGTATGAATAAGTTAGCTTAGCAAGCACAATTGACTATTTTAATTTAAATAAATCCAACTTGGGGTATTGAAATATTAATAAAAATATTAGAAACTGTTAAAGCTATATGAGTCAAACTGAGAAATTTTCCCTCTCAAAATTTCTATTATAGATTAAATATTTTCCCTTCAAAAATTACCCCCTAAAACCTTGAATTATTAAATAGATATATACACATGCAAACAGAAGTGAATGTATTTATTAAAACATAAATTAGAAATGTTATGTTAGTATTTATTGGTTTTCTAATATGTGCCCTAAGGGCACATATAACATGTCGGAAACATAAAAACATGAAAATACTTGTAAAGATTTCGTTTTTTGTAGTTAGATCATGTGTAGTGGTGAAACACAAAGAGCCTCAAAAAGCCCCAATATTCTCTCCACGTCAGATTTTCACCACAATTAAGAAAATTGGGCGTTTTGTACAAAGCGCCAAAGACGAATTTGGCATCCAAAGCGCCCCTATGTAATGGTTGGGGGCGTTATAGAGGCGCTTTAGGTGCGTTTTGGGCGTTTTGGGTTGAGTAAAACGCCCCATTACACATGGTCTTAGGTGTAATTTTTCAGCCCGATAATTTAGAAAATGGTTGATAGCATAAAAAAATGTGTATTGATACTGAGATTCTTTTTTAATTTCTATATATATTTTTTATCGTTATTATTGCATGAATTGGTTTGAAGTTTGAATGGTGTTCTTCCATGTGTAAGTGTCATTATCAGTCAAAGTGGGCAGGTGAGCTTAGGTATTTAAAGTTGGTATCGATGTAACCGGCCTACATTCGGCTGTTTTGCGTTTGTTCACTCAACCCAGCTCCCCACTACTCTTTTGGGAAAAAGTCCTTTTTTGTTCTTTCTTAATGGTGGATTTTAAACGAAAAAACCCTCAAATGACGCCAAGGTGACACATTCTATCCATCAATAAGAAAGTAACTATTCTTAATTTTGGCTCCCACTGAAAAAACGTCATGAATCCGTCACTGATATTATACTTTTAATAATATATTATCTTTATGACTAGCGTAAAGAAAGAATAAAGTTCTCTATGATCACTGGCAAAACCATTTATATTAGTTTTATATATAAGTTATTTAGAAAGAAATATAAAATCTATATATACCAAATGAAAACCGGTATATAAAATTATCTATGATCACTGACAAAACCATAACCTTTTAAGTTGGGGGAGGGAGGTCATAATAGAATTTAGTTATTACACTCGAAAGTGTTGGTTACCGTTTTTAATTATCTAATAACTAAATTAGTATCCGTGTACGACACGAGTTGTTATATGTTTTTTTGAAAGAAGTGTAATACAATAAAAATTGGTATCAAATCTATTAGTAACATATCTCCTATTAAATCTCTTTTTCATATTTACAAATATTTCCAACCGATTGCACATTATCTAAAAGCTACTACTAAAGAAGGTAGCTCAAACATATGCTAAAATAAATGAGATAATTTATGATAATTCGAAATTTTAAACTTCATAAGATACGTTCATCAAATCTTCTTATTCTAAGGTTTCATATCATATTATCTAGCTAACAAATTCAATCCATCAAATCAGTTCTTATCGGGTTATTTTGAATACGAAACATACCATTACCTGCATTGAAACTTTCTATCAAATTAAATAAGACTATTAGAGCATGACACATAACCAAAATCTTATATTGAGTTGTTAGAATATTGACATGTGCATAAGTTATTTAATTATTAAAATAAGAAGATTACCCGTATACTAAATATGTTTTATGTTGTCAGGTTCTTTTGATATTACTTTAATTGATGTAAAAAGAATTTGATAAGTATCTTCTGGTTAAAAAAACCATATTTCAATTTGATAAGTATTTTCTAGTTTAAAAAAATACCTTTAACAGAGTTCACATATATACGTGATCAAAATGTGTTCAAATACGCGATCAAAATGTGTTCACATACAAAATATCATACGACTTATGCGTTGGTTGTTTAGAAAAAGTATATATTACAAACAGAGGAGAGCTCATTAAGAACAAAAAAAATAGGATAAATTTAATAAAAGAACAAATAGTCTTGCTATTATTGACAATTGATGTGATTACGTGTGTGTGACTTAGGGGTGTTTATTCGAATCGAATACGAATTAGACGAATTGGGCGAAGTTGGAGGTGGTGACTGGAGTCGCCGGAGTTGGTGGTGGTGAGGGTGGTGGGTTGTATACTCAGTGGCGTACCCAGGAATTTTTTTCATGGGGGTCGGAAATTTGATAGTAATCTTTTGAGTATCGATATATAATTTTTCCAATCCGTTTCGATTCAGTTCGGGCCGAACCGGATCGGGTCAAATTAAAAAATGACAACAACTAAATTTGAGGGTTCAAAATTAAAAAAATTTCATTTCCCTCCACCTATATTTAAAATTGAAAATTTTCAATTTTCCCCCACTTATCTAACTTCTTTAATGTCTAACCCTAATTTTTATCTATAAATAACAAACCAAATCACTTTAATCATTTTTATCACTCTAATCTCTCTCTTAAACTCTCTTTCATTTTTTTTTCTTTTTTCTTTCATTTTTTTACTTTACTTTTATTTCTAAATACTTGAAACATCATATATGAATTTTACCATATATTTACCAACAAGGTAAATAAAGTTTGGTAAATCATCATTTTGAGGTTCGAGTTAGGATTATTTTTTCAAACTTTATAAAATAAATCTTTTATTTTGTTTCTTAAACTTCATATGTCTCCATTCTACATCTTTCTTAAGCTACTGATTAATTTACAAATAAGAAGTGAATGAAACCAAATCATGTTTCCAAACAAGATTATGTTGGAGTACTTGTGTTATGGTATAAAAATGGTGATGTTGTGAACCTTGGTTCTACAACTAATTTTTCCACCATTCCTCACTTCTCACTTGATTACTTAGCAAAAGTGGTTAGATTATTTATGTATTTCCTTTCTTGTACTAATGACCATCCAAATCATCAACTATGTTGATGATTTTGTGCAATGGTGAAAAACACTTGAGGTTACAATATCTTAATGCTTGACTATACATGACAATATAAATAAATATATATATTCTAATCATTATTTAACCTAATCCATGGTTAAATATTATGTGTCTCATATAGGCCGTTAAAAAATAGGTGAAAAATAAAAGGTTTAGGTGTGGTGAAGTGTATATTTATACTAATGGTTGGGTAAAAATATGAAAGCACAAGTGGGGTTCAACAAGGTTGTCTAGTGGCTAGGTTTGGGTAGGTGAAAAAAATGAAAAAGGTCGAAGAAGTGGGTATCCTAATGCCTCAATCATTTTTATGCAATGTTTTAATTTGTGATCTTGAAATGTATATAAAGCACAAGTTCTAAAATGTATAAAACATCCGGCACACTCAATCCACAAAAACAAGAGCTAAGATGTGATATAAAGCTAAAATGGCTCAAAAACTCACTCATGAAAATGGAAGGAGGTGGGGGTGTGTAAGGCATGACATGTAGTTCATCAATTAGTTCACACGCTTTATGGTTACCACAAAAAGAAGTTTGACTTTGGCTCATTCGCTTCTCTTATCGACTATTTCTTTTGCAAAAACACCTTTTTAATTATATTGCTTAATTGGTTGATTTGTCAAAAATAATTTATTAGATGCCACAAAAATTAGTGTTAGAGATTCTTGCAAAAAAATTAAGGACAAGAAAAGTTCACATTCATGTATATCCCTCCCCACACTTGAATTGCACATTGTCCCCAATGTGCAACAAAAAATGCATAGTAAAATGATGACATGAAAATGCATGGATGTGAGAAAGAATAATACTCCCCTGCCAAAGTCCGGACAAGCGTGTGATCACAAATCTCCAAATCGCGAGATACAAACCAAGTGCACATCCTCCCATCAACTCAGCCCCAAGCTCGGCCTTCCCAAATGGAACAATATAGCTCGCAGTTTCGAAAAATAGTCTCCTTCGTAATGATCCATGAGGCTAACTGCAAAGGACACTCAAACAAAAAGATTACCGATACCAGATAAAAATTAAAGAAAATAATAAATAGTAATAACAAAATAAAAATGAAAATAAAAATAAAAATAAAAATAAAAATAAACATAAAAAAATAAAATAAAATAAAAATAAAAATAAAAGTAAAAGTAAAAAATAAAAATAAAAATAGAAATAAAAATAAAAGGTAAAAATACAAATACAAAAAAAAGTAAAAATACAAAAAATAAATAAATAAATAAAAGTAAAAGTAAACATAACAATAAAAGTAAAAGTAAAAAAATATAAATAAAATAAAAATAAGAATATAAATAATAAAAATAAATAAAAATAAAAATAAACAAAATAAATAAATAAATAAAACAAAAATAAAACTAAGTAAAATAAAATAATAAAAACAAAAAATAAAAATAACAAACTAAAAATAATAAACAGAAAATAAAAATAAAAATAAGAAACACAATAAAAATTTACAAACAAAAATAACAAGTATATACCAAATATCAACAAATGGTTAAATCACCAACTCCAATCGTTCTCGAAATCACCGTATCCCCGGCAACGGCGCCAAAAACTTGATGTGCGTGAAAGTATATATATTTTTAATAAATATATTTCACACAAATTTAGTTTCAAAAAGGGTTTTCACCAAAAAATACTAAATCACACACAATAGGCAAGTGTACATATCGATTAGTAATATAGGAAAAAGGTAAGAACCGGATATCAATCCGTGGACACGATGGCTCTCGATACTAAACGTTTGTTGATGTTCAACCGATAAAATAAGAAGTTGAATTTGTTAAACTAAACTAGCATGCAAACACTAAATATTAAACTAAGGAAATAAAACAAGTGAAATGAGATATTATCTACACTAGGAATCCACTTAACTAAAATAATGAAGAACACTAATGATGAAGTCAATTTCTTAAAAGTATAACTAGACTCCGGTTACAGATATCTAACTAAAATGATTCTTCGGAAAACTAGAATGATAAACACATCCTAATCACCTAAAATCATGCACTTAAGCTCAATTGATTTCTTTTATGTCAAGAACTAAAGGTAAACTAGTCATCCGCTAAAATGTCCTAGTTTCATAACTAAAGGAAAACTAGAACGATAATCACATCCTAATCACCAATAATTACGTAAAGTAGACAAAATCATGAAATATTCCAACATGTAATTCTCAAACTAAGTCATGCAAATCTAGATATTGTGGCCACAATTCCAAACCTACACATCTAACATGTCTAAGAAATTACAACATCACAATCATCTTTTCAAACATCTTGTGAAGGAAAGCATATTTGTCTAATTTCATGTTATCTAACATTCCAATCATCATTTCTAATATCATGGCATAAATCCTACAAAATTCATTTATAAGATTTACAAACAAATATCAAGAAGATGGGTTTTTCAACATGTCAACTTCCTAATATTCATCAACATCACATGACAATAAAATTTAGACAAACATACAACATCATTGAAACATCACCATAACTTCATCATTGAACTTGACATAAAACATCACCAAAAGTCCATATGTAATTCATCATCAAAGCATAAGTTTAATCCTAATCTAGATAATATGAGTATTTAGCCCATAAGGCTTACAAAAGCTACAACAAAGATGACAAAATTACCTAAAAACATAATTAAAAACTACTAATATACAAACCACTAGCAAGCAAGGAGAAGGATAGATGATTCTTGAATCTTCTATGGCTTCCAAGGGCTCCAAAAATACTTAAAAATGGTTGGTTTTGAGTGAAAATGGCTCCCCACTCTCCACAACCCAAAATTGTTGCAAATGAGGCTTTTTATAAAATTCTGCAGATGTGCACTACCTGGTGCACCACCGTGCTCCAGGTAGTGCTCGTAGCTACAGTACTAACTTTCTTGCCCAGACACTTTACAGTTTCCTTTTTTAGCTAAATCTCGATTCCCGTCTCGAGGTTGAAAGAGCACGGTCGTGCTTAGACCAAGCACGGTAGTGCTTGGGTCAAAATGTGCAGCACTACCTAGTGCACTACCTGGTGCACTACCTGGTTTGGTCTGAGCACTGCCTGTGCTTGGTCTGAGCACGACCGTGCTCAGACCAAAATGTGCAGCACTACCTGGTGCACTGCCTGTGCTTCCGGGCTCGAAGATCTGAGCACGACCGTGCTTGGTCTGAGCACTGCCAGTGCTTGGTCTGAGCATGACCATGCTCAGACCAAAATGTGCAGCACTATCTGGTGCACTACCTGTGCTTGGTCTGAGCACTGCCTGTGCTTGGTATGAGCATGACCATGCTCAAATCTGAACTTTGTCAATTTTTGCACCGAAACTCGTTTTTTTCTTCATTCTTTTCATCGGTAGGTTACATTGGCTGTAAAATCACAAAAACCACAAATAAGTACTTAAACGAATGAATTTACAACCGATTAATAACCTTTTTTGGGTTAAATGTGAAGAGAAAATATGTATATTTTTCTACATATCACACAGTTAACTGGAAATTTATTCTATCTATTATGGCTCAAATGGGGTTCAGTAAAAAGTGGCAAAGATGGATCAAGGGATATCTAAAATCGGGCAGAACATCTGTTCTAGTTAACGGATCCCCGACTGAAAGCTTCAATCTCAAACGGGGTGTGAGACAAGGGGACCCACTTTCACCTTTTTTATTCATTATCGCCATGGAGGGGCTTTCTGCCATGATGATAACGGCCACGGAAAAGGGATTATATAATGGCATTAAATTACCGAATGACGGTCCTCTCTTGACCCACTCAATGTACGCTGATGATGTTTTTTTTATGGGAGAATGGAGTGCAAACAACCTGGTAAAGTTAAAAAGAATTCTAAGATGTTTCTATATGGTGTCTGGTCTCAAAATAAATTACCACAAAAGCAAGATAATTGGGGTTGGTACAACGAAGGAGGAGTCACATATGCTTGCTGAAATATTAGGTTGTAAAGCGGAAAGTCTGCCTGTCACACATCTTGGGATGCCAATCGGAGCCAATATGAAGCACACTAAGCATTGGGAACCAATCATTAGTAAATTCAAGAAAAAACTCAGCAATTGGAAAGCAAAAAATTTATCTTTCGGAGGGAGATTGACGCTAACAAAAGCAGTTCTAGGGAGCTTACCATTGTACTTTATGTCAATGTTCAAAGCACCAATAAGAGTTATATATGACATGGAAGCAATTCGAAGAAGGTTCTTATGGGGAGGCAATGCTCAAAAAAGACGAATCCATTGGATTACATGGGAGAAAATATTAAAGAGAAGATCTAAAGGAGGATTAGGAATTGGTAGTATCAAAACCATAAATTTGGCATTACTAGCAAAATGGAAGTGGAGAGCATTAACCGAAACAAAATCTCTATGGGCTAAATGTATCAAATCAATGCATGGAGTGAACTTTGGTGACTTAAATAGCTTGAGGAAAAAATCATACTTAGGTGCATGGGCTGAGATCATGAATATTGAAAAGGAACTAACAAAAGAGGGAGTGAATATTAACAGCCTATTTAGAAGAAAAGTGGGTAATGGGTCATCTACCAGCTTCTGGAAACATAGCTGGTTTGGAATGGTCCCTTTCATATACCTATTCCCGAACCTGTACGCAATCGAAAGGCAAAAAAACATAACGATCAGCCAGCGAATCATATTAAATGAAAATGGCAGCATCTCATTTAGCTGGAACTGGAAACGAGGAGCAACAACTCAGGAAATAAAAACAGAAATCGACGATCTACAAGAGACTATTAACTCTTATACATTCACAGATAACGAAGACTCTTGGTTATGGCCCACCGAATCATCTGGTTGCTTCTCCACAAAGTCATGTCGGGAAAAAATAGAAAGCAAACAACCAAATTGCCCTGAAGTTGAGGTGCTATGGCTTAGATGGGTTCCATTAAAGGTCAGAAGTTTTATATGGAGGGTATATCAAGGGAGAATCCCTGTGGCGAGTAACCTGATCACAAGGGGGGTTAAGATCCCCACACTGACCTGTCAACTTTGCACGCTCGAAACCGAGGACGTCAATCATCTTTTCACCCACTGCCCGGTATCCTCACAACTTTGGAAGATGATATCCGGATGGTTGGGATTAGCTCTGGATGAAGAAAGCTCGATTCAAATGGTTTGCTCAAAAGTATACAAGTTTAAAGGCACGGGATTGAGAAAAAAGATCACAGCCTTGGTCACGTACTCTACAATTTGGACGATATGAAAGACCCGAAACGAATGGATTTTCACGAAGAGAGCAAAGACAGCAGGCAGACTCCTAGAAGATGTGAAGCTACAATCATTCAACTGGATCAACTATAGAAGCTCAAAACTAATGGTAAGCTGGGAGAACTGGTGCAAATCGCCTTATGAGGGAGTTAGTAAAATAAAAATATAGACAATACTTGTAAAATGTTTGTTTCCTATTACTTGTTTTAACTGTGGTATCTTGATGACTGATGCCCTCGCTAGCTTCCTACTGGCTTGATTTTAATGATAAACTATCATTGTTGTTGCTAAAAAAAAAAGATGATTTTGAAATTAGCAAATTTTCACACATACCCTTAAACATATCCTTACTTATCTACTAAATTATAACTTAACAAAGAGAACCTACTATGGGAATTTTTACTGGAAGAAGAGAGAACTAAAAAAAGATTTAGAAGTTGCCATCTTGAGGAGTTTTTAAAGAAAGAGTCGATTAGTTTGACGCATAATCGAGAAGATTGTGGTTATGTTGGCTATAAATATATGGATTGTTTACTTTTGAGAAAATTACTGGATGAATAGAGAACTCAAAAAAGATTTAAAACATGCCATCTAGGGGAGTTTTTAAATAAAATGTTGATTAGACTGACACATAATCGAGAAGATTGTAGTTAAGTTAGCTACAAATATATGGATTAATTACTTTTGAGAAAATTACCGGAAACTCAAAATTCTTCTTTTATTGAAAAATGAAGTTTTTGAACAGTAATACAAGAGAGTTTTAGAATTCTAACTTTGGCCAACTAAAGTAGAAAGTGATGATACTATAATATACTAGTAAGATTTAAAAGTAATATTGAGGAGTTTTTAAAAAATGGGTTAATGAGCCTCACACGACATTGATAAGAGTCTGGTTATTTTATCTATAAATACAATACATCGATGGCTTACTTTGAAAAGATTATAACAATCGTTATGAATTATTTCAGCCTCAAAATCGTTTCATTTGTGCAACCAGCCTCAAAACAATCTCATTTCATCTCTATGTTTCTCTAAGAAAGAATCAGCTACCTATCACTGTTGTAATGGCAATTATGATACCGATTTTCTTAAACCGCTACATTGTTAATCCCATTAAACTGTATTTACCCACCTTATGGATTATGCTTTTGCGTATTTTTTTCTATATCATAGAAGAATATGCAGACTCTGGGTATGAGAGTCGCATGTATTTCATCCCCTCTCTTATGTTGATAAACGTAGGGATTTTAATTGGTGTTCCCGGAGGGTTAATCACGGAGCACAAGAAATCTTCCAATAATGTTGAATACAACGTCGAAAGTGCCTTGATCTCTTATGAATTTCCAGAGGAATTTCAATTGCTTTTTGAATACTGATTGCATGCGTTGGCTTATAGCGGGGCTGCAGGACTTATTGTTGCTACTGGGGTGTCCACGAGGAGGAGATGTGTCGCTACCCTTATATCAATTTTGACAGTGTCAACCCTGATTTACACGATGCTTTGTGTGAAGGTTATTGTGATGATAGAAGGCAGTTGACATAATCAAAGGTCCCGAGATTTTGTGAAAAATATAAGTGAATTGACACTTAAAGCGTTTAATATTGGGGTCTCCGTTGGGGCTTTTGTACTTTTTATCTTCTTTTGCTACAAGATTTTTGTAAGAAGAGACAAAGAGGTCCAGCTTAACGTGGCCGAACAAGCTGTTTAAGTTCCATTGCTTCAAACGATCCGTTGCGTGTACGTGCTTCTTCGATTAGTTTGCTTCAAACTACGGTAGTAGTTGTTGTTTATCTGCTGTAACTGTTTATTACAGTGGCGGAGCTAGCTCATAAAATCAGGGGTATCCCCATTTTTTTGTCATACACTTATACAATAATAAATTTCGATACATTTATTCAATAGTAGTTTTTCATGCTTTAGTATTGTATTCGAACAAAATCAATGACGGAGCCAAACTTTTCAATTAGAATGTCACAATAAAAATTTTTACGAATTTCCTAACCACAACGCTTAATATATTTTTTTTTACCAATTAGTATATATACAAGTTTAAAAACAATCTTCAACATATAATTATAATGTTCAATAGTAAAACCATTATAAAATAAGTTTATATTAGCATCATCAAAATATTTTTCATATAAAACATGAGTGTATTTTGTGAAAACTAGAAAGTACTTCAATATTTTTAAACTTTCAAGCAAGAAATTGTCATGTGATTTAGTAAATATATGTTGTTTAAATACTTCTAAAATTAAAATAAAAAACAAAAAGTAAATAGAAACTTATCCCCATATTAATTTTAAAAGTTGACAACACAATGCACATGCTTACATTGCCGGTTCCTATAATTTCATAGACCTAATTAAATAGGAATAAAAAGAGAAATTTCATCTTCTCTTTCATTAGTTAAAACCTACAATTCTCTGTAATTACTTAAAAATTACATCTTCTCTTTGATAAGTTAAAAACTACAACTCTCATTCATTAGTAAAAACCTGCAACTAGCGTTCGATTGATTCTCACTAGAGCTGCTTAGGGGTATCATTTTTGTAGAACAGGGGTATCCTGTATATAAAACCGGAAAAACATCGGCAAAATTTCTACTAACCAGCAAAATTTGAGCGCGCCCCTAGTTTATTAGTTAGAGATTTCTTTTACTTTGTGGAAATTGTGATCGGAGATAGTGATTTGATTTGTAAAATAGTTATGAACTGATTTAGTGTTGTTTGTTGATTAAGTAGTTATTGTTAATCGAATCTGTTTTGATCTCTGATTGATTGATGTTAAGAACTGATAATGATCGATTCTGTTGAGTTGCTTCTTGTAGATCTGGTTTGACGATGATGATAATCCCAATTTGTGGAAATTGACTTGATGAGGATGATTTGAGTTTGACATGAGAACCCAAGTTCTAATATAACATTAAAAGGTCTATGTGAAGTTATTTTTTTTTTAACAGCAACACCAGAAAACCCCCTGGTTATACCACCCGAAGGCAACTACCCTATTATGAGCTATCCCACAGAGGCTTCCGTTGCACCCACCCCTAAAAGGAGGAAACCCACCCGGATAAAATGGGAAAACCTCCCCCGCCAAGGATAGAACCCCTGACCTTATGGACCCTAAGACTTGCGTCTTACCGTTGGACCCTCCCCCAACGGCGTATGTGAAGTTACTATATATGTTAATCTATGCTAATAAGTTTCCCTTTCAGTATGCGGTTTTTTTCATATATATATATATATACTAGCCGGAAACCCGCGCGATGCTGCGGCAATGACAATTTGCGCTTCGCATATACCATTTAATATGGCTAGTTATTTGGTCAAGAGGAAATCTTACTTTCCGCTTTATTAAGGTTGTGCCAACACGATTTGGATGGATTAAGGGAGGAGGCTATGATCATAGTTACATAGAGAAAAAATAAGGGAATTGTGGTGACCCATTTGACCATATGTATAATTTAATTGCATCAAAATGGATTCATCAAGCAAACAAAATTATCCAAATTAAAGCATTGTCATTCAAACCAAGTGTTTGCCAAATCAAAATATATACTTTGCATTACAAGTTTTAAAGCTTAAAAAATGTGAAGTCTGCCACAACAACAAATATGGTAGTTGCATTATAATTACACAATTGATGACTATAATGAAGTTCCTTTGATCAACTGCAAGCAAAACAAAAAAAAAATAGTATACAATCAGGATGAAGCCATGCCACTTGCTGCTTCCGTTCACTGCAACCGTTTTACTTGAATCTCAGTTATCTAAACCCATATATGGTGTGTGCAAACACATATACATTATCATATAAATATTATGTAACTTGTTCAAATGAAAATTTGCAATTAGTCGTGCCTTCTATTTGACCCATTTGACTTTATAACTAAGCATTTCTAAGTGTTTGCAATGCAAGATATAAGCACCCTGGCCTATATGACCAATGTAAGTACTAATTTAAAAGGAAATCATTCACCTATTATTTGGAATTGATGATGCTAGTATTTAAATCGACGTAATTGATTCTTATTTTTACAATCCGAATCATTCTACAATGACGAGTGTATGTGATTGCAAGTATTTTTAGTATATACTCATTGTGTAAGGCGTGTTTTTGACGCATTAATCATTGTTATGATGTTTTTCATATCGACTTCGGTGTTACTTTATTCCAGGTAACTTATAACGTTTTTTATTAGTTAATTTTTTCATATGCGTGGAGTTATTTTATAGAGTCAGTCGTATGCATGGTGTTTTTTTATATACATGGTGTTGAAAACGCACAATGACAAATCTACCTCCAGGTCCATCTCGCGCGTAACCAAAACATCAAAATAATTAAAAAATGTCACCGCGTCCATCTGGGCCGTAAACACCATAATCCGACGTCCCAGATTGCTTTTTATCCTTTTTAGAGTTTTTTGCCTTTGTAGAAAATTCATCCCCTATATATATAATATATATATATATATATATATATATATATAATATATCTACTTATTTGATATGTATAAAAGCTTTTAAAATAACATTAAAATACCCAAACTCAACTCAACTACCCCATTTGAACACCCTAAGTGACAAATTCTAACATTAATTATAAGCTTATATCATATTACACTCATCATTTTCTTCATAATCATCACCCTTCCCTCACCCCTCACCCGTCACGCTCACATCCTCACGCTCACGTCCTCACACTCACTCTAGAGTTCTCTTAGAGTTCCACATTCCATTCTTAGCATCAAGCATTGAGTAGTTTTCTATATTGATGTGGATGTTGCACTAATATTTTTGTTTGGTGTGCTATTGTTGCACTTATATTTTTGTTTGATGCGCTATTACACGGATTTTTATTCGAATGTGGATCGAATTTGAATAGAATATTTAAAAGTCTCATTTCGACTATTTCAAATTCAAATTTAAAAGTCATGTTCATGTATCATCACAAACATTACAACCCATCAGTTATAATCACCCATATCACAAGTACCCTCAATATCCTTACATAGAGACTTAAATACTGAAGGTGAATGTTTCATATAACTTTTGATTCCTCATTTTTCTATTATTTTCTAAAACCATATATAAAAGCTATAAAAACAAAAACTAATGAAAATTTCATTAAAATTAAAAAAGCACATCATTTCAATATAAAAAAAAAGATGTTTCTTAAAACGAAAGTAACAAAAAACGGTTATTTATTTATGATTTGTTTCTTTCCAATTTGGTACATTTCCCTCTTGCCATATATCCACCCTTGCATACAAGTCCATGGGTGTTAATCATTTTTTAATTTGACCCGATCCGGTTCGGCCCGAACTGAATCGAAACGGATTGGAAAAATTATATATCGATACTCAAAAGATTACTATCAAAATTCTGACCCCCATGAAAAAAATTCCTGGGTACGCCACTGAGTCTACAACCCACCACCCTCACCACCACCAACTCCGGCGACTCCAGTCACCACCACCAACTTCGCCCAATTCGTCTAATTCGTATTCGATTCGAATAAACACCCTAAGTCACACACACGTAATCACATCAATTGTCAATAATAGCAAGACTATTTGTTCTTTTATTAAATTTATCCTATTTTTTTTGTTCTTAATGAGCTCTCCTCTGTTTGTAATATATACTTTTTCTAAACAACCAACGCATAAGTCGTATGATATTTTGTATGTGAACACATTTTGATCGCGTATTTGAACACATTTTGATCACGTATGTGAACTCTGTTAAAGGTATTTTTTTAAACTAGAAAATACTTATCAAATTGAAATAAGGTTTTTTTAACAAGAAGATACTTATCAAATTCTTTTTACATCAATTAAAGTAATATCAAAAGAACCTGACAACATAAAACATATTTAGTATACGGGTAATCTTCTTATTTTAATAATTAAATACCTTATGCACATGTCAATATTCTAACAACTCAATATAAGATTTTGGTTATGTGTCATGCTCTAATAGTCTTATTTAACTTGATAGAAAGTTTCAATGCAGGTAATGGTATGTTTCGTATTCAAAATAACCCGATAAGAACTGATTTGATGGATTGAATTTGTTAGCTAGATAATATGATATGAAACCTTAGAATAAGAAGATTTGATGAACGTATTATGAAGTTTAAAATTTCGAATTATCATAAATTATCTCATTTATTTTAGCATATGTTTGAGCTACCTTCTTTAGTAGTAGCTTTTAGATAATGTGCAATCGGTTGGAAATATTTGTAAATATGAAAAAGAGATTTAATAGGAGATATGTTACTAATAGATTTGATACCAATTTTTATTGTATTACACTTCTTTCAAAAAAACATATAACAACTCGTGTCGTACACGGATACTAATTTAGTTATTAGATAATTAAAAACGGTAACCAACACTTTCGAGTGTAATAACTAAATTCTATTATGACCTCCCTCCCCCAACTTAAAAGGTTATGGTTTTGTCAGTGATCATAGAGAATTTTATATACCGGTTTTCATTTGGTATATATAGAATTTATATTTCTTTCTAAATAACTTATATATAAAACTAATATAAATGGTTTTGTCAGTGATCATAGAGAACTTTATTCTTTCTTTACGCTAGTCATAAAGATAATATATTATTAAAAGTATAATATCAGTGACGGATTCATGACGTTTTTTCAGTGGGAGCCAAAATTAAGAATAGTTACTTTCTTATTGATGGATAGAATGTGTCACCTTGGCGTCATTTGAGGGTTTTTTCGTTTAAAATCCACCATTAAGAAAGAACAAAAAAGGACTTTTTCCCAAAAGAGTAGTGGGGAGCTGGGTTGAGTGAACAAACGCAAAACAGCCGAATGTAGGCCGGTTACATCGATACCAACTTTAAATACCTAAGCCCACCTGCCCACTTTGACTGATAATGACACTTACACATGGAAGAACACCATTCAAACTTCAAACCAATTCATGCAATAATAACGATAAAAAATATATATAGAAATTAAAAAAGAATCTCAGTTTCAATACACATTTTTTTATGCTATCAACCATTTTCTAAATTATCGGGCTGAAAAATTACACCTAAGACCATGTGTAATGGGGCGTTTTACTCAACCCAAAACGCCCAAAACGCACCTAAAGCGCCTCTATAACGCCCCCAACCATTACATAGGGGCGCTTTGGATGCCAAATTCGTCTTTGGCGCTTTGTACAAAACGCCCAATTGTCTTAATTGTGGTGAAAATCTGACGTGGAGAGAATATTGGGGCTTTTTGAGGCTCTTTGTGTTTCACCACTACACATGATCTAACTACAAAAAACGAAATCTTTACAAGTATTTTCATGTTTTTATGTTTCCGACATGTTATATGTGCCCTTAGGGCACATATTAGAAAACCAATAAATACTAACATAACATTTCTAATTTATGTTTTAATAAATACATTCACTTCTGTTTGCATGTGTATATATCTATTTAATAATTCAAGGTTTAGGGGGTAATTTTTGGAGAGAAAATATTTAATCTATAATAGAAATTTTGAGAGGGAAAATTTCTCAGTTTGACTCATATAGCTTTAACAGTTTCTAATATTTTTATTAATATTTCAATACCCCAAGTTGGATTTATTTAAATTAAAATAGTCAATTGTGCTTGCTAAGCTAACTTATTCTTACACTAGGTAGCCTGGCTATATGCTTGCCTCTCCGTGTTAAATTGGTTTATGAGTTCACATCAATGTATTTAAATCGCCTCGTGTGTTTCAAGATGTGATGATAGTGACATGAGAGATGATAACAAGAGAGATAAGGTATTAAAATCGATCTTATGTGTTTTTATATATGCTCTTAGATTCGATTCCATATGTTACATGAAAAAGAAAAGCATGGTGATGATCTTTTACTACTTACTACTTTCATATGTCAAAACATAACGTCATACTCATGTTGATGATATTAAGTGATTCAAATAAACTCTTTTAGTTTGATAAAACAATTACATCAAGCCTACAAAAGAATTGTAAATTTGGTAGATCTAGTTGTTTATAAGACCATATTAAGTGACTTGGGTTTCAAAACAATTTCATTGATATCTTGCTAAAAATGTTAATCCTCTATAGGTTATGTTTATATATTGGAAAAGGTATTTAGCCAGACTACAAGTTACATAAATGTTAATCTAATAGAATTTGCATAAGATAATGCTTCGATGAAAATTCGAGTAATTATTATATTTTAAAGATCATTTTTTTTTATATTCATTAAGCATGGAACTCGTATACTATTTCTAGTTAATACATGGGCCAAACGTGTAAAATCCAAAGATAGGTTGTTGTTAATAGCTTTGATCTAGGATATAAGACTATGTGTAGTGGGCGTTTTGCCTCTTGAAAACACCTCGAAACCACCCCTGAGGCGTTTTCAAAGTTAAAAATGTCTCTAGGCGCTTTGTAGGACACGCCCCAATGCATGGATTTTAATCGTTTGTTCTTTTCGGTTCTTACTTTTTCTACGACATACTTGCAGTTAGTATCTAAACGACGCAACTGTCTGGATTTAACTTAGAATTTTTTATGAATTTTCAAAAGATCAAAAATTCTTATCTTTTTATTAACCACTAGACAAAAAGAACATTGGCTCCATTCAATTCTATGTGGCATCTTTTCATAGCTTTTAGCTTATTTGGCATTATTTGAGAGATTATCTCACAATAATGATTTTTTATTTAAAATAGATTTTTTTATTTAAAATATGTATATAAAATTTATTATAATAAAACTAATTACATTTTTTGTCCCCTAATATTTTGGAGTATTTATATTTTTAACCCTTTACTACAAGGGGTGTACGTGAGTCGGTTTATATTTGATAGGGTTTAAAAATGAAACTTATGGATAAAGTTAATAATAACATACAATTAAAGATATCAGTGTTTTATAAATATACATCACATTCTTATATGATTTAAAAAAAATAAACTACACCATAAAACTAAGCACTTTATTCTCTTTAATTTAAGTATAATATTGCTATACTAAAAATCTAATTTTTAAAAATATATCATGTGTTCCGTTTTACCACGGTTTTGTCTCAAAACTAAATGGAACATTCATGAACATCCTTAAAACCATCACTTGAATTATGTTCCCGAACGTAGTGCGGGCACTAAACTAGTATTTACTAAACTTAGACATATTCACTATATGATTAATAGCTTAAAACTCTCACGATGTGTTTACTTTTAATCAACTCGCAAACCCTTAGATCTTCATTTCGTAATTACTCGCGGTCTCTCTTAGTTTTTGTTTGAAAATTTCATCATAAGAATTGACGCGTCATTGATGTAGTTGTTTATGGATCTCACGTCTTGCATAATTTTTTATCCAGTTATACTAATATATTTAAACAAAAAATCTAATGAATCAAATTGATATTTTTATAAACAGGATGTTATCATGCATCTTGTTTACTATATCATTTCTTATCAAACACACTTTTTTTTCTTATATGGTTCGGTTATTGTTGTTCTTAAAATAAAACATATAAAGCTATTTACTTATACGCTTAAAAAAACTCATAGTAGTTAGTTTTAATGATTTCCGTTTGTATTTGTTGATATATAAATAAGAAAACAACCAAACTAAAAAAGTTGTGAAAAAAGCCTCATATTTTTAGTTTGCCTTAGGCCCCCAAAACTATTGAGACACCCCCGCGTGATTAAGTACGTAAAAGAGACACATATGAAGTTGGTGCCCACACACATTTAACGAAATACATCAACACGTGTGTCATGACCGTGTTAAGACAAGTGTCAAGATCTGACCCGTTGATCTAAGGTGTGTTTAGCCATGTTTTAGGGTAGGGTGCAAACAAAAATGTTCGTGCGAGACATTTTTTAAGCAACCAAATTTTGGTAAATTGAGGAAAATGATATGTAAAAAGGAACAAAATGGGAAGTTTCACATGTTTTTATCTTACTTTTATTGTTCTTTAGGCAATTGCACATATCTCTATCTAAAGTTGCAAACTTGTATATTTCTCTAAAACATGCCTTAAAAGCATTGTGTATTGTGTATTAAAAACATGTACTTTAAGAAAATATACAATTTTTGAAGTTTAGAAGGGGATCTATGCAATTAATCCCTATTTTGTTGGTTTCGTTTTTAATATATTAGGTTATTTTTATTTTCTACTTGAATGTTGTTAATTTTAGTTTCAAGTTTCTTTTTCGTTGATGTTATTTTAACCGTTGCATTTACGTTTTCATTTAAACTAGATAAAAGATTGGGTCTCACGATGCGGCGGCCGGGTCTCGAGGTATAACATCGTCACATGCGTTAATAAAAAAAAGTTTCTCGGCTCACACGTTACGGTGCAAAGTAAAAATGTTGGACATATTAAAAGACGGAGATATACCAAACATAAATGTCAAAATGAAAACGAAGTCAAAACCGGAAGGTCAACGTCGGAACTATGTCAAAATAGAGTAGGTTAAATTACCGAATGACGGTCCTCTCTTGACCCACTCAATGTACGCTGATGATGTTTTTTTTATGGGAGAATGGAGTGCAAACAACCTGGTAAAGTTAAAAAGAATTCTAAGATGTTTCTATATGGTGTCTGGTCTCAAAATAAATTACCACAAAAGCAAGATAATTGGGGTTGGTACAACGAAGGAGGAGTCACATATGCTTGCTAAAATATTAGGTTGTAAAGCGGAAAGTCTGCCTGTCACACATCTTGGGATGCCAATCGGAGCCAATATGAAGCACACTAAGCATTGGGAACCAATCATTAGTAAATTCAAGAAAAAACTCAGCAATTGGAAAGCAAAAAATTTATCTTTCGGAGGGAGATTGACGCTAACAAAAGCAGTTCTAGGGAGCTTACCATTGTACTTCATGTCAATGTTCAAAGCACCAATAAGAGTTATATATGACATGGAAGCAATTCGAAGAAGGTTCTTATGGGGAGGCAATGCTCAAAAAAGACGAATCCATTGGATTACATGGGAGAAAATATTAAAGAGAAGATCTAAAGGAGGATTAGGAATTGGTAGTATCAAAACCATAAATTTGGCATTACTAGCAAAATGGAAGTGGAGAGCATTAACCGAAACAAAATCTCTATGGGCTAAATGTATCAAATCAATGCATGGAGTGAACTTTGGTGACTTAAATAGCTTGAGGAAAAAATCATACTTAGGTGCATGGGCTGAGATCATGAATATTGAAAAGGAACTAACAAAAGAGGGAGTGAATATTAACAGCCTATTTAGAAGAAAAGTGGGTAATGGGTCATCTACCAGCTTCTGGAAACATAGCTGGTTTGGAATGGTCCCTTTCATATACCTATTCCTGAACCTGTACGCAATCGAAAGGCAAAAAAACATAACGATCAGCCAGCGAATCATATTAAATGAAAATGGCAGCATCTCATTTAGCTGGAACTGGAAACGAGGAGCAACAACTCAGGAAATAAAAACAGAAATCGACGATCTACAAGAGACTATTAACTCTTATACATTCACAGATAACGAAGACTCTTGGTTATGGCCCACCGAATCATCTGGTTGCTTCTCCACAAAGTCATGTCAGGAAAAAATAGAAAGCAAACAACCAAATTGCCCTGAAGTTGAGGTGCTATGGCTTAGATGGGTTCCATTAAAGGTCAGAAGTTTTATATGGAGGGTATATCAAGGGAGAATCCCTGTGGCGAGTAACCTGATCACAAGGGGGGTTAAGATCCCCACACTGACCTGTCAACTTTGCACGCTCGAAACCGAGGACGTCAATCATCTTTTCACCCACTGCCCGGTATCCTCACAACTTTGGAAGATGATATCCGGATGGTTGGGATTAGCTCTGGATGAAGAAAGCTCGATTCAAATGGTTTGCTCAAAAGTATACAAGTTTAAAGGCACGGGATTGAGAAAAAACATCACAGCCTTGGTCACGTACTCTACAATTTGGACGATATGGAAGACCCGAAACGAATGGATTTTCACGAAGAGAGCAAAGACAGCAGGCAGACTCCTAGAAGATGTGAAGCTACAATCATTCAACTGGATCAACTATAGAAGCTCAAAACTATTGGTAAGCTGGGAGAACTGGTGCAAATCGCCTTATGAGGGAGTTAGTAAAATAAAAATATAGACAATACTTGTAAAATGTTTGTTTCCTATTACTTGTTTTAACTGTGGTATCTTGATGACTGATGCCCTCGCTAGCTTCCTACTGGCTTGATTTTAATGATAAACTATCATTGTTGTTGCTCAAAAAAAAAAGAGATGATTTTGAAATTAGCAAATTTTCACACATACCCTTAAACATATCCTTACTTATCTACTAAATTATAACTTAACAAAGAGAACCTACTATGGGAATTTTTACTGGAAGAAGAGAGAACTAAAAAAAGATTTAGAAGTTGCCATCTTGAGGAGTTTTTAAAGAAAGAGTCGATTAGTTTGACGCATAATCGAGAAGATTGTGGTTATGTTGGCTATAAATATATGGATTGTTTACTTTTGAGAAAATTACTGGATGAATAGAGAACTCAAAAAAGATTTAAAACATGCCATCTAGGGGAGTTTTTAAATAAAATGTTGATTAGACTGACACATAATCGAGAAGATTGTAGTTAAGTTAGCTACAAATATATGGATTAATTACTTTTGAGAAAATTACCGGAAACTCAAAATTCTTCTTTTATTGAAAAATGAAGTTTTTGAACAGTAATACAAGAGAGTTTTAGAATTCTAACTTTGGCCAACTAAAGTAGAAAGTGATGATACTATAATATACTAGTAAGATTTAAAAGTAATATTGAGGAGTTTTTAAAAAATGGGTTAATGAGCCTCACACGACATTGATAAGAGTCTGGTTATTTTATCTATAAATACAATACATCGATGGCTTACTTTGAAAAGATTATAACAATCGTTATGAATTATTTCAGCCTCAAAATCGTTTCATTTGTGCAACCAGCCTCAAAACAATCTCATTTCATCTCTATGTTTCTCTAAGAAAGAATCAGCTACCTATCACTGTTGTAATGGCAATTATGATACCGATTTTCTTAAACCGCTACATTGTTAATCCCATTAAACTGTATTTACCCACCTTATGGATTATGCTTTTGCGTATTTTTTTCTATATCATAGAAGAATATGCAGACTCTGGGTATGAGAGTCGCATGTATTTCATCCCCTCTCTTATGTTGATAAACGTAGGGATTTTAATTGGTGTTCCCGGAGGGTTAATCACGGAGCACAAGAAATCTTCCAATAATGTTGAATACAACGTCGAAAGTGCCTTGATCTCTTATGAATTTCCAGAGGAATTTCAATTGCTTTTTGAATACTGATTGCATGCGTTGGCTTATAGCGGGGCTGCAGGACTTATTGTTGCTACTGGGGTGTCCACGAGGAGGAGATGTGTCGCTACCCTTATATCAATTTTGACAGTGCCAACCCTGATTTACACGATGCTTTGTGTGAAGGTTATTGTGATGATAGAAGGCAGTTGACATAATCAAAGGTCCCGAGATTTTGTGAAAAATATAAGTGAATTGACACTTAAAGCGTTTAATATTGGGGTCTTCGTTGGGGCTTTTGTACTTTTTATCTTCTTTTGCTACAAGATTTTTGTAAGAAGAGACAAAGAGGTCCAGCTTAACGTGGCCGAACAAGCTGTTTAAGTTCCATTGCTTCAAACGATCCGTTGCGTGTACGTGCTTCTTCGATTAGTTTGCTTCAAACTACGGTAGTAGTTGTTGTTTATCTGCTGTAACTGTTTATTACAGTGGCGGAGCTAGCTCATAAAATCAGGGGTATCCCCATTTTTTTGTCATACACTTATACAATAATAAATTTCGATACATTTATTCAATAGTAGTTTTTCATGCTTTAGTATTGTATTCGAACAAAATCAATGACGGAGCCAAACTTTTCAATTAGAATGTCACAATAAAATTTTTTACGAATTTCCTAACCACAACGCTTAATATATTTTTTTTACCAATTAGTATATATACAAGTTTAAAAACAATCTTCAACATATAATTATAATGTTCAATAGTAAAACCATTATAAAATAAGTTTATATTAGCATCATCAAAATATTTTTCATATAAAACATGAGTGTATTTTGTGAAAACTAGAAAGTACTTCAATATTTTTAAACTTTCAAGCAAGAAATTGTCATGTGATTTAGTAAATATATGTTGTTTAAATACTTCTAAAATTAAAATAAAAAACAAAAAGTAAATAGAAACTTATCCCCATATTAATTTTAAAAGTTGACAACACAATGCACATGCTTACATTGCCGGTTCCTATAATTTCATAGACCTAATTAAATAGGAATAAAAAGAGAAATTTCATCTTCTCTTTCATTAGTTAAAACCTACAATTCTCTGTAATTACTTAAAAATTACATCTTCTCTTTGATAAGTTAAAAACTACAACTCTCATTCATTAGTAAAAACCTGCAACTAGCGTTCGATTGATTCTCACTAGAGCTGCTTAGGGGTATCATTTTTGTAGAACAGGGGTATCCTGTATATAAAACCGGAAAAACATCGGCAAAATTTCTACTAACCAGCAAAATTTGAGCGCGCCCCTAGTTTATTAGTTAGAGATTTCTTTTACTTTGTGGAAATTGTGATCGGAGATAGTGATTTGATTTGTAAAATAGTTATGAACTGATTTAGTGTTGTTTGTTGATTAAGTAGTTATTGTTAATCGAATCTGTTTTGATCTCTGATTGATTGATGTTAAGAACTGATAATGATCGATTCTGTTGAGTTGCTTCTTGTAGATCTGGTTTGACGATGATGATAATCCCAATTTGTGGAAATTGACTTGATGAGGATGATTTGAGTTTGACATGAGAACCCAAGTTCTAATATAACATTAAAAGGTCTATGTGAAGTTATTTTTTTTTAACAGCAACACCAGAAAACCCCCTGGTTATACCACCCGAAGGCAACTACCCTATTATGAGCTATCCCACAGAGGCTTCCGTTGCACCCACCCCTAAAAGGAGGAAACCCACCCGGATAAAATGGGAAAACCTCCCCCGCCAAGGATAGAACCCCTGACCTTATGGACCCTAAGACTTGCGTCTTACCGTTGGACCCTCCCCCAACGGCGTATGTGAAGTTACTATATATGTTAATCTAAGCTAATAAGTTTCCCTTTCAGTATGCGGTTTTTTTCATATATATATATATACTAGCCGGAAACCCGCGCGATGCTGCGGCAATGACAATTTGCGCTTCGCATATACCATTTAATATGGCTAGTTATTTGGTCAAGAGGAAATCTTACTTTCCGCTTTATTAAGGTTGTGCCAACACGATTTGGATGGATTAAGGGAGGAGGCTATGATCATAGTTACATAGAGAAAAAATAAGAGAATTGTGGTGACCCATTTGACCATATGTATAATTTAATTGCATCAAAATGGATTCATCAAGCAAACAAAATTATCCAAATTAAAGCATTGTCATTCAAACCAAGTGTTTGCCAAATCAAAATATATACTTTGCATTACAAGTTTTAAAGCTTAAAAAATGTGAAGTCTGCCACAACAACAAATATGGTAGTTGCATTATAATTACACAATTGATGACTATAATGAAGTTCCTTTGATCAACTGCAAGCAAAACAAAAAAAAAATAGTATACAATCAGGATGAAGCCATGCCACTTGCTGCTTCCGTTCACTGCAACCGTTTTACTTGAATCTCAGTTATCTAAACCCATATATGGTGTGTGCAAACACATATACATTATCATATAAATATTATGTAACTTGTTCAAATGAAAATTTGCAATTAGTCGTGCCTTCTATTTGACCCATTTGACTTTATAACTAAGCATTTCTAAGTGTTTGCAATGCAAGATATAAGCACCCTGGCCTATATGACCAATGTAAGTACTAATTTAAAAGGAAATCATTCGCCTATTATTTGGAATTGATGATGCTAGTATTTAAATCGACGTAATTGATTCTTATTTTTACAATCCGAATCATTCTACAATGACGAGTGTATGTGATTGCAAGTATTTTTAGTATATACTCATTGTGTAAGGCGTGTTTTTGATGCATTAATCATTGTTATGATGTTTTTCATATCGACTTCGGTGTTACTTTATTCCAGGTAACTTATAACGTTTTTTATTAGTTAATTTTTTCATATGCGTGGAGTTATTTTATAGAGTCAGTCGTATGCATGGTGTTTTTTTATATACATGGTGTTGAAAACGCACAATGACAAATCTACCTCCAGGTCCATCTCGCGCGTAACCAAAACATCAAAATAATTAAAAAATGTCACCGCGTCCATCTGGGCCGTAAACACCATAATCCGACGTCCCAGATTGCTTTTTATCCTTTTTAGAGTTTTTTGCCTTTGTAGAAAATTCATCCCCTATATATATATAATATAATATATCTACTTATTTGATATGTATAAAAGCTTTTAAAATAACATTAAAATACCCAAACTCAACTCAACTACCCCATTTGAACACCCTAAGTGACAAATTCTAACATTAATTATAAGCTTATATCATATTACACTCATCATTTTCTTCATAATCATCACCCTTCCCTCACCCCTCACCCGTCACGCTCACATCCTCACGCTCACGTCCTCACACTCACTCTAGAGTTCTCTTAGAGTTCCACATTCCATTCTTAGCATCAAGCATTGAGTAGTTTTCTATATTGATGTGGATGTTGCACTAATATTTTTGTTTGGTGTGCTATTGTTGCACTTATATTTTTGTTTGATGCGCTATTACACGGATTTTTATTCGAATGTGGATCGAATTTGAATAGAATATTTAAAAGTCTCATTTCGACTATTTCAAATTCAAATTTAAAAGTCATGTTCATGTATCATCACAAACATTACAACCCATCAGTTATAATCACCCATATCACAAGTACCCTCAATATCCTTACATAGAGACTTAAATACTGAAGGTGAATGTTTCATATAACTTTTGATTCCTCATTTTTCTATTATTTTCTAAAACCATATATAAAAGCTATAAAAACAAAAACTAATGAAAATTTCATTAAAATTAAAAAAGCACATCATTTCAATATAAAAAAAAAGATGTTTCTTAAAACGAAAGTAACAAAAAACGGTTATTTATTTATGATTTGTTTCTTTCCAATTTGGTACATTTCCCTCTTGCCATATATCCACCCTTGCATACAAGTCCATGGGTGTTAATCATTTTTTAATTTGACCCGATCCGGTTCGGCCCGAACTGAATCGAAACGGATTGGAAAAATTATATATCGATACTCAAAAGATTACTATCAAATTTCTGACCCCCATGAAAAAAATTCCTGGGTACGCCACTGAGTCTACAACCCACCACCCTCACCACCACCAACTCCGGCGACTCCAGTCACCACCACCAACTTCGCCCAATTCGTCTAATTCGTATTCGATTCGAATAAACACCCCTAAGTCACACACACGTAATCACATCAATTGTCAATAATAGCAAGACTATTTGTTCTTTTATTAAATTTATCCTATTTTTTTTGTTCTTAATGAGCTCTCCTCTGTTTGTAATATATACTTTTTCTAAACAACCAACGCATAAGTCGTATGATATTTTGTATGTGAACACATTTTGATCGCGTATTTGAACACATTTTGATCACGTATGTGAACTCTGTTAAAGGTATTTTTTTAAACTAGAAAATACTTATCAAATTGAAATAAGGTTTTTTTAACAAGAAGATACTTATCAAATTCTTTTTACATCAATTAAAGTAATATCAAAAGAACCTGACAACATAAAACATATTTAGTATACGGGTAATCTTCTTATTTTAATAATTAAATACCTTATGCACATGTCAATATTCTAACAACTCAATATAAGATTTTGGTTATGTGTCATGCTCTAATAGTCTTATTTAACTTGATAGAAAGTTTCAATGCAGGTAATGGTATGTTTCGTATTCAAAATAACCCGATAAGAACTGATTTGATGGATTGAATTTGTTAGCTAGATAATATGATATGAAACCTTAGAATAAGAAGATTTGATGAACGTATTATGAAGTTTAAAATTTCGAATTATCATAAATTATCTCATTTATTTTAGCATATGTTTGAGCTACCTTCTTTAGTAGTAGCTTTTAGATAATGTGCAATCGGTTGGAAATATTTGTAAATATGAAAAAGAGATTTAATAGGAGATATGTTACTAATAGATTTGATACCAATTTTTATTGTATTACACTTCTTTCAAAAAAACATATAACAACTCGTGTCGTACACGGATACTAATTTAGTTATTAGATAATTAAAAACGGTAACCAACACTTTCGAGTGTAATAACTAAATTCTATTATGACCTCCCTCCCCCAACTTAAAAGGTTATGGTTTTGTCAGTGATCATAGAGAATTTTATATATCGGTTTTCATTTGGTATATATAGAATTTATATTTCTTTCTAAATAACTTATATATAAAACTAATATAAATGGTTTTGTCAGTGATCATAGAGAACTTTATTCTTTCTTTACGCTAGTCATAAAGATAATATATTATTAAAAGTATAATATCAGTGACGGATTCATGACGTTTTTTCAGTGGGAGCCAAAATTAAGAATAGTTACTTTCTTATTGATGGATAGAATGTGTCACCTTGGCGTCATTTGAGGGTTTTTTCGTTTAAAATCCACCATTAAGAAAGAACAAAAAAGGACTTTTTCCCAAAAGAGTAGTGGGGAGCTGGGTTGAGTGAACAAACGCAAAACAGCCGAATGTAGGCCGGTTACATCGATACCAACTTTAAATACCTAAGCCCACCTGCCCACTTTGACTGATAATGACACTTACACATGGAAGAACACCATTCAAACTTCAAACCAATTCATGCAATAATAACGATAAAAAATATATATAGAAATTAAAAAAGAATCTCAGTTTCAATACACATTTTTTTATGCTATCAACCATTTTCTAAATTATCGGGCTGAAAAATTACACCTAAGACCATGTGTAATGGGGCGTTTTACTCAACCCAAAACGCCCAAAACGCACCTAAAGCGCCTCTATAACGCCCCCAACCATTACATAGGGGCGCTTTGGATGCCAAATTCGTCTTTGGCGCTTTGTACAAAACGCCCAATTGTCTTAATTGTGGTGAAAATCTGACGTGGAGAGAATATTGGGGCTTTTTGAGGCTCTTTGTGTTTCACCACTACACATGATCTAACTACAAAAAACGAAATCTTTACAAGTATTTTCATGTTTTTATGTTTCCGACATGTTATATGTGCCCTTAGGGCACATATTAGAAAACCAATAAATACTAACATAACATTTCTAATTTATGTTTTAATAAATACATTCACTTCTGTTTGCATGTGTATATATCTATTTAATAATTCAAGGTTTAGGGGGTAATTTTTGGAGAGAAAATATTTAATCTATAATAGAAATTTTGAGAGGGAAAATTTCTCAGTTTGACTCATATAGCTTTAACAGTTTCTAATATTTTTATTAATATTTCAATACCCCAAGTTGGATTTATTTAAATTAAAATAGTCAATTGTGCTTGCTAAGCTAACTTATTCTTACACTAGGTAGCCTGGCTATATGCTTGCCTCTCCGTGTTAAATTGGTTTATGAGTTCACATCAATGTATTTAAATCGCCTCGTGTGTTTCAAGATGTGATGATAGTGACATGAGAGATGATAACAAGAGAGATAAGGTATTAAAATCGATCTTATGTGTTTTTATATATGCTCTTAGATTCGATTCCATATGTTACATGAAAAAGAAAAGCATGGTGATGATCTTTTACTACTTACTACTTTCATATGTCAAAACATAACGTCATACTCATGTTGATGATATTAAGTGATTCAAATAAACTCTTTTAGTTTGATAAAACAATTACATCAAGCCTACAAAAGAATTGTAAATTTGGTAGATCTAGTTGTTTATAAGACCATATTAAGTGACTTGGGTTTCAAAACAATTTCATTGATATCTTGCTAAAAATGTTAATCCTCTATAGGTTATGTTTATATATTGGAAAAGGTATTTAGCCAGACTACAAGTTACATAAATGTTAATCTAATAGAATTTGCATAAGATAATGCTTCGATGAAAATTCGAGTAATTATTATATTTTAAAGATCATTTTTTTTTATATTCATTAAGCATGGAACTCGTATACTATTTCTAGTTAATACATGGGCCAAACGTGTAAAATCCAAAGATAGGTTGTTGTTAATAGCTTTGATCTAGGATATAAGACTATGTGTAGTGGGCGTTTTGCCTCTTGAAAACACCTCGAAACCACCCCTGAGGCGTTTTCAAAGTTAAAAATGTCTCTAGGCGCTTTGTAGGACACGCCCCAATGCATGGATTTTAATCGTTTGTTCTTTTCGGTTCTTACTTTTTCTACGACATACTTGCAGTTAGTATCTAAACGACGCAACTGTCTGGATTTAACTTAGAATTTTTTATGAATTTTCAAAAGATCAAAAATTCTTATCTTTTTATTAACCACTAGACAAAAAGAACATTGGCTCCATTCAATTCTATGTGGCATCTTTTCATAGCTTTTAGCTTATTTGGCATTATTTGAGAGATTATCTCACAATAATGATTTTTTATTTAAAATAGATTTTTTTATTTAAAATATGTATATAAAATTTATTATAATAAAACTAATTACATTTTTTGTCCCCTAATATTTTGGAGTATTTATATTTTTAACCCTTTACTACAAGGGGTGTACGTGAGTCGGTTTATATTTGATAGGGTTTAAAAATGAAACTTATGGATAAAGTTAATAATAACATACAATTAAAGATATCAGTGTTTTATAAATATACATCACATTCTTATATGATTTAAAAAAAATAAACTACACCATAAAACTAAGCACTTTATTCTCTTTAATTTAAGTATAATATTGCTATACTAAAAATCTAATTTTTAAAAATATATCATGTGTTCCGTTTTACCACGGTTTTGTCTCAAAACTAAATGGAACATTCATGAACATCCTT
Organism: Tagetes erecta; assembly: GCA_030867185.1. Taxonomy (NCBI): domain Eukaryota; kingdom Viridiplantae; phylum Streptophyta; class Magnoliopsida; order Asterales; family Asteraceae; genus Tagetes; species Tagetes erecta. The sequence goes on along the minus strand of CM061488.1, from coordinate 81,290,748 downwards.
AAAACCATCACTTGAATTATGTTCCCGAACGTAGTGCGGGCACTAAACTAGTATTTACTAAACTTAGACATATTCACTATATGATTAATAGCTTAAAACTCTCACGATGTGTTTACTTTTAATCAACTCGCAAACCCTTAGATCTTCATTTCGTAATTACTCGCGGTCTCTCTTAGTTTTTGTTTGAAAATTTCATCATAAGAATTGACGCGTCATTGATGTAGTTGTTTATGGATCTCACGTCTTGCATAATTTTTTATCCAGTTATACTAATATATTTAAACAAAAAATCTAATGAATCAAATTGATATTTTTATAAACAGGATGTTATCATGCATCTTGTTTACTATATCATTTCTTATCAAACACACTTTTTTTTCTTATATGGTTCGGTTATTGTTGTTCTTAAAATAAAACATATAAAGCTATTTACTTATACGCTTAAAAAAACTCATAGTAGTTAGTTTTAATGATTTCCGTTTGTATTTGTTGATATATAAATAAGAAAACAACCAAACTAAAAAAGTTGTGAAAAAAGCCTCATATTTTTAGTTTGCCTTAGGCCCCCAAAACTATTGAGACACCCCCGCGTGATTAAGTACGTAAAAGAGACACATATGAAGTTGGTGCCCACACACATTTAACGAAATACATCAACACGTGTGTCATGACCGTGTTAAGACAAGTGTCAAGATCTGACCCGTTGATCTAAGGTGTGTTTAGCCATGTTTTAGGGTAGGGTGCAAACAAAAATGTTCGTGCGAGACATTTTTTAAGCAACCAAATTTTGGTAAATTGAGGAAAATGATATGTAAAAAGGAACAAAATGGGAAGTTTCACATGTTTTTATCTTACTTTTATTGTTCTTTAGGCAATTGCACATATCTCTATCTAAAGTTGCAAACTTGTATATTTCTCTAAAACATGCCTTAAAAGCATTGTGTATTGTGTATTAAAAACATGTACTTTAAGAAAATATACAATTTTTGAAGTTTAGAAGGGGATCTATGCAATTAATCCCTATTTTGTTGGTTTCGTTTTTAATATATTAGGTTATTTTTATTTTCTACTTGAATGTTGTTAATTTTAGTTTCAAGTTTCTTTTTCGTTGATGTTATTTTAACCGTTGCATTTACGTTTTCATTTAAACTAGATAAAAGATTGGGTCTCACGATGCGGCGGCCGGGTCTCGAGGTATAACATCGTCACATGCGTTAATAAAAAAAAGTTTCTCGGCTCACACGTTACGGTGCAAAGTAAAAATGTTGGACATATTAAAAGACGGAGATATACCAAACATAAATGTCAAAATGAAAACGAAGTCAAAACCGGAAGGTCAATGTCGGAACTATGTCAAAATAGAGTAGGTTAAATTACCGAATGACGGTCCTCTCTTGACCCACTCAATGTACGCTGATGATGTTTTTTTTATGGGAGAATGGAGTGCAAACAACCTGGTAAAGTTAAAAAGAATTCTAAGATGTTTCTATATGGTGTCTGGTCTCAAAATAAATTACCACAAAAGCAAGATAATTGGGGTTGGTACAACGAAGGAGGAGTCACATATGCTTGCTGAAATATTAGGTTGTAAAGCGGAAAGTCTGCCTGTCACACATCTTGGGATGCCAATCGGAGCCAATATGAAGCACACTAAGCATTGGGAACCAATCATTAGTAAATTCAAGAAAAAACTCAGCAATTGGAAAGCAAAAAATTTATCTTTCGGAGGGAGATTGACGCTAACAAAAGCAGTTCTAGGGAGCTTACCATTGTACTTCATGTCAATGTTCAAAGCACCAATAAGAGTTATATATGACATGGAAGCAATTCGAAGAAGGTTCTTATGGGGAGGCAATGCTCAAAAAAGACGAATCCATTGGATTACATGGGAGAAAATATTAAAGAGAAGATCTAAAGGAGGATTAGGAATTGGTAGTATCAAAACCATAAATTTGGCATTACTAGCAAAATGGAAGTGGAGAGCATTAACCGAAACAAAATCTCTATGGGCTAAATGTATCAAATCAATGCATGGAGTGAACTTTGGTGACTTAAATAGCTTGAGGAAAAAATCATACTTAGGTGCATGGGCTGAGATCATGAATATTGAAAAGGAACTAACAAAAGAGGGAGTGAATATTAACAGCCTATTTAGAAGAAAAGTGGGTAATGGGTCATCTACCAGCTTCTGGAAACATAGCTGGTTTGGAATGGTCCCTTTCATATACCTATTCCCGAACCTGTACGCAATCGAAAGGCAAAAAAACATAACGATCAGCCAGCGAATCATATTAAATGAAAATGGCAGCATCTCATTTAGCTGGAACTGGAAACGAGGAGCAACAACTCAGGAAATAAAAACAGAAATCGACGATCTACAAGAGACTATTAACTCTTATACATTCACAGATAACGAAGACTCTTGGTTATGGCCCACCGAATCATCTGGTTGCTTCTCCACAAAGTCATGTCGGGAAAAAATAGAAAGCAAACAACCAAATTGCCCTGAAGTTGAGGTGCTATGGCTTAGATGGGTTCCATTAAAGGTCAGAAGTTTTATATGGAGGGTATATCAAGGGAGAATCCCTGTGGCGAGTAACCTGATCACAAGGGGGGTTAAGATCCCCACACTGACCTGTCAACTTTGCACGCTCGAAACCGAGGACGTCAATCATCTTTTCACCAACTGCCCGGTATCCTCACAACTTTGGAAGATGATATCCGGATGGTTGGGATTAGCTCTGGATGAAGAAAGCTCGATTCAAATGGTTTGCTCAAAAGTATACAAGTTTAAAGGCACGGGATTGAGAAAAAAGATCACAGCCTTGTTCACGTACTCTACAATTTGGACGATATGGAAGACCCGAAACGAATGGATTTTCACGAAGAGAGCAAAGACAGCAGGCAGACTCCTAGAAGATGTGAAGCTACAATCATTCAACTGGATCAACTATAGAAGCTCAAAACTATTGGTAAGCTGGGAGAACTGGTGCAAATCGCCTTATGAGGGAGTTAGTAAAATAAAAATATAGACAATACTTGTAAAATGTTTGTTTCCTATTACTTGTTTTAACTGTGGTATCTTATGAGGGAGAACCTACTATGGGAATTTTTACTGGAAGAAGAGAGAACTAAAAAAAGATTTAGAAGTTGCCATCTTGAGGAGTTTTTAAAGAAAGAGTCGATTAGTTTGACGCATAATCGAGAAGATTGTGGTTATGTTGGCTATAAATATATGGATTGTTTACTTTTGAGAAAATTACTGGATGAATAGAGAACTCAAAAAAGATTTAAAACATGCCATCTAGGGGAGTTTTTAAATAAAATGTTGATTAGACTGACACATAATCGAGAAGATTGTAGTTAAGTTAGCTACAAATATATGGATTAATTACTTTTGAGAAAATTACCGGAAACTCAAAATTCTTCTTTTATTGAAAAATGAAGTTTTTAAACAGTAATACAAGAGAGTTTTAGAATTCTAACTTTGGCCAACTAAAGTAGAAAGTGATGATACTATAATATACTAGTAAGATTTAAAAGTAATATTGAGGAGTTTTTAAAAAATGGGTTAATGAGCCTCACACGACATTGATAAGAGTCTGGTTATTTTATCTATAAATACAATACATCGATGGCTTACTTTGAAAAGATTATAACAATCGTTATGAATTATTTCAGCCTCAAAATCGTTTCATTTGTGCAACCAGCCTCAAAACAATCTCATTTCATCTCTATGTTTCTCTAAGAAAGAATCAGCTACCTATCACTGTTGTAATGGCAATTATGATACCGATTTTCTTAAACCGCTACATTGTTAATCCCATTAAACTGTATTTACCCACCTTATGGATTATGCTTTTGCGTATTTTTTTCTATATCATAGAAGAATATGCAGACTCTGGGTATGAGAGTCGCATGTATTTCATCCCCTCTCTTATGTTGATAAACGTAGGGATTTTAATTGGTGTTCCCGGAGGGTTAATCACGGAGCACAAGAAATCTTCCAATAATGTTGAATACAACGTCGAAAGTGCCTTGATCTCTTATGAATTTCCAGAGGAATTTCAATTGCTTTTTGAATACTGATTGCATGCGTTGGCTTATAGCGGGGCTGCAGGACTTATTGTTGCTACTGGGGTGTCCACGAGGAGGAGATGTGTCGCTACCCTTATATCAATTTTGACAGTGCCAACCCTGATTTACACGATGCTTTGTGTGAAGGTTATTGTGATGATAGAAGGCAGTTGACATAATCAAAGGTCCCGAGATTTTGTGAAAAATATAAGTGAATTGACACTTAAAGCGTTTAATATTGGGGTCTTCGTTGGGGCTTTTGTACTTTTTATCTTCTTTTGCTACAAGATTTTTGTAAGAAGAGACAAAGAGGTCCAGCTTAACGTGGCCGAACAAGCTGTTTAAGTTCCATTGCTTCAAACGATCCGTTGCGTGTACGTGCTTCTTCGATTAGTTTGCTTCAAACTACGGTAGTAGTTGTTGTTTATCTGCTGTAACTGTTTATTACAGTGGCGGAGCTAGCTCATAAAATCAGGGGTATCCCCATTTTTTTGTCATACACTTATACAATAATAAATTTCGATACATTTATTCAATAGTAGTTTTTCATGCTTTAGTATTGTATTCAAACAAAATCAATGACGGAGCCAAACTTTTCAATTAGAATGTCACAATAAAATTTTTTACGAATTTCCTAACCACAACGCTTAATATATTTTTTTTACCAATTAGTATATATACAAGTTTAAAAACAATCTTCAACATATAATTATAATGTTCAATAGTAAAACCATTATAAAATAAGTTTATATTAGCATCATCAAAATATTTTTCATATAAAACATGAGTGTATTTTGTGAAAACTAGAAAGTACTTTAATATTTTTAAACTTTCAAGCAAGAAATTGTCATGTGATTTAGTAAATATATGTTGTTTAAATACTTCTAAAATTAAAATAAAAAACAAAAAGTAAATAGAAACATATCCCCATATTAATTTTAAAAGTTGACAACACAATGCACATGCTTACATTGCCGGTTCCTATAATTTCATAGACCTAATTAAATAGGAATAAAAAGAGAAATTTCATCTTCTCTTTCATTAGTTAAAACCTACAATTCTCTGTAATTACTTAAAAACTACATCTTCTCTTTGATAAGTTAAAAACTACAACTCTCATTCATTAGTAAAAACCTGCAACTAGCGTTCGATTGATTCTCACTAGAGCTGCTTAGGGGTATCATTTTTGTAGAACAGGGGTATCCTGTATATAAAACCGGAAAAACATCGGCAAAATTTCTACTAACCAGCAAAATTTGAGCGCGCCCCTAGTTTATTAGTTAGAGATTTCTTTTACTTTGTGGAAATTGTGATCGGAGATAGTGATTTGATCTGTAAAATAGTTATGAACTGATTTAGTGTTGTTTGTTGATTAAGTAGTTATTGTTAATCGAATCTGTTTTGATCTCTGATTGATTGATGTTAAGAACTGATAATGATCGATTCTGTTGAGTTGCTTCTTGTAGATCTGGTTTGACGATGATGATAATCCCAATTTGTGGAAATTGACTTGATGAGGATGATTTGAGTTTGACATGAGAAACCAAGTTCTAATATAACATTAAAAGGTCTATGTGAAGTTATTTTTTTTTTAACAGCAACACCAGAAAACCCCCTGGTTATACCACCCGAAGGCAACTACCCTATTATGAGCTATCCCACAGAGGCTTCCGTTGCACCCACCCCTAAAAGGAGGAAACCCACCCGGATAAAATGGGAAAACCTCCCCCGCCAAGGATAGAACCCCTGACCTTATGGACCCTAAGACTTGCGTCTTACCGTTGGACCCTCCCCCAACGGCGTATGTGAAGTTACTATATATGTTAATCTATGCTAATAAGTTTCCCTTTCAGTATGCGGTTTTTTTCATATATATATATATATACTAGCCGGAAACCCGCGCGATGCTGCGGCAATGACAATTTGCGCTTCGCATATACCATTTAATATGGCTAGTTATTTGGTCAAGAGGAAATCTTACTTTCCGCTTTATTAAGGTTGTGCCAACACGATTTGGATGGATTAAGGGAGGAGGCTATGATCATAGTTACATAGAGAAAAAATAGGGGAATTGTGGTGACCCATTTGACCATATGTATAATTTAATTGCATCAAAATGGATTCATCAAGCAAACAAAATTATCCAAATTAAAGCATTGTCATTCAAACCAAGTGTTTGCCAAATCAAAATATATACTTTGCATTACAAGTTTTAAAGCTTAAAAAATGTGAAGTCTGCCACAACAACAAATATGGTAGTTGCATTATAATTACACAATTGATGACTATAATGAAGTTCCTTTGATCAACTGCAAGCAAAACAAAAAAAAAATAGTATACAATCAGGATGAAGCCATGCCACTTGTTGCTTCCGTTCACTGCAACCGTTTTACTTGAATCTCAGTTATCTAAACCCATATATGGTGTGTGCAAACACATATACATTATCATATAAATATTATGTAACTTGTTCAAATGAAAATTTGCAATTAGTCGTGCCTTCTATTTGACCCATTTGACTTTATAACTAAGCATTTCTAAGTGTTTGCAATGCAAGATATAAGCACCCTGGCCTATATGACCAATGTAAGTACTAATTTAAAAGGAAATCATTCACCTATTATTTGGAATTGATGATGCTAGTATTTAAATCGACGTAATTGATTCTTATTTTTACAATCCGAATCATTCTACAATGACGAGTGTATGTGATTGCAAGTATTTTTAGTATATACTCACTGTGTAAGGCGTGTTTTTGACGCATTAATCATTGTTATGATGTTTTTCATATCGACTTCGGTGTTACTTTATTCCAGGTAACTTATGACGTTTTTTATTAGTTAATTTTCTCATATGCGTGGTGTTATTTTATAGAGTCAGTCGTATGCATGGTGTTTTTTTTATATACATGGTGTTGAAAACGCACAATGACAAATCTACCTCCAGTTCCATCTCGCGCGTAACCAAAACATCAAAATAATTAAAAAATGTCACCGCGTCCATCTGGGCCGTAAACACCATAATCCGACGTCCCAGATTGCTTTTTATCCTTTTTAGAGTTTTTTGCCTTTGTAAAAAATTCATCCCCTATATATATATATATAATATATATATATATATAAAAAATATATCTACTTATTTGATATGTATAAAAGCTTTTAAAATAACATTAAAATACCCAAACTCAACTCAACTACCCCATTTGAACACCCTAAGTGACAAATTCTAACATTAATTATAAGCTTATATCATATTACACTCATCATTTTCTTCATAATCATCACCCTTCCCTCACCCCTCATCCGTCACGCTCACATCCTCACGCTCACGTCCTCACACTCACTCTAGAGTTCTCTTAGAGTTCCACATTCCATTCTTAGCATCAAGCATTGAGTAGTTTTCTATTTTGATGTGGATGTTGCACTAATATTTTTGTTTGGTGTGCTATTGTTGCACTTATATTTTTGTTTGATGCGCTATTACACGGATTTTTATTCGAATGTGGATCGAATTTGAATAGAATATTTAAAAGTCTCATTTCGACTATTTCAAATTCAAATTTAAAAGTCATGTTCATGTATCATCACAAACATTACAACCCATCAGTTATAATCACCCATATCACAAGTACCCTCAATATCCTTACATAGAGACTTAAATACTGAAGGTGAATGTTTCATATAACTTTTGATTCCTCATTTTTCTATTATTTTCTAAAACCATATATAAAAGCTATAAAGACAAAAACTAATGAAAATTTCATTAAAATTAAAAAAGCACATCATTTCAATATAAAAAAAAAGATGTTTCTTAAAACGAAAGTAACAAAAAACGGTTATTTATTTATGATTTGTTTCTTTCCAATTTGGTACATTTCCCTCTTGCCATATATCCACCCTTGCATACAAGTCCATGGGTGTTAACCGGTTCAAACTCAAGCACGACTGATTATGGATCGAACTAGGGTACCAAATTTGAGGGAAAACTAAGACCGAATATCAAACCCTTTAACAGTTGAGCAATTCAAGGTTCACTTCAAAGAGGATTTTGATTTGGAGTTTTGAAATGTCCCATTAACCATATCATATATAAGTATGTAGGTAGTAAGTTACACATGCGCTCCACTCCTAGGGCATACTCACTTTTATCAACATTTATTTATAATAAACTTTCTAAGATGTAAGGTCGGTTGGTTTCCGACCAACCACCGCCTGCCACGTGTCGTGTTACAATTGGTTGCTTTTAGTTTTTGTTTTTTCTTTTTTTTTAAAAAAAAATCCGGACTTTTTTCTAGATATATACATATTCTTTTGACTTTCTACAACAAACTGTTGGTGGATCAGCTGGTTTGGGCGTGTTTCTTGCAACTGTAAGCCTGGTGTTTGAAACCCACAAGCTAGTTTCCGACCAACCACCACTTGCCACGTGTCGTGTTACAATTGGTTGCTTTTAGTTTGTGTTTTTTCTTTTTAAAAAAAATTCAGACTTTTTTTCTAGATATATACATATATTTTGACTTTCTACATCAAACTGTTGGTGGATCAGCTGGTTTGGGCGTGTTTCTTGCAACTGTAAGCCTGGTGTTTGAAACCCACAAGCTACATTTTTTTCAACTTCTTTAAATTGTTTTTTGTTTACCACTTTGGCTCCTACTCTATTTTGACATAGTTCCGACATTGACCTTCCGGTTTTGACTTCGTTTTCATTTTGACATTTATGTTTGGTATATCTCCGTCTTTTAATATGTCCAACATTTTTACTTTGCACCGTAACGTGTGAGCCGAGAAACTTTTTTTTATTAACGCATGTGACGATGTTATACCTCGAGACCCGGCCGCCGCATCGTGCGACCCAATCTTTTATCTAGTTTAAATGAAAACGTAAATGCGACGGTTAAAATAACATCAACGAAAAAGAAACTTGAAACTAAAATTAACAACATTCAAGTAGAAAATAAAAATAACCTAATATATTAAAAACGAAACCAACAAAATAGGGATTAATTGCATAGATCCCTATCTAAACTTCAAAAATTGTATATTTTCTTAAAGTACATGTTTTTAATACACAATACACAATGCTTTTAAGGCATGTTTTAGAGAAATATACAAGTTTGCAACTTTAGATAGAGATATGTGCAATTGCCTAAAGAACAATAAAAGTAAGATAAAAACATGTGAAACTTCTCATTTTGTTCCTTTTTACATATCATTTTCCTCAATTTACCAAAATTTGGTTGCTTAAAAAATGTCTCGCACGAACATTTTTGTTTGCACCCTACCCTAAAACATGGCTAAACACACCTTAGATCAACGGGTCAGATCTTGACACTTGTCTTAACACGGTCATGACACACGTGTTGATGTATTTCGTTAAATGTGTGTGGGCACCAACTTCATATGTGTCTCTTTTACGTACTTAATCACGCGGGGGTGTCTCAATAGTTTTGGGGGCCTAAGGCAAACTAAAAATATGAGGCTTTTTTCACAACTTTTTTAGTTTGGTTGTTTTCTTATTTATATATCAACAAATACAAACGGAAATCATTAAAACTAACTACTATGAGTTTTTTTAAGCGTATAAGTAAATAGCTTTATATGTTTTATTTTAAGAACAACAATAACCGAACCATATAAGAAAAAAAAATGTGTTTGATAAGAAATGATATAGTAAACAAGATGCATGATAACATCCTGTTTATAAAAATATCAATTTGATTCATTAGATTTTTTGTTTAAATATATTAGTATAACTGGATAAAAAATTATGCAAGACGTGAGATCCATAAACAACTACATCAATGACGCGTCAATTCTTATGATGAAATTTTCAAACAAAAACTAAGAGAGACCGCGAGTAATTACGAAATGAAGATCTAAGGGTTTGCGAGTTGATTAAAAGTAAACACATCGTGAGAGTTTTAAGCTATTAATCATATAGTGAATATGTCTAAGTTTAGTAAATACTAGTTTAGTGCCCGCACTACGTTCGGGAACATAATTCAAGTGATGGTTTTAAGGATGTTCATGAATGTTCCATTTAGTTTTGAGACAAAACCGTGGTAAAACGGAACACATGATATATTTTTAAAAATTAGATTTTTAGTATAGCAATATTATACTTAAATTAAAGAGAATAAAGTGCTTAGTTTTATGGTGTAGTTTATTTTTTTTAAATCATATAAGAATGTGATGTATATTTATAAAACACTGATATCTTTAATTGTATGTTATTATTAACTTTATCCATAAGTTTCATTTTTAAACCCTATCAAATATAAACCGACTCACGTACACCCCTTGTAGTAAAGGGTTAAAAATATAAATACTCCAAAATATTAGGGGACAAAAAATGTAATTAGTTTTATTATAATAAATTTTATATACATATTTTAAATAAAAAAAATCTATTTTAAATAAAAAATCATTATTCTGAGATAATCTCTCAAATAATGTCAAATAAGCTAAAAGCTATGAAAAGATGCCACATAGGATTGAATGGAGCCAATGTTCTTTTTGTCTAGTGGTTAATAAAAAGATAAGAATTTTTGATCTTTTGAAAATTCATAAAAAATTCTAAGTTAAATCCAGACAGTTGCGTCGTTTAGATACTAACTGCAAGTATGTCGTAGAAAAAGTAAGAACCGAAAAGAACAAACGATTAAAATCCATGCATTGGGGCGTGTCCTACAAAGCGCCTAGAGACATTTTTAACTTTGAAAACGCCTCAGGGGTGGTTTCGAGGTGTTTTCAAGAGGCAAAACGCCCACTACACATAGTCTTATATCCTAGATCAAAGCTATTAACAACAACCTATCTTTGGATTTTACACGTTTGGCCCATGTATTAACTAGAAATAGTATACGAGTTCCATGCTTAATGAATATAAAAAAAATGATCTTTAAAATATAATAATTACTCGAATTTTCATCGAAGCATTATCTTATGCATATTCTATTAGATTAACATTTATGTAACTTGTAGTCTGGCTAAATACCTTTTCCAATATATAAACATAACCTATAGAGGATTAACATTTTTAGCAAGATATCAATGAAATTGTTTTGAAACCCAAGTCACTTAATATGGTCTAATAAACAACTAGATCTACCAAATTTACAATTCTTTTGTAGGCGTGATGTAATTGTTTTATCAAACTAAAAGAGTTTATTTGAATCACTTAATATCATCAACATGAGTATGACGTTATGTTTTGACATATGAAAGTAGTAAGTAGTAAAAGATCATCACCATGCTTTTCTTTTTCATGTAACATATGGAATCGAATCTAAGAGCATATATAAAAACACATAAGATCGATTTTAATACCTTATCTCTCTTGTTATCATCTCTCATGTCACTATCATCACATCTTGAAACACACGAGGCGATTTAAATACATTGATGTGAACTCATAAACCAATTTAACACGGAGAGGCAAGCATATAGCCAGGCTACCTAGTGTAAGAATAAGTTAGCTTAGCAAGCACAATTGACTATTTTAATTTAAATAAATCCAACTTGGGGTATTGAAATATTAATAAAAATATTAGAAACTGTTAAAGCTATATGAGTCAAACTGAGAAATTTTCCCTCTCAAAATTTCTATTATAGATTAAATATTTTCCCTCCAAAAATTACCCCTAAAACCTTGAATTATTAAATAGATATATACACATGCAAACAGAAGTGAATGTATTTATTAAAACATAAATTAGAAATGTTATGTTAGTATTTATTGGTTTTCTAATATGTGCCCTAAGGGCACATATAACATGTCGGAAACATAAAAACATGAAAATACTTGTAAAGATTTCGTTTTTTGTAGTTAGATCATGTGTAGTGGTGAAACACAAAGAGCCTCAAAAAGCCCCAATATTCTCTCCACGTCAGATTTTCACCACAATTAAGACAATTGGGCGTTTTGTACAAAGCGCCAAAGACGAATTTGGCATCCAAAGCGCCCCTATGTAATGGTTGGGGGCGTTATAGAGGCGCTTTAGGTGCGTTTTGGGCGTTTTGGGTTGAGTAAAACGCCCCATTACACATGGTCTTAGGTGTAATTTTTCAGCCCGATAATTTAGAAAATGGTTGATAGCATAAAAAAATGTGTATTGATACTGAGATTCTTTTTTAATTTCTATATATATTTTTTATCGTTATTATTGCATGAATTGGTTTGAAGTTTGAATGGTGTTCTTCCATGTGTAAGTGTCATTATCAGTCAAAGTGGGCAGGTGGGCTTAGGTATTTAAAGTTGGTATCGATGTAACCGGCCTACATTCGGCTGTTTTGCGTTTGTTCACTCAACCCAGCTCCCCACTACTCTTTTGGGAAAAAGTCCTTTTTTGTTCTTTCTTAATGGTGGATTTTAAACGAAAAAACCCTCAAATGACGCCAAGGTGACACATTCTATCCATCAATAAGAAAGTAACTATTCTTAATTTTGGCTCCCATTGAAAAAACGTCATGAATCCGTCACTGATATTATACTTTTAATAATATATTATCTTTATGACTAGCGTAAAGAAAGAATAAAGTTCTCTATGATCACTGACAAAACCATTTATATTAGTTTTATATATAAGTTATTTAGAAAGAAATATAAAATCTATATATACCAAATGAAAACCGGTATATAAAATTCTCTATGATCACTGACAAAACCATAACCTTTTAAGTTGGGGGAGGGAGGTCATAATAGAATTTAGTTATTACACTCGAAAGTGTTGGTTACCGTTTTTAATTATCTAATAACTAAATTAGTATCCGTGTACGACACGAGTTGTTATATGTTTTTTTGAAAGAAGTGTAATACAATAAAAATTGGTATCAAATCTATTAGTAACATATCTCCTATTAAATCTCTTTTTCATATTTACAAATATTTCCAACCGATTGCACATTATCTAAAAGCTACTACTAAAGAAGGTAGCTCAAACATATGCTAAAATAAATGAGATAATTTATGATAATTCGAAATTTTAAACTTCATAAGATACGTTCATCAAATCTTCTTATTCTAAGGTTTCATATCATATTATCTAGCTAACAAATTCAATCCACCAAATCAGTTCTTATCGGGTTATTTTGAATACGAAACATACCATTACCTGCATTGAAACTTTCTATCAAATTAAATAAGACTATTAGAGCATGACACATAACCAAAATCTTATATTGAGTTGTTAGAATATTGACATGTGCATAAGTTATTTAATTATTAAAATAAGAAGATTACCCGTATACTAAATATGTTTTATGTTGTCAGGTTCTTTTGATATTACTTTAATTGATGTAAAAAGAATTTGATAAGTATCTTCTTGTTAAAAAAACCTTATTTCAATTTGATAAGTATTTTCTAGTTTAAAAAAATACCTTTAACAGAGTTCACATACGTGATCAAAATGTGTTCAAATACGCGATCAAAATGTGTTCACATACAAAATATCATACGACTTATGCGTTGGTTGTTTAGAAAAAGTATATATTACAAACAGAGGAGAGCTCATTAAGAACAAAAAAAATAGGATAAATTTAATAAAAGAACAAATAGTCTTGCTATTATTGACAATTGATGTGATTACGTGTGTGTGACTTAGGGGTGTTTATTCGAATCGAATACGAATTAGACGAATTGGGCGAAGTTGGTGGTGGTGACTGGAGTCGCCGGAGTTGGTGGTGGTGAGGGTGGTGGGTTGTAGACTCAGTGGCGTACCCAGGAATTTTTTTCATGGGGGTCGGAAATTTGATAGTAATCTTTTGAGTATCGATATATAATTTTTCCAATCCGTTTCGATTCAGTTCGGGCCGAACCGGATCGGGTCAAATTAAAAAATGACAACAACTAAATTTGAGGGTTCAAAATTAAAAAAATTTCATTTCCCTCCACCTATATTTAAAATTGAAAATTTTCAATTTTCCCCCACTTATCTAACTTCTTTAATTTCTAACCCTAATTTTTATCTATAAATACCAAACCAAATCACTTTAATCATTTTTATCACTCTAAACTCTCTCTTAAACTCTCTTTCATTTTTTTTCTTTTTCTTTCATTTTTTTTACTTTACTTTTATTTCTAAATACTTGAAACATCATATATGAATTTTACCATATATTTACCAACAAGGTAAATAAAGTTTGGTAAATCATCATTTTGAGGTTCGAGTTAGGATTATTTTTTCAAACTTTATAAAATAAATCTTTTATTTTGTTTCTTAAACTTCATATGTCTCCATTCTACATCTTTCTTAAGCTACTAATTAATTTACAAATAAGAAGTGAATGAAACCAAATCATGTTTCCAAACAAGATTATGTTGGAGTACTTGTGTTATGGTATAAAAATGGTGATGTTGTGAACCTTGGTTCTACAACTAATTTTTCCACCATTCCTCACTTCTCACTTGATTACTTAGCAAAAGTGGTTAGATTATTTATGTATTTCCTTTCTTGTACTAATGACCATCCAAATCATCAACTATGTTGATGATTTTGTGCAATGGTGAAAAACACTTGAGGTTACAGTATCTTAATGCTTGATTATACATGACAATATAAATAAATATATATTCTAATCATTATTTAACCTAATCCATGGTTAAATATTATGTGTCTCATATAGGCCGTTAACTGGGCATTAAACTGAGTTTTCAAGACTGCATGGGGGTCGAGGGCTAAATTTTACGGGGGTCGATTGAGAATTTTACATATAAAAACCAAAAAAAAAAAATCGCAGGGGGAGCGGACGCCACCCACCCTCTAAGGGTGGGTACGCCCCTGGTTGTAGTTGTGAAATATATATACATTAAACAAACATAAAATTTCCCCCTTAAGTTTGCAAAGTGACACTTTTGACGCAAATGAATTAGTGTTTTCTAACGACGGGAGTGACAGCGGCCAATACCCATAGTTGGGAGTAATGATTTTATTTGGGAGTGACAACGACCAATACTCCATAGTTGGGAGTATTAAAATTCAATAACCTAAAAAAGAACTACTCATTTGTTTAGTAATTAGCTTGAGTTAAGATCATATGTAGTGGATGAAGTCCAAATAAAGGCATTATGCGTCATGTCACATCAAGTCACCATTTTATGTAAAAAATAGTTTAGTGGAATGAAGCCCATAAAGTCTCTACCATGATTGCATAATTACTGATTTTGGATATTATTTATTAAATTAAAACCAAATAAAAAGGAAGATTTGTGGTTTGAAGAAGAGGGTGTGATATGTATATAACGTTTTAGGAGCTCATAACGCCCATAAAGCCCAAGTTGGTGGCGTTTAGGATGCTATAAGGGCTTTTTGGGGCCTTATAATGCCCACTACACACCGTCTTAAAAAAACTTTGTAGATCGAGTTGAAGGCATATAATGCTCAATATACGACACAAACAACGTGAATTGGAGTTGCTATGGACGTCGGAAGACCTAATTCCAATAGTCCGTGGAAGAAATACGGGCCCGAGAGCAATGAGAATACATCACCTCATCGCTTTTCATCAACTTAAGTAGACTTTCTTTTATATTTATATACCTTTTAAAGTAGAAGGTCGGTGGCTTTACCACCACCTATTTACCAATTTAACCTTTCACTTTATGTTTTTACAACTTTGGCCCCTAAGGCCTTAACTCAACTTTAACATATTTATAATTTTTACCTCTGACTTTGAGTTAAATACACATAACATTTTATAATTAAAAATGACAAAATATTTAGATTACAATATAGTACTAATGTATAGTTGTGAATATAAATTACAATTTTCTAAAGAACCAATGTAGGAGTTGATAAAATAGAAACGAGTTCTTTAATATGAGTAGTTAAGCCCTATCAAGTTGAGTTATTGATTGATTCATATTCACCCTATTTTCTTCACTTGCTGCACACATCTTACTATCTTCGTAACAATTTGTCCAAAAGGCTGGACTTTTATAAAGGAAACAATACAAAAGAAACCCGAGGACCTAAAACTCCATGTACTTATATGGGTCATAATGTACTCAACAACATAGGTCATTATACTCAACTTCTATGGTTCACATACAAACTACAAAGGGGTTAAAGTATATATTCAACTTCTCAAATTAATGTATTAACGTGACATGTTATACCCAGCTTATATATATGGTTCACGTACAAACGGGTTGAATATACTCAACCTTTCAAAGTCACGCATGAATGGGTCATAATGTACCCAACTTATATTGTTTAGATACAAAAGGATCAAGATTAATCAACCTTTCAAATTCATATACTAATGTGTCCTCATGTACCCAACATATATATATGGTTCTTACACAAAATAGATGCATACAACAACTTAATTGTCAACGTTATAGGACATGAAAATCATTTACCCTAAGTACTTAAATTACCTAAATCCGATAACTATTAGTGGAGAAAATTCGGATAAAAATAACAACAATCGGAATTCTTAAGTTCAAATTCTCGGATCCTATGACAAATAGACCGGCTTTTGAAAACTCAAATATAAGGAGGTTGTCACAAGACGAAATCACCATGCTCGATGCAAATATTACTCCCGAAGAAATAAAGAAAGCTGTATGGAGTTGCGCTGGAGACAAATCTCCAGGTCCAGATGGGTTCACATTTAATTTTGTTAGAGAATTTTGGGAAATCATAAAAGAAAAGGTAATATGCTTTGTACAGTACTTCGAGAGGATGGGGTATATAACAAAGGGTTGCAATGAATCCTTCCTTGTACTAATCCCAAAAGGAACTGTTAATGACTCGCCATATGAATTTAGGCCTATTAGTCTGATTGGGTTAATGCCTAAGATTATTGGAAAAATACTTGCAATCAGAATTCAAAGGGTAATTCACAACATCATCGGTCCAGAACAAACTGCGTTCATCAAAGGAAGAAACATTTTTGACGGACACATCTTGGTAAATGAAGTTCAAGCTTGGGTAAAAAGGTCAAAAGAAAAAATGCTAACGCTCAAAGTGGACTTCGCCAAAGCCTTTGACACAGTTAACTGGAAATTTATTCTATCTATTATGGCTCAAATGGGGTTCAATAAAAAGTGGCAAAGATGGATCAAGGGATATCTAAAATCGGGCAGAACATCTGTTCTAGTTAACGGATCCCCGACTGAAAGCTTCAATCTCAAACGGGGTGTGAGACAAGGGGACCCACTTTCACCTTTTTTATTCATTATCGCCATGGAGGGGCTTTCTGCCATGATGATAACGGCCACGGAAAAGGGATTATATAATGGCATTAAATTACCGAATGACGGTCCTCTCTTGACCCACTCAATGTACGCTGATGATGTTTTTTTTTATGGGAGAATGGAGTGCAAACAACCTGGTAAAGTTAAAAAGAATTCTAAGATGTTTCTATATGGTGTCTGGTCTCAAAATAAATTACCACAAAAGCAAGATAATTGGGGTTGGTACAACGAAGGAGGAGTCACATATGCTTGCTGAAATATTAGGTTGTAAAGCGGAAAGTCTGCCTGTCACACATCTTGGGATGCCAATCGGAGCCAATATGAAGCACACTAAGCATTGGGAACCAATCATTAGTAAATTCAAGAAAAAACTCAGCAATTGGAAAGCAAAAAATTTATCTTTCGGAGGGAGATTGACGCTAACAAAAGCAGTTCTAGGGAGCTTACCATTGTACTTCATGTCAATGTTCAAAGCACCAATAAGAGTTATATATGACATGGAAGCAATTCGAAGAAGGTTCTTATGGGGAGGCAATGCTCAAAAAAGACGAATCCATTGGATTACATGGGAGAAAATATTAAAGAGAAGATCTAAAGGAGGATTAGGAATTGGTAGTATCAAAACCATAAATTTGGCATTACTAGCAAAATGGAAGTGGAGAGCATTAACCGAAACAAAATCTCTATGGGCTAAATGTATCAAATCAATGCATGGAGTGAACTTTGGTGACTTAAATAGCTTGAGGAAAAAATCATACTTAGGTGCATGGGCTGAGATCATGAATATTAAAAAGGAACTAACAAAAGAGGGAGTGAATATTAACAGCTTATTTAGAAGAAAAGTTGGTAATGGGTCATCTACCAGCTTCTGGAAACATAGCTGGTTTGGAATGGTCCCTTTCATATACCTATTCCCGAACCTGTACGCAATCGAAAGGCAAAAAAACATAACGATCAGCCAGCGAATCATATTAAATGAAAATGGCAGCATCTCATTTAGCTGGAACTGGAAACGAGGAGCAACAACTCAGGAAATAAAAACAGAAATCGACGATCTACAAGAGACTATTAACTCTTATACATTCACAGATAACGAAGACTCTTGGTTATGGCCCACCGAATCATCTGGTTGCTTCTCCACAAAGTCATGTCGGGAAAAAATAGAAAGCAAACAACCAAATTGCCCTGAAGTTGAGGTGCTATGGCTTAGATGGGTTCCATTAAAGGTCAGAAGTTTTATATGGAGGGTATATCAAGGGAGAATCCCTGTGGCGAGTAACCTGATTACAAGGGGGGTTAAGATCCCCACACTGACCTATCAACTTTGCACGCTCGAAACCGAGGACGTCAATCATCTTTTCACCCACTGCCCGGTATCCTCACAACTTTGGAAGATGATATCCGGATGGTTGGGATTAGCTCTGGATGAAGAAAGCTCGATTCAAATGGTTTGCTCAAAAGTATACAAGTTTAAGAGCACGGGATTGAGAAAAAAGATCACAGCCTTGGTCACGTACTCTACAAATTGGACGATATGGAAGACCCGAAACGAATGGATTTTCACGAAGAGAGCAAAGACAGCAGGCAGACTCCTAGAAGATGTGAAGCTACAATCATTCAACTGGATCAACTATAGAAGCTCAAAACTAATGGTAAGCTGGGAGAACTGGTGCAAATCGCCTTATGAGGGAGTTAATACGCAATGCTTTTAAGGCATGTTTTAGAGAAATATACAACTTTGCAACTTTAGATAGAGATATGTGCAATTGCCTAAAAAACAATAAAAGTAAGATAAAAACATGTGAAACTTCCCATTTTGTTTCTTTTTACGTATCATTTTCCTCAATTTACCAAAATTTTGTTGCTTAAAAAATGTCTCGCACGAACATTTTTGTTTGCACCCTAAAACATGGCTAAACACACCTTAGATCAACGGGTAAGATCTTGACACTTGTCTTAACACGGTCATGACACACGTGTTGATGTATCTCATTAAATGTGTGTGGGCACCAACTTCATATGTGTCTCTTTTACGTACTTAATCACCATGATTAAATCACGTTAGTTTCACTGAGACACCACACTAGTGTCACTTGGGCATCACACATAAAGAAATTTGTAGACTCACAACGCATCAACATTAATTGCGCTAATGTCATTGTATGACTCCACCATAACGAGCGGCTGGCAATTTCTCGTTCTAATTACTTTTTAAAGGATAAAAATGCATTGCGATATATGATATAATTGATATTTTACATTTAAGTTACTACTTGTATAACTTTAATCTAGAGTAAATTGTATTTTTTCCTTGAGTTTTGGACACATTTGTCATTTCTTTCAAAAAGTCCTTTTGTTGTCATTTTCATCTTTGACATTCTAAAAAGTTTCATTATTGTCAATAACATTTTGAAAACTTGGCATTTTCTACCACTTAAGTTAACCTAGTTTATTTTATCTGTTAAAATAAGAACACTAAAGTCTTTATAAATCTTTTAAATTATCAAGAAGTTTGTCAAATCGATACTGTCCAACTAACTCTCCGTCACCATAACACATCAAATCCAACATAAAATTTGTTAAGGAGCATGTTTCAAGTTTATAATTTTTCAATACAATCTTCAAGATACTTACATAGTTACATATAGCCATGCACAAACCGGGTTTTTTCGGAACCGAGTCCTGTTTTGATCAACAAAGTCAAGAACCGGGTAGGGTCGGTTCCGGGTATGATCGGGTATTGAACGGTTTAACCGGGTTTGTTTCGGTTCCGGGTAGGGTCGGGTCCGGGTTGAGGTGGAACCGATTCCAACGCTTCCGGTTCGGTTCCGGGTACGGTCCCACTTTCTTGGAGGAACCGAAACCTATGTGTACCCTACGATTCGGATACACCGGGTCGGTTCCGGAACCGGTTTTTTGTGCACATATAGTTACATAGTTACATACTTACATGAAGCCAAATATAAGCCCAAGTCCAATTTCCATTCTTTCAAAACATTGCCCAACATCAAACCTTGTACATGCATATCTCAGCCCACTCCAAACATCACAGCACATTTCTCGCCACATGTAAGACAATGATTTGTCATTCACCAACACTCACATTACAACCCGTCACCAAAACATTCTCCAAGCCAAATTACAATAATACCCTCGAACACTTGTACAACCAAAGGGCATTTTCGGAATCATATAAACACCACAAACCCTATGCTTCAATATCCTTCAACACACCTTCACAAGCTTCTCATTTCTCCCCTCATTGTTCTCAACATCCCTCTCTTCATCCAAACCTATAAAATCATCATCTCTAATCTTCATATAAAAAGATCCATTTTTTCAAATCTTTACCGCCTTTTTTCCAACCCCTTTTGTTAATTTCCCTCAATTTCTTCCCAATCAAAGTATTGATCATCACAATTCGATCAAAGATTCAAGAAACCCTAATTCAAATTTTTCTTTAAAAGGTTTAATTGAAACCAATTCTTTCGTTTTTTTACAATCGGATCTAATTGATTGTACATGGGTTATGAGTGTTATGTTGATTTTGAAGATGTCAAACTGTTTTATATATATAATGAGAGCTAATTTTGTTGATTTGTAGATCTGTAATGGAAAATGTTGTGAAATGATGAAATGATACTTTAGTGAGTTGGGTTATTAAAAATCTTACTTGGTTTTGTTTTTTTTTGTTTAAGATTTGAGGTGTGATTGGGGGTTAATGGCTGATCAAGTGTTGGAGGGTAATCAACCAGTTGATCTATCTAAACACCCATCTGGAATAGTTCCTATTCTTCAGTAAGTGATTTTATAATGTGTTTTGTGATTGTTACTATTAGTCATCATGTCACGGTATCGTTGGTAATTTGGTTTGAGTTTGTGCATGTTCTTAGGTGTGTGTGTGTGGGAATGCATATAGTTTTGCTAATATGTTGGAAAAATTCATGATTGTGATGAGTTGTGAATCATTAGCTGCTAATTGGTGGATATAGAGTTGTCTGAAATTTGTGCTGATTTTTAGCTTTTGGGGTGTATCAGTGTATGTAGTTTGTTAACTTGCACATTTTAGTGTATGAGCAGTTGTAGCTGTAGAGTGGGCTGATTGGTGTGCCATTGGATGTTGGTTCATATGCAATTTGTTAGTTAGCTGTTTGTTATAAGCGTCATTACTTGTCGAAGATGAATTATTGTGTGTTTGCTATGTTGGTGAAAAAGAGTCGGTCCTTGAGTATGTAGGTAACTTTGTCTACTCTAAGGAGTGATCAGTCATAAACTGGCATATTGAATACATATCAACTATTTGTTTATGTTTTGAAAGGAGTTGCTGACAAACTTGTCAAAAATGGATCTCGGGCAGTATTTTTTAATGGTTTTTTCATTGTCTAGAAACAATTGAAAATTTGACTATTGTGACCGTAAAAGAAAATGGAGCCTAGCGGATGTTCGGATGGTGAACCCATTGTAGTGCAAAAGAGCATCCTGCAAAAAGATTCTAACTTTCTTGAAAAAAGGTCATTCGGGGGTGCATTATAGCACAGTCCGTGACTACGTTGTATTTAAAAACATTTTTGCTAAGCATTGAAAACTTATATGTCACAATAATCAGTTTTCTCTTCATTGCTTACCATGAGTGGTGATGAGAGCTTTTGCTTTCTAGTTTGGTTTTTGTTGGTTTTTAAAAGAAAAGCCAATATTTGGTCATCCTTCTAACCGAAAAGCACAAAATGCATTTTTAATCTGAGAACCAGAAGCATGTAAGTAAGATGAAATGGATTTTTACACGTAAGGATGTTAGAATTTTCACATGTGGCCATTTGCATTTTATGAGTTCGTCCCCGCAACACGCTTATCCAACCTTTAATGTTACTTTTTCTGTTTTTGTCTGCTTTGTTTCTTTAACAAGGGTTTGAACCAATGGATGTGTTTCTTTTTGTGCGTACTTTAACCAAAATGACAAGTTTCCTTCTTAGCTATCATATTGCTAATAGTCAGGTCATTATCTGTACACATAGGAACATTGTATCTACAGTCAATCTGGATTGCAAACTAGATCTTAAAGCGATTGCTCTACAAGCACGTAATGCAGAATATAATCCCAAGGTATCTTTTATATATCCATAATTAAAGCAACTATTAAACTCAAATCTCTAAAGATAGTGAAAAGCGGAGTATCTTGTTGGCTAAATTAAATGCATTTTATGATGTTACTAATGGAAAAAAATTGTAACTGTTGGTTAAAACGTTGACATCCAACAATGGAAATAGTTGTATTTGTGTTGGCACTTAAGGTCTTGATTTTGAAAACTATTCATCTATAGCGCTACCTTTTGTTATTGTTCTTCAGCGTTTTGCTGCGGTGATTATGAGAATTAGAGAGCCTAAAACGACTGCCCTGATCTTTGCTTCTGGGAAGATGGTAAGGCTTATTCTATTCTATAATTTATGTACTGACCTTTTGTAAAATGGATAAAAAGCATTAGACCCATCATGATCATGTTAAAAGGGTTAAAAATAAACGTGTTGGGAGCGAAGGAGATTTTGCATGTATGCTGTTTCAAAACATAGTTTTTCTTATTTATTTTCATATTAAATGCTGGTCGACAAAGACTAGGACTTGAGTTTTAAAATATATAAATGGTGATTGCTCCAGGTTTGTACAGGAGCAAAGAGTGAACAACAATCAAAATTGGCGGCACGAAAGGTACTTAAAGATTTTGGTGATTGTAGTTTTGGCATAGATTTCTTGGTTTTGGGGTTATACAGATTTTGGTTTATTACTACATTTATGTGTATGTCATCTTATGTAGTTTGTTATCATCTTATGTGTTGTTATTTTCTCAGTATGCTCGAATTATTCAAAAACTTGGTTTCCCGGCAAAATTTAAGGTGATCTTGTAATCATCCTATAATACGTTATTTGGGACACCAAATTATCTTCTTGGATTATGAGTATTTTTATACATCTTCTAATTTACTATATTATCCTTTCTTGGTTTGTAGGACTTCAAAATACAAAACATTGTCGGCTCATGTGATGTCAAGTTCCCAATTAGACTTGAAGGCCTTGCATACTCTCATGGTGCCTTTTCAAGTGTAAGTTCATTAGAAAGGGTCTTATCATCAAATAGGTGGTAATTATTGGCCATTACTTATGAATGAGTCAATTCGAGGCTAGGTTTATCAAACAGAAAAAAAACGTAGCTAAAAGGCAACAGGTCAAATGGATGAAAGTCACCCAAAGTCGGTTTCTAATGCATCCAACTTCCTAAACCTTTTTTATATAAAGATTTAGATTATTATTATTGTAATAATGCTGCTTTTGTTTTTATAATTGATGCATTTACTTGTTAATATTCACTTATTTAAAGAAACTTGTTTGACCGAATGCTTGACCGAACTGTATGCAAATGTATTGCTTCCACTAGCATGCTTTAACCGTGCTTTTTTGTGTGGTTCGTATAGTATGAACCAGAACTGTTTCCCGGATTGATTTACAGAATGAAACAACCGAAAATCGTCTTGCTGATTTTTGTTTCAGGGAAAATTGTCTTAACAGGAGCAAAGGTATGACTGACCCCAGTATAATGTGTGATATGTCATAATCAGGATTGCACTTTTAACTCTTGTTTATTATGCAACTTCAGGTTAGAGATGAGACTTACACTGCGTTTGAGAATATATATCCCGTTTTAACTGAATTCAGGAAGAATCAGCAGTGGTATGTCGCCTTACTTATTTTTATTAAAAATCTATCTTACCTTTTTTATTCATGAAACTTGATAATTTCTCTTTCAACTGTCATCATAAACTTACCTCATTTTATTCTATTATTATTCTTACTTAACATGTTTGGTTAACAAATTACGTGTTTTTATATTATCGGGTTAGTTAATCAATTTTTTATGATTCTTTATGCGTTTCAACGAAACTGATTATGAAATGGTACCCTTTATGTTAACCTAATACGGAAGACTTTTATTTCTGTTCTTTTTCTTGTATTCATTTTTCAATCGTTGGTTAATGTTTTGATGCAGATTTGGCAACATTTGGTTTTTTGATGTTATAATGTTAAGGATGAAAAATGAGAAAAAAGGCTCAAGTTGACTTATGAGAGTTTGACATGCAATTTGATTTTGACTTTGACTTAATGAAGTCACTAGCAGTGTAAATATATGGTGGAAATGGAAATTATTATTTTGTGTAATCATGATAATGAGATGCTGTTAACTATTTATGATACAAAACATAGGTTTCTTAAAGTTGTGCTTTTTTAAGCATTTTGATTTTCATTTGTACACCAAAGCAATATGAATACTAAGTAGAAGGTTGTTAATTTTACGCGCACAAATACCACACATACGATGGTATTCAATATACAGTAAAAAGACGCGTAAGCATTTGTACAAAGTACTAAAAGTGAGTGAATTATGCACTTACATGATCGCATAAAGCACGAATACATACATATAGCTTGTTTCGTTTGACACATTGGCATGTCAAAAATACACAATGAAGAACAATAAGAAACAATGGCGAGCAGTAAAGACCTTAAAATCAAAATTTAAGATCTTAGACACGTTCCAACGTCGTTGGATCCACTTTATGAGGGGCTAAAACCGTATGATATCATAAGTTGAAGGGTCATTCATGTCGTTTACTTCATATATATGAACAGAAAAACGACCCATTTAATCATATATACAGCAACAATGTCATTGATTCACAAGCTTTTCAAATTTCCCAAATTGCTTATCATTCTTCTTCTTGATTCAACAAATTGTAAGCTTCATCATCTCACTCTCTGTTTTTCAATTCATCATTGTTATCAATCATAAACCCATGATTATACAACTGTTTCCTTTGATCCATTTAAATCATCATATCTTTGATTTTCAATCACTGGATCTGTTTTATGGATCTTAATCCAACATTCTTGAAACAAGAGCTGCATTTTGAATTTGACAAAATTGTATATGCCAAGTTTCTTATGAATTTTTAACCCATTTTGATAACTTTTATTTATCAAAGTTTTTTTTTTTTTTTTTTTTTTTTTTTATCTCATAGGGCATGTTCAGGATCATACCCATTGGGGAAATTGACAATCAGGGTATATTAAAGTACAAAATTTGTCAATGTGGGAGCATGTTAATGTTCTATCAAGGAGTGAAATTTACATCTTTGACAAATTTAAGGACCCAAATACAATTCAGTTTTGTTAATATTTTCCCAAGTTTTATAAAGATTTGGTAATTGAAGTTACATGTTTTTGACAGTTTTTGCTTATGCAAACTCAGACAGCATATTGCTGTCCCTTTATCGTCAAGTAACACTTTATCGTCATGCTCGAAAAATTTAAGTTTAAGTGAGCGTGGATACAGAATTCTTGATTTTACCGAGCTGTAATGAGGTCATTTTTTTACATTTACCAGTCTTACAAGAGATATGATTGCTTAAACTATGGCGAAGGATACAGAATATTACGACATCTTGGGAGTCAGTACTGATGCGCCTGCAGCTGATATTAAAAAGGCCTACTATGTCAAAGTGCGCTTACTTACTATATCCTTAAAGAATTTGTGATCTATTGAGTTCTTTCTCTTGTCACCTTGTTCACGTCCTGGTTTGCATAATTACAATTTCGAAAACGTTAACAAGAAAGTTGTATATTTTAGATAAAGGTGGCATCAACATATATATGCATGATTACATGAATAATGCACTTGTTGAATCATGTGTTAGATTGTGCATGCAGTGATTCAAATATTAAATAAGCTTCATTTTAATATTTGTGTTACTATATAATAATGCTTTCTGTTGTTTTTTTAAGGCAAGAGAAGTTCACCCTGATAAAAATCCCGGGGATCCGAAAGCTGCCCGTAATTTTCAGGTGGTTTTGACTTGATGATCTTTTGCTTCTATTCATTGGTTATTTCAAATTTCTGAATTTTGAATGTTGAGCATCAATATATGCCATTTATTTATGTGTTTTTCATGCATGAAGGTTCTTGGAGAGGCTTATCAGGTTCTAAGTGATCCTGAGAAGCGTGAAGCGTATGACAAGTATGGAAAATCAGGAGTAGCAGAGTAAGCCTCGAAAATGAATTTTTAGCTTTAGAAGATTTTGTCAGACTAGTGGCTTATAATTTGATTTAATATCTAAACTACGGTGTCATTTGTCACGAATCTGTTTAGATATTTATATCTCCAGAAGATAAGGTGATGTTCATGTTGTAAGATTTGGAAATTTATGTTTTTTAGTCTCTAGGATGATAGGCAATGGGATAAACAGTGGTTTTTTTTTCATCCAATAAGCTAAATGTTATGTCAGTTCAATAAACAAAACTGGCGGATTTGGTAATGCGTAAACGTTTTGTACTTGTTGAAACGGGTCAGGTGACAACTTTTTGTTTTTAAATTCCTTTCAGTGATTCAATGGTGGATCCTGCAGCTGTTTTTGGCATGCTGTTTGGTAGTGATTTATTCGAGGATTATATTGGACAGCTTTATATGGCTTCCGCACAGTTAGTCGAACTTGAAGAAGAGGGACAAGTTCCTGAAATTCGAAAGATGAAAGTCCAAGAGAGGATGAGGGTATACATTCTCATACATTTACAGTTTTATCAAAGTATCTTTCTTTTTCACTGAAACATTTTTCTTTATTTATAAATATGAAAAAGTTATATCTATTAACGGGTCACTGTTGTTTCATTGTATAGGAGATTCAAAAGGAGAGGGAAACAAAGCTCATAACAAATCTGAAGAATCGCCTTCGGCCATTTGTTGAAGGTCAAGCTTTTGAATTTTTAGGCTGGGCAACATCAGAGGCTTGCCGGCTCTCACAAGCTGGTATGTTATTCTTAGATGACATATTATGTGTTTTTAAAATAAAAAACTTGTCGTTGCTGCAGTGACAACTGTACGTCTGTACTGGTTGCTATTATAAGCTTTAATCATGGGCGTTATTAACATTTCAGCCTTTGGTGTGGCAATGTTACATACTATTGGCTATATTTACACAAGGCAAGCTGCAAGAGAACTTGGAAAAGATAAACGTAAAATGAAGGTTCCATTTCTAGCTGAATGGGTGAGGGATAAAGGACACCAGATGAAGTCACAAGTTTCGGCTGCTTCAGGTTCTATAACTTTTTTTATAACTGAAGGTGCATTAGTAGAAAAATAAAATTAAAACAAGAAAGTGTTTTGTTTCTTTTTTTAATTTACACAGGCGCGGTGTCGTTGATACAAATACAAGAGGATCTGAAGAAGTTGAGTACAGAAGCCAAGGAAGAGCAGATAAATAAAGCTATTGAAGACAAAAAAGATCAGATGATTAATTCCCTATGGCAGATCAATGTTGTAGACATCGAGACAACGTTATCCCGTGTCTGCCAAGCAGTAAGTTCATGTTTCCTCTAGTAAAAAGAAAAGTAGAGATGGCAATTTTGTCACATTTATTTGTGAATTGTTGATTCATGTCATGTTTTTATCGCTAACAAGTCAAACGGGTATAATAAAAAAGAAAATTTAACTATAAAGCAAACGGGTCAAATGGGTTGAACATGTAGAAAGCCATTCAATGTACAATTTTATCCAAAAAATGACTATTGGAATAGTATAATCTTGTTTGAAGTTGTACTAAAGCTTGATAAACTAAAATGGTAATATTGCGTTTCAGGTGCTCAAAGATCCCAGTGTTTCAAAAGAGGAGCTGAAGCAACGCGCTATTGGCATGAAGAAGCTTGGAACAATATTTCAAGTAAGTTATGAGTTATGGCCGCGTCTTCACATTTTATAAAAGTCAGTTGTATGAATTTAGTTAACACAGCAAGAAAATGATATTGCATAATGCATTCTGTGGTATTTTCAGGTCCACATAACCGGGAAAAATTCAAATAAGAACAAGAATTGAATAGGATATAAGTTACATTGTGTAAACGATTATACGCCATCTGAAGTCATGGAGCCAAGGCTAATCACTGCAGAGATAACAATTTGGGCCAAGGCATTGAGGTTTCTTCATCCAAGTAACATGCTTGTCATTATATGCTATCAATTATGCATCTAATCTTCATTTCAGTGATTTTAGCCAATTAATATGGGAACTATAACATCCTGCTTTTCTATGTTCCTTTATTTTATGTATATTGTGCCTAAATAGTCTAATGTTGTGTCTTCTTTGAACTCTAGCTAGAATGTTTAACACTATAATGCATAAGGGAGCTAATACAGTTGAAAAGTGCAAAACTGAAAATGGGAAGTAAGAGCAGTCGATAAGAAAAGATATAGAAAAAATGGTGGAAGAATAGACAAACTGTTGGTGCATATAGCCATATACAGGTAGTTACAACGAGTTTATTCAACCGAAACAAATGTAAAATTAAGTTAATGGGGAACACTTATATACTAAATAAGAGTACAATGGAAAGGCTTGAAACTAGAACTTGAAAATGGCTGCTCCGCTTGAAGGCTTTGATGCGAACACATAGAGACCAAGATCACACTTTTGGATCACTCCACTCTCGATCCTAGATTGATAGAATTGCTCCTGTAAACAATGACTTTGTTAGCATCAACAACAACCAAATAACAAACAATACAACTGAAAAAGAAAACTAATTAAGTTATGTTTTTAGAGAATGAGACATGATAGAGAGGGCAAAACTGACCATTAAATTTAGAATAAATTGTGGGACGATGCTTTCTTTGACCAAAGCAACTGCACATCCACCCCACCCGGCTCCGGTAAGCCTAGCTCCAAGCGCCCCGTTGTCTTTACAAACTTTAACCAATTCTTCAAGTTCAGGACAGCTGTAACAAGAATTACATGCAAAATAAGTACACCAGCAATATGGATTTATTCAAACGTGGCAAAACGGGTGAGTTGGGTTGGGTTAGAAACCAAGTTCTTGAGAAAATGGGTCATGATTGCCAGGTGTATATGTATGGTAGATCATAGATGTTATACCTGCACTCAAATAGAACGCTGCAACTATGGTGGCTATCGTTCATAAGGTCGCCAAGTTTTTTCAGCTTGTCCTCCTCACTGTAAAAACACTTCCAAAGTTACCTTCCCAATTCTGCACTTTAAATGAACATAGAAATGGTTGGTTTGTAGAAAATAATTAGACTCACTCAGCATTTGATGATACAGCATCCTTGAAAGCATACACACGCTTTGCTTCAGAGTAGACATGAGAAGCTCTCTGATAACACAAATATAAAAATGTTCAGCAAGAAGCCCATTATCAGCAAATTCCTCAATAAATAACATTTGGTACACATAGAGTTGGCCAAAATGGGTTATGGTTTGTTGCAGTTTATCACTGACAGTCTAATCAGCAATATTATTTCTAAACGACGTATCAAATGAGTTAAAATTGCCCAAAATGTATGTCAATCCATAAAAACTCATAAATTACTTTATTCAGATATTGTAATAACTAAAATAACTTTTGCAATCATATTTTTATTTATATAAAAAAATTTGGACAAGAAGTGTTTTAGTCAACTTGAGCACTATTGCCCAAGTAGACCCATTACTAAAGTCAACATAGTAAATTAACTAGGGTTCAGCCAAAAAATGTATAGATAAGAAAATAGATAAATGGGGAAGTGGGAAACAAGTTAAAGAATAAGTAACTGCAGAGAATCTTTGTGGTGCAGCTTCATATTCGATAAAAAGAATTACCTGGAATAACTTATAATGTTTAGCGGCTTTTAGAACATCCAGTGACGAAGCCGAGTCAGCAAATATTGAGTCCAAGCTTTTAAAAGTGATTTTCTCTATTTCTTCAGCCGTATATGGTTCTTCTTTTAGATATTCCTGTAATTGAAAAAGTTATACATAATTACAGCCCAAACAGAAACATTCAAGTCAAAAATGCCACCTCTAATTAATCATATTTGTAGTCCAATACCTTAACAGCAAGAGTTGGGTCAGAAGACCCACGAGTGCCTGCAAAGGATACACATAAACCTTCTACATCTGAAAGTGTTTTTACTTTTGATATTGCCTCTTCAGGCTCCATTCCAAGTTTTATCCCAAGTACAATCTGAAAAGTTACCAAAAACAAAGATGATAATGAAAAAGTTGACGACCGATAAAATTTTAACCCAATGTTTTTCAACGGAATCACCAAAAAAAGAAGATAACTGAAGAAAGTTCTTGGACTTACGGAAGCTAAACGACACTCAACAACCCGATTGTTATAGTTGGTTGCAGCAGTTACTGCTTTCTGAGATTCAGCCAATGAATGGGCTATCACAAAAGAACCACCGTCTGGAAGTTGCACATCTGTTGCACGAATCGGATTGAAATCTATGAGCTCTGCAAACCCAGTTTTGGCCATAACGGATATCGCCTGGTTCAGTGAGCACAAACAGTTAAACTATGACTATAAAGGCATACGCAAGTAAAATAAAATGAAAACACAACTAATCAGAATAATCAAACACATACATACCTGGTCCATTCCACCGGATTGTGTTCCAATGTGTCTTTCACACTCACATGCAAGTTGAGCAAGTTCTTTCTGCAATGGAGAAAATAAATACACCCAATCATACATAACATTTTGCAGGCCCTTTAAAAGGTGATAATAGATTAAAAAAATATATCAAATACATTAAATCAAGCAATAACCATAGGAAACTTAGAAATTATTCAGATTCAGGTAAGCAATGTCTACAAATTTTAGGAGATGATGAGAATGAATACCTTGGGAAGATTGACATTGTGGGCGGCCATTATGGCAATTGTGGAAGAACACACAAAAGCTGCAGAGCTTGACAGCCCAGACCCTGTACGGCAACAAAGAGATCAATCTACACATAAATATTTAATTGTACTAAAGAGAGATACATCTAATTAGATTAAACAATATTAACTACAAAGTTCCAAATGTATTTTCTTACCTGTAGGAACTGTTCCATCAATCATAACATCAAGCCCAACTGGTGATCCGATATCCAGCCCTTTCGATTTAGCATATTCATGGAAACCTTTATATCTGCAAAATACAAACCATAATGAGTATCAACTGTTACAATATATCAACTGTTAGACCGCAACATTTGTAGCCACCCACCCGCAAATAAAATAATGGCCCCATCGATGATTCTTCAAGTCAATCTCCTGCAAAAACATCGGAAACTCATTATTAATAAAACAATGCTAGTTTTTTAATTAAAAAACGATACATCTTCGATTTTTGCAACACATAAGATCCATTTGTTTACCTGGTCGGGATCGACAGGATAAGTACACACAGTGTACTTGTCACTAACATTTGCAATAGTAAGAAGTTTTTCAGACTCCGCCTCATCCCTTTTACGAATGGCTACAATCGTATCTTGCCTAATCGCCATGGGTAAGACCGAATATCCCTCATAGTCAATATGCTCCCCAATCAAATTCACTCTTCCTAAGTTCCAAAAACAACATTTCAAAACTTCAATATCAACAATAGACAAAAAAAACACCATATGCATTAAGCATTAAGCAACACATATGAAGTCAAACTTAAAACTTTGCTATCACCAATTCCTATCACAATAGTCAAACCTAGTAACTATAGGTCTCAAAGGACACCACTATCAATCACAATTGTGTATAATAAAAATATCGGATCATATTAAATCATAGTTTGAACATTGATAATAACGATGATCAGTTAAGTCGAGATTAATTGAATCGCAAGCAACTGATTGAAGTTAACCTGGAGCGCGAGCATAGATATGAGGAAGATGACCGAAAAGTTGCTTGAATTTGGAATTGATAACAGAGATACGAAGTTGAGCTTCTTCAAGCTGTGATCCATCACCGTAAACTGCATCAAGGTTGGAGTAAACAGGAACGGGAAGATCCTCGTGTTTCGCCATTGATGCTTATGATTGTGAAATTATTATTAGTTTAAAAGGATCCAAAGCTCCTTATAAGACGCAGATATGTTGATAAGTTTGAGAAAAATTAGGGGTTTTATCTTAAATCAATCTTTTTTTTTCCAACAGCTCATCTAAATCAATTGTATTTTACTAGTTATAATGGCATCCTATTTGTACATAAACAAATGTTAGGGTACGTGTAACAAACAACAACATCAATCCAGTGGGCTTACGAAACCAGTGATGAAAATTTCGGATGGGTTCGATCGTTTGAGTCGGGTTGGATTCAATTTTTAACTTAATTGGGCGTAATAATAATGCGATATATATAATAAGTGATGTGTTTCTTCTTTCCACCGTGTTATTAGCACGATCACTTACCATATTTAGGTTGTCAAGTTATATGGATACATCTCAGCCAACTTTAGCAAGTTTAATTTATTAAAGGAACTAAAATTACCAACAAGCTCACCGAACTCACACACGTAAGCAGGTCAATGATTACTTTATTAAAACGGTTGTTAAGCTTTTGAATTTACATATCGAGAACGCCAGGTTACAAAATAAATCTTGTTCACAAAAGTTATATAAAATGAAAATCCAAAATAAAGAATACATAACAAAATAATAAATAAAAATAAGAATAAGAATACTAATTTTCATGAATAGCTTTTTATGTTAATTCACTAAATCTATACCTTCTAATAAAAGAGGGTTTTAAAGGACGCTTGTCATTCAATGAAGAGGGTGTTGGAACCTTTTTCCCGCCAAAACTAAAATCTTTTATTTTAAGCTATGTATGAAAGGAAATCGTTAATATTAAATCACTCATAATTTTCTCTTCCAAAGTTTCAATCTTTCTTATTTACATCTCTGAAATAACTATTAAAACAGAAAACAAACACCTTAAACAAATAAATGTATTGAAATTTACGACCCATACCCATGCATGCCGACCCGTACGCTCGGCTCGGTACATATGAGTGTCACCGTGAATTTTTCCAGATATCTATCATCTGGATTATTTTTTTAACGGCAAATGTGGGGCCATGCTTCGGAAGATATATATATTATCTTAATCGGGCCCACCTATTCATTTCCTGGCCAAGACCGAACCCTAACCTCCACAAAAGGAAACCCACCTTTTGTGAGAAAACTTTCTGGCCCAACCTAGAACTCCATTTTTATTTTTTTGTTCTAAGTGAGACTTGAACCCAAGACCTCCTCATTTTTATAAATCTTGGATACATCACCTTAACTACTTGAGCTAAAGATCATTGGTATCTGGATTATTTGTATGTCTGTTTTTCTTAATTTTTTTTAATTAACTGGTAGGATTTATAAGATACCCAGTTTAAAATCGTCAATATCTAATTTGCTACCAATAGTTTATTTGTAGTTTAAATATATTCGTTGAAAGCTCATATTTGGTCATGTAATATGTAGTTTATTTTTAAATGTTACTTTTTCATAAAATTTTAGAATTGTGTTTTTATGTTTACGTTGTTAGCGTTTAGCCCGTGTGACACACGGGAAATAACCTAGTAATATTATAAAATAAAAAATAGTGCGTAGTAGAAAGTGGGTGGTGATGGTGGATAGTGGGTGATGTTTAACCCTCCGCGGACCTTAGAAAATCTTGAAGTGGTTAGACCAAGTCTGCACTAGGAAGAGCTCGTGCAGACGTTTTATAATGAAACGTCTTCGAAAAAACAAACAGTCTGGCGATGATAATGTCTACGCATGGTCTGCACGACAGAAACAGAAGAGTCTACGCAGATTTTTTCAGAAAACCAAACACCACCCCTGTGTTAGAATAGTCTAACCACATTGCTCATTTACACATAATATATTATAGAATAAAGTGCAATTTGAGTACCTGAGCTATACTTCAACTTGCACTATGAGTATCTAAGTTTTAATTATAGCCAATTGAGTACCTAATCTTTCTGAATTTTGTAATTTGAATACCTAGAACTAACAGATGTTAGTTAAGTGTTGACTCATAAGACTATTCTGGTCATTTCTTATACAATGTTAGGGTTCAATTAGTAATTTTAGTTTTTGTTGTCTCCCTAACAATAAACAAATAGAACAAAGTTTTTTAAACCCTAAAATATAAGTTCCACATGCTTCGAAAATCATATAGAAGCTAATTTTGTTCGAAGCTTCTAGAGTAAATTACATTTTTGGGCCTTTGTAATAGGCCAGATTACAGGTTTTTGTTTTTTTTTTAAATTTTTACACTGAACAACCTTTGGTTAAATTAAAGGGTTTGTTTAGGCCTTTAACTTAACGATCGTTATAAAATTACAAAACTACCCTCATGCCTTAAGCACGTGAGCAAAGTTAACGGGGCAATTAGACGGTCGTTAACTCAAAGGCCAAAAACCGACCCTTTAATTTAACCAAAGGTAATTCAGTGTAAAAATTTAAAGAAAATGCCAAAACCTGCAATCTGACATATTACAAAGGCCAAAAAATGTATTTTACTCAAGCTTCTATTTGATGTTCGAGCATGTGAAACATAGATTTTCGGGTATAAAAAACGTCGCTCTACTTGTTTATTGTTAGCGAGACTTTTAAAAATAAAATTATTAATTTAACCCTAACATTAGATAGGAAATGACCAAAATAGCCATATAAGTTAACACTTAACTAACATTTGTTAGTCATAGGTACTTAAATTGCGAAAGTTAGAAAGGTTAGATACTCAATTGGCTAAAATTAAAACTTAGGTACTCATAGTACAAGTTGAAGTATTATTCAGGTAGTCAAATTGCACTTTATTCTGTAATATAATATAATGTTAGGTTTAATATATTTATTTGTTTATCACGAGAATTTCAAAAGCCAACATCATCTTCTTCCTTTAGTCCTCTTTACAAATTTACAAAGACGCATGTATGTATCAGCTCATTTGAAAACTATTTTTACTCCTAATAGATGAATTAAAACTTGTGAGAATAAGATCTTTAGTGCCACGAAAGATGTGGAGTCACTAAAATATTCATATAAGAAGAAACGACAATTTACAATGTAGTGGCTGGTAAACGGGCAATAAGTTGCGCCGCAACCCCCCTTTGAATAGCAAAGCCAATCCTACTAAAAATAAAGTTTTGAGTCTTAGCCGATAGGTCACGTATATTAAAAGATATGGGTTCACTTCAACTATTTCTATATAATCTCTATTAAAATTTTAAAACTCGATAGGTCACGTATATCTATCTATTAAATTAGAGTTTTAGGGGTTATTTCTTGGGAGAAAAATATTTGTTCTATAATAGGAGTATAATAGGAGTTTGAGAGAGATAATTACGTAATCGGACAACAAAGTCGATCAATATCAACGCAAAAGTCTTGCACAACCCAATCCATACGTTCAAAACTAGAATTGGACCACAACCGAATAGATGTTTATGAGACCCAACGTGTCAACAGTACTGTTTGGAAGCAACTTCAACCAATTAAATTCAAATTTTGATACTACTGTGAGTGTCTGTATCGATCAATATGTAATTAATATATATATGAAATTTGAATATTGTTCATAGCATGTACCAATTAAGTAGAAAGAGAGAATGGGTGGTTCAAAGTTGATTTTCTCTTTTATTCTTTTGTTTAGCAGTTTATGTTGTTCATCTTTTGTATATAGCAATCATAAATGCCCTGTTGAACAAAGGGATGCCTTACTTGTTTTCAAACAAAACATATCCTCCATAAATAATATTGAACATTCATATTGGGACTATTACTCTATACGTGAATATTGTGAAGATTTGCATGGTTCTAGCTATGTTCCAATCAAGATGAACTGGAACAGGAGTACAGATTGTTGTGATTGGGTTGGTATCACTTGCAATAACTTAACCGGAGACGTTATCGCTCTTAACCTTAATTGTAGCAAACTACAAGGTATGTACCATCCTCCCTAGCTCTTTCAAGTTTCTTCACTTTCAATTGTCTCACTTTTTTAATAAACTGACTTCTCTGGACTGGACTAGTAGGATTCGTTTGATCTCAATCGATAATTTCATATTTCAAATGGTTTGTATGTTTGTCATGTTTTCTGTTTTTCTAAATCGTGAATATCATATGCCGAAAAAGTTGAAAAATCTAAAATAATATATAACACTATAACAGGCGTATCTGAACTGGATATTTTGTTATCTAGCCTACCAAAGCTTCAAGTAGTTGATCTCTCTTACAACCGTTTGTCTATTGTGACAAGAAATGATGCTCCCCATGTCAAATCTGATCTTAATGAGTTACGCTTGGCCTCCTGCAATCTAATCGTGCTTCCTGAGTTTTTATCCGTCCTGAAAAATCTTCGAGTTTTAGATTTATCTTTTAACAATATACAGGGTCACATTCCTGTTTGGGCAAGGGAAATTGGAGGAAATAATTTGACTTATTTGGACCTCTCGCATAATTCGATAACAAGCTTGCCAGGATTTAGATCAGATGGATTACAACATTTGTATATAGAGTCCAACCTACTTCAAGGATCGTTTCCACCATGGATTTGCGACAAGAAGAACCTTAAGTATTTGGATATATCACACAACTACATTAGTGGAATGTTTCCTAAATGCTTGCAAAATATAAGCTCTTCTCTAGTGTCATTGGTTGTGGCATCCAACATGATTCAAGGAACGTTTCCTATGACAGTTTGTAACATGAGCAATTTATTGTATCTAGATATGTCCAATAATAGCTTTGATGGAGTGATTCCACAATGCTTTGGAAATATCACCTCGTCACTTGCAATGATAAATTTGGGGAAAAACAAGTTTCACGGTACCATTCCAAACGTGTACAAGTATTGCGGACTTTATGAGCTTAATTTGAACGCAAATAAGTTAGAAGGAAAAGTGCCACGTTCTTTAGCCAAATGCGAATCCTTGAAAATACTTGGACTGGGACACAACAAGTTAAATGACACGTTCCCTCGTTGGTTAGGAGATCTTCCAAAGTTGCAGATTCTTAACCTAAGATCAAACAATTTACATGGTATCATCGAAACCCCTTCTGCAAGGGAATTCCTATTTCCTAGTTTGGTCATTTTCGACATAGCCGATAATGACTTCATAGGCCCTCTTCCTGAAAAATATTTAGAAAATTTCAATACCATCGAGGACGTGGAGAAGGATAAGAAAACAGATATTAGGAATATCATGATTATCACATATATGGATCTATCTAGTAACAGATTTGAAGGGGAGATACCGAACGTTATTGGTAACCTTAAATTTTTGAGAGCGCTCAACTTATCCAATAACAACCTTAGTGGTCAAATACCAGATGTTTTAGGAAACCTATTGAATATGGAACTTTTAGACCTATCTAGGAACCAACTCGTTGGAGAAATCCCCCAAACTCTTAATAAGTTGTCCTTTCTATTAGCATTCAACGTGTCACAAAACCATCTTGTGGGGCGTATTCCAACAGGAAGTCAGCTTCAAACATTTGACGTTCCGAGCATTTATTCAGGGAATCCAGGACTCTGCGGGCGTCCGCTAGAGACACTGTGTGAAGATCTAAGTTCCCAATCCAATAGAGGAGAGTGGGTTGGCATGGAATCGGTGATGCTGGGACTCGGAACTGGAAGTCTACTTGGAGTGATGTTGGGATATGGCATGCTCTCAACCGGCAAACCAAAGTGGGTCAATGCAATTGCCAATGCAGAATGGCATACAAAACCAAAAAAGAAAAAACTCAGGAAACGAAGTTAGTTTTTCTTTTCCAATGCTATAGCTAATAAGCAATTGTTTCACATGCTTTTTTGTTTCATCAAATTCTGCAACATAAACAGCCGGTAACTAAACTTGTTTTTCGTTTCTTCAAGTTTGCTTGCTTGCATAAAATTAATATGTATGTGCATGTGTTTTAATTTTGTTTTGTATTTGAATATGTTGTTCTGAATATGAGAATATCATATGTAATATTGTTGTTAAATGTAAATGATCAAACAGATATGTATGCCTATATCTTTGTTAAATATTTGACATAATAAAAACGTATATATAAATGCTCATGCTCATTCAGCCTACTGTACTCTTTTTGTTTGTACGAACAAATAAATAAATAAATAAATAAATTGGCTTTGATGCGCAATAACTATATGCATGCTCTCCGAAACAAAAATCATGAAAGATAAAAGAATCGAGTGCATATAATATAAGATAACAAGACAAAGAGTTACACGTAACGGCAATTTAGAGAATTACACCCGAGAATTTTGGATTAACCCCGTTACTTAAATCACGCTAATTCCAATAATGGACTATACTCTACATTTAATTAGTTGAATTAAATGTGTTACTTGTTACGCAAAGAGTTACACGTAACGGCAATTTAGAGAATTACAAAATCACACGAGTTAATACATGGACGTTGGTGAATTGATAAGATAATAATCCTAAACAATTAACTAAATATAAATTTAGCAAATTTATATGTTATATGACTTATGTGTTTAATTTCTTGACCTTTCGTGAAATCGCGTATCTTATCGGTTTAACGTTTAACAAGTCCAACAAGTTTTATGGCACAATTTATAAATCAAGTTTTTTTTATAAAATACATAAAGGGTTTTTCTTATATTTTAGCAAACTTAAACTAATAAATGGTCCATGGATCATCTAGGTGATCCATGGGTGACCCAAACCCACCATTTTAATTAATTTAATTATATTAAACCATTTCACCAAAAGGGGAGGGTTCTTTTGAGAAGACCAAATATTGCGAGAAGTGTAAGAAATATCTAAATTCTTCATTTTTTTCAACCAAAAACGTTTTTAACATACAAAAGAATGATAGAAATGCAATATTTATTCATTAATTTTGATATTCAAGAAATAAAATTGAATAAATTTCGTTTATTTGTTAAACCTACACATGTGAAAATCATGTGTAGGTCACATAACCTACACATGTGTAGGTAAACTAAAAACGCTAAAAATACGTACGTAAAAAATATTGTAATGATTTTTTTTAGTTTATACATTACACATTTGTATGTAGGAAGTGAATTTATTTAAAAACTTAAACTATTGATAAGTTTTTTTAGTGATTTAAGTTTCTTCTTTTTCTTCTTGCAATATATGAGCCTTCTCAAATGAACCTCCTCCTTCACCAAAATATATATATATATATATATATATATATATATATATATATATATTCCCCTCTTTCCCTCTAACCCTAGCTAGATGATGGCAACCATCTCTACACACACAACTTGTGATTTTTGACATTTTTGTGAAATTGATGATCAATCTTGGTGTTATCTGAAGTTCTAAATCATATTACAAGTAAGTAATTTGATTAATTCCTTATAGATTTTTGTTTTTCTTCATGTTACATAAACCCTAGTTCATCCAAATTCTTCAATTGGTATTTTGTATGCAAAATTGGGTATTGATTATTGATTTATATGAAGTTTTGATGAAATTGTGATCATTAGAAACTAGGGGATGTTATAAAAGTTTAGGCTTTTGTTTTTTTTGAGAAACTAGTGTCATATGGATTTACTAGAACATGAAATTTTTATGCTTGGATCGTTTTTGTATTCTACCTATGCTAAGAAACCATTTAGATTTCGTTTTTGACAAAACCGTTGATAACCAAATGTTGACAGATTCGTAACCTGATTTTCCTTGGACTATAACTTGTTGAAAACCGAACCAAAATGGGTCATTCTTGAGCCTAGATTGTAGTTTAAAGAGTCTAGTTTCCAGAAAACTAAACCAATTAATTTTTAGAGAAGATTAAGTCAGACTTTTTGATTTTACAAAAACAGATGTCAAATCTGAAAATCTGGACAGAAAATGAGTCAACTTCAAAAGGTCATAACTTTATAATTACAACGTATTCTTGGATGATTCTTACACCAAATTAAAGCTTATTGTCTTAGCTTTCTATATTGGTAAAATTTGTATTTTTATTCCCCTGTATGGTCGTTCAAATTTTATAAAACTTTATAGTGTGTAATCAGGTGTCTTTTCTGACCTTGATGTAAAGAGGTATTTTTAATAAATAGTTGATTTAGGTTTCAAGTAAAGTATATAAAATAAGAAATGAACTTAAGACAGTAGTTAATCTATAGTTAGAATTTGAGACTTGTACATGTTAGTTTATGTTGGTTTCCGTACAAAATAAAAAGGGTCAACAAAGCTGAAAAATCTGAATAATGGACTCGCAATGTGTTTCACTTGTGTTTTGTGTGTAACTTGTCAATTAGACATATGATGACTTGGTGATGATGCTTTCATGCTATTAGGTTCATAAGTAAGTAATATGAATGTTTCAAATATGCATAGTCATAGGTGGACAACTTGATGATTTTGAATGTGATCAGTTAATCTTGTTAAAGTTAGTAACATTATTGAAACGAGTGTTGAGAACTTTCATAAGGAGCATGATAGACACTATATGTGAGTTATGTGATGTTTATATGGTTACTTATAGTAGAGTTGGATTTGCTTAAAATATAGTCTCGGATGTGACTTCCTAGAAATAGTAACTTTACTAAAAATAAAGTTTGATTCTTTAACATATGTACTATGTGCTAGAATTCGATTGCTCTCATTGTCTAAATGAACATAAACAAACATGAATACAATTAAAAACTCACCCACGGGTTGTTGGGTCAACAAAAGTCAACTTTGGTCAAAAGTCAAACTTTTCAAATCACAAGTAAACAATTGAACTGTTTGGATGCATAGGGTTTTACATACCTGCACAAACACACACTTATGGACTTATCATGTAGTAGGAATGCTGTGTTTTTTTTACCTTGCTGATGCTTGTAGTTGTGCACCCGAAGGTGAGTTCACTAAACCGCACTTTTACTATTCTACCCTTTTATGGGCTGAACACGGACGACTACTTTTACGGATTTACAAATTTTGTATGTCGCATGTCTGGATTAGAGCAACTTTTATTTTGTTCATGAAAGACCTCATGGATACCTAGTTGACCGTTAGTTGACCGTTAGTACTTGTGTAGTTGGGCCATATTTAATCATCTTATTTTCACTTGACTTGTTTACTCATTTTACTAATTGCATATAAGCCACTTAATTATGTGTAAGCTTACCTAATTCGTTTTAAACATTCTATTAATCACGACTATTCTCAATGATCATTTCAAAAAAAAAATTCTAAATCCATATACTTAAAAATATTTCATTTGCAAGTTGGTTACCTATTCTATTCCTATATTAAGTAGCAAATAAAATTTATTCGAATCCACATACAAATAGTTCAACCGAACTCTTATAAGTGAAAAGAGTTAAATAAACAATTTTCAATGAGACAAAACAAATTAAAGATAAATAACTTGTTAACCTCGTTATTTAAAATCGTGTCTCAATCAAAATGCTCACTTTTTCATTGATCGAGTTCTCAAGAGTTTCTTGCGAGATGAAACTCTCTACGAAAGTGAGCAGTGTTCATCCCGTGTTCCATGTTTCTAATATAAAGAGTGTACTCATCCGATGAAAATCTCTTTGTGCATATCAATAATAAATCAATGCAATTTATTGAACGGCCATTAGAATTATGGACCGTGAAGTCAAACAACTCGAGCGTAATCAGATACCAATCGTTAATGATCGTTAAAACTCAAAATGTGAACGTAAATTTAAGATCAAATGAAGTTTAAGTATCCGCACCTTTTGGCTTCATCCTCTTCTACTTCAGTTTGAGCAAATTTCGGGACGAAATTTCTATAAGGAGGGGAGACTGTGACATCTGCCCCAAACCCGAACCCGAATGCCCAACTCGAACCCGAAGTTGTTATCCTTTCAATTGAAATCGTATTTATTTTTCTTCAAGATGTAACGTTTGTTATTATTGTTGTGTATAAACGCATTGATTCTACGTTATACCCGTCTCAATTATATAATCGTATTTATGTCGCAAAACATTCATGTGTATCAAATAATTATTATTCGTGACAATAAAACTCAAAATATATATATAAATAAATATATATATAGTTCGTAAAAGAAAATTATTGAAAACGTTAAACAAAACGCTTCTAAGTCTCGAAATTATCTCTTAATGGCTTAAACGAACAAAAACTATAAAAACGTCACGTATATAATGGTTATGTTTCAATTTAGTTAAGTTAGTTAGTTAAAATATTTATATACTTAACTTTGGGCTAAATCTGTCAAATTACAAACTATTAAGTAAAACTTATAATGACTATTTAAAACAAATTGAAAATTGAGGGACC
The DNA here is from genome assembly GCA_030867185.1 of Tagetes erecta. NCBI lineage: Eukaryota > Viridiplantae > Streptophyta > Magnoliopsida > Asterales > Asteraceae > Tagetes > Tagetes erecta. The sequence goes on along the minus strand of CM061488.1, from coordinate 81,248,340 downwards.
AGAACTGTAAATTCGGATTAAACCAACCCAGCCCCCCCTCGAGCCCGTGTTTCCGGCTCCAATGTCGCCGGCGACATTCCGGCCAAGCAACCCATCTCCGGCGAACCCAAATCGCACAATTTTAACAAAATTTAAGCACGGTAAAATGCTTCCCTACCAAATTCGAACCTACCAAGCCTGTAAAAACTGATTTTAGTGCAATATTGATCTCGTTTCACATGGTTCGGTTACTAACTCAAAACCCATTTAACTAAATCATTCAATTGTGCGTTTTAATCGAAGCTGAATCAACCAAATCGTTTCCCTCGATGATCAGAAACTGTCTACAATGTTCAATTTAGTTTTAATTGTCAAATTAACCACCAATTAAACCAATTTATCACGAAATCAATCTCGAACCCGTTTGACTGATTTTGCAAGGTAATTAACAAAACTGAATCACCTACAACACTCCCCTCAACTCGTTTTCTCTTCCTAACATCTCAATTGTAACAAAATAATATCAAAATCATGAGGTTGATTCCTCCTTTGCTCATAACCTGCAACTCCCTGGTTCCATTTCAATTCGTCTCAGTTTTCTGAAATTGATCTTTTGTATTCATTCATCATCACATCAAGAAACAACCTGGAAGTTTAATTGCAATCTAACAGCCTGAATCTATCAATTGATTTTCAAACCCGCCGGTTGTGTTCTTCGTCTTCATCGATCCTTTTCGTGCAAAATCAAGTAAGTATGATATATCAAAATGATCCTCATTCTATAGGGATTAAAAGCCCTATGTTTAATTTGGATCTTGTTAACTGGATTAAACGAATTGGATTGATTCTTGTTCTAGGGCTTGATTGGGAAATGAGTGTTGATGGTTATCAAAAGTTAAAACAATTTAACAACGAATTAAATCAACAAAATACTTTCTGGTCTGGTGGAAAAGCACTGTTGTTATGGATGGATAGGCCGTGGGTTCTAAACCCACTGCCTGCACTTTCTTAATTTTTTACATTTCACTTTTTAAATATTAAATCATATTTTTCTAATAACCTAAATAATATTCTTTAAGTTAAATATATTTTTTAAAAGCTTAAAGACTTACAATTCCAAATACATATATATACAAATAATAATGTTTCATGGTTACAAATGATACTTCAAGAAAACTAAAAATGGTTTCGTATAAAATATATTTAATACAAGATACTACAACGTTTCGTATAAAACCCTAATCCCCAAATTGTATTTCAAAACCCTATTTCTCAAATTGGTACTTTAAAACCCTGATTTCCCAAATTATATTTTGAAACCCTAATTTTCAATTGGTACTTTAAAACCCTAATTTCCCAAATTATATTTTGAAACCCTAAACCCCTAAATACGAAACCCTAGAATTCGGACTTTTGATTCTTGTTACTATTGTTTCGTTTCTAAGTTAGGGTTTTTCCCAATAAATTAGGTGATACTAATGTTTGGGCAACCCTCGGTGCTTTTTAGCTGCGTTTCTAATGATTCGATTGTAATTACTTTTCAAGGTGAGTAAACTCACTCCCCTGTTTCCATTTTACTATTTTGGGGCTGAAATATGTCTTTTACTATATTGCGTTTTCTATTCGTTTTCTAAAAGAGATCATACAAATATGTTAATCTAGCTCGCGACTTGATGCAATCTTATGTGTTAGTTAAAAGTAGTTTTATTACTTTGTAATCCCACCGGTACAATGTTAGCGCTAATGGTTTGACAAACCCACCTGCTTGTACAACATCGATAGGTGATTTAAACCCGGCCTTTCTAATTCCATGTTTACTATGTCGAGATGCTATGTTGCTATACTATGTTGCTATGCTATGATGCTATACTATGCCATGTCCCTAAATTGCTAAATGATGACTTATATATCGAGACGGTAAACGACGGTTATTAAAAGTTATCACTATTTATTACATGAGTGGTTCTCATGACAAATGGCTAAACGAGATACTATGGTTTCTATTGTGGTTGGTGTGCTATTCTATTCTAGGGGTCCTGGTAGGGTGATATTACGAAATTACTATACATGTGGGATTACGCAGCATATCTTGTTGATCTCGGATTTCAATACTATTACTATTCAATTTGGGTTTTACTCACTAGCTTTAATTAGCTAACTTTATTTTCACATATTTCAGGTGATGCTTTGATATTGTTTTGCTGCTTTTGCCAAGACATAGGATTGCCTTGGACCTAGAATAATAAAAACACAATTGCATTTACTATTTCGGTTTTATTACTTTTGTCGTTTATATTTAAGACTCGTGTTCCAAACTTATGATATCATTATTAGACTTTAATAAATAAATAACATGTGCTTTGTTTACTTTTGATATCCAATTCCAATGACAGCCCGGTGTTTCCGCCGCCGGGCGGGGTGTCACACTAGCTACCTATGTGACACCCCGCCCGGCGGCGGAAACACCGGGCTGTCATTGGAATTGGATATCCATAGTAAACAAAGCACATGGTATTTATTTATTACGTTTAATAATGATATAGTAAGTTTAGAACATCAGTCTTAAATGGATACGACAAAAGTAATAAAACCGAAACAGTAACTGCAATCGTCTTTATTAATTAAACTAGGTCCAAGGCAATCCTATGTCTTGGCAAAAGCAGCAAAATAATCATAAGCATCACCTGAAATATGTGAAAATAAAGTTAGCTATTTAAAGCTAGTGAGTAAAACCCAAATTGAATAGTAATAGTATTGAAATCCGAGATCAACAAGATATGCTGTGCAATCCCACATGTATAGTAATTTCGTAATATCACCCTACCAGGACCCCTAGAATAGAATAGCACACCAACCACAATAGAAACCATAGTATCTCGTTTAGCCATTTGTCATGAGAACCACTCATGTAATAAATAATGATAACTTTTAATAACCGTCGTTTACCGTCTCGATATATAAGTCATCATTTAGCAATTTAGGGACATGGCATAGTATAGCATCATAGCATAGCAACATAGTATAGCAACATAGCATCTCGACATAGTAAACATGGAATTAGAAAGGCCGGGTTTAAATCACCTATCGATGTTGTACAAGCAGGTGGGTTTGTCAAACCATTAGCGCTAACATTGTACCGGTGGGATTACAAAGCAATAAAACTACTTTTAACTAACACATAAGATTGCATCAAGCCGCGAACTAGATTAACATATTTGTATGATCTCTTTTAGGAAACGAATAGAAAACGCAATATAGTAAAAGACATATTTCAGCCCCAAAATAGTAAAATGGAAAAAGGGGAGTGAGTTTACTCACCTTGAAAAGTAATTACAATCGAACCGTTAGAAACGCAGCAAAAAGCACCGAGGGTTGCCCAAACATTAGTACCACCTAATTTATTGGGAAAAACCCTAACTTAGAAACGAAACAATAGTAACGTAATAACTAGAATCAAGAAAATAGAACTTCTAGGGTTTTAGATTTGGGGTTTTAGGGTTTTAAATTATAAATTGAAAATTAGGGTTTCAAAATATAATTTGGGGATTTAGGGTTTTAAAGTATCAATTTAAAATTAGGGTTTCAAAGTATCATTTGGGAATTTAGGGTTTTAAAGTATCAATTTAAAATTAGGGTTTCAAAGTATAATTTGGGAATTTAGGGTTTCAAAATATAATTTGGGAATTTAGGTACGAGATATAATCGTATTTTCGTATAGTATATATTTTTGCAATAATACTTTTCTAGTTTTATAATTGAAATAATATTTGTACACAATTTAGAAGAAAAGGGGTTAAAAGATAAAAGTTTAATAAAAGGGGTCAGTGGGACTCGAACCCACGACCCAACGCGCCACCACCAATTGTCTTACCACTGAGCCAGACGCGCTTTTTGGTTTTAAAACAGGCAGCGATTTATTTTGTTCTTTAATATACAAAACACCCATTTCATACTACAAGCCCTAGATCAAGAACATCCCAAATTCGTCTGAAACAGACAATCAAGCCCGATTTAAAGATAGGGCTTTTAATCCCCTCTGTATTTCGAGCATTTTGACATATTGCACTTACTTGGATTCGATCAGATTGAACGATGAAGGTGAAGAACAAGAACGGTTGTAGGATAATCAAACAATAGATTGAGGATGATATAACCCAATTAACTTTCCAGATTTCATCACGATGATTAAAAGAAGGGAAAACCAATGCCAATTGCAGGAAACTAACACGATTTGCAGCAGGTAAGCGGAGTTGCAGGTCCGAAGAAGACGATGATCAACCTAAGTTTTCTTGTTTCTTTTGTTGAAATTAGATTTGACAGAGGGCTTGAATATGTGAAAACGGTTAGGTTTAGTACGATTAATTGTTTTAACGCAATTGTTTTGATTGAAACCCAGTTAAAATTTTCAATTGTATTTCAATGGAGATTAAATGAAGATTATTAGGCTGTTATGAGCTAAATTGATTGCGGGATTAACTTTGATATAATCGCAGAAACGTTTGGGTTGCGTCGATTTGATGCAAGGGTCGTTAAAGGATAAAATTGAATTGTGAGTTCATGAAACGGACGATTATTGATTTGTACGAATCACCTATCAATAGTGCGTTATAACCAACATGAAAGAGGTCATGGGATCGAGTTTGACACGAGGATCATGTTATCGTTAATTAATTTGACCAAAATCGGCTTAAAGCTTGTTTTTGGAACTCGCCGGAGTCCGGCCAAAACCACCGGAGCCTTGGCAGCCGGAATTACGGGATTCACAGGGGGGGAGTTTAGGTTTATGATTTACAGTTTTTACCCCTCAAGTTTCAAGATGTTATAATTTTGTTAATATAACTTTAATACAACTTTAAAACTTGACTGTTTTTGCCAAAGTTAAATTAAATCTTTATTTTAACTAATCCATCTAACCATGTTAACTTGAAACTTTTATACAATTGATGTTTTTATATAATCACGTTGTTTCTGTCGTTCAATGGTTATTCTTAGACTTAGTAGCATTAATTTGATATATATATTTTTTTCTATAAGATATCTTTTATAAATTACAAGGTTGTATATTTTTGAATTAATCTTTATATATAGTGATTAAATAGATGTACTTTAGATATTAACTCGTATTAATTCGATCGTATAATTAAGACGGGGAAATTTGAAATACGAAACATTTATTTATAATACTAAACGAAGCGTTATGTTTTAAAGATAATTAATACAAATCAATAACAGATAAACGGATTCGGGTTCGAGTCGGACATTCGGGTTCGGGTTTGGGGCAGATGTCACAACCTACAATGACATACTTAATTTATATTTCTGCTTGCAACTGAACATACTTGATTTCATACTTACTATGTGAACTCACCAACCGTCGTGTTGACACTTGTTAGTCTTTCACTTTTACAGGTCACTGAGGTTCAACGCACTTAGGACATGGCATGGAGTCACAACTTTGCATTTAAACACTTTCTTGCATTTAAAAACTATGTTTGGTTTTAACAAATATTTAAACTATGTTTCTTATGTTGGGCGCGTGTTTGCGCATTTAGTTCCATTTAATATTATTGACATTACATTTCGATTACGCTTCCGCAAATTATTAAACGTTAACTCTGTATTAAATTTTCTCATTTAATGAGACACGTATATTTTAAATTCATATAGTGTCGTTTGGTGTAACTAATGACTGAGATCCTGGTTTGTCATGCACTTAACGGTAAAACTCCGTTAGTGGATTTTGGGGGTGTGACATCAACAATTTAACTACTCCACATAGAAATTTGCTTAGGTGTCATGCTCTTATGCTCCATATTTAAAATAACTCGATATGTTCAAATAAAAAATTTACGAATTATCATGAATTGTCTATTAACTCGATATATTCAAATAAAAAATTTACGAATTATCATGAATTATCTCTTAACCAGATATGTTCAAATAAAATATTGATCAAATGCCATTAATTATCTTATAACCCAATATGTTCAAATAACAGTTTACCAATTATCATAAATTATCTCTTAACATGATATATTCAAATAGAAAAATTATTAATTATTATAAATCATGTTCTTTATTTTAGTATATAATTTTTGTTAACAAAATATTTGTAAATATCTAAATAGATTTAATAAAAATATGTTATAAATAAATTTAATCAAAACAAATAAAATTAAAATCTTAAATAATACACGGGTACTAATCTAGTAACTTATTATAAAAAGATAAAGAGATTGTAAAATACTTAGAAAGAAATCCCAAGATAAACATAAGTAACGAAATAAAACGTGGCATAAGGTATTCCACGTGGCATATCTTCACTGACCCAAACAAAACACTATAACACGTGTAACCTCCAAACTTACATGCAAACATATCTTCATTTCGTCTCGATATATTCATCGATAGAAGTTAACTTCCATCACCGCCCCCATAAAACCACCATATCTTTCATCTACTTCCACCACTTAAAAAAACAGCAAAAATGGCAGACATTCGTGACGAATATGGCAACCAGATCCAACTCACCGACGAGCACGGCCGCCCAGTTCAACTCACCGATGAGCACGGTGTCCCCGTGCACCTTACTGGCATCGCCACCCCGGTAGACTCAGCTCCTCATTCGGGAACAACAATCGATACCGAGCCAAACATGCACGCTGGAACTGATCACTTCGCACCAACGACACATGCTGAGCCGGTGGGTGCTACGTTCACTCCGACGATGACACATTCTGAGCCGGTGGTTGGTACCGGAGCCGAGACGATTGCTTCCGGTGGTCAACCACCGTGCCATACGGTAATTGGTGGTGCAGAAGGTGCAACGCAGCAAGTTGAACGTACTGGAAGCTCTAGTTCCAGCTCGGTAAGAATATTGACATATAATAATTTAATTTCTAGATTTATTTCAACTATTTTTATTATTGTTAATGTAGTTATTATATACCGGGTTTTATACCAGCCTGTTGCGACGGGGCGTGTGATATTAAAGAACGTACGAACTTGTTGCGGACATGGAGACTAAACACATAAAAACGATCGAAGTAGTATTATATTTATATATGAACTTGTTGCGGACCAATTTAGGAGATTATTTAAGCATAGATTAAGAAAAACGCTATTATACCGTAACGCATACCCATGTGGCGCCGTAATAATAACCTAATATTATAACTAATTAACTTTTTGATTTTGTTCGGATTAAGTTGGCCAAAGTTTCGATTGTATGTTCTAATTTTTTTTGACAGCAAAACGAATAAAGTCCGGCTATCCGGGCTAACCCAATGGCGAAAGACAGCCCTAAACGCTCTGCGAACACAGACAGCGTTGAGTAGCCGAAACTCACTTATTAACCCTACTCCAATTCGGGGGAAACCCACTAACCCGTCCGCCCGTAGGCACGACGACAAGCTAGTGGTAAAACCCGTTTGGCTCAGAGATCGAACTTATGTTGCCACAAGTTTCCCTTCATTGCTCTCATTTGCTCTTTCTAAAGTGATGGTAGTGAAACTAGAACTTGTGTCTCTTCTGGAGAATCTAATGTTCTTATCACTATATCACATTGGAAGTTGCTTGTATGTTCTAATTAAAGGGTTGTTCGGTAGCATCTGAATAACTGTTGAATAACTAGTAAGAGTCTATCTTTTAATAAAATAAAGTAAGTTTTAAAAATATGATGAATTGGTCGAGGTTTTACCATTCAAAGGTTACCTTTTAATCATTCAACATCTTTTTATCATTTAATGGTTCAGAGGTTTTGAATCATTAAGAGGTAAGTCTTTAAATGATCATTAATAGGCTATCAAACACCTCTTAAGTCAATTAAAATTGGTTTTATTTTAATTAGCGAAAAAATAAACGTAGAAGCTATAAAATTGTAGACAAAAATGAAAAGAATAAAAGAAAATAAAGCTAAAACAACAATAATAAAAAGTTAAAAAAAAAAGTACATATTGTAAACTAAAATTATTAGCTAAAGGTTTTGGGTAAGTTGACGAGCATATATAGACATATAGTTGATTAACGGTATGTTGTTTGTGGGAATTGAAAGCAGTCGGAGGATGACGGCGAAGGAGGGAGAAGGAGAAAGAAGAAGGGGTTGGTGCAGAAGATTAAGGAGAAACTACCCGGACATAAAAACAAGGAGCAAGAACAAGATCCCGAGAAAGTGTTCACCGCGACTACAAAAGTGACTATGACAACACCCGCAGGGCCAATGGGTGTACCAAAAACCGAGCACGTTCGAGTGGAGCATCATGAGGAGGAGCATGAGAAGAAGGGTTTTATTGAAAAGATAAAGGATAAACTACCCGGTCACCACCCTCACTAGCTTCAATTCCGATCAAGTCGTCGTCGATCGATCTCCACGTCATTTCGGCCGGGCAGAGGTTGTGTATCTTATTAGATGTGTGGGGTGAAGTGTTTTAGCTAGTTGGTTTTGTTTATGTAATATGGTGATTGCTTTAATACACGATCTCGATCTATGGTTGTGACTTTTGTGAACTTTATTATGTTATATATATTTTGATTTAAAAAAAGTTTACAGGTACATGATAATATATATAGCTATTGAGGTAGGGTTGCGTGCAGTACATACTTAATTTAACTCAGGTGAGTTAACAAATGAACCTAACTTTCGTCACTGTCTAAATATGTTGTAGACTATAAAATGAAAAAAATAAACCATGTCTAACTTGGTGAAACTAGTACAAAATCAACCATTATTATAATTGAAAGATAAACAAATGACAACAGCAATTATTATAAGCGATCTCATTCATTAACATACACTTAAAAATAGGCCATGGATATATCATAAAATAAACAAGAGATAACAACATATAATAATAACAAATCTATTTTAAATATAACTAATTTATATTCTCTAATACTCTTCCGTAGTTGAAGCACTAGATCATCCCGAAATTCTTAAAATAACTGGCGTTTGTAACCCCTTGGTGAAGATATCTGTGAAGAGGATAGAACATGTAAAACCACTTTTAAATAGAACCTCAACCATGGTTTATCAATTCAAGAAGAAATTAAAAAATAGTACAAAGTCAACCATCGTCAATAGCCAGCTTACCACAAATTTAAGGAAGACAGTGACGATGGTGTAAATGGGTTGAAATGAGCAATGTACAATGAAACACCGGCTTTGAAGTACACATGTATTGGGCTTATTGTGGTGTGCATCGCTTTTAACGTGCATGTAAAAGAGAGAGAGGAATATGAAATGATCAATAATATAGAAAGAAAGAATGGCTCTTAAAGCGATGTAGTGGTACCAATAACATTTTTAGTTCATCCAACACTCAGGAAAAAAAATAAAAGTAAAGTACTAAAAGTGTCTGTAATCGCCGACCATGCTAGTTTAGCTTGTGTTTAATTTTCATTATAGTTTATTTGCTTGTTTAGTTCTTTTGGTTCTTAGCATAAATAAGAGATATTGGGCATGACGGAAGTTCTCATGTTAAAGAGCACCAGTTGGGTTAGATTAAAATATATTGGATTAGGTTAAAATAGACTGGTTAGATACACATTATATTAAGAAAAAAACATCAAATTAGGTTTATTTTAAACAACTACGTTTATAACTAGACTTAGCAATATCAAGTTACTTTGTACATGTGACATAGCTTAGACTTAACATCATCAAGTTAGATTAAACTCAAGTCTCAAAAGTATAACAATCACTCACAACAAGTAAGAGATCATGAATCCAAAGAAATTGTACATGTGCAAATCATCAAAGTTTATAGATCTAAATATGTATGATTCTTAAAGAATGTAAGGAGAGTTTGTTCTTAACGTCGGTTTTTGTTTATCGGTTTAAGTCATTCACGTTTTTCCTATTTGAAACTCAGACCAAACCCGATCCAAATAACAAATAGTTTAATCAATTTTTAGGTTACCCGTCTTCGGATAATCCAACTCTAGGTCTAACCGGTACGAGTGAAATCAAATTAGGTTAACCGGGTACGGGTACGGGTAAAATCGACCCACGAGCCTACTTTGAGGTCACGAAAAATCAATCTCCATCATCATCATCATCATCAGTCTCCTCTGCAACACCTTCTCCTTCCCGTGACTGCACTTTTCCCGCCACAAAATGCTCTCTCAATCTCACTTTTTATCTCTAAACCCTTGCTGCCAACGTTCTTCACTCTTTTCAAATCTCAGGTCTTGTGATTCATCATCATCATCATCAACAACAACAACCCTAGCTTTACCTAAATCTCGCCGTTTCATCTCAATGTCTACATCGACACCGGCAATCTCGAACGGAGTAGGTGCTGTTACAGGCGTCAACCTTAGCGAGTCTGAACTTGATCGCTTTGCAGTCATTGCTGATAAATTGGCTGATGCCGCCGGAGATGTGATACGCAAGTATTTTCGCAAGAGATTTGACATTGTTGATAAAGAAGATTTAAGTTAGTTCATTTCTGTTTCTGCATCATATTTCAACACTTTGAAATTAGATTTAATTAGTGTATCTCATGTCTCTTAAATTGTTTTGCATTTTAGGGCAAATTTTTTTATTCATACAAGTTAATCAACTATCTGTTAAAAAAATAGAAACTTGGTTCGTTGAAACTTAAAATTCATCTCTTGGATTGATTAACTGCTGCTATATATGCTGTTCTTATTGTCTTATTTTTTGTTATGATGCTTTTTAGGTCCGGTGACGATAGCTGATAGGCTTGCAGAGGAAGCAATGATTTCTATAATTAAAGAGAATTTGCCTTCTCATGCAATGTGAGTTACTCCATTTGAAATCAAATTGTAGCTTTGTTCCTCATAATTAATTGGATATTGAAGGGAGGATGTTTATGCTTTATCAATGATTTTGATTGCATTATGTCTCATCCAAAGTTGATTACTCGAGTCGAAACCAAAATCTTGTTTTTTTCTCATAAAATGGTTGTGTATTGAAGGTATCATTGTTATGAAGTAGTTCTATATGCTTCTTAACTGTGGAAAGTGATACATGCCGAAGTCCATGTCACCATCATGCACATCCATTATTGAGCAATTTCAATTACCAAATCACAATCCCATGTTTTCATATGCAACATGGGTTGAAGTCTAAGTAGCAGTAGTGGTTCTTTTCCTAATTATTAGAATAGTATTAGTGGGTTAGCTGTTTTGCTTCAAGTTTAGTTCGATTCCTTTAGTCTTAATGCCTATAAAAGGCTCGTTGGATTGTAGAATGAAATATGAATGAAACTTGAAAAAAGTTATTCTAATATTTTTTTATAAATTCTTTGGGTGACCGGCGATCTCCAATCCGGCTTATATCAGAAACCTAACGAGGAGAGTGGCAGTCGATTATAGATAATAAAATGTACTTGTTTCATCGTGGTTCTTCACATTGAGCACTTTATGTTAATTTATTGATATGATAGTGATTAGAATTTATTTGGCTTTAGTTGGCAACTTGGCATCATAAGTTTTTAACATTATGATCGTAACTATGATTAATGGAATAGCTGAGGTTTATGGTAAGGAGTGGGCTTCTCAATGGTCAACTTTTAGTTGGAAATCTTTTTATTTATTCCTGTGTACTAAAGACTATGTAGAAACAAGAAAAGGTGAATTTAAGTTTTTGATGTCTGGTTACTTGTATGAATATCCCAAGTAGTTCATCTTTGTGCTTATAGTTATATGAAACTACTTAAACAATGCAGTTACGGAGAGGAGAATGGTTGGCAATGTAAAGAGGAATCTGCAGATTATGTATGGGTTTTAGATCCAATAGATGGGACAAAGAGCTTTATTACAGGTAACTTTGTGCTATATCTTTTATGAATATCTTTAGGGTATATTTCAAGACTGATTCAAAATGGTTTCTTTTGTTTTAATCAGGGAAACCCTTGTTTGGCACCCTCATTGCGTTACTGGAAAGAGGTAAACCGGTATGAATGATTATTTTCCCACAGAGTGCATGTAAACTACCCGCTCTCACAACATTTGTGGTTCTGTAAAAAGCCTGCTCTATAACCACACGCACACACATATATATAGACACGTGGAATTTCAATATGGAACTAATTTTAAGTAGAGATCCGCACTAAGCACCTCACGTATCAATTTATACGGTTGCATACTCGTCTTATGTATCATATTGAAGGTATAGGTACAACTGTTTATTTGGTTCTCACAGTTTTCTACTTAAAAATTGATATTGTTTGAACACCCCTCTATTTATTTCACCTTAAAAGGGAAAATCCAACGTGACTTTACTTACCTGCATTTAGTTTGCGAGGGCAACTATTCTTTTGATAGGATGTAAACATCAAAATGTTCTTTTAAACCCTGTGTATGTAGTTGATTTTTTCTTGATTGATATCAGATTCTTGGCGTAATTGATCAGCCTATTTTACGAGAAAGATGGGTAGGTATATCTGGAAGAACTACCAAACTGAATGGAGATGAAATATCCACTCGCAGCTGTCCAAAGCTTTCGCAAGCATATCTGTATGAATCATTATAACTGTCCTTTAGTTAAACATTTAAATTTTTTCATGTAATATGCAATTTTGGCATCTTGTGCGGGTTCTTTTTTTCTTCTCACATCTTACTTTTTCTACTCAGGTATACAACTAGTCCACATCTATTCAGTGGAGATGCTGAGGCAGCTTTTGCTAGAGTCAGAGACAAGGTTTGTTGAGTTGTATCTATTAATATGCAACTGATCTCAGCTTAAAATACCAAATATTGTGTTTGTTACTTACATTCTCACGCATCATTGTGATCTAAAATCTTTTGTATGCTTGAAGAAACCGACACATATCAGTCAAACTTCATTTTTATACTTTATGAATCACAGGTAAAAGTGCCATTATATGGATGCGACTGTTATGCATATGCACTTCTGGCCTCTGGGCATGTGGATCTTGTGGTCGAGTCTGGTCTCAAGGTGAGGTCTTCATTTCATCATGTACAATCATTTTAAAGTTCTCAACCTTGATGAAAAAATAGAAGAGACGACTCATACACTGGTCTCACTAATTCCCTGAATTTGTTGTTGTATATGGTTTTATTTAATATGTTTTGTAATTCAGTGAACTAAACCAAGTTAAAAGATATACTGGTACCATGTGGTTTGACATATACATTTGATGATGTTTTTCAGCCGTACGACTTTCTTTCACTAATCCCAGTGATAGAAGGAGCTGGTGGAGCGATAACCGATTGGAAGGGGAACGGCCTTAGCTGGGAGGCTTCTCCCAACTCACAAGCAACAAGTAATGTTACCTTTACCTGTTCAAATCTCTTTCTTAAAGCTAGGAAAAACATGATAAAATAAAGTATTCGATGGGTTCAACCTCCAACAAGCCGTTACAACCCGTTCTAAGTTAGCAAATTTCTTAAAAGTGACTCGTAATCGAACAAAATTTATCAAATGGACCCCGTTTTAATTTTACTGTATTGTGGACGTGGTTAATTTAGACTGATTTTGTTTTGTTTCGGTTTCATTGGTCATGTTTCCAGGTTTCAATGTAGTGGCAGCTGGGGACAAACAGCTTCTCCAACAAGCCTTGGATTGTTTACAGTGGCACTAACATTTTTCTGAGAAGATGGTTGCGTTTATGAGATTAAGCGATATGATATCTGCACAAATCTGATAAGAAACCCAACTTTCCAAACTTAAGTTATCTGTGCAAGATTTTTTTTGCTACTGAGACTTGTATTTGAAATAATTATGCTACCTGCATGTTTCAGGTTTCCGATTATGTATAAATAAATGCCCAGAATAAAGTTTTTAAATATGCATTACAGCTTAACTAAAAGCAGTTAAGATTTTTTTACCAACAGCATGTTCTTAATTTTATTAGTATTAAACATGATTCATGTATGAGCAACGGAATTGAAATTTAAAACATAAATAACACTGCAATTCTTTAGCGTTCCAGAAATATATCAAGACAACTATTACTGCTTAACATGCGTTTTGATTAAAACAGCACTCTTACCCAACACTAGCAGCAAATCATAACAATGTAATTCCAAGTAAAACACTGAGAACAAACAAACACACATCCGGCCTCACAGTGTAATATCCAGGTACAAACTCCAACTGCTTCATGTTTAATTCTCTTCTTAATCTTTCCCAAAATCAGCATTGTAGTGAGCACTAGACTCAAGCTTCTTCGCTTCGTTCAGTTTCCTCACCGCCTGTACACATTTTCAAAACAAAAAAACTCATCAGATATTTTGAAGAAACAGTAAATAACCTCTTCTGCCCATACCTAATGCAACAGCTTCCATTATAAACTGTCATAAAAAGTGATAGTCGGTTACCTTCATAAAATCTTCATGGATAACATAGTCCCTTTCCGCACGAATTGCTGACATACCAGCTTCAGTGCACACATTGCGAAGATCGGCTCCATTGAACCCCTGAACCAAAACCATTAATCAGAAATTTGTCAAATAAACATTAGATATGCTATATTAAAATAAGCTAATTTTGTTCACCTCAGCAAGCTTAACAACTGCCTCATAGTCAATTTCACCATGTTTAGCAATCCCTGAAGCATGGATTTTAAGAATTTCCATTCTTGACTGCTCATTTGGCAGTGGGATCTCTATTTTCCTATCTAGTCGACCTGGACGAAGAAGAGCTGGATCCAGAACATCAGGTCTGTTTGTAGCCATAATCATTTTTACCTGGAAAACATCCATCAGTTCAACAAGCTGTGTTTTTTCTAAGCTAATTTTTTTTTTGCAAATCAATCATTAAGGTGTTTCTTCCGTATCAATTCACCACGTTACTAGCACTATAAGTAACAAATATTAAGATAAAATCAAATAAATTTAGACCCTGTATTTCAAATCAGGTTATGTTTGTATCAAAGACCCCAAAATGTGTTTATAACACAGAAACTCCTAAATTATATTATTATTGAGACGAATATAATTTTTATAATCAAATTTGACACTGGTTATTTATATAAAAAAACCTCAAACTAAATTTTTTGATAAAAAGTGCTTCGTCTTTGACCTGTTACCTAACACGCCCATCTTGCCAGTTGCCACCTCAACTAACTTCATCAATCAAGAAAAATAAGCATTTGAGACTGAATTTATTTATCACCTTTCCAAGCTGATCAAATCCATCAAGCTGATTCAGCAACTCCATGAGTGTTCTTTGAATTTCACGGTCAGCACTGGTTCCCTCGCTGAAACGACGCCCACCAATGGCGTCAATCTCATCCATAAAAATGATGCAGGGCTGAAATAACCAACAAACAACCATAACACTTGTTAAAACTATAAAGGTTATGTAATTGAGAAAGCTACACAGTACTAAAAATGCCAATGAAGAGGTTTAAGCAGTACTTGGTGATCACGAGCATAACTGAACATTTCCCTGATTAGTCTGGCACTCTCACCGATGTACTTATCAATAATGGCACTTGACACGACCTGTATTTAGTTTTGAACGTAAGTTACATAAATACACAAGTTAACACCCAATGTGAGAACAATAACAGTTTATGTATAAGATATATAAAAAAAAATACCTTCAAGAAATTAGCATCTATATTGCTAGCAATTGCTCTGGCTAGTAATGTCTTGCCGGTACCAGGAGGTCCATAGAGAAGAACACCCTAAACAGATAAAAAAATTAACATCTATATTTGAGGACTAAGCGAAATACATTCGTAACTTCTATGATGATTTCATAGAAACTCTAAAAATAATTCAACTTTTTAAAGCCATACCTTGGGTGGTTTAATGCCCACCCTTAAAAAGAGCTCTGGGTTCATCAAAGGCAACTCTATGGATTCTCTGAGCTCCCGAATCTGATCTGATAGCCCACCAACTGCAGAGTAGCTAACATTCCCAGGATCTTCATGAAGCATGTTGTAAACAACTGGATCAACCTTTAAATTGTTACAAAAGTGTTAGCTAAAACAAAGAAATGGACAACCACTGATTAAGTGATTGGGCATTTATTTTTAAATATATAGCACGTAAACTAACTTCACGAGGGAGTGCTCGCATAATTGTCAAAGTTGTCATGTCAAGAACCACTCGAGTTCCGGCGGTTAGTTTTTCCTTGTCCACTTTACTGCGGCATCCCACCACATACCTTGGACCACTACTGGCTTTAACTATCACTGCAATATTATGTATGAAATATATCAACTCAAAATTGTATGATATCCAAAATAGTATGACATGATTATCATTTATTAATGATAAAAATCACAAGGTTAGTCCACATTGGTTTTAAATAATTCACAAGAAAAAAAGTAAATACAGAGCATAGTGTATTATCAAACAAAAAGAAGCAAGAATACAAGAGGGTGCTATTACATCGTTCATTGTCTAGAGGCCTAAGCACTTCTCCTATGATCTGCCCAACACTTTGAAGGGACTTCAAATCATCTTCAGTCTTGGCATAATCCTTCTTTGTGCTCCTCAATGTCTCTCTCACTGCATGCACAGATTTTGATATCGTTAGCTTTAAAAGATAACATAAAACTTGACACAAGTAACAATAAGAGAAAAAAATCATTGATGAATAATGTCAATCTCAAGTAGACACAAAATACAAGTGAGTAACAAAATACACCAAATACAAACAGAGTGGAACTTGTAGACCAATAAAATGCTCACCTACAACTTGCTAATGGTTTACCAACTACCATTTGTTTAAAGTAGAAACACAATACATGAGCTGCTTTATTTTACAACATTTACAGCGGATAAACTAGGAAAAAAATTTGGAAGGCAACAAACCCCACCAGGACAGGAAACAAAGGAAAAAAAAACGAAATCAAGGAAACCCAACCGTGACTCATGGGATTTCACCAATACCCTGCTAACCAACGGAGTCCAATGAAACGCAGCTTGTGCCAAATACACAGCCTTCAGTTGTTAACACTGAATTTGTTTACAGCCAGGTGAAATTGACTACTTAAGGAGAAAACCACGTGTGGCAAAAACAATTCCATCATATTGTGGAAGCTAGAAACACGTAGGAAATGATTATGCACCTAAAATAAGACCATGCATTTCTTTGTGAGTTAACATTTGAGCGGGTGTGGAGCAGTAGTTATGAAAAAAACATAACTTTAACTAGAAGTTAAAGCATTCTAAAAAATGCGGAAAATATGATGAAACAGATTTTTTCTTTCCAAACAAGAACTAGATCAGAATAGCATTGCGAATATTATTTGAGATAATTAAAGATGAATGCTTAAATAATAGACTGTATGGCAACAGCAGTGATCAGCACTTGTACAGGCTGCCAAAATTTTAGAGCGGTAGAGAAGCTTAATGAAGTCTCCTAACTACCAACTTCTCATCATAGAGGAAACAAAGCAGAATATTGAATAAAATCATAACACGTTTAGGCATACTGTAAGGCCAAGTTCACAAAATCCCCATAAAAAGAGCACCATGCAATGGTGTAGAACAGTTAAATTTATCAGTTAAGTTGAGCATTCCAGTTAATCATAGCAGCAACTTATTGTTTAACACATCTACTACTCTTCGTTGAAACAGCATACAAATCTAAGCAATAAACAATACCAAAACCTCAAACTTTGCTGCAGTCGTCGACTCGTCGTTCATCATGAAATCTGATCTGCCACTGCAATCCAATAACCAATACCCCTCCAAGACCTTAAAACTTAGATGCTCAAGTTCAACAAAGTCAGCCTTTTTATCCAACGCATAAGTCAAAATTTCAAATTTCAGAATTTTAGTTCTTCTTCAGGCCATAAACTCCTATAGTTCACTAACTACCCACCGCAAATAAACATTAGAAAAACAAAAAAATCAAAACAGAAATGTTTACACTTACTCAACCTCCAACAAACCAAAAAATCACCCAATTCTTCATTTTTCACACTAAAAAAACATAAACACGAAGAGAAGCAAGAAAATAATAATAACTTAGCATATTTCAAAATTCAAACCCTAAATTAGACAAATACACAAATAATTCATTCGAAAACACGAAAATGGTATCTAATTAGGCATACGAGATCAAATGAATGAAACTATAATCCCTAATTACACTGAATCACATAAAACTAAATGAACATATGAAATTAGGGGTTTTGTTTCGGTTAGTGTGAAAAAAAACTAACCGCTTCGAACTCGTGAATCTAGCTCTTTATGTTGAAGCATCTTCTTCCTGTACTCAGTGACCGCCGCCCGGCGACGAACCGCATCTTCACCGTCGCTCGACATCGGAAATTGTGGCCGGTGATGATGTGAGCTGATCGATCTATTTGCTTGTTGTTCAAGAGAACAGAACTATTGCTTTAGCCAAAATGAAACTCTGGTTTTATAGATATTATATTAGGCCCAGACTTAAAAGGCCCAATTCAAGTTGTAGTGATGTAAACAAAATTTTGTTCATTAAGCATTTAAGCGTCATACATTCACTCTCAATTAATAGAACCAAATAACAACTTTCGGCTAAACGGCTCTTTGGTAAAATCTGAATCATTAAATGTTTAAATAGTTAAGAGATCTAAACCATTATCTATTAAGATACATTCAGTTTCATTCAACATCTTTCTGTCCCTTAATCATTAAGCATTAAACTGAACCATTCAGTGGCTATTTATTTATGAAACAAACGATCTGAATGTTAAATGCTGAATTATTAAGCACTGAAGTGAATCATTAAAAGGTAAAAAGTTGGTTGCTTTCTAACCGAATACAATCATTGTCTTGGACTCGCACACAATAAAATGTGACACATGTCATCGGCCCCTGACAACCATGTCATAGTCGACTCATAGCCGTCCCATGATCGCCTTTATGCCGGTTAATGGATAATATTAGTCTTACAATCCGGCTATTGTCCTGCCGAGGAAATGTGTCAACTTTTCATTCGTAAAACATCTTAGATTGTCACTTATTTAAAAAAAATAAACTATACGATAGTTAACATGGTAGATTTAATAAACGTTATTTTACGAATACAAAACATATAACATTATATGTATCTTATGAACATATCAACAACACATTAATAATGTTTTTCTCATTCCATTAAATCCAAACTTAAACACAAATCAACTCCTTGTTTAAACAAAACTTTGATCAACTTATCCAAAACCCATTATATATCCAAAATCATCCTAAATTTTAAAGCAAAGGGAGGAAAAACAAAACAAAAAAAATGCATAACCAAAAGTTGATCCTCCCCTTTGTCTTCATCTCCCACAAAACCTCACCTCCTCACCGGAGACAAATGGGATAGATACATCATCACCATCCTCCTCCACATTCATGGCAATTCTTCATCTCCTCATCTTCTCCGTCACCGTCTCCGTCGTCTCCTCAGCCGTAACCACCAACCCCGCCAAATCCGACACCTTTAAACCACCCGACAACTACCTAATCGATTGCGGTTCATCCTCCCAAACAACCCTCCCCGATCGACGTACATTCACATCCGATTCAACCTCGTCGCAGTATTTACAATACGAAGGACGTGAAATCAACCTCCACGATCAATCCGCTAACGTCCCTCTTCCGATATACAAATCCGCCAAGGTTTTCGACTCCAAAGCTACGTACTCGTTCCACGTTTCGAAAACCGGGTGGCATTGGGTGCGGTTACATTTCAATCCTGTGAAAAACAAGGAGTTTAAATTACAGGAAACAAAGTTTACGGTTGTTGCATGTGAAACGTTGGTTTTGTTGCATGAATATAGCCCTAAAGGAATTGAAATGCAAGAATATTTAATGAATGTAACAACAGAAAATTTGAGCATTAGGTTTTCGGGTGAGAAACAATCTCCCGCGTTTGTTAACGCGATTGAGGTCGTTTCGGCACCGGATATGGTTGTTAGTGACAACGTTGATTCGTTATTCCCCGTCGGGAAGAAAATCGACGGGGTGACGAGGTTTTCGTTTCAGAAAATGTATCGACTTAACGTTGGTGGAGCTGTTATAGGTCCGGGAAATGATACGTTAGGTCGAAACTGGGATTCGGATAAAAGATACTTGAAGAGTGAGTCGTTTGCGAAGAACATATCGATTGCGCCTAGTGTTGTTACGTATCTTGAAGGTGGTTCACCGTTGATTGCGCCTCCAACGGTGTATGCATCCGCTATGGAAATGGGGAACTCGAACACGATAGCTCCGAATTTTAACGTAACATGGGAGTTTGATCTTGATCATGCTTATGCATATCTTGTTCGTTTGCATTTTTGTGATATTGTGAGTAAGTCATTAAACACATTGTATTTCAATGTGTATGTTGGTGGGAAAATCGCTATATCGGCGCTTGATTTGTCGACGGTGACTGGTGGGTTATCGGTGGCGTATTATAAGGATGTGTTTGTGGAGCCTGAGATGGTGTCGAGTCCGTTCTTGGTTCAAGTCGGTCCGTTGAATGAACCGACTGGAGACAAGAACGCGATACTAAATGGTCTTGAGATACTTAGGATTAATAATTCGGTTAATAGTTTAGATGGGGCGTTTGGTGCGGATGGGAAGTCGGCTTTGGGTCCTAGCCGGGGCACGGTTGCAGCCGTTGGGTTCGCGATGATGTTTGGGGCGTTTGCGGGGTTGGGTGCAATGGCTGTGAAGTGGCAAAAAAGACCTCAAGATTGGCAAAAGAAGAATAGTTTTTCTTCATGGTTGTTACCACTTCATGCTGGTGATAATAGTTTTATGGGGTCAAGTACTAAAACCTCATTGGGGTCAAAAAAGAGTGCTTTTTATTCTTCAACTATGGGTTTGGGTCGGTATCTTTCGTTTGCTGAGTTGCAAGAAGCTACAAAGAACTGGGATTCGAATTCGGTGATCGGTGTCGGTGGATTTGGGAACGTGTACTATGGAGTACTTGAGGACGGTACGAAAGTGGCGGTGAAACGAGGGAACCCGCAATCCGAACAAGGGATAAACGAGTTCCAAACCGAGTTACAAATGTTGTCAAAGCTACGCCATCGTCACTTGGTGTCATTGATCGGGTATTGTGACGAGAATGCGGAGATGATACTAGTGTATGAATTTATGCAACACGGGCCCATGCGGGATCACTTGTATGGGAAAGGCTTGCCTACGATCTCGTGGAAGCAAAGGCTCGAGATTAGCATTGGGGCGGCTCGTGGGCTTCACTATCTTCATACCGGGGCGGCTACTGCAATAATCCATCGTGACGTGAAGTCTACTAATATTTTACTAGACGAGAGTTTCGTTGCGAAAATGTCGGATTTCGGGCTTTCGAAAGACGTGGGGATGGGGCAGGCCCATGTAAGTACCGCGGTGAAAGGAAGTTTTGGGTACTTGGATCCTGAATATTTTCGTAAACAACAACTAACAGATAAGTCAGATGTGTACTCTTTTGGGGTGGTGTTGTTGGAAGTATTATGTGCCAGGCCTGCTATCGACCCGTCCCTACCTCGAGAACAAGTGAACTTAGCCGAATGGGCCATGCAGTGGAAACGAAAGGGTTTACTAGACAAAATAATAGACCCGCATCTAGTTGGGCATATCAACCCCGAGTCGATGAACAAGTTTGCAGAGGCAGCTGAGAAATGTTTAGCCGAATACGGGGTTGACCGACCATCCATGGGAGATGTTTTGTGGAACTTGGAGTATGCATTACAATTACAAGACCAAGGGAAAACAGACGAAGAGAGCAACGGGTCGGGCTCAGCTTTAGCAAACAGTGCACCACTCGCGCCAACAGTTGATAATAGGCCCGTTACAACGCCTGCTCAAGCTAGCCAAAATCCTGCTGAAGTTCAGGTCATTGAAGAGCATTCGAGCACTACGATGTTTGCCCACCATGCAAATCTCAATAGTCGGTAAAAGAATCGATTAATGTAATCGTTTAGAAGATAAGTTGTGTACTAGCATGATAGCTATTGGATCATCCATTTGTTAGTTTAGTCTGTTAACTGTAAGTATAGCTATTTCTAGTCGAAAGGATGAAAAAGGACCACGGGTTGTTCATGTAGTTTTATTTTTATGGCCTTCGGGCTCGGTTCTTTTGAGTAAAAAACAGATCATAGAGCTTCAAAAGTAATTTGCAAAACAAATGTGGATACTAATGAGTACAAACAGAAAATGCAATGAAAGGATTTAGTGACCCAAATCAGTCCATAGTATACTAATGACTCAAAATTTATACTTCTACTTTTTAAGTTTAAATTTAACACAACAATGTAAATCACAGCAGCAAACAAGCATAACAAGATGTACTGGGCTAAAATGGCTCGCCAGTTGCCAAACATGCATAAGACATATCTTCTATGACATTATGCCAATCATGTCATGATAAAGACACAAGGCATATACTGGATGAGTGGATGTTAATGATGTTATTTTCAGCTGGATGTTAATGTTGTTTTTTTATGCTGCTTAAGTCTGATGTTAATTTGAATATATGAAGATGTTGGTTGATGTTTTGACGTTTTTAACGCTAGAGGATGGGTTATTATGGGATGATATTGATCATCTTGTTGTATGGTAAGTTGACATTTGAATTTGACTGGTGGTACCCTTCTTAAGTTCAGTTTCTGTATAAATGGGGTCATTCCAGGTTTAAAATGCAAAGTTTTTGAATGCATATGGTCATATGCTGATTGATATAATGTGACAATTAGTTTCTTGTGTAGATTATGTTTACGTTTTTACTACTTTTTATTAGTTTTGTTTTGAGTTTTGGTTACTACTAATTGATATGTGTTTCGTAGGCCTTGAGGATGATAATTGGTGAAAAAATAAGAAACGAAGTTAAACGAGGTGAAAACGAGAGACGAAACGAATTAATGAGCGAACTAGACGCGAAACTGAGCCCCTGGAGCTCACCACGCCACACGACCAAGTAAACCCAAGGTGGGCTGGTAGTGTTTTGGTTCGTGGTGTAGCGTGACCAGCAAGTGTTGCCTCGTCGCGCGACGCGACGAGACTATTTTAACATAAAGTTTGGATGGGTTTTGGATGTTTTCACTTATAAAACATATTACATATCATACTCAAAACCCTAGAGGCTAGACAAGTTTGGAGGCTAAAAAGACGATTTTGGGAGCTAAAGAGGTATTTTTAAAAAACACATGAGTCTTTATAATCCTAATTATTTTTAATAAGAAGTATAATAATAATATTGGACCACGTCAATTAACCTGAGACAATGACAAAAATACATCAATTATAGAGCACCTTTACCTTAGTGGCCGGTAGATATCATTATGTCCAAATTACTTTCTCATATTCGATCACTTGTCATGACATATATATGGCCCCACAACTCTTATTCAGTTATTTCAAAAGAAAACTATTTATTAGTACGTACAATTTCTTGGTGTCATTCGATTTCATTGAAGATTAGAAGTTTTGTATGACGGGCCCGGTTCAATAGAATTTCGGTGAAATTTGGTTTGTCTTCAACGGGATTAAAATTAATGATGTGAAGTGCTCTATGTGTGTTGGGAAACCTAAATCGGTGTCGCACCTACTTGTGTCCTGCCCGTTTGTAAGTAGTGTTTGGGACCATGTGGTGATTGTCAGAGACTTGAAGGAAATAGTGGATGCAAAGGTGGCTAGTGATCGAAGAAGGCTTTGTGCTCGATCTTGATGGCTACGGTGTGGTTTTTATGGCTCGAGCGAAACGAGAGAATTTTCAATGACAAACGGGTTTCGAACGATAGAGTGATTGAGAAGATCAAAGTGCACACATTTTCTTGGTTGAAGCACAAGGCTAGATTGGGTGACCTTTTTGGCATAATTAAGTTGTGTTCGTTTTCTTTTTCTAAATTCCCGATGTAATCGTCTCGTGTTTTGTTGGTCGTTTTTTTCCTCAAGTGTCTTCCTAGTGCCCTTTTCTAATAAAGTGTAGCCGTTAAGAAAAAGTACACTTATTTAATTTTTATTTTTAGTAAACTTTTAAATAACTTTGACAATTTTGCTATTCAAAAGTTTTAACCCTATTGCCACTAAAATCACCCACCTAAATCTACAAATCAAAGATCATCATCATAACATTATCACACATTAGTGATCGCTGCACATGGCCACATTATTTAAAAACCTTTTTTAGCTAGCTAGTTGGCCAAGTTACATCCATTCAAATATGGATATATGCTCGAACCAAAACATCATTCAAACGTACAAACCATATTAAAACAAACACTTCAATTCAAACATATATTATCCACAAATGAACCCATATAACTCCCACCAGTCTCTTTTAGACACCCCACACGGTGATCATGTTCATACACCATCATCTCCACCACCAAAATCAACCAACCCCGACGCTCCGCCTTCCGTTTCCGACCTCATTCTTCGTCTACTTCTCATATCATCCTTTGCAACACTTGCCATTTGGGCTAACCACGAAGCGTCTAAAAGCTTCTCAATCACAATCATTAACGACGCCGGCAAACACTCCCTACCCGGAAAGCGATTTTCAATCTTTTACCAATCGAACGATGCAGCGACACGGATAGTTCTCAACACAAGCAGATTTGTGGAGCATCTTCTTTACCCTAGTTATGATCATCAAGGCTTGCAACACATGAAAAAACATATCAATAGTGTCACTCTTAGACTTGCCCCCATAAAACTTCCATCCATAGTACATGTTTCGTCGCAAAAACCGGGTGAATATGTTATCATCTTAAGTCCATCAATAATGGGTGAAGCTTGTTCACACAAAACTGATGAGTTTGTGTTGGCGGTATTAAAAGGGATGGCTAGGGTTTGGCTTTGGGACGGTAACGGGGCGGTTCCGGAGGTGGTTTTGAATGGTATGGTTGAGTACATAACATATTTAGCAGGGTTTAGAACGACGTTCATGTTGCTAGAAAACATTAAGATGAATTGTTGGGAAGATGAAGATCCAAAAAAGGTGGCAGGGTTTTTGAAATTTTATGATCATGGTGGTGGTGATGGGGAGGTGATACGGCGGTTGAACGACGGGATGAAGGATAAATGGGATGATGAGATGGTGGGTGATGCAGTTGGTGTGAGAGGTCAACATGCATGTGCATCTTACGACAAATTAACAACGAATCATCACTATCAAGCCAGCTCAATGTGAATTTTTTTAGGGTATGGGGATGATGATTATGACGAATTATTGAATTATTTTTTGTTTTTTTGTTCACATGTGGATTATGGGACGGCTTATTATTATTTTTTGTTGGTTATGATGCAGTGAAATGTAATTAATTTTTCTTAGAAAACTAGATTTATGATCGGGTCATGCGTTCAGTGGCGGGGTCGCATAGTTAGGTCTTGCGTATGTGACTTTGTTACCTGCGTTGATAAAAAAGTCTCATGTCTTGTACGTCACGGCGTAAAACTGTAACGTGTCACGTATTAAAAATCCATGAAATATAAAAAGTTAGAGGTCAAAACGATAACAATATTGAAGTCGTACTATATGTGTCAAAGTAAAGTAAGAGATCAAAGTAGAGAACTCATCATGGGCTAAAATGACAATTAGTAAAATTCGGGGTTAAACTATACATACGTCAAAAGTCGGGATTAAAACTGTAAATACGTCAAAGTAAAAAAAATTGAACGTCACGTGGCTTCACGTGAGTAGCAGGCGCAAAGGCACCGACTAGGTAGAGAGACGGAGATGGATACTTGTGGATATTTGTGAACCACCTCACCAGAAAGTAAACGACAATCTACTCGATCGAAAGGCTGGGTGTCCAACCCTTATTCATCTGTGAGTAACCAAAAAACACTCTAACAAACGCTAAGTGTTCATTACCTTTGTGGCTTTGTCTATTAATAACAAAGTAATACCTAAATTCGTTATTTTAGCCAAACCTAACCAGCTATTACTATTTAGTATGATTAAGACTCTAAACAAACCTAATGTTCGACGAATTATTCCGCAGTAAGTTCGTTTCCTAAATAAACAAACAAGCATGAATAAAAACTTTTGTTCGTTAAGATAAACAAATGAATATGAACATGATCCACATTGTTTCATTTGTGTTCGTGAACGTTTTTTATTTTTAGATAACTATTGTTAATTTACTATGGTAACTTGTTTAGTACTTTAGCAAGAATTATATCTTGTTTTTTGTTTTCACAAAGATTTTTTTTATTTTCAATCTAATATATGTTTGTTTGTGTTTGTTTCAGCTCATTTACAAATTTAACAAACAAACACAAATACATTAAATTTCTTAACAAATATTAATTTTGTTTGGTCTTATGTTCATAAACCGTACTTTAACAAACAAATATAAACAGAACCTAGTTTAATTCGATTCGATTCGTTTACAGGCCTAACTTTATTTAACTCTACTTCCTAAAATAAAAAAAAAATACTAAAGCTATAGTGAATCATCATCGCATCTCCGGTTCCCCCAACAACCAACCTTCCTCCTCCTGTTTCCTCCAAAAATGAAGTCGGTCACCGGCGTTGAACCCTCGATCTCTTAATCCCCATTCATTATCACTTCAATTCATGTTTCAAATCTTCAATTTTCTCCCCATCGAAATCTCCGCCTTCGCATTTCCGCACTTCAATTTTCGGTACGTTTTGCAATTCTAGCTCTAATCGGATGGTGTCTGTGTGATTTAGCTCAATGTTTTACTAACTCCACCTCTAATCGATGATTGCTTATCATTTTGGTTTCTCCAATTCTTCATTGCAACTTAAACCGCATATTTTGCTGCATGTCTGTTACTTTATCTACCTCACATTTGTTTTGATTGATTGCATAAACTTTTTAGGTTTTAACAGAAATTTGGAAGCACTCAATAATATAAACTACAGCAATGCAGTTTCTAATTTCATTTTACTTTTCTAAAATATAATGTTCAAAAGTTGGTCTCAGTTACTGTTCCATTGATGCTAACTAAACTGATTGCCCAATACAATCATGATTAAAATCATCCCCCGATAATGCAACAGTTCGATTCGATTGTATTACTGTTAATGACTCATTTGTGTTACTGCAGTTAAAATTATTCAACAGCTTTTATCCAACATTTGATGAATTTTGTTGTTGAAAGCTGAAACTAACCGTCTCGATTGTTTCATTAACAGTTCATAACTACAGCAAGACTGAAAAGTTTATATTACTTTCGCCTCTTTGATTCGCTTCTCGGGTAGAGGTACATTTTATAACTGAATTGATCTATATATGTATATATGCTATTTTTGTGTGATCAATAAGAGACAACTGTTTCCTTCAAAATGTAGTTCACTTTACGATCTCTTTGCGTTTACCTGTTTGTTGGTTTGAAAAGTTGGGGTGTTATTTGCAGAGTGATTGAGTTTTACTATCCACATGCTAAATCAAGGAAATACGAAGTTACATCCTGAAACTGGCCGAATAACGCAGAAGCAAGCACGCTACCGGGCCTCCATGCTAGCCAGACGCGCCTCTAAAAATGTGAATCTTCAATCCCCTTCTTGTATAGAGTAACTAGTCCTGTTAGATGCTGTACCTTTAAATCATCTTAACTCAACTAACTCAACTCAACTAGGGGTGTTCAAAAGGATCCGGATATTCACATATTGAAAATCCGAAATTCATAAGATTTTTTGGACATTTCGGATATCCGAATTATCTTCTATATTTTTATTAATATATTATATAACTTAGGGGGAGGGAGTAGACTAGGGGAGCTTTATGCCCCTTAAGTACGCTCACGGCTCACCATAATCCAATAATATTATATCACATCAGAATAATATTCTATTTCATCACAAGTACCCTCACCTACAAGCATGGGTGGTGGCAGTGTAGCCGCGCGGGTAGAGGGTACCTCACTAAGTACGCATGGGCAATTGGGCACTCCCTCCCCCCTTATTATTAGACTAATAATAGTTACGTACATCAGTCTTTTAGCACGTTAAGCTATCTAGCTGTATTTAGCTGAAAGAGTCGCAATTGATGATAGCCGATGAAGCCATCTAGCTGTAGGCATCACAATCGAAATCCCTTGTGAGTAGCAATGTTAGGTGTAGCAGTCAACGATGACGTTTACCATATGTCCATATCAAACTGTTCTAACAGGATTTATGAACTGTTAACATTCATTTGCTTTTGTGATTTTGGGTTTCATTTTTGTTTACATCCCTACCACCATTGCACATTTGCACCAACAGAGGCATGAGTTTTGTGATGTAATATTGACAGTGAGATAGGATGCTAGCACTCTTTAGGTATATCATCATGTCATGTTGTAAATTATTTTGATTTTAGTTGTTGCTTGAATGTATTATATTTGGACACTGATTTCAGTTTTTGCCATTGTCAGACAGTTTCGGATATCCGTTGTCACTATCTGAAGTTTTCGGATATTTGAATTTCCGCATATCCGAATTTGAACACCCCTGTTTGAACTGAGAATAAAAAGTATTTCTAAAACACCCTAACTTATATTTATAAAAGATTTTTAATCAAATAAGTAGTTTCGATAGAACTTGGACACAAGATGTGAACAATACAATCAAGACATAAATTATAAATAATCTTAAAAAGTTTAAAGTTAGAAAATTGGCTTTTAAGTTTGAACACATGTCTATAATCAAGGTCGTGGATTTTATAATGCATGTGCTGTTTTGAATGATTTCAAGTAAATCACATGAGAACATCACCACATTGTTAACAGAAACAAAAGAAAACAATAGTGGGGATGATCGAAAAAAGAAAAGACATGTAACGTCCTCAATAGAAGGGTGTGTAGGACACAATTTGGTTATTTTATGTACCTCAAACTACGTTTTTAAAGGAATATATTTTGATGTTTAAGTAGTATATATCACACAACCAAAAAAACTAATTAATAAATTGCTTTAAAAAGTTGAAAAAACTCGTAGTGAAACAATATATAAACAATCAAGTGTTAAGTTTTAAACTAATGCATCTAAATTAGAAAATGCATATTTGCTCAATTGTTTTTTAAGTTTTTGTCCAAATACCAATATCAATAAGTGTGTTAACTGAAAAAGGAGAACATGACATGTAACATATTATTTGTAAAAATAGACTTAAACTATATTTTTACAGGTAAGGTTATACTAAAAAGTCTTTCGAATCTATAAAGGCATAAGAAGTCGGTCACATGAACTTCGATTGATCTCATTTTAATGACGTTAGACCCGTCTTGTTGAACTTTTTGAAAACCTAGTTTGGATTGACCTAAATTCCCACCCCACCTCTCAAAAAGACAAAAAGCCTAAAGCCCCCAACTCCACTCCGAAAACATAATACCTCCACCTTCACCCCTCAAAAACCTAACACCTCTCCAGCTAATAATAACAACAACAATAACAAAATAAAACCTAATAATAAACCCTACAAGTTAATAGCTAAAAGTTAAAATCGTAAAGTACGATGATCGTTAATTATAACGTCAGCTAATAATAACAACAACAATAACAAAATAAAACCTAATAATAAACCCTACAAGTTAATAGCTAAAAGTTAAAATCGTAAAGTACGATGATCATTAATTATAACGTCGCTGGAATGATGTTAATGAGAAAACGTAACTCTTTTTTACATTTAATATATTACTGTATTTACAAAATTAAACAAAGTCTAAAGTAGTATTTTTATATTAAAATCAAAAGAATCATTTACCCTTTTTGATGAGGTAATGTAAATGTAAAGGATTTAAGAATCTTATTATTGGGGTCATTTATGTAATTTAGTGATGATCATCGATCACGCTTTTTCTAACACTCAACATATTCTTCTCTTTCTCTTCTACTGTTGTTCGCATCAATATTCACCCAACCCCAAAACCCACTTCACTTCCTTATTCAACCTCATTTCGTCTCTATAATCTTCATGTTCTTCCATCATAATCGTTAATCTAACCTCGCTGTTAGCTAAATTCACAATGTAAGTCATTTCCATCCTCAATTTGTTAAATTCAACATCAATGTTTAGAGATTAGGGTTTATATCACCTGTTTGTTTCGTCATTCGATTTTAATTTGTTTTTGAGCTATTTTGTGTGAATTCGACGGATGAATGATTCGTATGCCTTTTTTTCTGTCTGGCTTTACCTAATTTGATGTGATTTTGTCGATCGTGTAATGCTTACTTTTGTCACAGTCAAAGGACATGGAAGAGCAGATGAAGACACGTAACGGCAAAAGTTTAACGCCGAAAGGTATGCTTTCTATCGCGCTATGGCGCTATGTATGTAGCTACGCGTATGCATGGATTAGATTTGTTCAGTTATTTGTAATATGCCTTGAGATTTGTAATGTTAAGATGTGTGATGTAATGTGTTTAAAATTTGAACATTTATGTAACAGGTGTAGAATATGTATATTTGAGCATGTACTTTTTTGTTAACGAATTTGTATTTGTAGTAAAGTTGTTGTAAGAAGGCTAGAAAGTTCTTACTATCTATTTGTTGTTTTTTGTATGTTTGCATCAGGAACATTGAAGGGGCAACTAAAGAACAATGAAGAAAGTGTATCTCCGAGCCCACTGTACGCTGCGTATGCATTTGGTGCAAACAAGTCAAAGAAAACTGTTGATTATACTAATCCATTTGCTATGAGAGACTGGATGCAAGAGATTGATTCACTTAAATATGGGTCTGTGACAAAAGATATAGAAGAACTTATTTTGCTGAGGAAACAGATATTGATGCCTTCTTTTAGAAGATTTCCCTCACTAGGTGCTGATTTAACGGTGAAAAATCCTGTGATAAATGGAGTTTCCACGACAAATCATGTGAGGGATATTGTTATGCGTGATGCTGGGAATGTTCATGATACAAATGCAGCAGGTACCGTTGTCACTATTGACTCTGATGATGATCAACCCACAATGGCGAGGCCTTTCCAACCGTATCGAGATGTAGTCTTAAACAAGCCTGAAGGACAGTTTTCAATGAAACAATTTTTGGTAAGTTGTCCCAGTTTTTTGGTTGCTTTAAGTGAAGATCTGGTGTAACCTTTCATGTATTTGTTATGCAAACTGTTATTGATCAAGATGTATGACATAGAAGTTGCCAAATGAGTGGGTTGGTAAGATGTCATTAAAAGGCTATTTTATTCTGTTGATTAGGTAATAACTATGAAAGTATTAACTAAGTATCTTTGAATAAAGCTATTTCTGAGGTTGTAAGCATCTGTATATGAATTTACACATTCTACCTTATGAAAATAAAAAATATGACCTAAAGCAATCTGATAGAAATGAAGTGGGTAAACCTGTACTCATGGATATGGGTCGAACAACACTCGTGAGTTGCATAGGATTTCATGAAGTGGGATGATGAATTCAAAGCATGGAGTAGGCTCACGTTCACAAACGCCTCTTTTAATTATTCATGCAACTTATCTTTTATTTATCATGTTTTTTTAAATAAAAAAACATAATTTACACAATCTGGTTTTACAGAGAAAGGGGGAGATTCGTACAGGTGACATACAATTATAGTATTTGGATTCGAAGTAATATAATTTACTTTTATATGATGTTTAGTTTAATCACCATGCAGGAGGGAGAGTATGCACAAAGTCAATCTTCAGGGGGGAGAGGAGGAGGTGGTGGTGGTAGTGGTGGTGGTGGTGGTGGTGGTGGTGGTGTTGGTGGTGGAGGTGGACGAGGGGGTGGGGGTGGGAAAGGAAAAGGGAAAGGGAAAAGAGAAAGAGATGTAGAAAAAAGTGAAACAAATATTGCTGTTGACTCAACAAATGTAGAAGACAAGAGGGCCGATGATGATGTAGAGGATGAAAGGATGCATGATAAAGGTGAATATGTAGGTGGTGATTCCGATTCAGATACGGAAGAAAATGCTGATGCCAACTTTGATGGTTTAGCTGATATATGGAAAGAAATGAACTTCGGATTAGAGACCTCAAAGGTACACTTTTTATTCATTTGTTATTTTCACATGCCAAGTTATTAAATTCAAAAACAATGTATGAGGATACATTATACACAAAAAAAAAGAGTGAGCAAAATGTTTGAAAAAAGGTTTGCTTGGTTAATATATGTATTAAATGTGGCAATTTAAACCCATTTATAAAAAAACCAATTAAGTGGGGTATTTTTATTGAGTGTAAACCCATTTATAATGGTCAAATGGGTTGTACGGGTTAAACAAGTTTATAATCTCCTGGTGTGTGTTTAGATGCTTACAATGTCCTAAATGTTTTATTTACAAGGTATACCATTATTGATTTAGTAATATGCCTTTTGAATATATTTTGATACACTTATTGATTTACAAAATTCAAGGGTACACAAGTGTGCTGACAGGTCAGTCCAGCCTGACCTGCAGATCTACCCGTACTCGTTTGACTGTTAACCTACACTCCCTTCCTTCTACCTGTAATATATATAGAAAGCACTCCCTAGTTCTTTCCCCTAAACATCCCCTGTTATGTACTGTGCTTATTAAACCTCGTATGGCATTCAGCAGCAGAAGTTAATAAAGCCTTTTAGCTTTTGAAAAATACATATTTTGTAACAAGAGTACAAGACTCTTTGAAATTCCTTAATATGTTGTTTTCCGTTGCATTCAAATCTGCTTTTGTACATGGTTTGATTTCCTTGTAAATTTGTGACACCACAAAGTTTTCATTGACCATCCAGTGCTCTACCTTGCTAAAAAAAGTCACTTCTGGTATAAGTTTAATAAAGGTAATTTTCTCTTTACCTCTGTCAGGATGCTGATATGGACGTTCCAGTCACCGAGCGTGCAAAGGTTGATGAAGAATGCGATCATTCATTTATACTGAAAGAAGATATCGGTTATGTTTGCCGTGTCTGTGGAGTAGTTCAAAGGAGTATTGAATCCATTATTGAATATCAGCGCCCCAAGGTACATCTGATTTCTTCATTCATGCACTCATATAGACATTTACTATGTTTAATATGCATTAATTTTTTATTAATCTATCCATAAAATTATTAGATTATATCATCGTGTTTCTTTCGAATTCAGACCTCAAAGAATATAAGGACTTATCATTATGAAGGACAATCTGATAGAGGAGAATCAGCTGGTGCTGTTCTTGATGGGGTGAAATTACCTGGAAAAGACTTCTCTGTGGCAGAAATATCTGCTCATCCAAGGCATAAAAAGCAAATGAAACCCCATCAAATTGAAGGTTTTAATTTTCTCCTCAGTAACTTGGTTACTGATAATCCAGGTGGCTGCATCCTGGCCCACGCTCCAGGATCTGGAAAAACATTCATGCTCATCAGTTTTATCCAGAGTTTTATGGCTAAATATCCTGATGCAAGACCGCTAGTGGTTCTTCCAAGAGGTATTCTAGCCACCTGGAAGAAAGAATTTAAGAGGTGGCAAGTGGAAGACATACCACTCTTTGACTGTTATTCTCAGAAGGCTGATAACCGGGCTCAACAACTTGAGGTGCTCAAACAATGGGCAAACACAAGGTCCATATTGTTTCTTGGCTACAAACAGTTCTCCACAATAGTATGTGACAATGATAGAAGCTCAGTTTCTGCCACCTGTCAGGAAATACTATTGACATTCCCTTCGCTTGTAATATTAGACGAAGGCCACACTCCAAGAAATAAAGACACGGATGTTTTTACCGCTGTTGAAAAGGTCCAAACTCCAAGAAAGGTGGTCCTTTCTGGAACACTCTACCAAAATCACGTGCAGGAGGTCTTCAATATTTTGAACCTTGTTCGGCCACGGTTTTTGAAAATGGACGATTCAAAGATGATCAAAAGACGTGTTTTGAGTAGAGTATCAATGGAAACCCGAAAGAACCTTTCTAAGAAGAGCACTGACCATGAGTTTTGTGAGCTGGTTGAACATACATTACTTAAGGATGACAATTTTAAAAGAAAGATAACAGTAATCCAAGATTTACGTGAAATGACAAGAAAAGTTCTTCACTACTACAAAGGAGATTTCTTGGATGAACTTCCGGGGCTTGTGGATTTTTCTGTCTTTTTAAATCTTAGCCCTAGGCAAAAACGGGAAGTTCGAGATTTGAAGAAAATGGTGAGAAAATTCAAAGTTAGTTCTGATGGTAGTGCCATTTACGTCCACCCAGAACTCAAGTCTCTTGTAAAAACTGCAACTGATGACAAGGATGATGACATTAACAAAAAAATTGAAAAAATTGATTCACTTTTGGAGAATTTGGATGAGAGAGAAGGTGTGAAGGCCAAATTTTTTCTAAACCTGCTTCGCCTTTGTGAATCCAATGGTGAAAAACTTCTTGTATTTGGTAATTATCTACTCCCCTTAAATTTCCTGCTAAAGTTGACCAAGAAAGTCAAAGGCTGGACTGAGGGGAAGGAAATTTTCTTGATAACTGGAGATCATGACAATGATGTGCGCGAGGTGGCAATGGACCAGTTCAACAACACTTCTGAAGCTAAAGTGTTTTTTGGATCAATTAAGGCTTGTGGGGAGGGTATATCATTAGTTGGGGCTTCTAGAATTATTATATTGGATGTGCATTTAAACCCCTCTGTGACCCGTCAAGCAATAGGTCGGGCTTTTCGACCCGGGCAGGTAAGAAAGGTGTATACCTATAGATTAGTTGCTGCGGGTTCTCCTGAAGAGGAAGATCATACCACTTGCCACAGGAAGGAGTCCATTGCAAAAATGTGGTTTGAATATAACGAGTACTGTGGTCAGAATGAATTTGAGATGGAGAAAGCCGATATTAAAGATTGTGGTGATCAGTTTCTTGAAACTCCATGGTTGAATGAAGATGTAACTGCGTTATATAAAAGGTTAGTAAAATTATATTTACCTAGAAGCCCCAAAGTAGACGGGTCAGCGGGTTGGGTAATGGATCAAGAATGTTTTGGGTTGAAACATGTAACCTTCTAAAACGGGTCACGTTTGTAAATGTTATTATTAAAACTCCATTATTACATTTAGATTCTTATTTTTAAAATAACAATTTAGATGGTTCTCTGCATTTCGGAAACACTTAGGGTGAAACTTTTAACAAGCTCAATCTGTTCAACCCGTTTTCATTAAAGCTTAACTTTGTAAATTTGACCTGTTAGGCCCAACTCAACCGATAAACCTTTAACGGTATCTGATGTCACTTTTTCATGTGTTCTGTGTAGATCTTGAATGGTGAGGGGACAAGCCATGTTGAATGTTGATATTTCTCTACATTAGGAATGTTAGTTGTTGCTGTGATTGACCTGGATTTTTCATGGTAAGTTGCAATACCTACATTTTGCTGACAGACATCTTTGAACTGAAATTACTGTTTAGGTTGGGTCAAATCTATATTATATATTTTTATTTTATTTTAGTGTGTTGATAAAAGTATATGTATAGATTAAGATTAGTTACTTTTTTCCATTAACGGTTTATAAATTTATATTTTTATAATTAAAATTTAAATAATAACTATCATTTGTCTTTTTAAATAGCAGGAATTAAATATATCTTCTACCACATATAATATTTTCTGTTCTGAAGTTGCAAAACTACATATTTTTCCAAAACACAAGTTATGCAGATGATTTCAAGAAATATCTACTTTTGCTGTTTTGCATGCTTAAAGGGGATATATATAGATGATTTACATCTAACTGATTATGCATTAGCATGTTTATTGTGTCATAATCAAGGCTGTGCATCGAGGCAAAACCATCCTGGACACGCTTCGGTTAAGATTCCTTAAAATCAAATTTGTTTACGGATCGAACCGACCCTTGACGAAGGATGAGGACCGAACCAACGGTGGTTATGTCGGGCTGGTCTTTATCGAACTCCGGGTTTATTTCTATGTTTTCTTGGGTTGGCCCTAGTCATTATAATAAAATCGGAAATATTAATTTTGGCTAAAACCTTTTGGGAAGGCATGCATGCCACGTGGGCCAATGGGTTTTAAAGAACGTGAGGATGTGGGTCCACAGCACCAGCATTGGCTCATTAGCATCTGCCAACTAGATTCATCCACAAATGTACAAACGGAGTTGTGGCAAAAACGTATGGTCATGTGAGATGTGATGATAGTACAGATGAACAACATTGGAGTGAAGGGCTAAGATCTAAACAATGGGGTATAAATACAATCATACATATATTTTTATTTTTCTATTTTTTCTTATCATTATTTACGTCTAAAACTATTTTTATAATATTAAATCGGGGTTTGGGTTAAAATGGTCCGGTCAAAACGTGTTTTTCTAAAAATGATCATTTTGCATAAAATTGGTTCTAAGTTCTAACCCATGAGCAAGCCTCATTTTGGTTGTAGCTTATAAGCAGGCTTAAAAAATGTCAATGTTTCACATTGTCTGCAACAAAACAAAAGTCCCACGTTCAAATCGTGTTTTAGTTAGAGTTCGAATTTGAAAAACTAATTACAAACCGAGCTCAACCTTACCAGTTGTTAAGTTTAAATAAATTTCATTAAAAATTCAAATGAAACGCATGCAATGTCTCAAAAGAATATGTAACTTTTTCTCTACCTTTGACACTATGGATTCAACATTTCAACTCTCGCATAATTTTCGGACCAAGTAAAAAAAAATCAACAATACCAAGAAAAGTTGAATAATTTGTTCTACAAATCATAGCGTTGTTGATAGGGTTATTATATGGGTTATTGGATTTAAACACCCCTAACTATTGGTCATTGGCCGTTGTCACCTCTAAGTATCACTTTGGCCAATAACACCCCCAACTAAATACTTTGGTGTCCGTATCACCAAAAGTTAACCAAATCACTAACGCCGTTAAGTTTTGCTGACGTGGCACGGTGACGTGTCCTATCTCTGCTTAGGTGGCACGGTGATGGCGGCCAATGATCAATAGTTAAGGGTGTTTAAATCCAATAAGGCAATAACCCATTATTTATCTATATTTAACTAAGAATTGACCTGTGTCACGTGATGCGACGACCGGGTTTTAGTTGGTGCATATGTCGTGTCATATTTGTGACTTCGTTACATGCGTTACGTTATTGATTATCTCATGCACGTTCTGGTGTAATATTATGTTTTGTACCTTGCAACGTAATGCCATCAAAGTAATTAAAAAACTAACTAAAACAAAAGAATATACAAAGAAAAAAAAGTTTAAAAAGAAGAAAAAAAACAAAAATATCCAGCCCTCGTGTAGATGTTCAATGCACATCATGACCACTTGATCCAATATGACACTGTTAACTAGGATTTTTTTGTACAATATAATGGTATAAATAAATTTCTGCTTTTATGGTGTTTATGGATTAAATGTTGTCTTAATTCTGCCCAGTCATCAATTTTATTAAATAGATCGCTTACTCGGAAGTTCACTTGAAAAGAGGATCGAGACAGATCGACCTCCTTTCTCGCTTTTTGTTCTTGCTGGTGATGGAAGCATTTAATTACTTTGACATGTTACATTGCAAGGTACGAGGCATTATACTACACCAGAACGTGCATGAGATAATCAATAACGTAACGCATGTAACGAAGTCACAAATATGACACGACATATGCACCAACTAAAACCCGGTCGTCGCATCACGTAACACAGGTCAATTCTTAGTTAAATATAGATAAATAATGAGTTATTGCCTTATTGGATTTAAACACCCTTAACTATTGATCATTGGCCGCCATCACCGTGCCACATAAGCAGAGATAGGACACGTCACCGTGCCACGTCAGCAAAACTTAACGGCGTTAGTGATTTGGTTAACTTTTGGTGATACGGACACCAAAGTATTTAGTTGAGGGTGTTATTGGCCAAAGTGATACTTGGAGGTGACAACGGTCAATGACCAATAGTTGGGGGTGTTTAAATCCAATAACCCTTATTATATAGTACTCTTAACTATAAGGTATTGGTTGTTGTCACTCTCAACTTAACATTTCAATTGCTGTGTCACTTCGTTTTTATGTCACATAAGCATGCCATGTGACAAAAGCGGAGTGGCACGGCAGTGAAATCTTAAGTTGGGAGTGGTACAGTGAATGTGTTAGTTGGAAGTGGCAGCTGCCAATACCTCTTATTTTAACTATTAAAATCCAATAATCTTTGTTGACATGCTAAATCCGCATTGTTACCGCTTTATATACTACAATTCATTTGTAGTATTTAAAATCTATTGTTAGACTTTTTGATGTGAAATAAGTATATATTATTTTATTATATGTAAGTGATTGACTTTGGTTTTTGATGGTTCAACCGATTAGGTTTATTCTTATATATGTTTTTAAATCGATTAGGTAGTAGTTATATTGTTTTTGAATGATTTATTTACTTAAAGAGTGGTCAATTATGCAATCGGTTTTGACGGATAAAATCTAATAATTGGTGTCATAATCAATCCTATTGCTGATATACGAGCAAAGAAAGTGTTGATGCAATAATGCCTCAACACAAGTAACTTATTTTGGTCATGCCAAAGATTAAACTTAGCCCAAAATAAGTTAAATCAACCCTCAACTAAACTTGAACCATTCCGTGATTCTAACATGAAGGGTTTCTGACTTGGTTACATGCATCACGTTAGTAATATTAACATGTATTGTCTATGTGCGACGCATTTATAACTTTGATATTAACTTATAATGTCTATGTATAACGCATTTGTAACTTAGTTACATATGTTACGTTAATAACATTACTATGGGTTCAAGTTTAACTCATACACAACCAAATATTTTCTTGATATTAATTAATTAATTACCTAGAAATGAACCTATAAGAATTTTATTACTTTTGTGTTTTATAAAGAGAGGGAAAAAGGAAATAAAAAAGGAGGTGTCACAAGTGGATGACGTGGAGGGCAGATGTAAAATTCAAAATTTGAGTTACTGTTTTTGCTTGAAAGTGACGGCACCAGAGTTTAATTTAATAATTTTAAAAACAACCGTGAAATGAGCGGGAATGAAAGTGACTGGCATGGATAACTTATGTAATAAATGTTTCACCTAAAACAAAACCACGTTTACAAGTTACAATTCATACTCTATATTAAACATGTAATTATGTAAATATAAAAAAGGGATGAATAAATAATTTAATTATTATTCAGATGGTCAACTTAACTGAGAGATATAAAAGAATCATTTAAAAAAAATCTAAAATTGCAATTAAGTTAAGTGTACAAAGATTGATAAAAGAAAATGATATGTTAAAATAATGTTAATTAAATGTATA
The DNA here is from genome assembly GCA_030867185.1 of Tagetes erecta. Classification (NCBI taxonomy): domain Eukaryota; kingdom Viridiplantae; phylum Streptophyta; class Magnoliopsida; order Asterales; family Asteraceae; genus Tagetes; species Tagetes erecta. The sequence goes on along the minus strand of CM061488.1, from coordinate 81,209,284 downwards.
CAAAGAGCCATGCAGAGTTCTATATAAGCTTAAAAGATCCACATGAAAATACATACAATACATAACGTATACTAGGTGTATACCCGTGTGGGAACACGGGGTTTATATATGCAACGATCTTATTTCTTCTTAACAAAAACGATGCTAGACATTTATCTTCAAATTACACAAGTGTTTGCACAAAATTAACTATAATAACATTTCATAAATCTTGCAATACTTCCTTATAAACCACATTAGTTGTTTTGTTTGTTATATTGTTTTTTGGATCACAAATCAAAATCTTCAATCCTTTATTGCTTTTAACTTTGGATACAACAAGGTTGGTAAGGCTGCATGAAACAACAAATCAATAACACACCATAAACTTGAGCTCTTCTCTGAGCATTTTTATAGCTAAAAGGCACAAATATGTCTCTTGACTATAGAAAATCACACATCACACGATCTTAAGATTCATACCTGAATGCCCGACTCGAACCCGGGTCTGTTGTTTGTTTCTATTTTATTCGATGTTACACTTTTCGCTGCACCAGTGTTGAACACACTTCCTGTGAGCGTACTGCATAAATAACAAACTTATCAACCACGATCAACAAACTATAAATAAATCATAGACTGAAACTAACGACATGATTAATTACCTTAAGATTGCCATTACAAGAGCATGGTGGCTCTAAAGCATCAATGGAATCTTCTTGCTGGAAAATTCAATACTCTTACCAATTATAATAAATGATTTTCAACCCATTTGACCTGTTTTGTTTTTAACCTTAACGCAACATACAAAACTATAAAAATGCGGCAACACTCAACTACAAAACCCTACAAAAATCAGCTACAAAAAATTAATTTGACTTCAATTTATCTTCTCAACAATTCACATAACTGATTGGCATCTGAATGCTCAAATAATGAAAATGCAAAAAGATCAGTTTTCATAAAACATCATAATATGCAAGAAACGGACACTAATTGGGAATAGATTAAAACATTGAAGTGTTATAATAATTGACCCATTTTCACACTCACAACCCTAAACAAACATATAACACCCCTTAGATAAAAAAAACTATTAGTGGCGAAGTTAGAGAGGGAAAGATGGAGTTTTTTTTTTCTATTTTTACGGCACCGGAGACATCTAACAACATGTTATGTGATGAACAGAAACACATTAATCTTCAACGTTCAACTTGGTTTATTGTTTTTACCATTGTAATCAATCCAACCAGAAGTAGAAGTAAAAGATGTAATAATCACTCTTACAATTGAATAATGTAACTACTCCTTTACCACTTCAGTGACTGACCAATATTAGCCTACATTTTATAAAATTGTTAAGATTATGTAAACAAAGATGATGCTTAATTCAAAATACAAATATATATGTTGATAAATCTATGAAAGAAATCTAGAGGATATTACTTCAAAATCGTTAGTTAACTGACTTTCAATAACATATAATACACATCTCTTTTAATTGAGTAACATTATACTATATATAAATTGAGAAGTTGATGAATGGTATTTTGGTAATAGTTGCTGTGAAAAAGGGTAGGTGTTAACAGCTGTTTTTGGTTATGCTGAGTTAGTTATTCATGTGCTTACGCGTGGCTTCTGCTTTATCATTTCTTTGCCAGCAAGCCTTTACCACTTGAACACATGAGAAGACAGAGAACAACACAAAACAAAAATCCAGATGAATGAGAAGTCAACAGGAAGCCGATGCAGGATTCGATGGTGGTAGTGTATGGTGTTAGAGGTAAAGGACGATGATTCATGTATATTCAACTCCGATTTGGCCTAATTTTCACCAAGAATATTGCCTCTTTTTTGCAGGTTGAAGGCGTATCTTTAAGATGGAATAGGATGAAATTTGACATACGAAAGGTTAGTATTGTATGGTCGTTTGTTGTTTTGATTTATTAATTTGCATGTCACAGGTTAATAAAATCACCGCCATTGCCATTAGGGTTTGGAATCTTGGTACATTCTTTTTTTTCTTTATGACTTTTCTATTTATCGTTTGGTCATGGAAGTCCTATATAAGCTAAATAGAAGTTTAAGGTTCTTGCTTTCTAGGAGTTCAGTGGTGGATATCATTTAAGTTGTGGCATTTGTTTTGTATATACTATAGTTGTCTTATAACTTTCTACAGGGCTTTAACAGGTGATTTAGTGTTTTTATTTCTGTATGCCCTACTCTGCCTGTGAGAGACTTTGAGATATAATCGATAACTCATGTAAGTGTGTGCATAAATCTTTTACACATTTGAATTGATTTACAATTCAGATAGCCTGACCGTTTCTTACTTCACATGACTTTGTGACTTATGTATTCAGGATTAAATAATCTCATCCACATGTTTGTTGATTATGAATCAGTTCGACTACAACTGTCGGTGGGAGTGTGGTGCGATCGTGGCGGTTGAGGAAAAGGTGGAGTATTCTCCGCCTGCTGAATTTGACGGTGAGTTGTTTGTGGAGAAGGGGAATGATTTCTAATTTCGTTCAAGGTAAGAGTGGTTCTTTTATATTAGCCATTTGTGGATTTCAATCTAGAGTAGGAAAGTATGTTGCTTATTGATGGAATTCATTTCAGTCTCCTAATAAAATTAGATTGAAGGGGAGTTGGTGGTTGGTTTCATGTAAGATGATTCACCGTTTTTATGCGCAAACGGGAATACTATTAAAACGCTATTTTCTATATGGCTTACATGTCGTGAAATTGTTTTTCATAAAGATTGATATTTATATTATAAATCCTGCTTATATTTATTTTTTTATTGGTAAACATGATACTTCAAATGAATTTTTCTCTATCAACACTTTTGCTACTTGACCAATTTTTTAAATCCAGATTGGGTGAGCTTTGTGTTGTTAATACTTAATACAGGTGCTCTTTAAGCAGTTACTCATTTAAAATTATAAGCATTTTAAATTAAGTTAATGTGTTTAGTTGTCCATTGCTACAGGTCCTAGACATCGGACTTGGTTTGTTGTTCTTTTGCATTCAATAGAGGTTTATGTGAAGCTTAAAAGTTACAAGCAAGGTTGTAAGAGACAACTTCAAGGGATCTTCCCAAATCCAAATACTTCAGAAGTGATGATATACCACAAATAAGAACTTGGAATTGTAGATACAATTTTAACCCTCCACAAGTGTTAAATGTTGGGCAATCCAATCATCTGGTACTTTACAAATGTTTAATGATTTTTTTCACAACTAAAACTTACCATTATATGTTATTTTCCCCATGTTCACAACCTATTCATATTCTTAAATTAGGAGCGTGAAGAAGGAAGGCGGGTATTGAAACAACTTAACAAGAATGGCCAAATGACAAAATAAAACATCAAAGAGCTTTTGCTAAGGTCAGGCTTCCTGCAGGTTAACTTTAGCCTCAAGAATTAAATAGTTGAATTCAGTTGTTGGTATATTTCATAATGTTGAAGTTACGTTAAGATTCATTTTTAATAATATGATGGTTTAAAATACAACAAATAAGTGTATATTTCAAATTGTTGGATTTACATTTCGTTTCATTTTTAATAATAGGATGCTTCAAAATGCAACTAACAACGAACTTGATTGCCACCATCAAAAGGAAAATACTGACTCCAGTCATCCGAAAAACGCCAAATTATGCTTAGAGAAGGTAACTTTAACAATATAAGCATTAATAGAAACATTTATGGTTGTGCAGCACTTGAGAAACTACCTTCTTTGTAACAGGTGGCAACATAAAAAATGTGAACAAACTCAAGAATGCAGCAAAAGACAAGGAAAAATCTAATTATGCAGTAAACACGTTCAAACCTTTAATGGAATCTACATAGCCAGATATATATAATCTTTTACATAGGCAACAGCATATGTACAAACACTATGAAGCCAGCAGCAATGGTTACCTTTCGTAAAACCACTAAGCTGACAACTATCATGTATAAGACAAGTTTGTCGTACAAGCGTTGATAACAAAGCCTACAACATCTATGTATAACATACAAAATTAAGTGAAAATAAAAAAGGCGAAAACCGTCAAAATTTGAACCAATCACACTTGGTCACATGGAAGGAATCATCTCCCTTCATTTATAGAAGTGTATGAATAAATAGAAGCATCTATGAATGAACTCAGCTTTTGTACCTACAGGTATAAAAATGATAAACAAATGGCTCACGCAACTATATCTAGTTCTATTTTATTCTAAAAATGATCTTATGATTTTCTTGGGTCAAATAACCATATCATAGCCTGGATCACTTTAGCATGGTTGAAAAAATTTGTCATTTTACTAATAAAAAGTTAAAACATGGACTGAGCGGTTCACTTTACAAATCAATAAACTAGTGATATTGTTTGCACGATCCTAAAATATTCAACAAACTAAAAATATATCTTAACGGACCAAACAACAATCAATCTAAACAATTATATCATACCCAATAAGAGAAGCTACTTCTAACAGCTATGATAACTCACCTTGTTGTAAGAACAACCCCCAAGTTTAGTCTTTGTATGGTAGAACAAACATTCTTGTCGTTTCACTGGGAATCAAGTCCGATCAACTCTGGGAATCAACAAACAAACAAAATCAAAAGGACGTAAAAGATGTAGGAACTAAACAACAACATGCTAAATCACACGAATATGTCTACCTAAATCACCAACAATCGGTTCATTATTCAATAGAACATCAAATCATCAACAACAACATGCTAAATCAAGCTGTAGGAACTAAACTTCTGTTCCAAGTAGCCTCACCATTACAAAAATGGATACATCAAAATTTCAGCCTTAAGACTAAAGTTCAATCACATAATCAACAAAAACACTTCAGATTTCATACAACAAACTGAAATTTGCACCGGAACATGTAACAAATACCATCAAATATCACAATTCAACGCCTTTTTTAGGTTACTCACATATTCACAGATTTGAATTACAAAAACCAGATCCATGAACATAGATCTCACCTTATTATTGGTGCTCAACAAATACAACGCAAGCAATTTCACGGCTTTTGTAGAGGCGTTGCCGCATATGAATCAACTTCATTAATCACAAGCTGTTGTAAAGTGAAGAAACATATCAGTTATCAGATCAAAACCACAAATAATAAGAAACAATCGTTGATTTACTTGATAGCTTCCGAGTGCAATGTATGATCTGTAAATGAGACAATCTCGTTCGATCGCATCCGCTTCAGAGAGGTTTTGAACGTCACCGTTGTTTATCGCAACTTGAAATGCTCCGATGTAAAAGTTGTTTCTCAAAGCAAATAGCAGATCTTGTGCTGAACGAAAAGTTGAGATCTTGTTTTGAATTTACCTGAAAATGATATGGTGATGAACGATTTACCTGTAAATGTTGTTGTATTGAAGATTGGATGTATGTTTTTTTGTGATGGAAATGGTTGAATCTGGATTTTTTGAGAGAGAAATGATTTGAATGAAGATTGAAGAGTGATGAGGAAGCTTTCACCATTGAACTTCAAATTCAAAATAACGGGTCGGGTAGCTCAAACCCGGATTCGAACAATGCTGACATCATCAATTTTATTAAATGGTAGACGTGGATAGTCTAAGAAGCTGCCACGTCAGCTTGCTGACATCATCTCTAACTCTCCTTTAGTGGAGTAGTTAGATAACTTCAACACTTAGACATAACGGTATCATGAATATACCAAGTCAAGTAACAACCTCTCTTGAACATACTATATAACATAAAAAAATGAAAATCTATCAAATATACACGTGGAATTTTAGCGATACGAGATGGGGTGAGAAAAATTGCATTTAACCAACCTCGTATAAAAACAAACACACATGACACATGTAACTAAAAAAACGATACACTTTATAAATTTATAAGGTGTGAATATAATTGTTTGAGATCATGTAGTGTGTCAAAGTTATTGCTTTGTCAACATCCTCAATTAAACACATGATAGTCACAATAGAATATCATCTATCTAATAAATCAAAGTTTTAGGAGAGACAATATTTTAAGGGAAATTTATTTTGTTTTATAATAGAAAATTTAGAAGGGAAATTAATTACTAATGAAATTGATTACTAATAAAATTGAAAAAAAATTTATAAATATTTTAATTTTATAAATTCAATATGAAATCAAAACAACAAAATTAATTACTAATGAAATTGAAAAAAATTAAAATACAAATCAAAATATGACCCTTTATTTTTTCCCCCTTATTTTTTCTTTCCATAATATTTCCCCACATTTCCCCCAAAAAGAATCTTGATGGCTCCTCTAAAACCTTAATTTATTATTAGATAGATTAATAATTTCTAACGACTCATATTTTTTTATTAAACTACTATCATTCCTAATACATATTACACATGTTTACTCATGTACTTATTTTTAAACGGTAAAGATTTTATTAAGAAATTAATAAAAATTTGAGAAAAAAGCCTCAAAGTACAACAAAGAAAAAAAAACAAAGATAAGATTTTATTATAAGTTAAAGGGTGTTTGTAAGCTAGTTTATTGATTACCAAGTATATATCAAACAAGTGACTTTGTTATAGACTTATAGGTTAAGAACAAAAATCACTAAAAACTAGATAAAATTTTTAACCCATAACTGACCACCTCTTTGGCATCTCATAAAACTTTGTACCATTAAATATACATAGAAACACGATATCATAATTTTTAATTATATGACGCTTGAGTTTTAATAATGCTTCAAGTTTACTCATACCGTGTTGGCTCTTATCTTTACGAGTAATAATTTTCTAATTCAAAAAGCATCTATAAACTATAACTCATACCCCCTGCCTGTGAGATTTTTCAGGAAAAACTCATTGGTTTTTCGGTTGAACGCTTAGCTAAACTCCGATGTCAAATGAGTCCGATTAAGACAACATATTGACCGGAGCGGGTGATGGGTTCCCCATTGCGGGAATACGACAGGCTGGTTACATAAATTGAAAGTCGCCGTTAAAAAAAACTATAAAATATACGGATTACATGCTTTTTAATTATTCATTGACCAAGTTTTAAATATAAAAACAACTTAGAGGTAAAATTAAATAAACACCAAAAAAGATTTGACGAGTTATAACATAAATAATTTTTTAAACATGAAATGACATAAATATCTTATAACTTAACATAGAAAGCTACAGAACTAATGTCAGGGTTTAAAATCTATCAATTTTAATAATTAAATAGCTCATTCACATGTCAACAATTTAACTACTCAATATAAGAATTTGCTTAGGTGTTATGCTCTCATTTAATTTGATGTAGGATTTTTAAGCGGGTCATGATATGCTCCATATTCAAAATAATCCGATATGTTCAAATAAAAAATATCAATTCTCATGAATTATCTATTAAGTCGATATGTTCAAATAAAATTTTTACCAATTATCATGATTTATCTCTTAGCCCGATATGTTCAAATAAAATATTTACCAAATATCATTAAATATCTCCTAACATTATATATTCAAATAGAAAAATTATCAATTAAATCATGTCCTTTATTTTAGTATATGATTTTTGTTAGGAAATTATTTGTAAATATCCAACTGATTTAATAAAAATATGTTATAAATAAATTTAATTAAAACATATAAAATTAAAATCCGTGTAATACACAGATACTAATTTAGTAGTTATTAAAAGCAAACGTCATGACTTAATACGATCAACAATTTTCTTTTGGATTAAAAAAATTGAGACGGCTTAGGGAACACAACGGATTTTACTCTTAATTGTTTGTTGGCCTAATTTTGAATATAAAAACTATTTAGCCTTCTTGATATGGAAGCTGACATAGATAGCAAAAGTATTATCACGTAGGCAATAACTAGACAGTGACCCGAATGTATTGTAGGAACAAAAGTGATTTAAACAGATATTGTAAAAATACGATACTAATCCTGAATATTTTAATATTTAATTATACTATATTCTTCTTTAACTCTTATTTTTGTAATTAAATATAACAAAAAAAACTTCATTCAAACATTAGAAATAAATTATAATTTTTTAAAACTAACATAAATTCATAGTACTCGTTATCTCAGAACCGATACAACCAAAGATGATGCTCCATCATGCGTTCCTTTGCAATGTAGAGCTCGACGGTTCGCTAGTTTTTCTTGATTATCATGTTATACAAAATTATAAAAACACTCAAACATATGGTGTTAGCGGTAAAATTAAATAAATACACATGCTTAATACTTGTATTGTTCACTTACCTCTTTCCCACCAGGTATCTTTTTTTTTTTAATTTGAACTCAACTCTTTGCAGGTGCTGTTTGTCGTAAACCAGAAGAAACACACACAAATCACACACACTCACTCTCTCTCTACACACCACACATTTTCTCTCTCTATACGTATACGGTATACAGTATACACTCATCTTCTCTCTCTAGAACAACAATTTCAAATCTGAAATTTAACAACACTTTCATTTTCATTTCAATCGCTCACCGACTGAAAAAAATAATGCTCGATTTAGTTCTAACAATCAGCTAACATGTGCAGCTCTGACAACTCCTACATCTTCAATTTATTCGTTGATTTTGTCCGGTGAGTTGAATCGGTCAATGGCAGCTTCCTCTTCACGAGGACCAATCACTTCATCATCATCTTCATTCTACAGCCACAAGCCTTCAAGTCCGTTTTCATCCTCTTCTTCATCTTCTTCGTTTAAGCAGATTGTGCATCAATCTTCATCTTCAGCTGCCACGGGCTACGGAGCCTCCGGAAACGGCTCCGGCAACGGTTACGGTTCTAGATCTGATACTTTTGGAGTTGCTACTTCCGATTCGATGTATTCTCGAGGTGGTTATGGTGGACGTTCGCCTGTAGGTTATCAGTCTGCTGATGAGATGATTGATGAGCCGATGATTGATGATGTTCCGAGATCGGGAGGAGGTGATAGCATTTCCGTGACGATTCGATTTAGGCCTTTGAGGTAAGTTTAATTAGCGGCGGATCTTAATTTGAATTGTTTTTAGTCAAATAGAAAGTTATTGTTTGAATTTGTTCCGTGTTAAGACAATGCGGTATTGATCTGGTGAATTTGTGGTGAGTATAGTGAAAGGGAGTATCAGAGGGGAGATGAGGTTGCGTGGTATGCGGATGGAGATAAACTTGTGCGCAATGAGTATAATCCGGCCACTTCTTATGCATTTGGTACTAAATTTGGCATCTTGATTTTAAAATTCGAATTACTAAATTTGGCTGTTGAAGTTAATTTCATTAATTGTTACTTGAACGTTCTGTGTTATAACAGATAAAGTTTTTGGATCATATGCGGAAACTCAGGAAGTGTATGAAGTAGCTGCTGCACCTGTTATTAGAGCTGCTATGGAAGGCATAAATGGTAGGGTATAACTTGATCAAGTTTGAAATTCAATTTATATATCGCCTGATGTTTTGTTGGCTATCCGCATTAACTAAAGGTCGAGCAGAATAATAAGTTGTTGGAGCTAATGTAAATCTGCTAATGCAGGAACTGTATTTGCATACGGTGTTACCAGTAGTGGGAAGACACATACCATGCATGTAAGTACATTGTTTATTTCCATGGTACTGATGATTTGTTATGATCTTAAGTCTTATTTATAAGACTGAGTAATAATATGTTTGGCCAATGTTAGAAGCATTTAAGTTGTATGGGTAATAAATGCTATGTACCTTCAAAGAACATGATAGAATCTTACGGCCTTTATCAAGGCATCAAACTTTATTCAACTTTAACTTCTTGTATATGGCCTTTAACCTCTCATTGGTAGCTGTTTGTCAAATGTGTTGTTGCAATGCTATCGAAAGAACTACTGTGCACATGTAAAATGTTCCAATATAAATTAGGTTATCATGATTTTATAGAAACATAGTGTCATAGTGTTATTTTTTTCTTGTTCATTTGGTTGCATGCGTGTTGAGATTGATGCATGGCCACATGACAAAAGGGATAGAATCAGGTATGAAGGTAGATGTGAAAAGGCTGGGACGATGCTTATTGACTATTGAGAAGTTAAGGCAACACTCCTAGAAGTTCTTTGCTACACGCTAAAGTATACCGTAAATGGATTGGTTAGAAGAGGTGATTTGTATCAAGATGAGGCTGTTAGGGGAGGTAGAGGTTGGCCAAAATATTGACATGAGAAGTGGTAAAAAAGCCTTGCACGAGCTTACCATAACAGGGGAGCTGATCTTGTGTAAGGGTGTGTGAGAGGATGTCATCGTGTCTTTTCAACCTTGAGAATTTACTTCTTTATTTTTACTTCTGGTTTGTGCCTATTTGATTATCCTTTTTGGTGAGAGTTTTAGCCTAGCCTTCTTGCTTGGGACTAAAAGACTAGGTACTGAATTGCCATGTGGAAAAGTGGTAATAAAAGTCTTGCACAAGCTGACCGTAACAGGGGAGTTGGCATTGTGTAAGGGAGTGTGAGAGGATGTCATTCATTTCTTTTCAACCTTGAGGATTTACTTCTGGTTTGTGCCTATTTGATCATCCTTTTTGGTGAGCTTTAGCCTAGCCTACTTGTTTGGGACTAAACCTTCAGTGTCTTTATCCCTAATGACATGCCTAGAATGATCACTTGCCTCCATCTTGATGAAATTTTGCTTCGTCACGAAGTAAACCATCCACTTCCAGAAGTTCTATAATAGGGCAGAGAATAGCACATTGTGTTGCCGTTAAAAAAACATTGTGCGAGTGTTGATAACACTGGAGCATATAAGAGTGGTTATAATGTGAGGGGTACTTTATTTTTAGCAGAATGATAGTAAGTCGTGCCGGATTGTTTAGGGTTACAAAATCCTGTGTTAAGTAAATTAAATCCTAGATATTCTTATCTTAAAAGTGACATTTTGTACTCTACGGGTTCAAAGCTTGCAGTGATTAGTTGTCGATGGCAACTATAAGTATACTAGTTGCCTAGTTGGGATGTCTCTGGTTCCTAGAGTCCGTTGGATATGTATGAAAAAGAAACGACCCATCTCGTTGAATGACACTCACATCTTCTGTATCGTGTTTACATTTTCTTGCAATGTATGCTGATTTGTTTTTACAATTACAAGACAGAAGGTCAATGTGAGTGTTAAAAAGGTTGATGCTTGTTTATCTTTTAAGCTGTAGAAACATAACAATCAAGATAAAAATTTATAATTACCGATTACTGTTTGCAAAAACATGTGAACTAGTTTTGAGCTTTATTAGATGTAAACATTTGACGGTACTATTTCATACTTTCCTTATACTTCAAAATATAAATACACAAACAGAAAGCAGTAGTTATATAACTTAGATTGTCTAGTTGATCTACATCTACTTATTGTTAGTTTCAAACAAATATAATATGGATAGTGTGAACATTAAGTTGTTTGTTAGACCCTTGAAACTTGAAAGCATATGTGGTTGCTTCATGTTGTCCATAACTCTTTATTTTTTTCTGTTGTCTTTTACAGGGTGATCATAATGCTCCAGGAATAATACCCTTGGCAATAAAGGATGTTTTCAGCATTATACAGGATGTAAGTTTTTTTAAGGAACTTTATTTTAAATGCTTACATGTATCACCTTGCAGCCGCTGTTCTTAGTATGTGACCCTTTGCAGTTTCTCACATATTTGTTGTTCCCTTCCCTTCATGGTTAAATTTTTGAACAATGAACACCTTGTATTTGTATTTCAGACGCCAGGAAGGGAGTTCTTACTGCGTGTGTCATATATCGAGATATATAATGAGGTAAGCCACAACTTGGATGCTAGCTTTTATGGGTAGAAAAAAGGGATTGGATGTTTACTTCTCCCACAACCAATGATACCATAATAATTTGAAAATGTGTAGAACCACAGGATTGAATATTTACTTCTCCCACAAGTGATACCATAATAATTTGAAAACAGAACACAGCTCGTTGGCTTTTCTTTACCAGTACTGCTAATGCCATTCAAGGAGCTTGCTTATATATATTTGGCATCCCCATTCATTTACTTAGTAACCGTATTCTTCTTTAAGTACCTCTAATGAAGTTTGTATGCAATGTTTTCTGTTTCACCATGCTGCTTATGCTTCTCATGTCAGGTGATTAATGATCTGCTCGATCCAACAGGACAAAATTTGCGTGTTCGAGAAGATGCACAGGTTTCTACAGTAACTTGCCTTACATCTTTCTGTCTTATTCATTTTTTTTCTGTTAGTAATTTTTATCTCAGATTTCAACTCTTTGCTAGCTTATAATCCATAACAATAGTTTACCAGTCACAAAAGCAAAGCAGGAAACTTATGGCAGTTAAATATAGTATAGTTATGGTGTTGTTTGCTTAAATAAAGTAATCCGCTTAGCTTCTGGTGTTGATTTGTTATGGTATTATTTTATATTTTTGTGTGGAGATTATTCTATATAGTTATGGTATGATAATGCTTTGTATTCATTAATAGGGTACATATGTTGAAGGTATAAAGGAAGAGGTGGTTTTATCTCCTGGGCATGCCCTTTCTTTCATTGCTGCCGGTGAAGGTACTACTGATTACTGAATCTTTTTGTGTGCGCATATGTTTCTAAGAGTACCTTAGGTTAGCCACATAGGCTTTGAGTTGGGTTATGGTTTATATGTTGCAATTGTGCATGTTTGTGTGGGCTTATATCAAAATATTAATAGATATGGACTGGCTTGTTAAAAAGTTTAGCTAACACATTAGGTACACGTTGCTATATTGTATCAACTTTAAAACGAATAGGGAAGGTATAGATACCTGATCGTTGAGAGACAAGTCATGTTTCATTTGGTAGGGTGAGTTAGAACAAAAGCACCATTGTTAATATATGAAAGATTGTGGGAGGCAACAATATAAGGATGTATCTTCATGACCGTATTATGCATGCACATGTACAATGAATGACGTTGATAGACTAGCAATAGAGGAATAACCGACTAGCAATACGGTATGTAAGGGGGGAAAGAAAAAAAAAGAAAACGATGGATCTATCAAATATAGAAGTATTCGTATCTTATTGGTGTTTACACCATCACATAACGACCCTATAAAGTATAAACTTTATGTTGTTTTGGTTACTAGACTACTAGTTTTACAAGAGAAGTGATGTGCTGTGGGAAGGAAGTACTAGCTTTAATGGTTTCACTTATACCATCCAACTCTTTTTGATATTTGCTGTTTGCACTTTGCAGAGCACAGGCACATTGGTTCAAATAACTTCAACCTCCTTAGTAGCCGTAGTCACACAATATTTACCCTGGTATGTGGTTAACATAGTTAATTTCTTTTTGAGTTTAAGTTTGTTGTGGTGTAAGCATTGGCAAATGCCTTTGCTGTTGACTTCAGTCCCTATATTTTCTGTAATGAGATTTTAGGAACTCTCTCGGTCCTTGGCTTTTCTAGTATTATGCTTCTAATGAGATTCCTCTAAATTTTTGTAAACCAACCATCTGAGATTTTATTATTATCAGGCTTGTAGCCTAGTGGCATTGGTTGTTTATAAGTTAACATGTTACTGGTTGTCTTAATAGCTTCTTTTACAACCATACAAAAATATTTATAACCTATATTTGAACTTGCAGATGATTGAAAGTAGCTCCCATGGTGATGAATACGACGGAGTGATCTTTTCCCAACTTGTATGCACACCTTCTCTTACATTTTCCTAATACATAAGCTAAATTTTGTTGTCTGTTTAATTAATTAATTAATTATTGTGTTTTAGAATCTAATTGATCTTGCGGGATCTGAGAGCTCAAAAACTGAAACTACTGGTTTGAGGAGGAAGGAAGGCTCTTATATAAACAAAAGTCTTCTAACCCTTGGAACTGTAAGTGGTCACAAATTTACTTAACATTACTGCCACAAAGTTAAGTGTTAATTTTAAATAAGATTTGGTAAATACTCACTAGGTGCAGTAGAGCATTGTTATCTGCTTTAAGTATGTGTATGATATATATCCATATAAAAGTGAAGAGAGGGAGGGAAGATGGTTTTAGGTGCCTCAATGTATGTGGGTCGTGTCTTGCAGTAGGTAAAAGTCCAATAAGTATAAAAAAACTTTCTGATTTTTTCTTTTTTTATGTTATGATGCTTAAAATAATGAATACACACACATATATCTATATAGAGGAGGGTTCTGTTGATAACTCAACTATAAATGAAAACCATGAAAACCACTACAAACACCTGTATATGTACCACACGTACGCACGTAGCATATCTTAAAAAACAGAAAACAAATATAGACAGGTATGTATATCAGTATATGTACCACCGTGGTTTTCAAATTATAGACAGGTACACACACACGCACCCACACACACACACACATATATATATATTGATGTATATCTTATTTTGTTGTTTCGGATTTTCTTGGTTTGTTTTATTATGGCACTTACAAAAATATTGAAAATAACCTTTTCTGTTTCTTTGTATACCTTGTTTCAAAAGCTTCTTAGGTTGTATATAGAGATTGTTAGTTATCTGGAACTATATTTAATATTATATATATTGTGCACCTCACGCCTTTTATAACCAAGTGTACAAGCTTTTCAATTTCCATTGCTGCCACTTTTTTCTTTTCTTTTTTCAAATTCTGCTATTTGGACACCTGTTGTTGACAAATGACAACTATCTCCAGTCATTTGATGATCTAATCTGGACTTACAGGTTATTGGAAAGCTTAGCGAGGGAAGGGCATCTCATATTCCTTATAGAGATTCGAAGCTTACCCGTATTCTACAGTCTTCATTGAGTGGCCATGGACATGTTTCTGTAAGCATTATAAACTCAAACCTTTTCGTTCTTCTGATAATCACTTATATTTCTTTCCCTCCACTTAATGATGGCGTCAAAATAGGCTCATGCCATTTTTCGGGTGAATTAAAATATTTACTAGTGTTTCCACATCCAACTTCTGTTCTTGTATGTCCAGCTTATCTGCACCATAACCCCCGCATCTAGTAGTATGGAGGAGACTCATAATACACTGAAATTTGCTAGTAGGGCAAAACGCATTGAAATTTATGCCTCTCAGAATAAGGTTTGCTGTGAACATCAACTTTGAATTATCTTTTTAGCATGGTATGAAAACAGGGATTTTAATATCACTGGTATATGTTATTCAACATCGATCTTGCAGATTATTGATGAAAAATCTTTGATTAAGAAGTACCAAAGAGAGATATCAGCTCTTAAACTTGAGCTTGATCAGTTGCGGAGGGGGATGCTTGTAGGTGTCAACCCAGAAGAGATTATGAGCTTAAAACAAAAGGTGCCTTTTTTTCGTGATCTCTCTCTTATTACAAACGCATTGGGTTGCTTTTCCATTTTAACATTTTTTTGATTACGAGTTCGCTCTTAGTTTTATTTTATAATGTTGGTATTATTAGTTAGAAGAAGGACAAGTGAAGATGCAATCACGATTAGAGGAAGAGGAAGAAGCCAAGGCTGCTCTTATGAGCAGAATTCAGAGGCTAACAAAGCTGATACTTGTTTCTTCAAAAGATACGATTCCTGCTAACGATAATGATGTAGGTTAAACTTTCTTAGTTTATTGTTACATGTAGTACATGATCTCACAAGCACATTCTATCTTTAGTGTATACATTATGTTTTCCTGCTTATCATCTCAAAAGCAGTGTCAGTCAGATATGACTATAATATGAAACATGAAATGTGTAATATGCTCTTTTTCTTTTTGAACCGCAAACTTTTATTGAATATATGGCAACTCTTTATGTTTGTGCAAAATTTGTTTCGTGTATTTTGATCCATGAAAACTGAGCCTAACCATCCTTTTCGATGATGTCATTTGTTTCAGAATGGTTCCCTACTATTGCAAAGTGACATTCAAAGCGACCTAATTTCCGGCAATTTATCAGCTGCGGATAGCACTATTACTGACTCTACTCACACGGGTGAAGTCATTAGTGGTTCTGCCAGTGGTGTGAAGCATATTACAGTATGTTTAACACTCCTTTTCTATCTCATGGTTTTATATAGATTTAAATAGCAGCAGGACTTACATCTCAAATCTCAATAGGGCACTATAATTACTTGATAGTTTTATCGACAATTTAATGCAATACAACATAACTTTCAAATCTTCTTTATGGGGTGAGTTGTTAGTTTATTTCCGTAGATGCTTATCAGCTTTTGCCTACATGCATGTATCTGCATGCAGGTTATGCTCTTTATGCTATAAGATGCATTTCATCAAACACTAGTGGTTTTAGAAGCAGTGTAAGAAAGGAAGTTTTTGCAAACTTTCGAGCTGAACTATACAGACTATGAGACTAGATAAGTCATAACTGATAGCCATTTAGTTACACTACAGGATGAACAATAGTTAGCATATTTACATTTCATGGAACATGGAAGAGAATGAACAATATTTTAAATGACTGGTTCAGGTAGGTGTGGTAATAATTAATATTATAGGACAGGTCGAAAGGTGATGGGCTGCCAAAATAAGCTTTATGTCATATGCTTGTTATAAAAAACTAATATTCTTAAGGTAGTTTTAATAAAGCAATTTAGGAGGTTGTAAACAGTATAGTATCCTTTGGGCTGCAGTTAACCCACGTACCTGTTTTGTTTTTATGAAGTTTTATAGTTTTATCTATTAATCGTTAATAAAAATACATAATCAAATTAGCCCATTTTCAGTGAATTCTGTTAGTTTGCACAACTGTTAGATCGAATGTTCACACTATGCATATGGAATATGGAATATTAAGTTTCTGGTCTGTAATTTTTTGTTTTCAAAAGTAAACTTAATTTTAGTCATCTTTTTGTTTTACTATAGGGTGGCCTCTCAATAGATGAGATGGACCTTCTAGTGGAGAGAGTGAAGATGCTTGCAGGGGAGATTGCATTCAGTACTAGTACCTTGAAGCGTTTAGTGGAGCAGTCAGCAAATGATCCTGAGAGCTCAAAAACCCAAGTAAGATTTTGTTGCCTTCTTTTTCTCTCAATTATCTTACACACAAATACCACGATTGATTCAAATAACAGTTGTGGAAATAGTCTGTTTTAATGCTGTTCAAATGCTTAACCACAAGCCCACATGTTTTAATAGTCTGTTTTAAGTGTAGAAAATAGCATTTTTTTTTCGAGATGTTAATTGGCCAAATGCTTAACCACAAACCCACATGAGATACAACTTTATTATAAAAATGCATACTTCAATAGTTTACTTATAAACATATGTTGACACCCAGATAGAACAACTGGAACATGAAATAGAAGAAAAAAGAAAGCAAATGAGCGCCTTGGAGAAACAGATTGTTGAAAGCAATGAAGCTTCAATTTCTAATACGTCATTGTCTGATATGCAACAGGTACACTTTTTTCCTGTTGGGTTTTTCTTTAAAAGTTTGTTTTCTTTATTTAATATCTGCAACCACCACCCTGCTGACTTTTACTCTATTTCTCTCTCAAACAGACAATGATGAAGTTAATGACACAGTGTGATGAAAAGGGTTTTGAGCTAGAGGTTAGTATGCTTTTTAAGTACCAACGGTAGTTAACATAGTATCTATATAAACTTAACTATGAGTCATTATAAATTTGATTTAGTTTGAATCCAGTTGTGTACACGGTCTTCATGTTTTTTTTCTAATTTTTTCCTCAAACTTCATTATGATTCTAGCTCAAGACAGCGGACAACCGCATCCTTCAGGAAGAATTGCAGAACAAGGTATTTAGTTTGATAATGCAAAGCTGTGTGTTATTTATTCAAATGTATCTATCTCGTTTATTGCATAAGGCATTATTAATTTCACATTTCTATTGATATAACATTTGTATTTTTTTTGTACCTCATTGATACATTGCTGGGATTTTTAGCAATCTATACAGTTCCTGTAGTATGTACAGTTTTGCATATTCTCTATCTGGATTCTGAACAGATGTTATTATTCTTTTTTTTTCCTATTACAGTGTGCAGAAAACAAAGAACTCCATGAGAGAATCATGCTGCTTGAACAACAACTGGCTATGGCTAATGAAAAGTCAAAGGCATCTTCAGAACATCATGGATCTAAAGAGTACATTGATGGCCTGAGGACCAAAATTAAGATTCAGGTAATTACTACAACCTCTTCGTGCGGGTTTGTTGGTTTGCTTGTTGACTTTCAAACGCTCCCTTGATGATAGTATGATACTGCCCTCACTGACAATGGCATTCTGACTGACAGAATTGCATGCAATAGCTTTCATGTCAATCCTTGCGAATTATTTTGCATTCATTTGGACTTTGAATCTCGTAGTATTTGATATTCACACATACATACTGAAGCATCACATGAAACATGTGTGCCATATTCAACCTATTCGATATCATCCCTTGATTTTTTCCTTCTTCTAGAGATCCCAAGACAGACGGATCGGGTAACCATAGAGGGCTGTATTGGTTACAGTTTTAGTGCAGGATAAAATGAGTTGACCAACCTTTTTTATCCATTCTGTAAAAACTTTGTATAAAACTATAAATAATTATTCTGTTAAATATGCTTGAAGTATATTTTTACAATAATAATTTATAGTTTTGAATATGATGATTTAGGAGTTCTCCAATAACCTCTTTTATATTGTTTCGAGGCTTTATAAATAAACAATTCTTTATTACAAAGACTACATTATTACAATAATAACTTTATGTTTGAATAAACGATGCAGTAGCTTTTATGCATTAGAAATACACTTTAGACATCACCCCAATCAACCATTGATAACACAAATGCGTTAAAATTGTTCAGTTTAGTTCTTCACGTCTGTTTTTAACCCAGTATCTTATTAATAGCTTCAGCCATGATTTCTAATAAAAAATCTAGAGGAAGGTGATATAGTTTTGTTGACTTTTTTGTTGATTGCTTCTCTCTTTTTTTTTTCTCTGAAACAGGAGGTAGAGAACGAAAAACTGAAGCTAGAACATGTTCAAATCCTAGAGGAGAACAGTGGATTATACGTGCAGAATCAGAAACTGTCAGAAGAAGCCTCTTACGCAAAGGAATTAGCATCTGCTGCTGCTGTGGAACTCAAGAATTTAGCAGGTGAAGTCACTAAACTTTCACTGGAGAATGCAAAACTTGAGAAAGAATTGGTGGCTGCTTGTGAGTTAGCAAATTCCAAATCCGCAAATGGTGGTAACCGGAAGTATGATCCTGTGAAACCGGGTCGAAAAGGCCGTTCTTCTAGCCGAGTCAAGGATGCCTATGATGAGTTTGACTCATGGAGCCTTGATGTAGAAGATTTAAGAATGGAGTTGCAGGCAAGGAGGCAACGGGAGGCTAAGCTTGAGTCTGCGTTGTCTGAGAAGGAACTAATAGAAGAGGAATACAGGAAGAAACTTGAGGAGTCAAAGAAAAAGGAAGCAGCTTTGGAAAATGATTTGGCAAACATGTGGGTGGTTGTTGCTCAGCTGAAGAAAGAATCAAAAGGTGCAGTTCCTGAATCAAACAGTAATGGAAGTCATACTGAGAGATCTGAAAATGTGAATAACCTGAAAATAGAAAACGGTGATCAAACTAATTCAGTTGTTAAAGAGAACCACATCTTGAATGTTCCACAAACAGGTCAGAATGTGACCAAGGAAGAGCCCCTTGTAGCTCGTTTGAAGGTACATACATTTGTGTAAATAAATTTAAAGGTATTTCACGTACGGGTCACAAATTGGGTGTGTCGGTTGATGGGCAAACATTTAGTTTTTTAGTATGGTTGGTAGACACATCCTGTCTGAAATTTCAGATTTTTTTTAAACAACTCATGCATCAAATTAAAGCAAGAAGTTTTTTTCATTTCTATAGTCGTGCTATTGTTTGAATATATTCATTTAGCAAGAAGAAATGCATCATGTGTGACTTTCAACGCGTTTGACTTTTTCCTGTTAATGGGTTTAAAATGTCACCTCTAGGTTATAACTTTGGCTCTTTTTTACCCATGCTCAGGCTCGAATGCAAGAGATGAAGGAAAAGGAGATTAATTATGTTGGAAATGGAGATGCAAATTCTCATGTTTGTAAAGTATGTTTTGAGTCACCAACCGCTGCAATGCTTCTTCCCTGCCGCCATTTTAGTTGTAAGTTTCGTTAACCCTCCCTACTTTTGCGAAAGCTGTTACTTCTTACTCTACTCAACCAGCATTGATAATATTCAACCTTTTTAATACCTCAACTTTTTTGCAGTATGTAAATCTTGTTCACTTGCATGTACCGAATGTCCAATTTGCCGGACCAAGATTACAGATAGAGTTTTTGCTTTCAGCTCTTAATATATGTTTTTTTACCTCCCTCAAATTGAAGGTATGCCAAGTTTCATTTTTTCTCTCTACTTGTCAAGATTTTCTACAACTTTTTTAGCCGTAGGGGTGTTCACGTTCGTGTGTGGCTAAAGTTCTGGGCCGAACCACTAGCTAGGGTTTCGGGATATTACAAACCGTCAAATCGTATTGGGTGGGTAAGCCAGAGTGGCTGGTTTGGTCAGTTTGACGGTCTGAACTAAGTTCTATTGTTTTAGTTGTCAAAATTATTAGTTTGCATTGCATATTCCAAGAATGAAAAAAAAAAAGAAATGTTAAATGACTGGTTTGGCTTACCCAGCCGTTGCAGATTTGAAACCGTTGAACCGTCAAAACCAAACTGAGAATATTTCAAACCAGACGAATTAGCCTATTTTCTTTAGTTTGGATAGGTCACATGGTTGAATGGTTTTCGAACACCCTTAGGTGAAAGGGATGTTGTTCAAGACTTTTAAGTCATTTCAATCTAGATAAGCTAACATGCGATGTCTGGTTTTTGCAGGAGTTCTTTTTTCATGAAGGGGATATTCACTTTTGGGTACCCAGTAGTGGGTGTAATTTATTGATTTGTCAATCTTTATCTGTATGTAATCAGAACACTGTTGAAAAATGTATAATCTTGATCCTGATCTTGATCTTTGTATGTTTTATTTCCAAACTCGTGACTAAAACATGCAATAGAAATATGTTCAAATCAAGAAAACGAGATGCTTGATCTGTTTATTACATCCATTATCCATATATTAACAAGCCTGTAAAAACAAGCTGGATGCGTAATGCGTTGGTTTACGGGTAAAAATATGTTTCAGGTTGAACCAAAAAAGTCAAGTGTCAGAATGATTCGTATCATGTTTGTTTTTAGTGATCAAAGTGAACAAAAAGTACAATTATCTAAATTAAATACTTCTTGGAAAATATAATTAGTAGGTGTATAAATCAATATATGTAATATGATTATCATATGGTTAAATTAAAAACAATAATCAAATTTTTCTTTGAACTAAAAAACTTGCTTTCTGGCTTTCATGTATATGTCATTGTCACTCTTTTTGTGCCAAAAAACCTTTTTATGGTTGGAACAGTACCTAAATCTATGGTTTTTTTCCAAGTACGTCCAAGTGTCCAAGTATACTCAACCTTTAGATTTAACATGATAACTTTATAAAAAGTTCAATTGAAGCCCGTGAATTGTTTTAATGTTCATGAAGTCACATGCAAATAATAATTACTTTTTAGGTTACCAAAATAATTATATACCAGTTAACTTAGGAAGTCTTATAATTTTTTTTTAAAACATCGGTTGTTATAACGGTCCATGACTATGATCGATGCACTATAAGGTGGAATGTTCGAGTTTGAAACCCGTATTAATTAACATGGATTGTTACAAATGTAAGAATATCCATATTTCCTACGTATCAAATTAAAGAAAATGTTCATTATCTTTTTTTATAACGGCGGTTGGTGCAACATAATGGCCGCTTAGTGGCACTTCTCTAGAGTTGCAATCACAGTGGAGACTCATCCCAACCCTCCTTTAGGGCAAATGTGGTAAGAATCGAAGACTTGTCAATCAACCAACGCAAGGAAAAAACCATGACATGAATTTTTAACATTTCCATGTAAAACCTTTCGACTTAGACTTGAACACAGGTTACCCCAAGTTTGACTTTCATTGCCATGTCACAGAAGAAAGGAGTCGACTCGAGAGTGAGATCTGAACTGGGTCCCTAAGGATTCCAAGTCTCATCCAACCACTCCACTAAATGAACCTTGGGAAATGTTCATTATCCATATATCAAAACTTGTGTTGGTCCCAAATATTTTTTCTATAATTGTCCACCCTTAAATTTAAGTTAACATCATTATTTTTTTTTTAATTTCAACTGATGTTATAGACTTTTGACCAAGAGGATGATATGTTCATTCAACCAATGCTGAATACTTTGGAGTAGTTAAGTCCATACCAAAAAATATTTACTAGTTGAAACTGCCATAAAATATATCATAAGTTGGAGTTAATATCAGTTAATAAATCATAGTTTAGATTATCAAATTCCAAAAACTTTTAAAAAACAGAAAATCATGTTAAAAACAACTTAGGCAATGAAGCAACTTAAGCCCCCTTAATACAAGATAAAAGCTAGAAGGCATAAAAGTAGCCATAAAAGTAAATTAAAAAAATCGCTGATAAAAAAACGTAGCCATAAAAGTAAATTAAAAAACAAAACAAAAGTGACAAAAATATCAATCTGAAGAACGTGGCTACTGATAATACAGAGGCGCAAACTCAACACACAAACAATCCATCTTCTTGTTTGCGTGCTCACAAAATACTTCTTACTCATCGATCTCAACAACAATCGCCGCAACCTGAAATTTACACATGGCGGAGCACGGCGGTGGTGGTGGATGTTGTCCTCCGATGGATCTGTTCCGTTCAGAGCCGATGCACTTAGTTCAACTCATTATTCCCATCGAATCTGCTCGATTGACCGTCTCTTACCTTGGAGATATCGGCCTTATTCAGTTCAAAGACGTTAGTTTAATCTGTTTCAACTTGTAGTTATACAGATCACGTGTTTGTTTGCTGTAATTGTACTATTGTAGTGTTTTGTTACTAGTTTGACTGTTTGATGATTAAGGTTTGATTGCTCGTTGTTAAGTTTGTTTACTGTGAATTGAGTGTGGTGGATTATAGGTCTGGGATGTTGTTGATTGATGAATTGAGAGATTAGGTTTGATGAATTGAGTGAAGGATGACTTGTTCTGATTTGGTTTTTAGGGTTTTAGCTAGTTAGAAATTTAGTATTTTTCGTTATCTGAAACACTTAAAGTCATGTAATTGGTCACTTCTTACTTTTTTTTTTAGGTTATAACTTATAGGTCATTGATTTGAACTTGAATAAAGTTATTTTGAAAGGGCTTTGATGGCATATTTAGTTGATAAAGGTTTGATTCCACTTGCAAAATAAAAAAAAAACAAAAGCTTTTTGTAGTTGTCATTAACTTTTTAGTGTCGCTCTAATGTTTCCTGGTTTGTTGGGTGAACATTAAGCAATCTGTTTTATTCTCTGTTTATAACCTATGTCTTTTTGTTATGTAATTTGGGTTTGAGTGAAGGTCTAATATTGATTTTGTTGATATTTACAGCTGAATGCAGATAAAAGCCCTTTCCAGCGGACATATGCCGGTCAGGTGAGCGTTTTTCCAACCTGGGTTTTGTAAGGTTTCCTAAGATGCTTATGTTACGCTATGAGTTTCAAACTAAATTATGAGGTAACAAGTCATTAAATTAGGTTTTTTTGTTTTACAAGTACTCTCTGTTAGATAAGTTTAGGGATTTAATATACTAAAATTAGGCTAGGGGATTTTATTTGTGCAAAATAAGAAAGTATGTTTTACAAGTACTCTCTGTTGAATAATCCGCATAAAGTGGGATCGATGGAAATCATGGAATAACATAATACGGTCTATATCTATATGCTAAACAATGAGAACTTTATTAAAACTATACCTGCCTCTCTGTTTCATATGTTTGAGATTCATCTGTTGTCTTAAAATATTCATTTAAAGCGTAATTTTTTTTCTTTCGTTTAAAAATCCTGGGACTTTTTTTTGGTGGGATTTTGATTTAAATTGCTTCTGTGGTGAAGATTAAAAGATGTGCAGAATTGGCACGAAAGTTGCGTTTCTTCAAAGATCAAATGTCAAAGGCAGATGTCAAACCATCAACAAAGTCTGAAGCCAAAGCTGAACTTAATCTGGATGACCTGGAGGTCAATACAAGTTTGGATATGTATATGCATAATATTGGTCCATGGTTTGCAAACTAATCCGTTCTTGTCCGTTATGTTGTTTCAGATAAAGCTTGGAGAACTTGAAGCCGAGCTTACTGAAATCAACGCAAATAATGATAAGTTGCAGCGTGGTTACAATGAACTTGTAGAGTATAAGCTTGTTCTGGAAAAGGTATATCTTACTCTTACTACCATAAAGCCTCACAGGCTCACATGCATATTAATATGGTACAGTTAAGTTTGCTCGGTGATATTAGGTAGACCAGTTTTTAGGTTTTTTCTTTACATATATTAAAGTTCCGACTGTTCTATAGGCCGGGGAGTTCTTTAAAACGGCTCAAATCAGGGCTGAAGCTCAGCAGACAGAAGCCTCATCACAACAAGCTGCTGAAGAATCTTTGGAAACTCCTCTGTTGAAGGATCAGGTACATTGCTATGAAATAAATGCTTCATTTTCATAATTCAGTGTAGGTTCTAGAAGTTGATGATTTTGTTTGATGTTTATGAGTAGGAATCAACAGCTGACCAAGGGAAACAAGTGAAATTAGGGTTTCTCACTGGCCTTGTACCCAAAGGAAGATCTATGGCTTTTGAAAGAATTTTATTCCGTGCTACAAGGGGAAATGTGTTTCTGAGGCAGTCTTCTGTGGATGAAGCTGTTATTGATCCTAATTCAGGAGAAAAGGTAAAAATAGAATGTTTATTCACACATGCCCTCCAGGACTTGGTGAATGGTTTTACTCTTTAATAGGAATTTTTTATTTAATTTTAATGGCACTTTTGATACTTTTGATTATATTAAAAGTGAATTTGGTAAAGTCTCATATGGTGAAGTTTCTGTTTTTTTTCTTAGAATTGCATTTTGCATCTCATTGAATATGATGCTTAACTCATGCCTAATGATATGGATGGTGTATGCTACTAATTTTTTAAAGCTCAACTGAACCTGTACTTGGCTTTTTCTGACTTACTTTGAAAACAATACTTTTGATTATATTAAAAGTGAAATTAGTAAAGTCTCATATGGTGAAGTTTATGTTTTTTTCTTAGAATTGCATTTTTCATCTCATTGAATATGATGCTTAACTCATGCCTAATGACATGGATGGTGTATGTCACTAATTTTTTAAAGCTCAACTGAACCTTTACTTGGCTTTTTTTTGTCTTCACTAAATAGATATGTTGTTTGTTTGGGCAAGCATTACATAATTTTTGACATTTTGCTCGTGATATGTGATTGAAAAGGAAACTTTGGTGTAAACCTTGACTAGTATAGGGACAGCATGCTCATTTACCTTTTGATTTCACTTCAAGAAATATGTCAGTAATATGTGAATTTTGCAAAATTTGACTACTGCTGTACAGGTTGAGAAAAATGTCTTTGTGGTTTTCTATTCTGGAGAAAGAGCGAAGAGCAAGATACTTAAGATATGTGAAGCATTCGGTGCAAATCGTTACCCTTTTGCTGAAGATTTAGGCAAACAAGCCCAGATGATAATTGAGGTACTCAACATCCTTCTTCTTTAGTTTTTGATCATCTCATGTGTGATAAGGGTAATACTTTTGTACTCTCGGTCAGTACAATACTTTGATTGCTTTGTATCTGTACCAAGTTGAAGCTAGGTGATTTTATATGGTTATGCATAAGCCTCCACGATAACTTTAGAAATCATCTTGGCTTTCACCCTATCTACCTGACTTTGCCATATAAGTTCACATCCATAGATAGATCAAGTGTAAGTTCCTACAATAATTTTGATATCTAAGTAGCATGTGTTGCACTGTAGGAACTGTGAAAGGTAAGTTAATTATTTAATTAGTATACCAAATACCTCATTAAACATGCAAGTATAGATTCTGAAACTGTGAGAAAGCCCTGATCAAAATCATTTTGGGTAATTGCACTTTTTATGTCGCATAGCTCTTCCTATACAGAAATATATTTTTGCAAACATGTATTAGTGTGTTCTTACTTGAAAAGCCTCAAGACATTTCCAATCACATTGAATAACAAAGTGCTGTATTATTTGTTGTTTTCTAGAAATGGGGTATCTCTGCATAAAATGATTAGTTCTTGATATAGACACTGATTATGTAAACTGTCACTTTCCAGGTATCTGGAAAGCTTTCTGAGCTGAAAACAACAATAGATGCTGGACTTTTGCATCGTGCAACTTTGTTGGAAACTATTGGAAAACAATACGAACAGTGGAGTGAGCTGGTATGTCTTTATAAGTCTTCCTGTTACAGTTTTCAAGCAGACACACATATATAGGCATGTATATGTATATTATACATAGGTATAGATAAATATTTTCTTATTTAGATCACTGAACCTCTTTATATTGCTGTTGCAAGGTTCGGAAGGAAAAATCAATCTACCACACACTAAACATGCTTAGCATTGATGTAACAAAGAAGTGTCTTGTGGCTGAAGGCTGGAGTCCCATATTTGCCACCCAACAGGTTTGGTGTTTAAGCTGTACCTCATGCCTTTTATTTCGATTACTATTTTTATACATGCTGGATGCTACATTTAAATTGCGAGGGTCAATGTTTAGATGATCTTACGTATAAACTGGCAACATGGATTAATCTGTATCTAGACTATTAACTCAGTGACCCTTGTTCTTGCAGATTCAGGAGGCACTGCAGCTGGCAACAGTTGACTCAAAGTCTCAAGTTGGCGCCATTTTCCAAGTTTTGCACACAAAAGAGTTGCCTCCAACCTATTTCAGGACAAATAAGTTTACTGAGTCCTTTCAAACAATTGTTGATGCATATGGGTAAGCATTATATTGTACTCCATCTAGGGCCTTACTCGTGATATGAATCCAGTCTATGTGAATTCTATAATAGTTTTACATTTCATACCTATGAGCATCTATATCACTCTACTCTTCACTCTTCTTGCAGTGTTGCCAAATACCAAGAAGCTAATCCTGGAGTATTCACTGTTGTCACATTCCCATTTCTGTTTGCTGTGATGTTTGGTGACTGGGGGCATGGCATATGCATTCTGCTAGCAACTTTATTTTTAATATTCAAGGAGAAAAAGTACTCTAGCCAGGTAACAAAACAGCTTATCTATACTTTTCTACATTCATAAGACCGAATGTGGAAATCTATTTCAGAAGAAAAAAGGCTTTCATTCACACTTTTGCTCCCAACAATCTTCAGTTTTATTAATGTGATTATTTCTTAGTAACCAGAGACTATTTTTTTTTATCTTTCACGACTACAGAAGCTTGGAGACATAATGGAAATGACTTTCGGTGGTCGCTATGTTATATTGTTGATGGCCCTCTTCTCCATCTACACTGGTTTGATATATAACGAATTCTTTTCGGTTCCGTTTGAGCTATTTAGTCCCTCTGCATATGCCTGCCGTGATGTTGCATGCAGGTAGTTTATCTGAATACCCCTTCTGCCTCTTAAAAAAACAAACAGTTAGGAAACAGAATAAAAGTATAAAACACATATCAGGTATTTGTTCTGTCTGTTGATATCTTCCTGATTTTCTTCAGTGAGGCTACCACGATAGGCTTGATTAAGGTGCGTGATACATACCCATTTGGTGTGGATCCCGCATGGCATGGGAGTCGAAGTGAATTGCCATTTCTCAACTCTTTAAAGATGAAAATGTCAATTCTTATTGGGGTAGCACAAATGAACCTTGGAATAATAATCAGTTTTTTTAATGCTCTCTACTTTCGGAATTCTGTGAATGTCTGGTAAGTTTGATGAATTTCTAGACTTGTTTGTGCTCAGCTATATTAACTTTACTGATAATATATTTTCTAATTTTGCAAATTCCAGGTTTCAGTTTATTCCCCAGATGATCTTTTTGAATGGTCTGTTTGGTTATCTTTCTCTCCTTATTATTGTAAAGTGGTGCACCGGTTCACAAGCTGATTTATATCATGTGATGATATACATGTTCCTTAGCCCAACTGATGAGCTTGGTGAAAACCAACTTTTTCCAAACCAGAAGACAGTTCAGGTTTGATTCATCCAGGAACAGTAATATTCATATCAGATATAATAAACTATATTATAAACACGACACAATCCATTTTGTTATCAGCTTGTGCTACTACTGCTATCTTTAATTGCGGTCCCATGGATGCTACTACCCAAGCCTTTCATTTTGAAGGCACAACATAACAGGGTATGTTATTTTCTTCACCATGCAAGCGCAGCTCTTTCGTTTTCTGAAAACTTTGAAGATTATTTTATTGCATATTCGCATCCTTAACAATTTGCATGTTGTCTTTCATGGCTTTTTAGAGACATCAAGGTCAGTCCTACACACCCCTTGAAAGTACAGAAGACTCCCTGCAGGTGGTGGCCGGTCATGATTCACATGATCATGAAGAATTTGAGTTCAGTGAAGTATTTGTTCATCAGCTCATCCATACAATAGAATTTGTACTTGGGGCTGTGTCGAATACAGCTTCATACCTTCGTTTGTGGGCACTCAGGTATATATACTATTACAACTCTGATCTTTATTCCTTGAAATAAGACGTCATAGTTTTTATTTTTTGTATTTTTAAAGAAGTAACATTAATTTCTTAATAATGTGAGCAATTCAGCAGATTTGGTTTTCTGCATGTTTTAGGAGCCTAAAGATTAGGATTTGTGAGCTGTGTTCTTAGTTTGTTATTTGTATTTTTCATACTTAATCGCCATTTCTTCCCGATGGTCTAAAACGACTGTTAGTACTATCTATATTGTATGTTATGTGTACTTCTTATACTTTATATATTTCTCAAAACTATGTTCCTCAAGGAGCAGCGTCTCTATCTCAGCTTGCTAAGAGTGGGATTTTAGTATTTTTCTAGGTGTGGTATAATAATCTTAATTGAACAAATTGGCCATCAAGAATAATATTGACTTTGACTCCGGTATCATTTACTAGCATGTAAAAAATCTTGATTTCTCTTTCAGCTTGGCGCATTCGGAGCTGTCGACGGTGTTCTATGAGAAGGTTCTTCTTCTTGCTTGGGGGTAAGTTCCATCTTATAAATAATAATATTTATCATTTTTAAAATTTTAATTTTTCAAAATATGTCATGTTTTGTCAAATATAGAGGACATAATCTGTCAATCATTTGTTTATTTAGTTACCACTTCAAACTGTAAAAACACAATAAAAACATATATCTTCTTAATTGTTGTTTTATTGGAAGCTTGTTCTCAATGTGCACAGGTACGATAATGTAATTATTCTTATCGTGGGCATAATTGTGTTCATCTTTGCAACGGTTGGTGTGTTGTTGGTGATGGAAACCTTAAGCGCGTTTTTACACGCCTTAAGGCTCCACTGGGTGGAGTTTCAAAACAAGTTCTATGAAGGAGACGGTTACAAATTCGATCCGTTTTCATTTGCATTACTGGGCGATGAAGACGAATGAGCCAGCCAATCATCATCTTCAAATAAACAAAAAGCTTCATCAATTATCATTCAGCAATCAACATTCATGCTGTTTCCGCATATTTTCATGTGTGATTTTCCTTTTTTGCCCCCTCACTTTGAACAATATTTATTGAGCATTGCCTCCATCATCTTTTATCAATAAGAAGCTTTCTAGTGAAGGCATGTAGTGCATTTTAGCTGATGTGAATTGCTATACCAATTTCTATTGATGGCCTTTTGGTAATAAAGATTTGTTTATTTATGTAACCTTCAATTCTTTGTATCAACCAATGTTAACTGTTAGGCCATATAATGATAGTTAAACTTAAACCAAACTCGAAACATTCAGATCAATTATTCACGTTGTAAAGTAAACAAAGTTTTTTGCAGGTTCGGAACAAGAATGATGTTTCGTATAACGTTCTATTAGCCATAATTGTTACAGGTTTATCAAGTACTTGATATTTTCAAGTCGGATTGTGCGGTGAGTTGAAAATCAGGTATCACTACGATCATAAACACGTGTACAAGATATGAGCGAGAACCTATGAATAGCGACGAGTACCAGGTGTCACAAGTAAGATTTAAACTATGATAAAAACAGTACATGTGGTATGAGACACGATTTTGAATGGGGTTGTTTTTATGGGAAATTATTAAGATGGGTTGTGAATTGTGATAAGATCCGGCTAATGCGCCTGTTATACTTGTACCATAATTTGTCTAATAGTCAACGGCATTTCCCACACTCCAATTTCATACATTTGGCAAAACAAGTCCCTGCATTCTCTAATTCTGAAACTTTTAACTATGAACTTTACCTTTTATTTAAAAAAAAAAATTCATGGGTTTTTTACAAGTGAAGTTCATCATCACTAGTGACTAAACTTGTGTTTTACTTTTCTTAGAAAAATAAAATAAACAGTATTTATGAAACGCTATACCGTCTTTTGTGTTGGTAGAGTTTGATTTCGTGAAATTAATGGGCTACAACACATACCGACCATCGCCATTGTAGGTGGTGCAGAGATGGCTCGTCGGTCCTTCCTGCTTGACTAGCCAACTTCTTTTACAAAAGACCATCCTCCTTACGACTCATGAGCAATCTAGCTTTTCCTCTTCTCTAAGTGATGCGTCCTTTTATATGAACAAATCATAGTATCTTTTTTCAACACGTCATCAGACAATCCTTCTTTCTCTTACACGTCCCACAGTAGGTAGCTGATGGGCAACGCATGAAAATGTCTTAGACATCACGGTTATAATATTACACGAATATTTTCTTAAAATCCAAAAAAATTATGTTTTGATGGAAAATGATAAAATCCAAAAAGTTCATAAATTAAAAGCGACACATGTGCAAAGTTTGTAAACGACAAAACATCGTTTAATCTACTAAAAAATATGTATAAATAATCAATCTAAAGTTTGTTCTTTTATTATTAGATTCATTGATGGTTTATTTTCTAGACGATAAAAGCTTATTTTTAGATAAGTTTTAGACAACAACCGTACTATCTAATACTTAAATGCCTCTGCAATACTAAAAAATTTCAAACACTTGAATATTATTATTTTTTTAACAAACCTCGTAAGTCATAAATATTAGTTTTAATGCATGCCTTGAGCTTGATGTATATTTTTCATCAACCAGCTGCTAAGGTGGGGTTGCCTTGTTTCTGGTCCATAGATGACTGAAACTAAACCCACCTTTGCATGTAGCTTCATTTCCTGATTTGTGTTTTACTTTTTTTAATTTGGGTTCACTACTTTACTTCACAGAAGGTTTAATTTAATTTATTAATAAAAGGACAAAGACTTTTTAAATATTATATAAGTTTTGAACATTTGCCCATTATGACAAAAGGAAATACATGTGTACACTTATTATTAGCAAAGTAATTTTATAAGGACACAAGACATAATAGATTTTTTTTATTTTTTTTTATGTAAGAGGACGACGTGAGGTACAAGGTCTCCGAAGCATTTTTTTAAACGTCGATTTATATTGTGAGTTATAATTTTTTTAATTGTGTCATTGTGTCTTCTTTTACTATTGTGACATTCTCACACTTTGTACCAAAAAATAATTTTGTATATGAACTCTCTCTTTTCTTAATCATCTAAATTTACTATGCACGCAGTTAAAACCAACCGTTAAACCATAAAAACCGAACCCTCAAACCGTCAATGGATTTGATTTACATTTATACAAAACCATCAAGCGTTAGTTTCTTGTCCAAAGCAATCGAACTTAGAAGTGCATATATATTAAGTCGTTTTTAGCTATCACTCATAATTTAATTGTAGAATATTTTAATTCACATATTTAATAAAATGTAAAAACCCGGCCAATAAAATATACCGGAGCGAGTTATATTATATCATATGAGTTAGTCATTGTTATTGTTATTGTTATAAACTTATAAATTTATAATTCGCCGGCCAAATCTTATATTATAAAAACTTAAATCATTGGTTTGCATCAATTGGACTAAAAAATATCTTTGGAATAGAAATACAATTTAATAAAACAAATGGATTAATATTATTTAAAAGTTTATTTTCATCTTTGAATTTGTATACAAATACTTAAACAGATAAACACTAGTTTCCTCCTTAAACTAAGGGATTATCATCGAAATTACTGCAAAAAATTTAACAACAAAATTTGAATGGCATGGTTGTAAATAAAGACAGTTGACAATTTTTGGAGTATCTTTTCTGCATATTCCCATTTGTTTTCAAACCTCAGCCTATAAATATATACATAGCACAAGTTCTTGTTTGGTGTAGGTTAAGGTGTGAGGCAGTGCGCAGGATAAGATGTGTGTGTTATGGTGGTTGTGTGTTGTTTTAGTGGTGAAATCAAGTTTGTTAGTGAATGGTGGTGTAACAAGCAGTTTTGTAAGAAAAGTTGAGAAAACAATTGATATGCCTATGGATAGTGATGTCTTTACTACGCCTCCTGGCTATAATGCGCCTCAACAGGTTACTTTGCTTTTTTTTTCTTTCTTTCTTTCTGGGTTTGTAACTTGTTTAAGTTCACTATGAAGTTAAGCTTGTTTTTTATTTTTCAATGAAAAACACATTTCACGTAACAAGTTTTGACGAGTGAAATAGTGTGTTATAAAGTTGAGTGACATGTCACTTAATTATTTATATATATATGTGATTGGTTGAAATATGAAAAAAAACACCTTCTTGTTTATCACCGGCATGACTATTGTCACATTACGGTGGTCAGCCAGGTTGTTATGGCGTGACGGGGACGGGATGTGACCAGGTTTTGTGTATTTTCTAAAGATAACTATGAATTTATTTTGTTAAATGTCAACTAGAATGATTGAATGGGCCACATGATATCAAATCATGAAATTATAACATGAAAATAATAGGTTTGTGTTTATATTTAAACCGGTTTAGATTAATTTGATGTTAAATTAGGAACATATTTAGCTATGAACATAACTATGTAGACCAGATCTGAAGACAAATATCTTTAGAGAGATATTTCTAAGTTCCTATACAGTACACTGTCATTTAACACCTTATAATAAATAAATAAATAAATAAATAAATAAATAAATAAATAAATAATGCAGCCAAAAACCAACAACAAATGTATGGGCCCTCATCCACAAAACCATTGCCAAACTTTTATGGTTTTAATAATTTAAGAAACCTCTTAGCATTTGTCAGTCTTCCATATATTTTTAGATAAATCAATTTTGATTTTATTACTGTAAAAAACCCTCATTTTGCAAAACTTCTTTCTAATTTCTGTTACTTCTATTAATTTTTTTAAGCTTTTGTTTATATAAATATTGTTTTTAGACATTCAAGACCATATTTTCATTCTACTTGTTTTAATTTTCAAACCCAACCTACAAACCAACCTACTTGTTTTTAAACACCGATGTATGGTATTTGAAAAAAAAACACTTTACACCGGACAAAATAGTCTTAGGCAGCTTCTTGGCAACTTCTGAATGGTAATTGTTAAACCAGTATGAGTTTTAAACTTTGAATCATTCAGACTCTGTATAATATAATGATTACCCATTTAAAGACAAATGTCTGACTGATTCAGACATTTACTCACGAAAGTCTGAATGAAATACATCTGACTGATTCAGACATAGCTCAAAGAAACAACCCCTTAATGGGTTGAAACTTTATGTTTTAAGGATCGGACTGGACGTTGAACCAGTCTTCTTACTAGTCCACTGGCCGCCGGACTGGATTTAAGAATCGGATAACGTCATAAGTAAGCATTTTAAATACAAATGAATGATATAAAAAAATTCAAAAAATCTCCAATTTAACATCCCGGTTTTCTGGTTCGACCAACCAGTTTGGCTGAAAACGGCTCAAACACCCTGAACCATAATGGTTCAATGTCCGGTTCCTGGTCCAACTGGCCGGTCCGGTCCGGTCCGGTTTTTGGTTAAAACAGAAAACCAGTGGAACGTTATGTTTCTTATGTAATAACCTTTATATCTTTTTTGCTATTGTAAGGTTCATATAACACAAGGAGATTATGTGGGAAAGGCCATGATTGTGTCATGGGTAACCATGGATGAACCCGGTTCAAATACAGTAGAGTACTGGAGTCAAAATAGTAAAAAGAAGCTACGAGCCGAAGGCACGCTTACAAGATACTCATTCTTCAATTATACATCGGGTTTCATCCACCATTGCAATATTACCGATTTGAAGGTAATTCGTTCTATAACTCTTATTTACATCAAATCGTCACATCAGTCATTTCATTCATATGTTACTTATAAGCTTTATAAGCTCATGTAACATATGAAATATGACTATATAAATATGAGGTGTACATGTAGTAAAATAAGGGGGTGTATGTTTAGCCAAACCCTTACATAATAATTTGAATATCGCAGCACGATACAAAATATTTGTATACAGTTGGAATCGGACACACTACACGGACTTTCTGGTTCACGACTCCTCCTGAAGTTGGACCTGATGTTCCTTACACTTTCGGCCTCATCGGTATTATATTCTTACCAGCTTTTGAGTTTCGACCCATTTGACCCGTTTATAAAAAAATAGTTCCAAATGTCTTGTTTTAAAGCACTTTGTGTATGAACTTGCAGGGGATTTGGGCCAGAGTTATGATTCAAACATCACACTTTCACATTATGAAATGAATCCTGTAAAAGGTCAAGCAGTGTTGTTTGTTGGAGACATTTCTTATGCAGATAATTATCCTAATAATGATAATAGGAGATGGGATTCATGGGGAAGGTTTGCAGAGAGAAGTACCGCGTATCAACCGTGGATATGGACCGCGGGAAATCATGAAATTGATTTCGCACCTGAAATCGTAAGGTTTCAGAACTACTAAACCTTACAAAACGGACAGGTCGGGTTGGGTAACGGGTCATGTTTAAACTAAGTTCAGTAGACTACAGTAGTCAAAGTTTGGCTACTGTATATGGTCTGTTTATTATAGTTTGACTGTCAAACTATATTAAACAGACCATATATTGACTTCTACAGTCAAAATTTTGGCTTTTGAAATTTGGCATTGTACAAGATCACAGATCAAGATTGAGTACATTTGACTTCAAAAGTCAAAGCTTGTTGACTTGTTTACATTGCAGGGAGAGGATGATCCTTTTAAGCCTTTTAGTACCCGGTTTCAAGTCCCCTACAAGTCATCAGGGAGTAGCATGCGCTTTTGGTACTCCGTCAAGATAGCTTCGGCTCACATCATCGTTTTGGCATCATATTCGGCTTATGGTAAATAAACTTTTTTCATATATTCAACAAGAGTTAACACACACACAAGTACACAACTAGAAAAAAGAGCTACAACTTTCATTGACAAACATCAATGACAGACAGTGCATCTGTGACCCGTCAGTGATTACAGACATAATAAGTAATATAAAAATATAGTTTTTAAAAGTTCGTTAACGAAAACTTTTAGTAACAGCATTTGAATTATACTTTCTTAGGTAAATACACTCCTCAGTACAAATGGTTAGAGCAAGAACTTCCACGAGTCAACCGAACCGAGACACCATGGTTGATTGTTCTGATGCACAGCCCCTGGTATAACAGCTACAACTATCATTACATGGAAGGTGAATCTATGCGAGTAATGTACGAGGCGTGGTTTGTAAAGTACAAAGTTGATGTTGTGTTTGCTGGTCACGTCCACGCCTATGAACGCACTGTAACTTCTCGCTCATTTATTAATTTCTACGAGTTTATCAAACATATTCAAAATGTGACCTCAGTAGAAAAAAAACTTGATCCTAACCAACATTTTATTTGGTTACTTCATTGGTACAGGAACGTGTATCGAACATTGCTTACAACATTGTCAATGGACTATGCAAGCCCGTAAAGGATCAATCGGCACCAGTGTACATAACCATCGGAGACGGGGGAAACCTCGAGGGATTAGCAACCAAGTAAGTGACTATTATACATAGTTATATGTTTTGTATATAAATACAAATGCTTGTGTATGCATCTAACTTATGTGTGGTGGTGTAGCATGACGGAGCCTCAACCGGAGTACTCGGCGTTTAGAGAGGCTAGTTTTGGACACGCGACTTTTGACATCAAGAACCGAACCCATGCGTTCTATGGGTGGCATCGGAACCAAGATGGAGCCGCTGTGACGGGTGATACAATGTGGTTTTATAATAGGTATTGGTATCCTAAAGATGAATCTGCTGCAAGTGTTTGATTAATTACATAAAAGAAGTTGTGTGTTTGTGCAAGAACCATAGTACGTACTAATTGTTGTTTATTCTTTGCAATTTGATATTGAGTTTTGCATTGATTTAAATAAGTAATGAAAAAACATGGCTCTATACTTCTATATGGTTGTTGATGTATTAGATTTGCAAGGGAGACAAAGGGTTGTGTTTCACCTTTTAAATGTTTTTAATTGTGTGTATGATATCAAATTAGTGTGTGATTAGTATGTTAGTTAGTCAATGGAAACACAATCTCAATGGGAAAAAGGCAATATCATGTCACCGAATCATATCCATTTTTATTAGAAAAATATATGTGAATAAGTTATTGATAGTGGTGAAGTTTGAACGGTTACATAGGTTAAAAGGGGAGAAATGCGATCGCCGCCTGTACGCAAAAGTCGTCCGACTTTTGTATTAATTGAGGTACAAAAGTCGGACAACTTTTCTAGTGGAGACATTTTGATGAAGATATGGGTCAAAAGGGGTATTTTGGTAATTTTCCTATTAAAAACGATGTTAGCTAAAGAAAGTATGACAGATTCAATACGGTCTGACCTACTTAGACAACACAAAACCATAAACCTAGTTTTGAAATGCAATTAACTTCATTTACATTGAAACCCAATTTCCTAAAAGAGACATGTTTTTAGCAACTCGTGGCCCTAGATATTGTATCTATCAAGTTGATATAAATTTGAAATTAAGTTCTGTTTCATATTTGACTTGTAACACACTAACACCACTTCAAATAAGAAATGCAAGCCATGTTCGAAACTTAGGTTTAAACTTAGTTGACTTATTTTGTATCATATGACAACGTGCTTGGAATATTTGATACCTCATTTTGCTTGGTAAATTGCATGTCAACTTCAAAGTCTCTTTTGAATTTTGTGGTGCCTTTAGCCTTTAGGTAGTGTAGTTCATTCTCTTCCCCACATCACATGATTAAAACATTAATACACTCAAATTTCAACATCCTCAACTTGATATATGTGGTCCAAGATTATGCACCATCCTCAACTATATATGTGTTTTACCTTTTATTTCTTTTACTTTTAAATGTATTAGAGTATATACATATATAGCTTCTATTAGTTTAGAGATATATATTTTTTAAACAACGGGTTAATACTTAGTAATAATTAGCATCATCAAGTTAGTATAGGATTTGAATTCGATACTTTCTAAGAGTAGAAAAACCTTCCTGAATCATTAGACGAAAAGATCACTGAGTTATAGCTATTATATAATTGTTGTTTTCATTTTCCTTTAGGCTCCTATTACTACATATAGGACACATTGGACTTTATTTCTAATTCAATCTAGTTTTGGCTATACTCTATATATTTATATACATGTCTAATGCCTTGTTCTTGTTCTTGTTCTTGTTCTTCTTTAAAATGGTTCTATGTATTAATGTATATAACCGGAATTGGAAAACCTTTCAAATGTAAGGCCACAATAAAAAAAAAAACTTTTACATTTGCTTCAACTACTCCATAACAACAATCTACTAACAAAAATATCAAATTGGTAGTTCACTTGAAATACACAAATATACTTTAATATATTATAATTTCATTTTTCATAGGCAAAACGTACGTTCCACTATGAATGGTCTAATATCTAATATGCATATCACTTTAAGACTGAGTTCATTACAAAAGATATGGTCAGAAAAAAACTGTCAACGTAATAATTATATATTTTTTTATCTAACACTTCATACTTTTTGTAATTTATCATTTTTACATACAAATGAATATATGTATCATATATACATAGAAAATCACCTGCATATTTTAGTATTTTCTCGACATGTGTAGGTTATATAAATAAATAAATTTCGTTCACATATATGGTTTTTGAATTTTAAAGAAATGAATAAACCTTACAATGCATTTATATAATTTATTTTACTTTAATTCTTTTAAGATTGAAAGAAATGAAAATTTTATTTTGCTATTACAGTTCTAGAAATATTTAGTGTTCATATATTCGATGAAATAAAAAAAAGTAAGCTTTCACGACCGGCTTTAAGTAAATTGTTAAAGTTCTTCTCGTTCCTTAATTTTCAAATGCACGAAAATGATATAAAGGAAATGGCACGAATAAGATTTTTTTTCTTAGTTGGATACAGCCATGAATGTTGGTAACTTACACCATGAGGTTATTGCACTCCAAATTCATGGAAGATTGACA
The DNA here is from genome assembly GCA_030867185.1 of Tagetes erecta. Classification (NCBI taxonomy): domain Eukaryota; kingdom Viridiplantae; phylum Streptophyta; class Magnoliopsida; order Asterales; family Asteraceae; genus Tagetes; species Tagetes erecta. The sequence goes on along the minus strand of CM061488.1, from coordinate 81,170,791 downwards.
ATTAAGTAGGATGTGATCGGGATCATCTTCTCTAAATCCACATAACTAACACACCGAGTCGTGGAGAATGTTTCCTTTTGATAAGGCCAATTTAGAAGCAATACGATCCACTGAAGCACGCCAACAAAAGATGTTCACATCTGATGGAACCCAAAGTACCTTGCTACATTTCAATCTCTGATGAACAACATTTTAAAACTAGTTTTAAGGAGGTTGGGATTTTTTGATGACATAATTGATACTTGTGTATAGTCACTCTTGGGATCAGAGACTTGCAAGAGTTGGTACAATTAATAAGAGATCATGAACTTAAAGCTAAGAGAAGTACAAGAGGTGCTACAAGTAAAGTATTTGGATCATATGATAACTAAGACTTGCAAGAGTTCGTTTGCGTTTTCACTGCCAGACTCGAGCTATCTTGGATCAACGTGTGGTTCGCAAAGGTGGAAAGATGGTTTCGTTTGCGTTTTCCTGGTTTTAATTTTTTAGGACAAAAATTGTTATGAGAGGGTTATTGTAAAAGTCAAATGTTAGTAAAATAAGTCAATTGTTAGTTGAGGGGTTGAGTGTGACAAGTTGTAATAATTAGAGGTTATGGTTGAAATAGTGTAACGAACTAACAAACTCCATTAATAGATGGTTAAGTACCAAGTTGGTTAACTTGGAGTTGTTCATCTCTTCCTCTACATTCTTCTAACATTTCTGAGCTTAACAAAACGCTTTAACACTATATAGAAAATAGCGTAAATGATCGAAGGGTCAGCTAATTAGTGGATGGGAAGCAACGATGTTATAATCTGTTGTGTTTTAAAGTCTTATCTTTATTGATCAATGACTTAATGTAGGATTAACTCATTTGATAAAACGTTCACCGATTAGAATTGCGGGTTCTAAAACATAATGTAGGTGTGGGTGGGCACCCTAAGTCCCTAATGGAGACTTTACACTTAATAAAATGAATAAACTAAATTAATTAGAACAACCTAGTTGCTTTTCAAATCCTATTGTCCTAGTCAACCTACACTCTCACAAACCAAGTTGTAACATAAGCATTAAAACCAGCATGTAACTTTTGATTTAGCAATTTCAACTCTGGGAAAAAAAAACCCAAAAAAAAACAAACTAAATGTTTATCTGTTAAGACATTTGAAGCAACTGAGACCTTTCATCCATATGCTCAAGATTATATCAAAGTTCAATTCTAAACTAGAAATAAAAAGTATATGTGTGTGAGAGAGAAATAGAAATAGAGGTTTAAGGGAGGTTTTTAGTTTTAGGTCTACCAACTGGTTGTTAGAGATTGTTCTCCTTAACCAAACATCATCATCAACAACAACAACAACAACTAGGTAGCTACATCATATTCTCTCTTCTCTTCTCTTCTCACATATACTTTTAGAAAAAGAAACAACAAGGAAACAAAGCTAAACACACACACACATATGTATATATACATATGTACAAATAGAGAGAGAGAAAGATCTTGAAAGTGAAGTTGTGTTCATATAGAGAGAGAAGAGAAGTTATTCTCACGTGTGAGTTGATGGAGATGAATCAATGATCCAACATCATCATCATCAAAATATATATTAAAACCTGTTTTTTTCCTTCAATGCTGGGCACTATTACTGGTCTCTGAAATCCGGGCAGTTCGGGCAGCCTCATAGTTATTGTGATTTTGAATCCCAAGATCCTATCAAAATCTGGTCTTGGGATCATCTGTGTACATAATTTGTTCCCCACAATCACACATCCATGACATGATTTCAGGTACCAACTTTTTTTGTTATTTTCTAAATGTCATGCCTAATCTGTTGACTTTTGTGCTTTCTTTAATCTAACTTACCATCAAGAACAAAACTTTCCTTCAAGGGTTTCTTGAATTTTATATACTCATTTGATATAGTAACAATTGGGTTTATTTCTATACATGTTCATATATTTATCTTGATTTTCATCAAATTTTAGTGAAAAACAACTTTTGGGTTGTGTCTTTTACCTTTGTTATGAAAGTTTCAAGATTTATCATGAACAAAAAGGAATTTTTTTCATAAAAGTGTCTGTGATTTTAATGGGTTAGCTGGTTAGTTAATCTTGAAAGCAATCAAATTTTAGAGAAGAAACATAATTGGGTTTGTTTCTTTAACTTTCTTTTGAGTGTTTCAAAGCTTCATGTCATGAATTAAGGGCATTTTGAATTTTTTTATACAACTGTCTTGTTTCTTTACATGGGTTTGTCTTAAAATTGTTCATTTTTTTAGAAAAAGAAAAACAAGAATGGGTTTATTTCTCTATTTTCCATAGAAATGTGTGAGGGATTGATGAAGATGAAGGGCAATTAGGTAAAAAGATTGGAAGTTATGTACAAATTTACCTTGTTTCATACAAGGAAAAACAAACAGGGAATATCTTTATGCATAGCATGTGAGGTTGTGTATACAAACAAACTTCCAAATGTCCTTATCCCATTTGTTCTTTTATAAAAATTCAATCATTTTTATGTTTTGATTTATAAATATTCAACCTTTTTTGTGTTCTGTTTTAAAAAGATTCAATCTTTTTTGCTATTTTACTTATCCAAGCTCATGCATAAAAGTTTTATTTGGTTATTCCTCATCATAAAGATCAAATCTTTTTTGCCAACATGAATTGAGTTGACTTTTAGAACTATTGTATTACTTTGACTTTTAGCTCAACAAACACATTGTTTAAAAAAATCACAAACTGTCGATTGTGAAGACTTTTGCTTTATATTTTAAAAAATCTTTCTAGAATGTGCAGAAATGTTTTATGAAATTGTCCCCAAAAAGATTCGATAAATTTAATGATTTAAAAATTTGATTTTATCTTGTGTTTAACTGTTTATTGTATTATCCGGTTTAACTGTTTCTTGTATTATCCTGCAAAATGATTGAATGTTTTTTTCCATTTTAATGATTTAATTATTTGAATTTATTTAGGAATCTTTTCCCTCTTTAATGGTCTAAATATTTGCAGAAATTTAAATAAAAAGATTTGAAGAAATGTCATCTTACATAAGAGAAACTCTGCCGGAATCTTACTCATCAGAATCACCTCTTGCCGGAAACGAGATGATGTATATGAACTTTTCATCATCTTCATCCGGGCAGTTTTCCAGTTCGCTGGCCGGAAATTCCCAGCAGCTCAACAGCTGCATTGACGTTCCCAACATTGGAGTTCATGATTCCAGTGTTGTTTCACATCAAGAATTCATCTCGAGCATTGGCGAACCATGGCGAGATAGTAGGAATAATGAAATGATGTTAATGGGTCAAACGGGTAGTCAGAATTTGCAAGGACACAGACAGGGGCAGGGGCAGGGGCTATCACTGAGTCTTGGTTCACATATTCCACCGACCGGAATCCAATTCCATTCCGGTGATTTCAGAAATTCCAACATGGGGTTCTCTTCGTTCTTGAGTGCAGATTCTGATTCGATCAAAACAGATGTTTCTCTTTATGGAGGGAATGTTTCAAGGGGGATTAGTGATTCCAAGTACCTAAAAGCTGCACAACAACTACTTGATGAGATTGTTAATGTTGGTAAAGCTTTAAAACAACATAACTCTAAGAAAGAATCAATGGATTATTCAAAAGAGATCGATGGCGAATCTTCAAATCAACCAGAATCAAACGAACTCTCGGCTGCTGAAAAGCAGGATTTGCAGAACAAGATGAATAAGTTAATCTGTATGCTGGAAGAGGTTAGTCACCTGTACATTTTGACTTTTTAAGGTCAAACATGTTTCTTTTCAATTGAAAATTCAATACCATATTGTTACAAAAGAACACCAAGTATTACTTATGTTAATAACCTTATTAGAAACCAACTTAACCAACATTGTTTTCCTAAAAAGAATCAGAAAATCCTTTGAAATCTAAAGATTAAAAGTTTTGTGAGTTTGACCCTAAAAGTCAACGTCTACCTCTTGCTTGATATAATCAAGAAAACTCAAGTGCACTTTAAATGGACAGGTTGACAGAAGGTACAAACAATACTATCATCAAATGCAGATTGTTATATCAGCATTTGATGTGATCGCGGGGTGTGGGGCTGCTAAGCCCTACACAGCACTCGCTCTGCAAACGATTTCCCGCCATTTCCGTTGTTTGAGAGACGCGATAAATGATCAGCTAAAAGCAACTCATAGAAGCCTTGGGGAGACTGATTCCATCACAAATGGAAAAAGAGTTGGGATTTCCAGGCTTCGTTTTGTGGATCATCAGCTTAGGCAACAGCGAGCTCTTCAGCAGCTCGGGATGATGCAACAACATACTTGGAGACCACAAAGAGGCCTTCCTGAAACCTCTGTTTCGATTCTTCGTGCTTGGTTGTTTGAGCATTTTCTTCATCCGTAATCACTAATTACCCTATCTTTAGTACTAATCAATGTGTCTCATTTTATAACTACAATCTTATCCTCAAAATTCAGACATGTTCATGATAGAAAGACAACTTACAAACAACCATTTTCTTTTTGTTTCTTCAGGTATCCTAAAGATTCAGACAAGATCATGTTAGCAAGACAAACAGGGTTAACCAGAAGCCAGGTAAAATATCATACATGGGGCATGATCTTTCTAGTATCAATAGTATGCTGAGAACCAAAAGAACCGTGCGAACTGTCTGCATACTGCTTTAATGAAAAAAATAAAATTGAAGAACAATGATTTACTATCCCTCACTATTTCTTTGATCTTATCTCCTCTATGCATTTTTCTTGATGTTTAAGATTTATTTTTGAAAAATACAGTACTGATTGTCTTTTATCTGAGCATATGCATGCAATTCTTGCAGTTCAAAACATATCATTGAATGTGTGATTGGGCAGGTGTCAAACTGGTTTATAAACGCAAGAGTTCGTCTATGGAAGCCAATGGTGGAAGAAATGTACAAAGAAGAAGCTGGAGATGCTGAAATAGAATCAAATTCTTCATCAGAAATCGCACCCATAAACACGAAAGGCGATAGAAAGACTTTTGTTGACCAAGAAGATATGAACCAGAGCACTGCAGCCTCTGAACCTGACCCAAAATCATCAAGTCAAGCTCCTGATTTTGACATAACAGGAACCAGCAATGACCCTAACTTACAAAACATGATCATTCAGTCTAACAGCAGAGGTGAACATGAGCGGCTTCAGGCTGCAACATATCAAATGCCACCAACGTTTGGAAATGGAGGTGGGGTGTCACTTACACTAGGGTTACAACACACTGAAGATGGAAGCTTACCATCAATGGCTTCTCATGGAAGAGGTGGTGGCAATAGCAGTCATATGCATGAAACTGGCGGTAATTTGCCAGTAGGGCCAGAGGCGGTTGATTTTGACAGTGTGGATTCAGATAACCAACAACAAAGATTTGGATCTTCTCACTTGTTGCATGATTTTGTAGCATGAGACAATGACGGCTTTATTCAAATAACCATTTTATTAAACTGCTTGATCTATTATCAAGTAGTGTGAAGAAACTGGATGTGATACAGAAACTAAATGTATAATTGTAAAGATAGGATGCATATATTTACTTCACGTTGATAATAATAATAATGTAGATATGACTTGGACAATGTCAGTTCAAGTCATGTAAAGATTCAACCCATTTGACTAAAAGGGTCAAATAAGTGGTTCAAAATAAATGCATGACATGATAATTTATAATGCATACATCAAACAACACTGGATTATAATATACAAACCTATTTCAGCCTAAAGTCAGCATTTAAGTCGAGGCAAATGACAGTTTCCTTGCCCATAATATCAAAATGGCTCTCTTCATCTCCCGTCATAATCTAAACAGACACATGAGAAAGCTATATTAGATAATGGAGCACACTTGTGAGCATGATATTTCAAATTCGACTCGTTTATAGGTAAACGGGTTGATGTGGGTTATAGGCTGGTTCTTAACTGGCCAAATGAGAGTTTTATAAAACTAACTACACTGAAAACAGGTTGAGCATACAGAGTAACAGAGGTCAAAAGTCACCCAAACAGTATTCAAAAGGCATTTAGACTTCCTAAATTGTTTTAATTATTAAAAAAATACCATTGTAGTTATATTGTTTCTTTATCATAACTTATAACATCAAGCGTTGAAAATATAAGGGAGCAAAAGTGTTCGCAAATTTACTAACCTTTTATATAATGCAGTTACATCTTCACTCAACCATGGTGTTTCAAGAAACTGATCACCACAATCTTTTATTTCGACCTTCTCTATCTCAAATTCATTTTGACGACAGTGCTCGTTATATTCAAACCACATTTTTGCAATGGACTCCTTCCTGTGGCAAGTGGTATGATCTTCCTCTTCAGGAGAGCCTGCAGCAACTAATCGGTAAGTATACACCTTTCTCACCTGCCCGGGTCGAAAAGCCCGACCTATTGCCTGACGTGTCACAGACGGGTTCAAATGCACATCCAGTATAATAATTCTAGAAGCCCCAACTAATGATATACCCTCCCCACAAGCCTTGATTGACCCAAAAAACACTTTGGCATCAGAAGAGTTGTTGAATTGATCCATTGCCACCTCACGCTCTTCAATGTCATGATCACCAGTTATCATGAATATTTCCTTGTTTAGTCTCCATCCTTTGACTTTCATCGTCAACCTAAGCAAGAACTTTAACGGTAGTAGATACTGACCAAAAACTAGAAGCTTTTCTCCGTTAAATGAACATAATCGAAGTAGATTAAGAAAGAATTTTGTCTTAACCCCTTCTTTCTCATCTAATTTCTCTAAAACTTGATCAATTCTGATGACATCATCATTGTTTTTCTCTTGAGTTGTTTTTACAAGAGACTTTAAATTGGGGTGGACGTAAATTGCACTACCATCAGAGCTAATTTTAAATTTTCTTGCCAGCTTTTTTAATTCAAAAACTTCTCCTTTTTGCCTAGGACTAAGATCTAAGAAGACAGAAAAATCCACATGGCCCGGAAGTTCATCCAAGAAATCCCCTTTGTAATAGTGAAGAACATTTCTTGTCATTTCCCTTAAATCCTCAATAACTGCAACCTTTCTTTTAAAATTTTCATCCTTCAATAATGCATGTTCAACCAGCTCATAAAATTCATTGTCAGTGCTCTTCTTAAAAAGGTTTCTTCGGGATTCTATTGATACTCTACTCAAAATACGTCGTTTAATCATCTTTGAGCCCTCCATTTTCAAAAACTGTGGCCGTACAAGGTTCAATATATTGAATACCTCACACACATGATTTTGATAGAGTGTTCCGGAAAGAACCACCTTTCTTGGAGTTTGGACCTTTTCAACAGCAGTAAAAACATCTGTGTCCTTGTTTCTTGGAGTGTGACCTTCATCTAATATTACAAGTGAAGGGAATGTCATTAGTATCTCCTTACAGGTGGTGGCAACTGAGCTTCTGTCACCGTCACACACTATTGTGGAGAACTGTTTGTAGCCAAGAAACAGTATGGACCGTGTGTTGGCCCATTCTTTGAGCACTTCAAGTTGTTGAGCCCGATTATCGGCTTTTTGGGAATAACAATCAAGCAGGGGTATGTCTTCAACTTGCCACCTTTTGAATTCTTTCTTCCAAGTGGCTAGAATACCTCTTGGTAGGACCACTAACGGTCTTGCATCAGGATATTTTGCCATAAAACTTTGGATAAAACTGATGAGCATGAATGTTTTTCCAGATCCTGGAGCGTGGGCCAGGATGCAGCCACCTGGATTATCAGAAACCAAGTTACTGAGGAGAAAATTAAAACCTTCAATTTGATGTGGTTTCATTTGCTTCTTATGCCACGGATGGGCATATATTTCTCGTAGGGAGAAGTCTTTTCCAGGTGATTTCACTCCATCAAGAACCGCACCAGCTGATTCTCCTGATTTATCCGATCGGCCTTCATAATAATAAGTTTGTGTGCTTTTTGATCTCTGTATTAAAACATGTGCAAGATTTCAACTTTTTTGTAAGATTTGCTTGAGCCAAGTAAGAAATGACAACAATTATGTTGGCAATGATTAAGTGACTATTAAGTTTTAACTATGATAAACTGTCGCATGCTGTATTAAGGATTAATATCCTGGGAAGGAATAAACACATTGAACAAAGTAAAATTATAATATGATTAACAATAACCGGATGTACCTTGGGGCGCTTAAAGTCAATAATGGATTCAATACCCCTTTCAACAAGTCCACACACACGGCAAACATAGCCAATGTCTTCTTTCAATATAAAAGAATGATCACATTCTTCTTCGTCATCCTTTGCATGTTGGTTGATTGAACGGTCCATTTCTACATCCTGAAATTATAGAATGGTTAGTAATAATTGATGGAGTCACAAATATACAAGAGAAGTAAAACCAAAATTTGATGGATTGACTATTACAGAATCAGATAAAAAATTCATGTACCTTTGAGTACTCTAGTCCAGCAGTCATTTCTTTCCATATATCAGCTAACCCATCAAAGTTGACATCATACTGTAAATCATCTTCCTCCATATCTGAATCACGGTCAACCTTCTTGCATTCTTTATCTGACTCAACAGCAGTATTTGTTTGACTTTCTCCTTCTCTTTCTCTTCCACCTTCACTTCTCCCCATTGGAGATTGTGTGTGACCATTATCTCCATCCTGCAAGGTAATGAAACAAACACATCAGATGAATGCATGCATTCATTCAGATTAGAATTCACTGTTACCTACTCAACAAACTAAGTAACTAACAGATCTGCTGGCCAGTGTTGCAAAGATGCACTAACAGTTAAGAAGACCAGTCTGGCTGTAACCGAGCCTAAAAGGCCCAGTTATAGTTGGGCCGTGCATGACATGCTTAGGCCCAACATACCACCTTTGATCACATTACTCAGTTAAGTGCCTATCTCAGTTAAAAGCCAATTGAAACCGCTAAAAAGTAAGGGCAGCTTACCAAAAAATGTTTCATAACCACCGTGTCCCTCATAGGATTTGCAATGGAAATATCCTTCACATGAGTTGTCTTTTGTTTTCTTGGAAAAAGAAGATCTTCTAAATCTTTTGTAAACGTCCCATATCTAGCTGAATCAAGATCTGGCACCCAGTTTCTAGTAGCAAATGAATATGTGTGATCAATAGTTCTTATCAGCTTGTTTGCATCAAATGTGTGCATACTGTCCACTTGGCTTGGAGATTCTCTTTCATCACTGTTGACCACTTGTCTCATGAATGTTTCTGAAACATACACATTTTTTTATTATAATTATTAATGCTATTTGTTATTTAAATTAGTAGATTATTTAAATGTAATCAACTTAGTTATTATTAAGATTTATTTATTCATTATTTTTTTTATTCTAAATTCTATCCTTTAAACTATATCTATTTATGTTATTATAATAACTAATTTTTTTATTATTTGAAAACTATTATGATTCAAACAAATTTATATGACATTCTTGCTACAAAAATTATGCCTTTGAGTTCTACCTGCATATTGGGTCCTCCGAAATTTCTGGCGTACATTGTAAATAGTTTTGAGCTCGGACACATTATTCTTATTTTGCTCCTTTAGTGTTGCTAAAATAGCTTGTGGTGTCACATTCTTCCTTGACAAATCAATCACCAAACGAGTTTCATCAGCAGACAATCGCTGTGCATATGGATGACCTTCCAGGTTTGGTGCAGGTTCATGATTATGCTTTTCGCATATCACCCTTAACGTCCAAACATCATACGTCTTCAAATAATTTCCAACCAAACTGAATGGACAATTAATCTTTTTGGTCCCACTATTTCTAGTGGAACTTATACTTTTGCATATTCCACCACGATCACACATAAGTCCAACGTTATATATGACCCCACTTATGTTTTTCTTGGATCTTTTAGTGACAATAACATAACCACGAGCACGTCCCACCTTTTGCACCCAATCATATAAATCTTGACGAGACTTGAACACCTAAAATTGACTTTCTTTTAGTTAAAAACTAGTTTCATTACTAGATAATTTACCAAGACAAAAAATATTGTAAACACTTGTATCATACCATGTTCGGTGCAAATGCTGATGTGTTCTCTACACCAAAATTTCCTTCATTTTCATCACCTTGGCAAAATTTGTTTGTGAGAAAATCTCCCATAGATAAGTCTTTTCCTGGTAATTTCACTCCCTCAAGAACCATGCCAGCTGTATATTCTGATTTATCAGACCGGCCTTCATTAAAATAAGTTTCTGTATCCTTTGAGCTCTGTTTAAAATAATATACAATAATATAATTTCATAAGCCATCAGCGCATGCAATATTCCAATTTGCCTTTTAAGATTGCTAGATCCATGTAAAAAATAACAGCAATGATAAGTGACTTTTAACAACGATAAACTGCCGCATGATGTATTAATAATCTAATATCTTGTGAAGAAATAAGATCTAACACATCTTATAAAGTTACATTATAATATGATTAATAAAAACTAAATGTACCTTGAGGCGCTGAAACTCAATATCCCTTTCAACTGCTCCACACACACGGCAAACATGACCAATGTCTTCATTCAATATAAAAGAATGATCACATTCTTCCACCATATCTGAATTGGATTGAACTCCATCAAACTCATACTTATCATGTTTTATTTCAACTTCGGCATCAATGTCATCCTTCTTGTATTTTTTATATGTCAACTCAACAGCAATATTTGTTTTACATTCTCTTTCTCTTTCACCTCCACTTTTCCTCATCAGAGATTGGTCGTGAGAAATATCTCCATTCTGCAAGGTAACGAACAAACACATCAGACCATTAATCCAAATCAGAAATCACTGTTACCTACCCAACAAACTAACAGATCTGCTGGCCAGTGTTGCGGAGATGCACTAACAGTTAAACTGACCGGTCTGTAACTGGTCCCAAAAGACCCAGTTAAAGTTAACAATTAAGATGATGTATGAGGACCTGAGGTGGAGTATTGGGCCTAAGCATACCTTACATGACCAGACTAACTGAGTAACAGCCTACCTCAGTTTAGCCCAACTAACATCACTACAATGGAAGGACAGCTTACCAAAACATGTTTCAGCAAAAACTGTCCTTCAGGCCTATTCAAGTTAACGTCTTGATACGGTTGAAAAGGCATTGCAGATGTGGGTTCATTATCATTGCCACCATAATACATAAGTACATCATCCCGCATAGGATTTGCAATGGAAACACATTTCACATGATTTGTCTCCTTTAAATCAGCCTGAAGTGAGGGAAACCTTGTAAAAGAAGGCATCAACATTTGTTTTCTTGGCAAAAGAAGATCTTCTGTATCTTTTGTACCAGGCCAATATTTAGCTGAATCAAGCTCTTGCACCGAATTTCTAATAGCAAATGGATTTGTGTGATCAATAGTTCTCTTCAACTTGTTTGCATCAAATGTGTACATAGTGTGTAATAGGCTTGGAGATGCCCTTTCCTCACCGTTGACCACTTGTCTCATGAATGTGTCTGAAACAAACAAAGCATAGACTGAAAATGTTAAGCATTGCTTCCACACGTACGTAGGCTTGTTTATTTAAATAAACACCCCGGCAACTTTGTAATTTTATAGCTTAATTTCTATTTCTTAGATTACTTATTGATATTAGTTTATTATTTTACTTATACTATTATTTATATTTATATCTACATTTTATCATTTATTAGTTATAGTTTATTATTATTATTACTCTGTATTATTTAAAAAAGATCTAATATTATTTATATCATTCTGATTATTATTATTATCTGAAATTATTGTAACTTCAACAGTTATACAGCATTCTTGCTACAAATAAATATCACAACCTGCATTTGAGTTCTACCTGTTTCAATCGTTGACACATTATTCTTATTTTGCTCCTTTAGTGTTGACAAAATAGCTTGAGGTGCTACATTCTTCCTTGACAAATCAAACACCAAACGAGTTTCATTCGTAGACAATCGCTTTGCATATGGATGACCTTCCATGTGTGGTGTAGCTTCATGATTATGTTTTTCACATATCACCCCTAACGTCCAACCACCATACATCTTCGAATATTTTCCCACCAATTCAAACGGACAATTAATCTTTTTGGTCCCACACTTTCTAATAGAGCTTTTACTTTTGTACACACCTCCACGATCACAAATAAGTCCAACTTTAGATACGACCCCAATTGAATTTTTCTTGGATCTTTTAGTGATAATAACATAACCAAGCGAGCGTCCCACCTTTTTCACCCAATCCAACAAATCCTCACGAGACTTGAACACCTAAAATTACATTTTTTTGGTTAAAAACTAGTCACATTATGAGACAATATAGCAGCAAGACTAAGTACTTAGTATAATCTTATATCTTACGTTGTCAGTGGAAAACGGTGATGCATCTTGGTCACCAAACTTTCTTTCATTTTCATCACCTTGAGTTGATTTGTTTGTGTCAAAAGTATCCATGGTAGAAATGTGGTAGCTAGAACTTATAAGGGACAGATCATAGATGATAGTTATTAGTGATTGTAAAGGGGTATCACTTGGAACTTATTAGGAATTGATGGTTTATTGTCAAGACTTTGTATATGATCCAACCTGAAAAAGACCCAGAATTTAATTTCATATTATCAGCATATAAATATGAATAATCTTTTAGTTTAAAAATCAAGAGGGAAACTTAAAAAGATGTAGTAAGTTTCTCAGAGGCAAAAAAACAAACACTTGGTGTGCAACAACAAATAACAAGTCACACAGCATTGCATTGAAATGCATGCATACTTATAACTTACTGTTAATTCCTTTGTTGAAGTTCTAAGTTCTCACTTGTATTTGAATCGCAAGTGCTTCACCTTCGGATATGAAAGGATTGTGAAAAGGGAAAATCTTGTAAATTCAAAAGAGTATTTAAGTGCAAATTTTCCCACCTTCGACTCTTCGAGTTCTTGAGAAGAAAATATATAAAATCTACTAAAAGCCCTAACTTTTTCAAATGTACATACACATACATAATTTAATTACATACTAGTTAAAAATCATCCAATTACACCGATGGAGTGATAAAAAAAACTAATATAATGATGGTTTTAAGAAAATGTATTTAAAGTAACTATATTGGTTTTGATTGGTTTCAACTATTATCTTTTGATTTTTACTGGTCCTAGTCTTAATTATTGAATTGGTTGTTAACGGTCCCTACTTTTATCACTTTGGTAACTACCGGTCCGTCGTTAAATTTTTTTTACACTGTTAAGTTTTTTTCAAATTCAATACCGATGTTTTAAGCATTTTGATCGGAAGGATAATACAAGTCGATTGATGGAAAGTTACCTCGAAATGGCGCTCCGAACAACAAAATAGTGTTTCAATCGGGTGTTTAAATCTAACGGTGCTTCAATCGGATGTAAAAGTTTTATCGTTCAGAGAGCCTTTTCGAGCAAACTTTTATATCAATCGACTCGTATTATCCTTCTGATCAAAAGGCCTAAAACATCGGTCTTGAATTTGAAAAAAACTTAACGACGTTAAAAAAAATTAACGACGGACCATTGGTTGCCAAAGTGATAAAAATTAAGATCGTTGACAGCCAATTCAATAGTTGGGACCAGTAGAAGCCAAAAGATAATAGAAGGGACCAGTAGAAACCAATATATCTTTAAAGTATTGATAATGTGATTGATAAGTAATACTAAAAAAAAATAATAAAGTCACAAGATTTAGTTATAAACTAGGTTTTACTCTCGGGTCGCGCTTTGCGGCGGCTGAGTCTTAGTTGATATTTGTATCATGGGGTTTAATATTATGTCTCGTACGTTACAACTTGAAGTCGTCAAAGTTATTATGTGTCGCACGTTACATCTTAAAGTCGTCAAAGTTATTATGCCTCGCACATTACGGCTTAAAGTCGTCAAAGTTATTATGTCTCACACGTTACATCCTAAATTCGTCAAAGTAAAAGTCTAAAAAAAGTAAAAAGATAAGAATAAGTTGCCTAAAAGGTTTGAACCTTTGACCTCAACCCAAAAAGAAATTTTTTTCGTCCAGTTAAAACGCGACACGCGTCCGTGGCCGGTGGCCCCACCCCTGACCACCGTGGGTTTTAGTAGTTGATAATATACGTATCACGAAGTTTAGTATTATGTCTCGCACATTATAGCTTAAAGTTGTCAAAGTGATTATGTCTCACACGTCACATCCTAAACTCGTCAAAGTAAAAGTCTAAAAAAGTAAAAAAGATAAGAATAAGTTGCCTAAAAGATTTAAACTTTTAACCTAAACTAACAAAAAATTATTTTTTACTTCGAATTAAAACAAGATACGAACCCATGGTCGACGGACCCATTCATGGCTACTGACCATGGGTGTATTCAAACAACTAGATATCTAAGAAACCTCGACCAATTCGAACAATAATAGAATTAGTTGATGGAACAATTAAAAACCCCAAAGGAATAATCGAAAATCTACTAACAAAAATATGAAGATTTGTGTTTCCAGCAGACTTCCTGATTATGGAAATGGAAGATGACTGCTCCATTTCATTGATACTCGGTCAATCATTCTTGGCTACTGCAAGAGCAATGTTTGATCTCAACAAAAGAATCTTAGCACTTTGAATTGGGGAAGAGGAATCCCATTACACTTATACCGGGATCGAATGTCTGCCAAACGACCCAATCCAAATTGCTAACTTTATTGATGAAAACTTGGATTTCCAACTTAAGAAAACTAGGGAAAGACGAATTGCCTTAGCAGATTCAATTACTAACAACAAAACACCATAGAACACAAAATGGATTGACGATTTATAGGATAACACCTACAAACGAACTAAGAAAACCAGCAACCCTGTAAAAAATCAATCGAGGAGACCAACGTTCCTTGCACTAGAACAACGCTCTGATTGTCACTATGGGTCGTGCCAGTGGCCCTTAAATAAACTTGGCATCCTTGTTAGGCACATTTAGTTGTTTTTATTTTTCTTTCTTTTCGTCATAACATGAGAAGTTGATGCATATGGTAAGTAATTAACATGATATTAAGATAAAACCGTCTTAAATCTTAATCTTTAATCTTTTATGCCATCAGGTGTGCCTTCTCGTCTTTAATTAGGAATCAATAGTTTTATATTTTCCTTGTTTTGTGCCATTTATTTTCACTTTTTAGGATTTTATTTGGTTCTTGCCAAGAGATTTTTTTCGAAACTACGGTTAATAAATTATTGGAAAGGTGTCGATGCAAGCCAAATATGTCAAGCTTTTGGAGACGTCCGGAAGATGTGAACATTAGCTCATCGTGAAGCCTCTAACTATCACTATCACCTAGGAACCACTTATTAGGGGTGTATTGTTTTACCTTTACCTTTAACACTCACATTTCATTCTACGTACAAATGCATTGAGGAAAATGCATACTTTAAGTGTATGGTAGCGTTATGCCGTTATTGGCTTATTGCAACATTTAAGTGTGGGGTAAAAGATAATCATAAAATACTTGCTAGCTTGTTCTCTCGCTTAATAAACCGGACACAAAGTCTAACTCATTGATTAACTCATCGGTAGTTGTTTTATCTTCTTAAATGCCTCAAAAGCTTCAAATTTCTAAAACTTTTTCGAAAACTCTTTTGTGCTCACAGGAACAAACACAACCATTAATGTGAAAATGGGAAAACATAGCAAGTGGAAATAACAAGATTATACATTACGTACTATCGCACTATTGCACTATCCCTTTAATTTTACATGTGAGAATTTGAGCTTTATTGATCATATCTTATATATTTTTACATGCTCGTTTCGTTTGACAGAGTGTGATATTCATCCTTAACATTGTATGATTAGAATTTGTATGACTTATGCATTTCGAGTCCACACTTATCATGCATGTTTTGAAAAACAACTTTTATTATAAGTTTGGGTTTGTAATAAAACGACAGCATATGACTTTCCGTAATCTGTTTATTTGGTTGTTTGACTATAATCCGATGGTAACCAATTTCCATCACCACCACTATAACCTAGCTTATGTTTCATTGTGTAAAATTGTGTGTGACAAGTAGGATATAATGAGGTGAATAAATGGTTAAAAAGAAAAAAAAATTGCAATGAGTCATTGTCCAATGACTAGAAGTTGACAATGGCCATAAAAGGAGGGGTCTTTTCATCTTATTTGTGTTTTTAAGTGAGACAGACCTAAAACATCAAAATAATTATAAACAATTGGCATCTTGTTTTCGAAAGACTTACTAATGTTTAGATAGTTCTAAACACTAGTGCAAAAGATTAATCAATAAATATTACGTGGATATGGTATTTGACAATTTCGGTGGTTGTCAAATGGTAATAAAATAACATACTAATTAACTAAACTTTAAACAAACTATTATCTTATTCACCAAACCTTAATAGTTTTAAGTTCAAAACAAATATTCAATTCACAAACAAAATTACCAATACCCTATGTAATGATACTTTTAAATTTTTATGTATATATATTAGATTTCTCTATGCAGAATTTGATACTAAATCACCATTGCTCACCTAAAATGCATATTATATAAGAATGATTATACAAATATAAGATCTTATACTGTATCAATACAAAAGACAACATAGCATTGAAACCGAGTCATGTTTAGTTAAGTTATCATATAAAGGTGTGAGAATGATATAATGATACAAAAAAACGCAATAGAGTGTTAAAAATATCATAACTCATAATTTAAGTCGAATTCCAAATAAGTAATTCAGAGACCTTGTTCCCCACGTCTCTCGTCTTAAAAAATTAACGAAAAATAAAAAAAAAATTGTGTATTCATCATGTCTTTTTTTATATACTTTTATGTGTCTTGTAAATTTTGACACAACAAAAGACACAATGAAAACGATTTTATTTATTTATTTTTTGTTTATTTTTATGAAAGATGACGACGTGAAGAACAAGGTCTCCGAATCACTTTTTTAAAATTCGATTTATACTGTGAGTTATAGTTTTTTAATTTGTCATTGTGTTTTTTTAGCATTGTGTTTTTCTCACCCCTTGTACCAAAAAATAATTTTTTATATAAACCTCTCTCTAACACAAGGGTGGAGTTATCCTAACCGATTTTAAACCAAAAGAGTACATGAAACACATGATTCACTTATACACGATGCTTTACTAATAAAAGTTTGACAATATAATTCCAACGTTTTCGGCACGAAGTCAATTGAAGTCTGTTAGACCATTTCTCACGACTTCTTATTGAAAATACACTTTGTATTTTAATCTTTCTCTATTATACAACGTTACATAAATTTGATGTACATTTAATTGCAAGTAATTTAAAATAAGTAAACATGGATTCACTGATGGGATCCTGGACTTTTTATTAGTGAGTTCACTATTTTTAGGTGCTTCGATTTTAATGAAACCGGAAATAAAAATTTGGGGTTGGTTCAACGGATTGAATCGGGTTAGTGGGTTAGGTTCATTACATTAAAAACAATGTGATAAATAAGTCAATATTATTACACTTTGGAAATTTGAATGAAATGAGAATGGTATCACGATTTGAAGCCCTAAAAGGCTAAAAATCCATTAAAAAAATAAATTCTAGTGAAATGTTTCTATGAATAATCAAACCTATGACCTTTTGTTGAATATCTTCATTCAATTCCAACTCATCTAGAAAAACTTCATTACTTCAATAGTTCAATTCACTTCAAATTATTTATATGGGTTCACTTTAAAATTTTCTATAAGTTCACTTTAAAATTTTCCATAATTTTTTTTTTAAAGTCTGAGACGCAATGAATTTCTATAGACCCGTTGTTTTCATATTGCATCCATCCATGCATAGATGTATAGTTTATTGGTACATATCCTAACATTCCTACCAAACGGTTGATGTACCTAAGCAAAGTAAATTATAACCAACACTTAAACTGCTACAAATTGTTATTGATATTTAATTACCAACAAATCTGAACATTTAAATCATATTTAATAAAATCGGTTGTAAAATAACAATTGTTTCTAACCGAAGTTGTTTTTAAACACAATAAAATCGTGAATTGGGTGCGAATGTTTTAAAAGGGACAAAATATATGACACTTGTTATGATTGAAGAACTACAAGGTTACAAAACATAATCTAATTTAATTATTTTGAAATGTATTGTATATTTTAATAATCATATCTATAAGGAAAAAAATTAAAAGATAGAACTAAAGTGATCTTTATAACTTATAATTAAGCATTTCTTAATTTTCAAAAATAAATATTGTTACATATTAAGAGGTGCATGAAAAAAAATTCTCATTACACCTTCAAACTCATATGTTTTCGAGCTATATATAAAACATTAAAACCTACGTAAAGTTATATGTATATATATGTTAGCTCAATTAATAATTTCTAAGCTAAAAAAATTTGATATTAAAAATAAATTTTAATTACATGAAAAATATAAAAAATATTCGTTTAACTTTCTAACAATGTTTATTAATTATTATGGATTTCGATAAAAAAAAAAAAAAAAAGCTGGAAAGAATTTTTTTATGTACAATAAAAAAAATATGTTTCTTGCATATGTTTGGTTGTGATATAACATATAAGTATACAACTTATAAATAGAGAAACCATATATGATATATGTGCTTGCCAATCCCATATATCATATTTGAACTCTCAACTCCCACCCCTCTCACCATCATCAACCACCACACCGCCACCGTCTCCTGTCCACCGTCTAAAATGGGGAACTGCCTCTGCCTGAAACGAGTGACAATATCCGAAATACGCTATGAAGTAGACAAAGCAGAAGAAGCAAAACCACTTGTAGTTTCCACTGTCCATGACCATGTAGTACTCAGCAGTGACATTGACACCAGCTGCAAGAAAAGAAAGAAGGTGAGGTTCAGGCTACAACCAGAAAATGCAGAAGATGATGTCGCTGCTGAAGCAACCATGACGCCACCTAGGATGACGAAAGGTGTGAGGGTGAAGGTGGTGTTGACACAATCTGAGTTGAAGCAAATCTTGAAGAGGGCCACTATCTATCACCACCATCCACTGCTACCAGCACCGTCGTCAGTTGACCAGATTTCGGGTCAAATATTGGTGAAGTGTAAGAGAAATAGATCATCAGTTATGTGCAAATGCAGATGCAGTTGGCACCCTGTTTTACATACTATACCTGAATATGGTCATTTTTAATTATTAATAATCAGTCACATGTACATTTCTATAGTTGGTCTGATCATTATTATCTTATACTAGCAGGGAACCCGCGCGATGCGGCGACGATAACAATTGTATAATACCATACCCATTCTGTCAATCCGGTTCTTAAAATACACCAAAAATCAAGCTACAATCGCAACAACAATCAACTTTATGAAACTTATAAATTAAACTAAACTAAACTTGTACATGTAGTCTAATACCATAAACGTTTTCGTCCACTGCATTAAAAGCTTGTGTTTGCTCTAGAAGCTCACATCATAAAGTGTCTTCTATTAACAAACCAAACTCACATCATATTGTCTTCTATTAAGAAATAGCAATATTCATTATCCTGCTCTAAACAAAATCAGATATTACTCATCACAAGTTCATTTGTATTAGGCATTAGTTAGCATACTCGATAAACCTTTTATGCAATAGGAACTCATAACTTTTACTTGTAACCCCACCCCTTAGTAACTTAGGAGCTCATAGTTTTTACTAATCAACCCTTCTCTTGATTATGAAATTTACATCGAGGGTTAAAGAAACATTTTAATTCTTATGGTATATTAATATACAAATATATAAGAAAGCCCTTATTAAAGTAATACTGAATTGAAAGTAAAAAAAAACCAAAGATTTAACTTTGTGATGGTAAAAAAGTAGGGACTTGCATATTAAAAATAATGAATTGTAGTAAAAGAGGAATGTGTAATACACTTTTTGATGCAATTTACACTAATCTTTATTCGATTTTTTTAAAACATATGCTCCAAAGCCTTTTATATGTCAACAGTAGGCAATAATGCTAGTTAAACCCACTCTGGGAGAATCAAAGCATACAAATATTGTACTAAAGCTAATTTACAATTCACTTGCTAAAAAATATGTTTACCCATTTGACCCATTAGAAACAATGCTAACCAAAATCAATCATAAGTGAAGGGGTTAATATATCTGGTGGTTATGGATAAGATACTTACATCCCATCTAGATGTTCTTTGTATATTTGATATAAGCCTCAACATATACCCATTAGCACAAGTATCCCTGCATTTTTTTACTGCAATTATCAACGCCAACTATAGTATTGCTCTGCTGCTAATGCAAATTCTCCAGACTCCCTTGCTAGTTCTTGTGTCGCTTCCTCTACTTGTTCATAAAGTTTCCAAATCAAACATATCTATTAGATGGACCTACTTGTTCATGAAGTTTTTCGCTGATTAAATTACCGAAGTTACGTTCACGACCTCATTGACTTTTAACTTGACCAACAACAAAACCTGCAAATAGATGGACCTACGTATCATTTGTAATGTAAATCAGAATATTTATTTAATTTGTTATTGGAAGTAAAGGGAAATGGGTTTGATTGATAATAATATTGATAAATAACTAACGGGTGGACAAAAATGAATCAAAGGATATATGGGAACAAACTTTGAATCTTCTATAAAAATTACCACCATTAGTTACACCAAACACCCATAACAACTAATGACATAATAGTAGTTCAAATTTAATCTCAAATCTAGAACAATTACGTGAATTTGGTGATGGATTCTGAAATACACCAAGAATGCACACACTACTCCATTATTGTACATTTGTACCCTGAAATTCAATGTACAGAAGTAAATACGAACGCTTGTTGGCCTGAAGTTAAGATAAAACAATTCCTTCAATCAACATCACAAAGATAACTGACAAAACATAAGTCTCGTCATCAAATTCAAACAACAAGAATGAAATGAATGCCCAAAGCAACCATATAAATTTTAAGAGTAGACCTGATCATGATTTAAGTTCTAAAACAATAGTGGCTATTCTTCTTCATCATCACAGTTTCCTCTTGCCATTGTTCTTGGGTTCTTTAGAGCTCAACGCCACTAACTTCTGGTCGAAATTGGTTATCAAAAACCCAAACCTATGCTGATTCAAAAGACGAAGATGAAATTCAAAACGTTAGGAATCAAAATCTCAACTATTTCAAAAGCTGGTTGTCGATTAGGTTATATGGTAAAGGGATAATCGAGTAGCTTTAAGCGACGTGAAAATTCAGAAAAACCATCGATTAGGTTACCTTCTTGAAGAAATTCTCATGGCTTGCTCTATTGATTAAAAACCTACCAACACATAAATGTTTGCACATCTGCTTCTTAATGATACTGATCTGATATATTCTTGTTGACCTTAAAATCAAAATTCATTCAAAAAAGAAAGCAGACAATGACAAGCACTCATCGGAACCTCTACTCCTAAATCACATCATGAAATCAAAACATAATCAAAGCTTTAAACATCTGAAATTGAGCGGAAAAGCAAATTACACGCGAATCAACAAAACAATCGATACCTACAGAATGAAGAACCGTCTAGTTTGAAAACTGATAGCTTGAGGCGGCTTTTAGTATGCTTGTGATATGAACATGATAAGCCTCAGTTAAATACTGATGAAACCCTAGATGTGAACACGATAGGCCTCGGAATAACTAATAGATTGAAACCCTAGATGTGTGTTTGTGTGTTAGAGATGAAGATTCTTGGGGAGCGGAATAACAAAGTATGGTAGGCAGGAGGTTTTGAGAGATTATGAAGAGGTGTATTGTAAGAATTTGAATTTTGAATCTCTTTCGTCATGGGAGGAATCAGTTGCATCGAGCGGGTATCTCTGAACATGTTTCCTCTATGAGGGGTTGCAGATGTGTGTTGAACACATATTCAGTCTGTTGTGTGTACGATTTCATAACAAAATTAACAATTTACAAGTCTGGTCCCTTAACTTTAAGATAGTATAGATTAGCAATTGTGGATGACTTTAAGGATGTGTACAAGTTTGGTCCTTAATTTTCAACATTAAGGAAAATGTTGAATTACCATTTTGCCCATCTAAAATGCATTATAATGTAGTATAGATATATAGTTGTTTTATTAATACTGTTACTTATTTCCATTTCTATTTCTGTTAACTTTCTATTATCATGTCCATATTATATAATCTAAATCAATTGTACTTTTATTCTATATAAAAATCAAGATTTTATACTTTTGATTCTATATAAAAATCAGTTGTTTTGACTTCAGCTACTTGGGTTAGGCGGCTCAGTGAGACGGGGAAAGGGGAACGAAATGGTGTAAGTTTGTCTTATCCATAGTTTTAATATAGACTTGACCAATCAAGCAGAAGAGCAGATCAGCAACCAATGGTGGTTCGGTTCATAAGGTATGAACTGGCTTGGTTTTTGAATAAGAACACTATAGAACCAAAGCCGGTTCATACTTCAGACCTCACAAACCAAATCACTGTGAAGGCCAGGTGCAATTTTAAAACCAGGGTGTATAGTGTAAGCTACTCGTAACATAATAAAGGATATTAAACGTAAACGCAGGTATAGCAGTATAGAGTGCATAACCTTTTATTATAAACTAAAGTACTCTTCGGTTTAATGCTTGAAGAAGTGAGATCTTTTATACTGTAATGCAGTCTATTCCCTCTGTAGAACGGCCACTGCCGCTAAACGTTGGATTTATCTCAGCTCAACTATTGAGCCACAAGTGTGCCAATGGCAGTATTAATAACCATGTTTACTGCAAGAAGCTTTGAAAAAACATAACAAAATTCAAGTTTACTTCAAACTTTCTTTGCATCAATCAGGAGTTTGGATACATGATCTTGACCGGCTATCCAATAGCCAAATATATGTAAACATGGGAAATAAATGAGAACAAAAAACTGCCTCTGTAGAGGGTGATGATATATCGATAAGTTATTCCAAAAGTCTGTCTGAATTTCTTGACGTTTATAACTGTCGTGAAGAACTCTTTATTTTTCACTTTGCTCAAACTAATCAATCAAAAAGAACGAGGGAACAGCAATCCTGCAGATCTACATCATCATTTTTGTGTAATCAGCTGTCGAATGACGTATGGAAGAATGCCACCATGGTTGAAATATGCCAATTCCACCTGCATAAACCAACATCCAATTGTATGCTTATTAAGGAGATGTTTGGATGTGCATTTTAGAACTGTCATCTGATCATTCAGATTTTTTATACCAGCTGTAATATAATTTATAATCTATAAAAAGGATCACTTTACCTCTGTGTCAAAGCGGGCGGTGCATGTGAATGACTTCCCATTGTCAGTCGTGACAGTGACATCTTGACCAGGCCGGATTTCATTAATATTGCTTGGGAGGTCAATGCTATAACGTTCATGACCAGTCAACCCTAGTGTGTCCGCATCTTCACCGGCCTTGAAACAAAGGGGAATGATACCCATTCCCACCAGATTACTGCGGTGGATCCTCTCAAAGCTTTTAGCAATCACTGCTTTAACTCCCTGTCAAAATATCCATAACCCTTAAAAAAATCAATTTAAAATCTTGGCAACAAACTAGAATAAAGGTGGTAACTTTAACCCAATTATATATGAATAAGTTGATTCAGAATATGTTCTATCTGGCCAAACAAGTTGCCCTTAAGTGTATAATTACTGCATAAAGCCTCTTAAATCATTTTAATCATCATATTAGAATTAATAAACTAATACAACTTCTGTAGTCAGATTCAGATATCTAAGGGATATGGATCAACCCAATGACCCAAACATAAAGTTACTGGTCTATTTTGCCCCATTTAGTTTCATGACTCACCAACAACATTGGTCCTTTGGCAGCCCAATCTCTAGAGCTTCCACTACCGTACTCAGCTCCAGCCAAAACAATAGTATCCTGGCCAGCAGCCTTGTATTTCTGGTAAGAACAACAGTGATTGCAATAATTTAGGGTAAAACAATATTTGTATACTTACTACAGAAAAACATTCACTTATTTATGAACTTACTGCTGCTGCATCAAACACGGATAGTTTCTCTCCGGTGGGAATATGCACTGTCTTTGGGCCAACTTCTCCATTTAAGAGCTTATTAACAAGGCGGATATTGGCAAAAGTACCCCTAGCCATGATTTCATCATTACCTCTTCGACTTCCATAAGAATTGAAGTCTTTGCGATCAACCCCACGTTCAAGAAGGTATTTTGCAGCTGGGCTGTCTTTGTGAATGCTTCCTGCAGGTGATATGTGATCTGTTGTAATACTGTCACCGAAATTTAGCAAGCAGTAGGCATCCTTCACACCGTGGGCCCCCGGTGGATCCATTGTCATGTTTTTGAAATACGGTGGCTCATGAATGTAAGTTGATTTCGAGTCCCATGAGTATAGCTTGGATTCTTCGACCGATAAGCTATTCCACATGGGATTTCCTTTAGTGATAGCTTCATAAGTGCTCTTAAACATGTCCGGTAAAACACTTGATTGAACGGCCTGCGACATTTTTTCTTTTCAGGTTAAAAAACAGATCTTTGAGATAAATTTATATGACTATAATATTAGTTCTGACTATAATCGATAAAAGTAATTGTTGAATCCAACAGATTACAAGAGTGCTTACATCTGCAACTTCTTGGGTGCTTGGCCAGATATCCCTAAAGTAAACATCCTTCCCATCTTTTCCAACTCCAATTGGTTCCTTCTCAAAATCAATATCAACCTGCAAACAAAATCAAAATGTCTTGAACTAAAACAATATATAAAAAAATAAACTGATCATGAAACATGATAATAAAAAAAATCCCAATATTTAACCATTCCTATTTCACTAAACAATCAAGATAACTTAACAAACCCTCAAGCAATTGGAAACAGAGAGAAGTTCATCATATATTCATTACACTAGGTCCTTTACACAAGCTAATATTTATTTTGAAAAGATATACTTTAAAGCTCTCAGAAAAATCTTGTGACAATGAATTTAAAATTCAGTAAAGTAAAATGCTTACTGTGCCAGCAAGTGCATAGGCAACAACCAAAGGAGGTGATGCAAGATAGTTTGCTCTGGTCAGGGGATGAACACGGCCCTCAAAGTTACGGTTCCCAGAGAGAACAGCAGATGCAATTATATCTGCCAAAGAACGCCAGAAGTGGGAAAGAATAAAGGTCAAATATGTAGCTTTATATGGTAAAAACAAAGTAAGAATACAAATATTATTCTACCGTTTTCAGATATTGCAGCACCCACAGTTTCATTCAGCTCCCCTGAGTTACCAATACATGTTGTGCAACCATAACCAACAATGTTAAACCCTTGCTCGTCCAAATACTTCTGCAACCCACTGCATATTATTTAAAACGTATCTCTGTTAGTTTTCTTTCAATAGAAAAAACCCAAAGAATCTGTTTTCAAGAAATGAAGTAATACCTTTTGAGCAAATACTTTGTTACTACCCCAGAGCCTGGAGCAAGACTTGTTTTTATCCATGGTTTAACCTGAATTGTATTAAAAAAACATGATACATACATCCAGGATTTCAAATGTGGTGTTTATTTGTAATAACAAAATACAAGTTATACCTTTAAGCCCAACTCACAAGCCTTTTTTGCAACAAGACCTGCCCCAAGCATAACACTAGGGTTTGATGTATTTGTGCAGCTTGTGATTGCAGCAATTACAACACTGCCATGCCTGAGTTCTGCTGGTTCGCCATGAAATGAAAATTTTGCAACTTTATCTTGTGATTCCTTTGGTACAGCAAAGCCCTGAAAATAGTTGTTTTACCAGAAAGTGTAAGTTAAGAAGTATTTGATACTATAGTGGGAGGTTATATGGTTATGTGCAAGTTTACATGAGCACATAGTTATTATTTAAAAAAAGTAACACAATGTCAGAACAAATGTTGCAGGTCAATTCAATCCAAATCATTTTAAGTTGTACTAATTAGTAAACATTTCAAACCACACCTGCTAACCAACACACCCAATTTGCTACCTCTAGTAAATGAATATTTGTACAAAAAAGATACAAAGATAGGGATTTGAAACACACCTTAAAACCCACTTTGTTATCAAGGCATGAATGCCAATCTGCTTTCATGTCTTTCAAAGGAACACGATCATGAGGCCTGTCAAAAGAATAGTATATGATCTAGTTAACATAAACTAAAAACATGATAGAAAAAATACAAGTGTGGGATATTTTGCACCGGTAAACACTGCATAATTCATACCTTTTTGGCCCTGATATACAAGGTTCCACTTCTGCAAGGTCTAGCTCCAAGTAGGATGAGTATACTCTTTCTATTTGTGGCTGAAATTATAAAAATAATACTAACACACATTGATTGACCAGCCCATATGGCAGTTAGGAATCACAAGTAGGAATCTTACCTCACTATAGTCAACAAACATATTGTTTGCCCTTAAATAAGCTTCTATCATTGCAACCTAAAATAAATCAGAGGGGAATAATGTCAGTGAAGAGTATACGGCTAACTATTTGAGTGATAGCCGAAATATTACAATCTACATACAGTATCATCACTTCGTCCGGTTAATCTTAGATACTGAAGAGTGACATGATCAACTGGGAAGAACCCCATTGTTGCACCATACTCAGGTGACATGTTAGCAATAGTTGCCCTGTCAGCAAGAGATATTTTACCCACACCATCACCTATAAAAAATAAAACAAATATATAAGTGTTTATATAACTATACTAGTTTAGTGCCCGTGCTACGCTCGGGAACACAATTTAAGTGATGTTTTTAAAGATGTTCATGAATATTCCATTCAGTTTTGAGACAAAGCCATGGTAAAACGGAACACATGATATATTTTAAAAATAAGATTTTTAGTATAACAATACTATACTCAAATTAAAGAGAATAAAGTGCTTAGTTTTATGGTGTAGTTTATTTTTTTAATATAAAAATGTTATGTATAAACCGACTTACGTATACCCCTATCAAATATAAGTTTATTATTTATTTTTTAAATCATGAATAAGATTTTTATTATTTATTTTATCCATAAGTTTATTTTTAAACTCTATCAAATATAAACCGACTTACGTATACCCCTTGTAGTAAAGGGTTAAAAATATAAATACTCTTTAAATTTTTCAGAATTCTCCAAAATATTAGGGGACCAAAAATGTAATTAGTTTTATTATAATAAATTTATATACATATTTTAAATAGAAAAATCATTATTGTGAGATAATCTCTCAAATAATGACACATAAGCTAAAAGCTATGAAAACATGCCACATAGGATTTTTTTGTTTTGCTATATTATATAAGGATGTAATTGCTACCATGTGGCTACTAAGGATAGTCAGGTTTCCGTACCATGGAATTCAACAAACTTTCCAACCACGCCATGCTTCCTCAACATTTGAGTGACAGTTAAAACCAAATCAGTTGCTGTTACACCATCACGCAATTTTCCTGATAATTTGAAGCCAACAACTCCAGGTAAAACCATACTCATTGGCTGTCATGATGAAAATACATTATAGAAATAAACTACAGTAAATACATCAAATCAATTACATTTAGAATAAAATACAGGTTTACCTGCCCAAGCATTGCTGCCTCAGCTTCAATTCCTCCAACACCCCAACCAGCAACACCCAACCCGTCAATCATTGTAGTGTGGGAATCAGTTCCCACAACACTATCAGGATAGAGCACTCCGTCAGTGTTGAAAACAACCCGACCCAGGTATTCAAGATTAACCTGAAATTGCATTGAGTTAATTAATTAACCCAGAATTACTTTCTTCTCCAGTTACATCAACTTTGGTTAGAGGGTATGGGTATGACAGTGTTTGGGTAAGTTCAATTTTCAGGGAACAGGTTTGAGAGAAACGTGGACATATACATAACATGGAATCCCCTTTACCTAAAGGGTTGGTTTTAAAATTCTTTACCCATTAGTTTCCCACCATGTCAGATACTCAGTCCTGACTGTCTGTCACATTCATATTGGTGTACAACTGAATCAAAAAACTACTTCCATAACTTGTTAAATTGAAGATTGTACCTGATGCACGATACCAGATCCTGGTGGAACAACAAGCATGTTATGAAAAGCTTTGGACCCCCACTTAAGAAAGGCGAATCTCTCCTTGTTTCTTTGAAATTCAAGTTCCATATTTGCTTGTACTGCATTTTCTGACCTAGCAACATCAACTTGAACTGAATGATCAATCACAAGATCCACTGGAACCTGAAGCAAACAATCACAATAATATAAATTCAACTTTTTATTACCTTTCTCTTGCAGTTTATCTAAAATGAACAGAAAGACATGTTAATGTATACTACTATATTATTTACCCATCAACTTGAAAATACAGTACATACCAAAGGATTAATCTTGTTAGAGTCACCACCTAGATTATTCATGGCATCACGCATACATGCAAGGTCAACAACAGCTGGAACACCAGTAAAATCCTGGAAATTAAGACAGGTTACAACATGATATCAGGATACATAATACACATTATCATGAAAAGTCAATGGGATGAAACATCAAAAAGTTAAAGTAGACACCTGCAAGAGCACACGGGCTGGCTTGAATGGAATCTCAACTTGCTTTGGAGCAGTCTTTTCCCAATCGATAATCTTCTCAACATCTACTTTAGTAACTTGGAAATTATCACAATTACGGATTGCAGATTCTAGAAGAATCCTAATAGAATATGGCAGCTTGTCTGTTTTCCATACCAAAAGAATTATCGTTATTTTGAGGTGAATTGAATTATAATAAGTAAATTTTATGCATTAAAAGATAAGTTTAGGAATCAACAAGTACATTTACACTATGAAGGACATAGTACGTATTAAAAACGGTAAAAGCTATAATCTGCACAATATGTAAAGTACCAATTCTTGGATCATTCAGAGCAGGCAAACTATAGAACTTTCCAAATTCCCCACCGCCAGGCTTGGGAAGACCAGTTAGAATTCCATTGAAAGCATTCTGAGAAGCTGCACATGCATTCAAGTACACAAATCAGATAAAAATCATAAACAAAAATGGGATACTTCAGGCAGTATACATTAAAAACCAAATGTGTAAAACATCATAAGTCAGTTGCCCACAGTATCTCCAAGATGGTGTTAATCACAATCTTCATATCAAAATTTGTAACATCCACCGTGTCTAACATTCCTAGTGATCCAGGATTTTATTCATATGAAGTTATGAACATGTTGCATCTATATATATATATATATATATATATATATATATATATATATATGCTTATCCTGCTCTTTTACTCCTTGATAATAGAATGTTCTTTGGGTATAACAGGAATTAAAAGTAATTATTCTGTTTGTCAATCAAAACAATCATATCTCAATAAAATATAAAAAATAAAAGCTAACAACTTGAATCACACACCAAAAGTTTTACAGTCAACGTCAACGATTCAGTTTGATGCTAGTTCTACATGATGTGAAACAAAGCAACTAAATTATAACGAAACAACACCTTACGCTAATCATAACTATCACAACAGTACTAGCTATTCTACAAACATAATCAAAATCAAGTGAAAACAAGCACTAAAGCAACAGAGAGAGATCAATTACCCATAGTAGCAAGCGTCCGGTGAAACCGATCAAGCACAGACGAACCAGCAGTCCTGATCTGCGACGTAAGAGTCGCCGGAGACTTCCAATCAACACCGTGACTCCACCGCGGAACAGACGATCTAACCGTACGGAAAGCGGATGCAACGCCGCTGTAAGATCGGCACTGAGAAGCAACGGAAGACGGATCAGACGGCGGCGGTTGAGGTTTGGAGAAGGTGGAATGGAGCCTGGTGACGGTGGATTTTGACCTAGAAGAAGCTCGTCGGAGAAGAGAAGAAGAATGAGGACCTGTTATATACATGATTGGATTATAGAAGCATAGAAAAGAGTGTGATGATAATGATGGTTGGATATAGAGGTATGGAGGTGATTGATTGATTGATTAATAATGGCGTTTTGCAGGTTTGGAAGATAATTGAGATTGTGGAAGACAAAGGAAATGAAATGAAATGAAAATTAAGGCCTATGGGCGTGTGCCACTTTTATGGAATGAAATGAAATGATTATTATCTTTCTTGTCATTGTCAATGTGGTTATGTTATGTTTTACTAGAAACTTTAGCCCGAAAATGTTAAGGTAAAGGTTTTTTCTATTTTATATATGGGTTGTGACGGGTTATGATTTATGAACGTTTAATATTGTTTTCGTTTATGAAATGTCAATATATCTAATAATTTAAGGTTTTAGGGGACCATTTTTAGGGGGAAATGTTTGTTTATAATAAGAAGTTTTGGAGGTAAAAATTTTATGAAATTTTTTGTCATGCATAAGTTGATGGATGCAAATAATTAAATGTTAAATATTTAAAAATACTTCACATAATATTATAATTTTTTTATAAATATTATTATATAATCCGTATGTAACACACGGGTATTAAACCTAGTCATATATATAATAGGTCTTGAGATGCGGGGAGTTTTGTTTGGAGAAAATGAGCATGTATTACACGTGTAAAATATGATGGTTTGGATTCAACGGGTAAGAATGGTACATTGCTGGCAATATTGTGGGTTTGGAGGATTTGTGAACCGAATGAACTAAATGTTTCTCTTCTTTTATACACGGATTCCAAGGCTTTTTGTGTGAATTGTGTATTGCAAAGGGTTCAATAAACAATATTTCAAAATGGTGGTGTCGTCTATAAATTTGTTTCGTAATGGTTATGTTTGGGGTTGGAAATTTAGGGGTGTTCAAAGTCGGGTATCCGGATTTCGGATACCCGAATTTTCGGATATCTGAAAATTTCGGATAGTAATTTTCACTATCCGTATCCGAAGTTTCGGATATCCGGATTTCGGACACCCAAAAGTTTGGATACGGATTCGGATAGTATCCAATTATCCGAAAATTTTGATTTTTTTTTTGCATTTCATTCAATCTAAAATTAGCTTTAATGTTAAGCAGCTAACCAAAAAAGTCTTAAGACAATTAAAGACAAAGTACAAATATTTAAATAACAAGCTGTTTTAACCAAACATCAACTCCAAACGTTGCAAGACATTCAAATAATCCTCCACTTTACACATATGACAAGTCTGCTACTTGTCTCATGACCATGACTTATAAGTCGACAACCAAAAAAACTAACTAAAAATCAAATATTAGAATTTTCGTAAACATGAATGCATGATTATGAAGTTTTTTTAAAATTTCTCACACTTTTGAAAAACAAATAATGAAATCAAATATAAGTTATGTCTTGGTTATTCTATAAAATAATATAAAAAAAGACTATAAAAAATAGTATAAAAAAAGTACAAACGCGTTTACAAGGTAAAAGCGTGATCGGAGGCGTGCACCGGGTTGTCGACTTGTCGGAACGTGCGACAGTGGGTCGTCGGAGTGTGCACCGGTCTGAGGCGGGAGGGTGGAGGGCGTGAATGTAATTGGAATACTAAATATATGTTAACTTTAGAGTTTACAAACATAGTTTTATAAATATATTAAATACATAATCTAAAAATAAAAAATAAAAAATTTGGTTTTCGGATAATCGGATAATCCGAATATCCAAATTAGTTCAAAATTACTATCCGAATCCGAAATTTCGGGTATCCGAAGTTCGGATATCCGAAATTTCGGGTATTTCGGGTTCGGAGTATCGGATTTTCGGATCGGGTTTTCGGATGCGGATATTTTTGAACACCCCTAGTTGGAATTGGTTGGTAAAGCGAGTTCAACGATGAAAAATTAAGTGACCTCACCGCTCTTAAAAAATCTATTACAGTTTTATAATATATTGGTTTCCCTTTTAAATAATAAATTTATCGTGTAGTTATTCTTAAAGTACTTCAAGTTAATTTATCAGTTAAAACTAAAAGTTAAAAGTCTATTGTCAAATGACTACTCCCATATTGGCTTATAAGATGTTGCTTAACAAATTTGATAAATTTAAGTTAAGTTTAAAAAATTAATTTTCTATATTGTTTAATTGTCGTGAAATTTTTAATAAATATGTAAAGTTTTAAAATATAAGTGACTTGTATGTTTTATCTATGAATTTTAAGTAAATATTTAACAATTTTGAAACTTCTAAGAAACCGGAAATAATCATGTTTCATCACTCACTCTTTTAAAAATCACTAGTAATCATGTTTTATTAAGTTCTCTTTTTTTTACACATGTGTTGGTGTAATGTATCAATTTTAAGGGTGAGAGGAGTGGTTATCATGAGAATCATCTTGTTATCACCTCGTCACTAACGGAGAACTCATTTTCTTTCTCGCAAGGTCACCATCACATTTCCTCCCACACCATGAGCTCTCTAACAAGGAGCACCTGTCATCCACAAGATCTCCACCACCTCGTCTTCTTTCTCGCTCTACCACTCTCTCCACCCTAATTCCATTTGGTAACTTAGGCAATTACGGTTTTTCAATTCGAGTTTAAGAAACACTTTAAGAAACCATTTAATCAAGTTTACAAATTCAGCTTTTAGACAAAATTTGTTTTTCATAATCTTCATATACTAAAAAAAATAAAGAGTAAATAATCTGTCACGTGACCTTAACTAGGTCATCCACATATACATCACAAATTATGAAAAATATTAGTGTGCATAATAAGTCATATAATAATGTCAACAATTTTTTTAGAGATTTCAACTAGAATCATGAAAATTGAATTAGATATTTAAAAAATTTTTTCTGTTTTGTTTCTTTCTAAATGATTGAATTATAATTCTACCTTTTTTCTTTTGAAGAGCAACAGTTTATATGTTAGAAGTTAGTTACACCAAGTTATTAAATATATGTAAGTTTTTTTACTAGAACTTAGTACATCTAAGAAATGCAAAGTCTCTCACATCCCATTGGGTCATTAGCTTATAATTTCTTTTATAAACATTAAAAGAACTATTTAATAATATGATTTTAAAAAACGTTATTATTCGTCGATTTCAATGCAAAGTATTCCAAAACACAACAATCAATTTTTAAAAACAAATCAAATATAGTTAAAATATCATATTATCATATATTTTTTATTACACATAATATTAAGTTTTCATATTATATAACATTTGAGTGATAACCTAATAAAGTTATGTAAGTGAAAGATGTTTAAGAAAGTCACACAAGTCTCCATCGAACTAATTTTGATAGGCTTGATGGTTTGACTTCCATTTTCATTCCCATCCAATAATACACAACCTTATTTTGATCACTTTCAAAAACATGATCATAATAACTAACCTTCTAGTCTAGATATGCATCTATCCCCTCTTAGATTTCATATTAGGTATGGCCATTTTTGAAATAGTCCTTAGGTGTTGTCAACTCGGCCGGCCGTGAATTTATGAGTATTCAAACATAATAGTGGAGTTCTTGAAGATGACTTTCCGAGTACTCGGTCTAGACAGCTTACTTTAAAACTCGATCGATTGAGGAGTTGTAAGTACTTAGTAAGTAATCAGTGTCTACTCTCTAGCCTCTAGGCATGATTATTACAACTATGGGTATGGAGATCTACTTCTTCATAGTAGATTTCTAATAACTAGGCTTCATAACCCAATCCATTAAAAGTCCATTAAAAGAAACATTGACTTTCACTAAGGGAATTTTCATCTTCACACATTCTTTTTCATATACACACTGCTTGCTATTTTTACTTCATATCATTAATTTACTGGTCGTTCCAAACTCAACATTTTTACTCAAATTAGATACATAGTGAACACATGTGAATAATGTGATGTTCCTATATTTTCATCTATGAAAACTTTAACAACACCATAGCTAGCCGTGCACAAAAAACCGGTTCCGGAACCGACCCGGTGTACCCGAACCGGAACCGGTCGTACCCGAACCGTAGGGTACACATGGGTTCCGGTTTCTCCAAGAAAGTGGAACCGTACCCGGAACCGAACCGGAACCGCTGGAACCGGTTCCACCTCAACCCGGTCAAAACCGGACCCGAACCTACCCGGAACCGAAAAAAGGCTAAACCGGTCAAAACCCGGTCAAATACCCGATCATACCCGGAACCGAACCCGACCCTACCCGGTTCTTGACTTTGTTGACCAAAACCGGAACCGGTTCCTACCCGGAACCGGTTCCTAAAAAAACCCGGTTTGTGCACGGCCAACCATAGCCAACAAATTAACCGATTGAATACTTGAACGTGAACATGAACAAGAACAAATGATTCGATATCTTTGATCATGAACATCAAAACTGACAACAAATGTTTGACATTTTGTGGCTTTGTTTATATGCACACTGGATCATTCCCAAGGATCACAAAGATAAGTGATCGAACGTCACACCCCTTTGTTAATCAGTTAGCGTGTGACTATAACGTGTCGTTTCCCTTGACATTGATACCCTATGACCGGTTAAAGTCCCACCACAACACCTTTTAAAAGTCCCATGCCTTACAAATAAAGCGTCTATGTCATGCCTTTGTGGATCACCTTTTCTCCTTTGAAGACCCTCTTTTAAAACCCACAACACATAGCCTAACCAACAAGTTTAGTTTTTGCGCACACCAGCTACAGGAGTACTTTTTGTTGCGCATGGACTCTGATTTGTTATTAGGTGGTCAAAGGCACTGCTATAACAAGCATGGGGTCAACCGATCAAGGGACAACCCTAAAACAAGAGCTAGAACTGTAGACACAACCGATACGGATGTTAAGAAAATACACTCCAAAGATACCGGCATTAATCTCAACATGTGAGTCCACTTAATGAAACATACAGTCTTAGTTCTTTTCTTCCATAAGATGTTTGCAACACAAAATGGCATTCATCTAAACTACCATAAAAGTTCCTTTGTGCTGGTTTGTTGACATTAATGCATCTAACAATCCAACCACTCAATTTAGCTTTGTATAGTAAAAGTGTAAAAAAGACATGACATAACTAAAGTAAGTTATGGCACATGAGTAGCGTATTAAATACACATACCACTATACTAATGAAATGAAGTTCCTTTATATGCAGCGTTTTCGTGTTTGCTTGTATTCCCAGTTGCCCCCAACTACATTCTATGAAATACGACACAATAATCACTTATTTTCTTTTAGTGATGACAATAGCAGAAGCATTATCATAGCTTGACGGCATATACAATATAACCAGTGAAATCTGATACAGACGCAGCATTTCTTAAAGAAAGTATTGGAATGTGTCAAAAATTATCGAAACTGAATTGGGTATTGAGCTGCAAACTGTCAAAGATTATGAAATGCATGATTATACAGTGATATGATCTATCAAACTGAATCACCAAGAAACTAATTAATCAATGAAGGCATTAGTTTAGTTCTGTCATTCCCATCTATGTTTAAAATGTATAACCAACAACAACAATAACTATGAAAAAACCGTAAGATCTTGGCTCTAAAAATACCTGCATAAAAAACATAGTAAAAAATACAGGATGCTAGTATTGTAATGACACATATACACCGAAATAATCATAATATACTACCAATAACATATAAATGAGCGAGTCCCGGTGTGATAAAAACAAATAACACACCCCATAGACTCACCCACAGACACATGATAACATAACAAAACAACTGTAAATCTTATCTTATAAGGCTAGATTCAATTCTACACATGTATCATCCTCCTAAAACTCCTTAACCTTAATCCTACGTCTCGAGAAACTCTTATTCTCAACAATGTCATTAGAAAGATGCCAAGTCTCTCATGTCCTGCCTAATCTATGATTTATAACCACAATGCAAAATACAGTCAATAATCAGTTTGCTTAATTACATTTAAAACAACTTAATCAATGAAGGCATTAGTTCTTTAAT
Organism: Tagetes erecta; assembly: GCA_030867185.1. Classification (NCBI taxonomy): domain Eukaryota; kingdom Viridiplantae; phylum Streptophyta; class Magnoliopsida; order Asterales; family Asteraceae; genus Tagetes; species Tagetes erecta. The sequence continues at coordinate 81,134,874 of CM061488.1, read as the reverse complement.
CCCAAATTAAATGAAGGCATTAGTTCTTTAATCCCAAATTATTGCTATGATGTATAACCATAATTCAATTACAGAACAACTTAATTGCCATTAAAACTAATTAATCAATAAAGGCATTAGCTTTTTAATCTCCAACATGCAATTACAGTCGTTAATCAAAAACCTTATGCGCAATTAGTAACGTAATTAGGGCAAATCTATCTCAAAATCAAAACAATTTAGCAACAAAAAACACATCAATTGAACAATTAATGACTTTATTCATTATCTTCTCATTCTGAGCCCTAATTTGCATAATGTTCACATAATCAACTATCAACTACAACTTCAATTCAAGCATCAAACGATCAACGCAAACTAATCTACATAAAAATCATTCTCCTCTTTCACAGATCAACGACTATAGAACATCAATCACCGTTGCAGAACCATCAGAGTTCAAACCATTAACATTATGATTCAAAAAACACATCGATCTAGCAGCCATAAGCTTCTTCCTTTGCAAACACCTCGGCGCATAAAATCTCGCAGACAAAAACGGCAATTCACCATCACCGATCGTTAAACCTCCGTTAACTTCCTGTTGCTGGCTGATATTACCGCCGGCGTTGAAACTGCGTGAAGGTGAAGAAACAGGCGACGATGCAACAGTACGGTGACTGTAGATCTGAGAGTTTGGTGTGCTTGGTGATCGGAGATGAGATCTGGCGTTGATTTTGGAGTCACGGAGTTGAGCTAAAGCACCGGGTTTTAGAAAACGGAGATAGGTGTTTTGACGGTTTTGTGAGGTCGTGGTGGCGGATTGGTTTCTGATGCGGCGGTTCATGGCGGCCGGAGATGATGATAAGGTGGTTGTAGAGAGAGAAAGTGGGGGTGTAGAGAGAGAAAGAGGGTTGTGATGGGGAAAAGGGAGTGAGAGGCGGGATTTTAAGGGAAAAAGAAGCGGGAATTGGAGGGAAAGATAAAGAGAGTAGAAATGTAATGAATTGGTTTTTGGTGTATATGGGATTTATTCCTATACTATCTTTTTGTACAAAAAGGGTCCTTGCATTTTATTTTACTTTTTATAGTATTTTTTTTAGTTTTAAGCTACTCAACCGGCTAGTCCGCTATCTTTTGTTGGTCTTGGCTGCGATGAGCCAATGAGCTTGATGTAATTGTGTAACACCTGTATTTTTATAAACTCGATAACATATATAGAAGCGTTAAGGTTAGGATTACATTTTTCAAGAAGAGTGTGAATTTTTATTATTAGACTATATATGTTGGGTGTTGTTTGTCTATGGGTTAACCTGAACCCATATTGTTAATGAAGAATATTCTTAGGGTTGAACAAGGTATAATGTGTCATATAAATGTGTTTGTATATGGTGGTGGAACCAAGAACTTTTTCTTATGGTGTTGAAATTGTTTGGTTGTTGAATTCTAATCATTAATATATGTCTTCGATGAAGAAAACATTATCGTTATTGAAGAATTACGGTATAGAGCAACAACAATGAAAGACCCTAAAAACAGAACGCATGAAACAATCTAGGTATCTGACAAACTTCGTTCCACGAAACCCAGATGTTACACGACAATCGGATGTTACAAAGAGCGTCATAAGCAACCACCGTGGATCGACAAACCATCATAGACACTCGTAGGCTGCACGGATCCTAAGATCGCTAACCATCATCGAAACCTCTCACATCAAAACAACATCTTCGTCGAAATTCAAAGAGAAGACAAAGTGTAGTCGGAGATCGAATAGGAGAGAGAGAATGAACGTGTCAAAAGTGAAATTAGAAAGAGAGAAGTGTAATGAAATTACAAAAATACCCCTGGAGGTTATTGTTCAAATCCATTTGTTTTTAAATAGAAATTAGAATACTAATAGTTTTTCGAAAATATACAATTATTTAATAATTCTAAGAAATCTGACAAAAAGTAAGAGAAAGAAAAAACTAAAATCAATTTAATTAGGGAGCAATTCAAACGTTTTGGAGGTCTTAGACGAAGTAAAGTTATGGGGCCATTTTTCATTTGTACTTCAGTTTGATTAATCTAGTAATGGATTATCACCACTAATAACTTAGGAGTGTAACATCCCAAGAGTCGGAATGAGCAATTAATAAAATAATGGGCATTAGTTATGGGTCATTATAGAAGTGCACAAATGGCGTTTTTTAAGAACCGGTTCCAGGTATGAATCAGGTCCACTTTTGGTCAACAAAGTCAAGAACTGGGTAGGTCGGGTCCGGTTTCGGGTATGATTGGGTATTTGACTGGTTTGGCTGGTTTCTTCGGTTCGAGGTAGGATTGGGTCCGAGTTGAGGTGGAATCGATTTCGGTTTGGTTCTGGGTTTGGTTCCATTTTCTTTGAGGAACCAGAACTCATGTATACCTGATGGTTTAAGTGCACCGAGTCTAGTTTCGGTTAGGGTACACCGGGTTGATTCCGATACGGAGTATTATGTGCACCTCTAGGTCATTATATTTAAATAAGAGAAAAAAGATTATGAGCTCAATTAGGTCCATGGGACGAAAATTATGAGGTTTAAAGGCCCATAATCAAGCATTTATATATCAACCTGAGTAAACTACAGTTTTGGTCCCTGTGTTTTGGTCCCTGTGTTTTGATTCCATTTATAGTTTTAGTCTCACCTTAACAATTTTGGTCCTTGCAATTATTTCTAACAGAATGGTCCCAAACACTAAATCCATCCTATTTTTCATTAAGTCTCCCTCACATGCGAAGTAAAAATGTCCTTCTCCAATCTTTTTGGCATGCGACTGAATTAAATTGTTAACCTACATGGCGACCTAGATAAAAGAGGGGGAGAAATGACATGTTTACCCCTTAGATGTGGGGGTGTGGGAGAGATTTAACAGAAAATTTGATGGAGTTAGTGTTCAGGTCCATTTTTGTTAGAAATCAAAATCACAGGGGCCAAAACTGTTAAGGTGAGATTGAAATTGCTAATGATATCAAACACAAAGACCAAAACTACAGTTTACTCTATCAACCCTAATCAGCCTACATTCACCTCATATCATTTCAGTTTTAGAGAAAGAAAGAAATGATATAAAGTGAAGAAAGTGAATATTTGTGGATTTTGGATTCAAGGGATCAAGATCTGAGTGTTTGAGAATCTAATCACGAAGAAAAGAGGAAGATTTCAGATAAGAATCATCATCAAGAACACCTCTTTAGATATGAAACAATTCAAGGGTTTTGGGTTTTTAAAAAAGTAAAGAAAATCATGAAAAGATCACATTTTTACGTTTGGAATCGACTAAAACAATGGATTTAGCATCATGGCTGGTAATATAATGTTTGGACATAAAAGGTTGGATTTTAGGTGAAAAATGAAGATTTTGGGTGAAAACGAGTTGGTTCGTTGTAAAATCTTGTTCTGTAAAATTGTGTGTTCATATGAGAAATTATATTGATATGCAACTAGCGAAATTAGTAATTTCCCCCTAGCGAAATTACATTTTCGCTCTAGCGAAATTACATTTTTGTTGGCAACAGATCATGGTCATGTGTAAATCAGAAAAAAAAAGTCCAAACAAAAGTTTGGTGCGTGACTAGCGAATTTTTAGCGAAGATGCAATTTCGTCATAGTGAAATTATAGTTTCACCTGAGTGAAATTAGGTACGGACTTAGCTAAAATACTTAGACTTGAAGTTTAATATCGTATTCGGGTGAATTATAGATCTCCTATTTTTACTGTTTTTAGGCGATATGCATATTAAATAACAAGATTTTTGACAATGTTTTTTATTGCTGTTTTATAAGAAAATAAATGCATTTTGATGAATTCTCTCTTATACACTTGTGTAAAAAGCGACCCAACCAGGGGCTTTGCCTCTTGGACCCCGCTATATATTTTGGACTATAATGACAAAGATAACACCTCAAGTTACACATAAAATGACGTCAACTAATAACAACACAACATCTTAAATCATCAACTAATAGCAAATTAACACATCAAGCCACACGCCTCTATCTAGTAGGAGGACTTTAGCGAACAAGACCGAGGGTGGAACTACCTACTCATATTGAGGACATTTTGATGAACTTTTTGACCAAAAGAACAAAACATGAATTTTCCCATGATCTAAACCCCTCTTTCAAATCAGTTACAACATCATAATACATGAACTTGAATTGGTTTAAAAATCTTTATCCCATTATATATATATCAACTTAATAATTTATATATGCTTTAAAATCATTGTAGAAACATGCCATGCATAGATTGTAAAGAGTCAAGCAAAATATTTAGAAGATCGATCATCACCTAATCAAGATTGTGATTTAACAATGAACTAACTCGACAAGTTGAAAATATTCGTACCAAAATAAAACAACAAAAACAATATATATATTAGCATGACCTAATAATTGACCGATCACAAGTCTTCAACTATCATCACCGGATCGTTAAGATCAAAATCCAATCCCACGTTAACACTGCCTCCACCCGCCATCTCCGGTAAATCAACATTATCATTCTTGGTATCTTCAGCCTCCACCACCTTACACTTCTTCACAGGAAAAACTTCTTGGTTCTTGGAGTGTGACAAATCCGGTCGTCGGCCTCTTTTGTTTGTCACTTTCCATCCGGGTAAAACCTTCCTCATATCAACCGTGTCACGCTCAGGAACAGAATCATCATCATCATCATCAGTTAAAGAGGGTATTGGGTGAAGGAATTTATACTTGACGATGATTTTCTCGCAGTTTTGTAGTTCTTCCGGTTCCGGTAGTATTTTGTGCCAATTGGAATAACATTGACGAGATATATGATGGTAAAGTTCCTTGGCGGATGAAAGATACTTGTTACACATGAAACACTTGAAGTTTCCATCATCATCCGCACATGGAAGAACGCGTCCAGTTTCTTCAGGATCATCCATATTCGATCAAGAGATGTAAATTGAATTGGGTTTGATGGCAATAGAAGAGATGAATGAATAAGGGTTTAGTAGGGTTTATAGTATACATATAGTGAGATATGTGGAATTAAGTCGGTTGTGAATATTTTGAATAGGAAGGTTTTGTTTTTGATTTGGAATGTAATTCATATGTCATTGGATAATTATCTTACCTTTTTTACTTATTATCCGAATAATTCGAATAATCAATATATATATAGTTTAACAACTAAATTGTTATATTATATATTTTAAAAATACAATCGAGTTTATTTAGTAAAATAAATATAGAACAAATAACGTACATTTTTCTATCATTTAAGTTTACACATTTTTTCATTATTTGTCTTTTTTACAAAACTTTTTACCAAACGTCCTTTATGTTTAAAAAAAACATTAAATTGTTAGTCCTTTACTTTAACCCCGTTAAAAATTCTCGTTAAAGTGTGTCATGTGCAGATCACGTGAAGACAAATTTATCTTTTCCAAACCCATTTTACAACTTATGTTTTGATTAAAACCCCAACTTGTATCTAATATAAGCTGTAAAAGGGCTGAGAAAAGACATGTTAGTCCTCATATGATCCGCACATGACACATTTTAACGCGATTTTTTAACAGAGGTTAGAGTAAAGAGCTAACTTTGTAACATTTTATAAACATAAAGAACGTTTGGTGAAAAATTTAGCAAAAAAAAAAACCATTGGTAAAAAAAATGTAAACTTAAAAAATCAAACATGTAATTTGTTCATAAATAAATAATAGATGGATTGATGTGTATCGAAAGTTATATAATCATCTCAAACTATTTATAATAATTAATAAAGAAAACCTATTTGAACTCAAACTTACAAACTTAGTCATCAATGCGATTATGCGAAGGCTCTTTTAAGTTATAAACGATTAAAATTTACATTAATTAAAAATTGCGAAGGCTCTTTTAAGTTATAAACGACTAAAATTTATATTAATTAAACTTGAGTTTAACAAATATATGATTTACACAATTACACCCATTCTACGATACATTATATTCAAATGATATTCAAATGATAATTTAGATTACTCACTTGTAATTGGTACGGTGATCTAATGGTATGAGGTGATAGGCAAAATTTGAGATTTTAGAGATTTTACATTCAAAATCTCATTTAATTGGGTTTTTTTCAAGTGGTGGGTTTTCTTTGAGTGAGTTGGACTGAATCATCAAAATCAATATAGACGATTGATATTTCATCTTAGAAAGACTCACTTGGGTATTAAGGCTAATTTTAAATGTCATTTAATAAACATAAAAAATTATGTCAATATATATTCACTACCGCATAAGATTTTCACTCATCTTTTGAAAAATATTATTTTTACTCCAACTATAACCCATGTCCATCTTATGTTTCCACTCCATCGCATACTTTTATCGTTTGAAAGAGTTTAACTAAAAAGTTCAAATTTTGTAAAAAGCCTAAGAATTAATTCATCTGAACCCTTTGATTTAATATTAAATGAAGATCAAAGACATATAAATACAAGATGACATAATGGTAAATAGTTGAAACTTTAGTTCTTCATATCATGACATGAGAGATAAAAGATGGAGTGGTTTAGATCAACTGAGCTGCCAATAAGAAATGACTCAACTATAATGTTTATCTACCTAGATGTGGGGTTCACGCCAAGCGAAAGTAGGCTTTCAGCCTATAAATACCAGTAAGACTCATTTAAGGTTGTAAGGTAAGACTCATTTAAGGCTTCTCGAGTTAGTTACCATTAATATATATATATATATATAGATAGAAAGATAGATATGTATATACATATATACATATGGTGATGATTATAAACCCGGTATAATTTGGGTTGCTCAAGAGTGAGCTAGATTTGTGACATACAAGTGTGAGCACACCTATGGCTCAACACTTCAAATTGTCTGCACGTCATTGTCCTAAGGATGATGAAGAGATAGAGTACATGGATAATGTTCGCTACAATATCTTCACAATCTCCACCTTGGAGCTGATTTGATGATTTACATTGGATTAAAACAAATTAACCAACTCCCATAATACTCAAACATTTTTGTAACTTTCCAACAACAAGTGCTTTAGTTAAAGCATCAGCAACATTATCATTAGTGCAAACATACTTGATAGTCACCTCCTTTGTGTTAACCACATCTCTTATGAAATGAAATCTGACTCTAATGTGTTTAGTTTTCTCATGAAAAGCATTGTGCTTGGCTAGTTGTATAGCTCCAGTGTTATCACATAAAATAACAGCATCATTAAAGTTTATACCCAATTCATCAACAAATCCCTTCAACCACAATGCTTCCTTTACTGATTCAGTCAAAGCAATATATTCAGCTTCAGTGCTGGATAAAACCACTACAGGTTGAAGTGATTGTTGAAAACACCAAGTGAATATGAACAATATGAATTGAATTGGATGAACAAAAATGTGATCTTGAACACACACTACTACCGATTTAATTTACGGTTATGAAATAAAGATGAACAAATGAAAAACGATAATCACTCCACTATGATCTAACGTATCATATATAAGAATTGAGATGTTGTTAATTCTCTCAATTCTTTTCTAACGGTAACAAACAAACAAAACAGAAAAGTGACATAACTAGTCTCTCTGAAATATCACTTATTACACATATTGACTAAAGTTACTAAACTACCCCTAAAGATCAAATAAGCTACAATATCTTCACATTTTCCAAGCTATTGTGTTATAGATATGTTGTATTGTGATGAAAGAACCAGAACTGGGAACTACATGACAGATTTGTTTTTGATTAATCATTCATAACAGATTTGTGTCGTGCTGTGATGAAGTCCGGCCGAGACAGTGATGCTCCATTGGCGTGGCAGATTTGCCGGATGGTCGGTTTATACTTGAAACCCCACTGCAGCCATGGTGTCATCACGATGTGGTCTCGGGTTACAAAACTCTCTGAGCCCCTTATTAACCTAAGTTCTTTTGTTTGTTTGTTTTCGTTGGGTTATAATGAGCAACACCGAGCTGCATTGGATTCGCAATGCGTTGTTGATTATGAGTCTCGATATATTTGTTTTGCTTATTTGTTTAATAGACTGTATAAAAAACGCTCGCGCATCGCGCGAGCAACGTATCTAACTAGTTAGTGTTAAGTTTAAAACTTTAAGAGTGGATAATTAATGAAAACAAATTATTGTATAAACTTTTTAAAAAAACTTACGGGCCCCTTGAGAGATCGGATCCTGGGCGATCGGCCACCCTACCCGCCTCAGGGCCAGCCCTATGTCTGCTGCAATATCAAAGACGAGAAGTGAGGACTTTGTAGAAATGGTCTACGTACATATAGGAGTTCATCCGCCCTCATACGCGGAGCAACTTGTTACTTTATGATTCTTTAACATTTTTTTCACGAGCTCCTGTTTTAAGTCATGGAAGTGCTAAAGAAAGCCAATAAGACTAGTGTAGCTTCATGACCCAAAATGATCAGTGAGTCATGTGAGCTCTATAAGTAAATTCAGATTGTTTTCTTCAGATTGCCTTGAAATCTCAATTTCTATGAAGCTTTAGACAAACAACAACATCGTTAAGGAAATACAAAAACAAAAGGGAGTGTTCTTTGTATTAATCCTTCGGTGTAAGAATCAGTTTCTTCTGATCAAATAAAGAAAAAGTGTAAATATGTGTGTTTGTAAGAGGAGAGAAAGTACAGGAGAGAAAAGGGGGACCCCACTATATCCCATGCGTATGTTATATTTTCATATTGTTCTATGAAACGACATCGTATGTTCAAATGATGTAACTAACTTTTATTCTCTTTTAACATTGGTTTTGGGTCGGGTTTGATCCGGCCTTTCCGGGTCATTCCTCTTTAAGTAGTACGTCATGTTCCGTGTTAATATAATATTTTTTAAAAATTGCATCTATAGATAAGAGGAACGTGGAAGCTAGGAAGTTTAAAGCCTTATAATATATCATATAAGAATAATTAAGAATAAGAATTGAGTGATTGACCAATTCTTAATTTGCACTACAAAATGAATACTAAATTTTGAAAAGCCGTCCAAACATATTTGATTGTTATAATTACAGGATATATAGATTCCACGTTGGACGGCAATCTTAAAAATTAATGCCATTTTCATACGCAAAAGGACACGGAAATAGTTCAATAAACAAAATGTTCAAGAACCATGCATTCATGCACATTAGCTAGCTCTATATATATGCACACACAAACGACCTTATTCACAACCAAAAACAACTCGACCGTACGTGTTCCTATCAGAAAACTAAACTAGATCGTGCCATGTCGAACAAACTCATGCTCTTGAGCTTTGTAGCTCTTACGTTTGTGTGCCTCGCCTTAGCTTACGAGCCTAAACCGCTCCAAGATTTTTGTGTAGCTGATCCCAACAACTCAGGTAATTAACATCTTTTAAGTTTTAGAGAATGCTTGTTCAAATGATAATGTTGTTAATATCATGTTTAATGTGTAGTGAAAGTAAATGGTCTGGTATGTAAGGACCCAAAGCAAGTTCAAGCTGAGGATTTTTTCTTTAGTGGGCTACACATCAGGGGTAACACATCGAACCCTGTGGGATCGAGGGTTACCCCTGTCTTTGCAACTCAGTTACCTGGGTTAAACACTTTAGGCATATCAATGGTTCGGATTGACTATGCCCCATGGGGACAAAATCCACCTCACACTCACCCAAGAGCCACCGAGATCCTTACTGTTATTGAAGGAACACTAGAAGTTGGGTTTGTCACTTCTAACCCGGGTAACAGTTTTATCACCAAGGTGTTACAAAAGGGTGATGTTTTTGTGTTCCCGGTAGGACTTGTGCATTTCCAACGTAACGTTGGAAATGGGTATGCAGTGGCTATTGCCGCATTGAGCAGTCAAAACCCTGGTGCCATAACAATCGCAAACGCTGTTTTTGGTGCAAATCCTTCAATTCCTGGGGATATTTTAGCCAAGGCATTTCAAGTGGATAAAAGTGTGGTAGATCTTATACAAGCAAAGTTCTAGAGTTATGAAGATTATGATAATGGATGTTTGTGTGATTGTTTTACTTCTTTTGTTCTAAAGCTTCCATGTATTTTGAATTATTATATTTGTGTGCATTTTTCTTGTTGACTTGTTATTCGTTGGTTTTGCAATGAAAAGCTTGTTTATGGGAACTAAGTATATATATCATGTCTTATTTACAAATCCTAGTAACCAGCTGGGGTTATGGTCTAGCGAAATCAAAGTATACATGAAACATTTTCCCTGCCATTTAAAAATTATACTCAAACATCTATATCTTTTGCTTTCATTCATGGTCTTTGTCTCATGCAAGACTACTATTTTACCCTCTTTTAGTGGTTACACTTTTGCCCCTTTTCAATTTCATTTTTTTAACCACACTTTATAACTTCTGATATTTGTTAGTATTTTTATTATTACTGTAACTAGTAGGCAGGGACGGTCCTAAGGATTTAGGTGTCCTGTGCGAGACGAGAAAAAAGACCCCCCGCCCCTCAATCCGAAGCACCAACGTAGTAAATTATATAAATTAAATTTTTAACTAAAAACAAACGTTTGATAAATAAATATAAGAAAATCAAAGTATCGAATTAGTGAATTACGTTTTTAGCAGCAGTAGGCTTCCAGCTTTCATTAATCTATAATTCATTTGATTGTGTGAGTTTTTAGATGTTTAGTTAATTAGTTGTAGTGGGCTTTAGCCTTTAGGTGTGGGTTTTAAATCTTTGCTTATTTGTTACACGACTATTGACTATATATAAGTTTTATAAAAAAAATTAATATAATAATTTTTTTTAAAAAACTTGGTGCCCCCGTCAAACGAGTGCCATGTATGGTCGCACATGCCGCACACCCTCTAAGCCCCCTATGCTAGTAGGATGCAGTGGCCTGTATTAGAGTACTAGGTTTAATACCCGTGTGACACACGGGTTAAATAGTAATATTTATAAAGAAATTATAACCATTATATTTAACAATTTGTAAATATATAACATTTAAGGAGTTGGCTCCATCAACTTGCATGGTGAAAAATTTAGCTAAATTTTCCTCCTAAACTTCTTATTATAGAAAAAAAATCTCTCTAAAAATTGTCCCTTAAAAGTTTGATTTATTAGATAAATATCGCATCATTAGAGTATTCTTGTATTGTTGGTTATGATTTATCATTATCTAGTCCTTAAATAATGCTTGTATGTTTACCCTATATAAAGGGGTTTTGGGAATGAGAATGATCATGAACTTTAATACCATAATCACTATTATGGTATCAGAGCTAAAACACCCAAAACCCTAAAAACAACTAGCCGTCAAAACCTTGGTTTCGATCATGGTAGAAACCGACAAACAGCAGCACTAGTGCTGACAACAATACAAGATACACTCTAATGAGGAGATATACTCTAATAAGCTTGTTACACTGTCGTAGCTACACGTTGAGCCGAAGCTTTTCTTCTTTAATGGGTATCAGCAAACTAGTGTTAAATTTCACTCTTCGGATTTAAATCCGGGATCTTCCAAGCCTCCTCTAATCATTAGATCAAGAGATCAGTGACACCGAATTTTTGTATTGAATGTGTTGATATACACGGGATGCAATACTTGAGATTACCCCTTTACAAAAATATCAACCAACAATGTGATGATTGTTGAATTTATTTATTGTTAACTCACTAAAGCTATTTGAAGAGACGGTAGGATGCTTGTTTAAAAATGTTGTGGTTAGGGGTTTAAATTCCTCTATCCATTTTTTTTCTTTTTATGTTTTTTTAACCTACGGGCAATATGTTGTTATAACTTCAAGTTGGGTAACTGATTCATTTCAACCTACGCCAAAGTCTTTTCCAATTTCCTTTGTTCCATGACCCATCCAACGCGTCCGTTCATTTCAAAAGCCTCCAAATCGATCGTTTAACCTATATAATTAAGCATTAATTCAACGTGTAGTTAAACTATTCACTTCAATCAAACACATATTCAAACACAATAACATGTAAAATTAATCAATTAAACACTTTAAGTACCACTCTAACACACGCTCATCGGCGTGAATCTGCCTGATGATGCCATATAATCCATACAAATTTGCCGTTACACACACTAAGCCCTTCCAACTTATATATTTACATAATAAACACATAACCTTTTAATATTTATAAGATTTGCCCTCTAACTTGTTTGTTATGTTGCGAATTTACAATAACAAATATTTAAAAAAATTAAAATCATATATTAAGTTATTAATACATTCGAGGTGTTACAATATACGGGGCATTGTCCGTGTTGCGAGACAACCCATATCAAACATCTCAACTGCGTCAATGACCATCGGGTGAGTTTTAGACAATGTTTGTAGTTGACCAATGTTATTAAAGCTTACTAGGGAGATTGAATTGTTTATTTGTTTTGATAACTAGTTTTGTTATTAAAGTTTATTGCGGGAAAAAAAGGAAAAGAAAAGGATATATCTCGACGACGTGTCGTTGGAACAAAGTATACACAAAACGGATCCAATTGGGCGTATCATGGTGAAGAGGCTTTACCAATGACATGACATGTCGTCGGTAAGGGTATTTTTTAATTTATATTAAGAAAACCCATATCCCGACACATATATGTCGTCAGAAAAGAGGTATTCTATTATTTATTTTTATTTTTTTTATAGAGAAAAGATTTTTCATCGGGTTTGTACCAACGATATGTTGTCAAGATAGGTTAACATACATATACAGACGAATATAGGGTCGTAAATAACCCAAACGTTTAGCGAACTGTTCGGCGGGAAATTTATTTACGTTCGTTAACTTTAAACAAACGAACACGAACAAAAAATTTTGTTTGTTAAGATAAACAAACGACACGAAAAGAGTCCACGCTCGGTAATGTGTTCATGAACTATATATTGTTATGCTAACTTGTTAAGTAATTTATGGGAATATATCGTTATGTTAAGTATGAAGAACTCGTAAACTTACTTTTTGAGGGTTTTTTATAACTATATATTGTTATGATAACAACTTGTTAAGTACCTTAACATTAATTATATCTTATTTTTTGTATTCTCGATAGTTTTTTTTGTATATTTAAGCTAATATATGTTTGGTTGTTTTTGTTTAGGATCGTTTACAAATTTAACAAATAAACACAAACTAACAAGAACATCTAAATTTCTTAGCAAATGAACATAAACATAAACTTTCGTTTGTTTAGATTCAATGCCTCATCAACCAACCGTTAATAATACAATACATATAAAAAAAATGTTGTTTACATGATAAAGACTATACCTGAGCTCTTGATTTGCCTACACAGAAAGTTATCTAAGACGCCCTATGAAACTATGAGTAAAAACATAAGCAAAAAGAATTGTCGGACATTGAAGGACACATGATAACCCTTTGTTTTATCCATGATTATAATAACGTACATCGGTAGATAACTAGATACTCTTTTATACTTTTTTGAATATGATCATGAACCTCATATGAACTACAGGCAGTTCTTGGATCAATTAATCAAAGATTAGAATAAGATAATCAAATCATCAAACTAAACTAAACTAAACTAAACTAAACACCCCTTAACCACCAAGATCAACAATCTTTTGCATGATCTTTGTTTGTATGCTTACTAGTTACTATATATAAACATGCTTCATATTGAACTCTACACTTCATCTCACAATTAAGCATTGTTCTTCAAATCAATGGCAACAATATTGTTCATTTTGTTAGCGGCATTCGGTTCTTTAATCCTAAATGTGGTTTCATACGAGCCGGCACCCTTACAGGACTTTTGTGTAGCAGATACGTCGAATAACCTAGGTACGTTATCCTCGTTTTACAGTTGTCATATTTATTTATTTATTTATTTTGGCTGTTGCGGTACAAAACACTAACGATATGTTATTCATGCCGTCACACGTCATACGGTAAGATATGTTTGGCTGACCAAAAAATGATTGATGTGACCACTACAAAAGTCATGTTGCCCACATGACTATTGTTCTCACTATCATACAGCCCGTATGATGTGACACGTACACTCTTATGTGTAGATTTGATTGAACATCATACGGCTGGTATGACATAACATTATATGACATGTAAGATTGTGAAAATCAGGTGGTGTTTCTTTAACAACACTATTTCTTTATATCTTTTTTAATAATTTCAACAGTTTTCCGTTTAGGTGCAATTAGAGTAAACGGTATGGCTTGCAAGAACCCATTATTTGTCCAAGCTGATGATTTCTTCTATAGCGGGCTCCACATCGCCGGGGACACACAGAACACTTACGGTTATCGGGCTAGCCCGGTAACCGTATACCAGATACCTGGGCTCAACACACTCGGAATCTCTATGATGCGAATCGACTATGCATTTTGGGGAACTAACCCACCACATGTTCATCCTCGAGCAACCGAAATATTTACTGTCTTAGAAGGAACCCTTCAAGTTGGGTTCATTACATCAGACCCACTAAACCGACTCGTTACCAAAGTCCTTCAACGTGGTGATGTGTTTGTTTTTCCAGTCGGGCTCGTTCATTTTCAAAGGAATATGGGGCATTCAAACGCAACTGCGATAGCTGCGTTTAGTAGTCAAAATCCAGGAGTTATTAGCATCACAGACTCGATATTTAGGTCGAATCCGCCACTTTCTACAGATATATTGACACAAGCATTTCAAGTTGATGACAAAACAGTCAATCTGCTGAAAAAGAAGCCACTACATGTATGAAACTCAATTCGGAGGCGTTTTCGTGTTTTGTTCGTGTTTCTAGATTGGTTTAGTAACTATGGCAATAAAGTTTAGAACAATCATCATGTTTGTTAGTGTTTCTAGATGAATTGGCTTATGTTGAAAATGAAATAACTGAATTAACTGATCACTTCGAACACAAAACTGAGCACGAAATCGATCACCAAACAATTAAGAACTTTATTGTTTAACCCTTTCAGATTACAAATGAAAATGAACGATGCAGTCGAAAGAAAACTCACTCGACAAATAAGTTGCGCAACCAACCTATATATGTCCCGGTCAAAATGGACAATATCAGGGTGCTCGTTACGCTGGGCTATTACAAAATGGGGAGAATTGCATTTATCTCATCTAACCTTGCAAAATTGCATATTTAAACAAGAGTTAATTGCCAAAATGGTCCATGAGGTTTACAAGGTTTTGCAGTTTTTAACACTTTAAGAATTTTTGCATAAATAGTCCCTACAGGCCAAAACCTGTTGCTAAATTGGTCCACGACACTAACGGTGTTAAAAAAATTCCGTTAGCTGACTAGTAAGTGACTAAAATACCCTTCTACTTCTTCATCACCACCATCACCAAATCACCTCCATCCTCAATCGACGAAATGGATGGATGCACTGGAATTATTGTTATCCTATAAACAAATTAAGATTGAAGAAGCATCAAATCATGAGTAAGATGGTGGAGAAATAAATATGAGGACTTGAATTTGTTGAAATGGTTAGCTACGTTCAGTGACGAAGTCATGATTTTTAGCCAAGGGGGACCAAAGTTTATAACGCTTTGTTTCGGGGGGCCAAACTCAATATATATATATATATATATATATATATATATATATATATATATATATATATATATATATATATATATATATAAATCAACTAACGACCAACAAACTAACACTTCGGACGAAAAAAAATAGGAGGGCCGTGACCCTCGTTGGTGTCCATATAGCTTCGCCAATGGGTACGTTGGTGTTAAGAAGAGGAAGAATTTGATTCATAAATCACCTCATGATGCATCTCCTGTGCAGTTTTTTACCCTTCTTCTTCTTCTTCATCTTCATCGTTGCTCCGGCGAAGTTTGGGGGACGGAAAATCTGCCGCTGGCGATAATGATCCACACTCTATAACTTCACCTATTCATTCTCCGGTTGCCGTATAGTGACGTCACCGGTCGGCAAAAAAACACTTCGTTTCGTTTTTACGGCAGCATCAGTTCAAAAAGTTTCAAGTACAGATTCGTTAGGTGATGGTCACGGATGAAGATTGGAGGTGGTGGTTGAGGATGGAGGTGTGATTTGGTGGTGGTGGTGATGAAGAAGAAGAAGAAGGGTATTTTAGTCAATTACCAGTCAACTAACGGAATTTTTTTAACACCGTTAGTGTCGTGGACCAATTTAGCAACAGGTATTGGCCTGTAGGGACTATTTATGTAAAAATTCTTAAAAGTGTAAAAAACTGCAAAAAACCTTGTAAACCTCAGGGACTATTTTGGCAATTAACTCTTTAAACAAAGTATAAGTTTTTGTTGCAGTACAACGCTCTTTTAATCATGATTTGATAAATACGCAATTTTACAAGTTTAGAGTACATTGGTATCAACCAAGTTAACACCGAACTTGTTATTGCGCGCTATCGATGACTATAGTTGCTACCGACACAACTTTATTAGTACTGATATACCTTAGCATCAAACAAACAAGTACAAATGTAAAGAACAAATCTAGCAAGCCACAAACGACATTATTATTAAAGATATATAATATGCTCCACAAAAGCATCTTAAATCAATTACATCAATAAAATGAACAATGCAGCAAACATGCAGGCGGACAATATGCCATTCATAATAATAATGAATTGTCTACTAAAGTAGAAATAATCAAACTTTGGTCCTTAAAGACAATCATCATCATTTGCATCATATGATCATGTGTACCCAAAGGCATGCTTCAATCCTTTGAGTGCTACAATTCTACTACAATCCAACAACAGACAATCGTGCAAACACGAACATTTATCATGAATTTCACATATTGTGTTCATAGGCCTATATATATTGATCTCAAAACCGATGCTTTAAACACGCGCTAGCAAGTTTCTGTTACATACTTTGGTTGCAGGCTTGGTTATTATATATGGCCAAACAGATAGCCTGGTTCGGTTTATTAGCTCTTGCTTTCGGTTGTTTGGCTTGTGCATGTGAACCCAAACCCCTTCAAGATTTCTGTGTAGCCGATCCGAATAGCTCAGGTGCGTAAAACTAGCTATTGTATGTTCACTACTAGAAAACTGGTCTTTCACTGCTGAAAATTTACCAACACGGACAAAACCATCAAAACACGGTCCAATAGTTGTTTTTTTAACTTTGGAGCGTGAGTTAATGATCCGTCGAAATTTTACGATGGCCACCATGCACCCACGACCAAGCATCACTGGTAGATTCTCATCGATAACCACCGACGAAGTCTATCGGTGAAACAAAAGTTTTCTAGCAGTGGTCTCATAGAGGTATTATTTTTACAGAAAATCCTCAAAATGTCCTTTTTGACCGTTGACGTGCCAAAAGATGTCTAGGCGACCATTTTCAAAATGGGATCGAGCCGACCATTTTATACACGTGGTCAAATCTGATTGGTTAATATTAATAGTCTGCTCCCTTTTGAAAATAGACGCCTAGACATCTTTTTTCAAGTCAACTGATACATTTTAGAAAAAAATCAACGATCAAAAGGGACATTTTTGGAATTTTCGCATATTATTTTTCTATATGTTAACTAACAAATATTTGTTTTGCAGTTTTTGTAAATGGTATGGTCTGCAAGAACCCTATGCAAGTTGAAGCCAATGATTTTTACTTTAGTGGTGTCCACCTAAGGGGCAACACATCAAACCCTTTGGGACTAATGGTTCAACCAGTAAGTGTATATCAGTTACCCGGGCTCAACACTTTAGGCATCTCAATGGTTCGTATTGACTTCGCGCCTTGGGGAATCAACCCACCCCACACGCACCCACGAGCCACTGAGATCATTACCGTCTTAGAAGGCACGCTTCAAGTTGGATTTGTAACGTCAACTCCAGAATATCGGCTTGTCACGAAAGTACTATATAAGGGTGATGTGTTTGTGTTCCCAGTTGGACTTGTTCATTTCCAACAGAATGTTGGAAACAAAAGCGCGGTGGTTATTGGCGCGTTAAGTAGTGAAAACCCGGGTGCTATAACTGTTGGAAATGCGGTTTTTGGATCGAACCCGTCGATTTCGAGTGATATTTTAGCTAAGGCTTTTCAAGTAGATAAAAAAGTGGTGGATCAAATTAAGGCAAAGTTTTAAGACACTTAAAGAAGAGAGTGTGTGTGAGTGTGCAGAAGTTGTTTGCATTTCATTTTATTTTTTTTGTGTGTGAGGATGCTGATTGGTATTAAGATTGTTTAATTTATTCGATCAATTCTTATTATGTTTTGCATTGTTAATCTCTGTTTATAAATAGCAAATAACTATAAACTAACTAAATCAGTTTCAATAACTGAATTTGACTTTAACTAGCCAGTTTAGTTGGGTTGATCTATACATATCCTCATTCCTACTTACTTGTCGTACACCCCCTCTAAATAAAGTATAAAAATTTTCATATCCTCCCTTTAAAAACTTTTTTTACAAGTTTGAACATTTATGAGATTTAATAAGTTTTAAATTAATCCATACTTACTTGACGTTTATAGGTTATATTAAAGTTTATCTTGAAACTTTTTAGAAAGTCAGATAAAAACAAAAGGTTTTCGATTTGAATATCAATTTGCTACCTAATAATATAAAATAATCATAAGCAAATTAACTTAAAATCTTAAATACAACAATCTAACTTTTTTATTCAACTTTGTTATTTATTATAATCTATCAAACTTATAATCCTAACTTCAAATTCTTAGTAAAAATCATACATAATCGGTAGAAAACGCAGACATCTTTCGAACTCTTAGTTTATGGAGAAACGGTGATAGTTTTCATTCCCGATGTATCGTGATGCAAGTTCTTATGTATTTGTCTACGTAATATTATTTAGATTCAACAACAGGATCAAAAGTTAGAAACGTTAATATTGTACTTGATATGATTCATGATTCATTAAACAAATATATGTAGGTTTTAATTTTCAAAAGTACAAACATATAGAAACAGATAGAAACGTTAATATTAAGAACAACGTTTGTTGCTTTTATCATAGTAAAAACACTAAAAATGAAATATAAGGTTTAAGTTGTACTTTTTAAAAAATTTAAGGCGTACAACAAGTAAAAACAAGAAAGGAGTGGGATATGAATAGCAGCACCCTTTTAGTTTGAAGGATGGATGGGTGGTGATTATTGTTTTGGTGCTGTGGGTGGTTAATTTAGATTTTTATTTTCTTAATATAGGGGTGATTTAGTCATTTTAAATCAACCCTGAGACGGGGTATAAGCATGTGATGTTTGTGTAAAGTATTGGACTAATCATATAAGTTTTAAGAGTTATGGGCCAAAAGGTGAAATATGACTTAACCGAGGGACCATCTATGTAATTTAGTTTTTTTATACATTTATCATCATCAATGCGATCTCAGTAAATTATGTTTGTTATTTGGAGATTTCAATTGATTTCATTCAGAAAAAATCATGCCTTGTAGACTTATACTAGTAAGTGTAACGTTACTATTACACGTAGTTTAACGGTGATTAACTAATGAACTGCTTCATAAATCACAATGTGATTAAAAGCTAAAAAGAGTGGTATGAAATGAGGTAGATTCGGTAAAAAAAAAATTAAAAAATATGCTAAAAGAATCACATTAAAAGTCAAAAAAAGTTTTGTTATAAAAAACGGTCGTTACGAAACACGGTTTCTTTTTCTTTTACCCACGTATATTACAACATGATAATTCCAAAGACATAAACTGAACTATAAAATCCAAAAACAAAAAGAAGTATTGTCCGCACGATTCAAACTAGGAACAACATACACCTTAGCACACCCCTCCTCTCTTCTAAATCCAGTTCCTCTAAAGTGAATTTGAAAAAAATGGAATTTTTTTTCATATTAACATAATGGATTTTACGTAAAAGGAAATAAAAAAAGGTTAAGAGAACTTATGGACCGGACCAACAGGAGAATAACCTCCATCGACATTATGTTTTAGTATATATAAATAAATAACCCTCTTTATACTTACCCTTTTATTCATGATAGGTAAGTTGATTAATCGTCATATAATTTGAGTCGTTTTCTTTCACTTGTGTATGGCTTTAAACCTTTATAGTGTTCATTCTATTTTCTAATTTTATATACTCTTAGCTTGACACTTTAACAATCTTATCATTAACAAAAGCACCACGACAATTTCTTAATATGTCCATGATTACTACCTTTACACTCATCAATGTAAAATAATGTTCACGTTATGGAATAGAACAAAATCAATTAGACATGTTCCATAGTGTTTGTTATGTTACCTCTCATTCACATGCAAAAACTTTTCTTTTACAACCAATTCAAGATGTTACAACCTTAAATTTGGTTGTAACAAAAATTTAGAGTTCATCACAAAATAAATGTTTTTGTGTTTATAGGGCATTGTACTTTAGCTAGGAAATAGTTGATAATATCATAATAACTGAAATAACAGAATATTGAATATTGATGTAAATGAATTGGGCTTGGTCCATTGGGCTCATAACAGATTATTTATGTCATATGTGTGTAAAATGTAAATGCGTACCCAGCAAACTGATATTTTTTCTTAAAGTTTCAATCATTAATAACTTTAATATAAATGATGACACAAAGTAATGAAGTATAAGTGAAGGTTAAACTCACTTCTACGAAAGGTGGTGGTCCAACGGTATGACGTAAGTCTTAGGGTCTAAAAGGTCAGGGTTCTATCCTTGGTTGGGGGGGGGGGGGGTTCCATTTTATCCGAGTGGGTTTCCTCCTTTCCCGCCGCGGGGGGGGGGGGGGACGGGAGCCTTTGTGGGGTAGCTTGTAATGGGGTGGTTGCCTTTAGATGGTCTAGCTAAAATATAATTTAACTTTTAGTGATCTAAAATATATTAATTACATTAGAGATTAAACAATACGTAATCATATAACTTCTCACGTATTTTATTAATGTTACGATGTGCGACTGCAAAAATGGCAGGGGAAACGGTTGGCCTGCATTTAATTGTTTCCAAATAAAATTTAACTCATTTCTACAATATAATGGATATGATAAAACGTAAACTATCCTATATTCCTATGTATTGATTTAAATTTGATTCAAATTCGTTTGTGACCCATGTGCCGTGTGGTGCAAACGGCGACGTCATGTTGATGACATTGGTGTGTCGTGTTCCCTCGTTATAATGGTCAACGTTATATGTTATGTAAGTTGCGGTGTAGTTATATATCTTATACGTTGCAATAACAAGTGACTCGTTGGTGAACTTTGTGACACAAATACAATTATAGTTAAAACATCTATAACGTCTCACACACTAACACCTGATGTCGTAAAAGTAATTTATGATAATCTAAATAAAAAGTTAAAAACTAGAGATTAGATGATTAAAATCAAGTAACTCTTGTCTTTTAGTTGTGATTATGTAGTTTTAAAAGTTTGGCTTATAAATTTTAGAAAGATCGGCCTCTAAATTTTTTGGGAAAATAGGCGTCCCCATCTTATGGGCCCCGAAGTTATTAATGATTCAAGGACTATTGTTGGTAGGTGTAGTTTTACGAAGAAGAAAACTAATTTTGATTTGGGAAAAATAAATATTCGTAAAATGGGTCGTTAAAGGCCGGCAGAATGTTATATTACACATGCAACCATTAAAAGAAAAACTAACAGTTGTTAAAGGTTTAACGGACAGTTAAAAGGATGGATAGATAGAAAAATTAAGTGCGTAAATAGATAAAGTCCAAAGATAAAAGCTTGGTGTGGCCATTGCCTAGCAAAAAGTGTCATTTCATGGGGTGGGGGGGGGGTCATTACATCTTTAGAGTTTTGTTAATGGGGTCATTAGTCATTACTACACGTATTGGCTTTTTTTCTTTTCTTAAGCCTTGCCATGTGATTATGACTTTTAAGCCCCCTATGGCTTAAATTTTTTACTCCGTTTTTTTTTTCTTTAAAATGATCGAGTCGCTTCTATATAATACTCTGTAATGATTTTTATTTACAACCAAACCGGATTTAATAAAACAATATTTTCCACATTTAGGAAAATGTTTAAAATTTTTGAAATTAGGTTATATACCCGTGTCTTATACGGGACTGTTTTAGAATAAGCTGTCAATTGAAAAAAAAATGTTTGAAATTACATAATATGATTACAAATAATTAACAGTACAAAAGAACATCTATAATTCTATACAAACATTTCAAGAAGCATAATTCTAAATATAGTGATTAATAATACGTAGTAGTACAAAAGGTGATAAATAAATATAGATTAAAAACGCCCACACCACTGAGTCAACTATGCTATAATCATCCAAAACTTTCAAATTTGATAATTGATATATGTTAATTTAGATACAACAAATAAGCTATTACATCTAAATTTTATCATTTAGTTATGATAAATTAGAAATAAAAGAAGTAACCATTTGGATCTCATATAGCCGACAAGCAAATTTCGTAAGGATATGAAAAAAATTGCTAATTAAGAACAAAAGGAGGAGAATTTATACGACAATTGAATGTTTTTAAAAAACTAATATGAATAAGATATTGAATGTTTTGAGGTGTTATTTTACGAAGCCAAGTGATAAAAGTAGTTTAATAAATTGTCATGTGACAAGTATTGGTTAATATTATGACAAATGGATGAAATTCGTTTCTTTTATTATATATAGGATTTCAACATTTCATTTTATGATTTTTTTAAGAGCATAGGACCCACAAGGAAAGAACAAAATTCAACGCAATTCATAGTTGTAAATACCGCTTTGAACCGACTCGTTATACTGGTTGAACTGTTTACAGGTGGTGTCTCCGGTGTGATATGGTCGTGTTTAACTAGTGCATCAGTTTACATATTAAACAGCTGAAAAATCTGGTTCAATCAGTTTATAACAGTGAACCGACTGGCTTTTAACCAGTTTATAGGCTGTCTGTTTTACCTCTTAATGGTTCGGTTCATTGCTTAATCATTCAGAGAGTGTTTGCATCATAAAAATGAGTCTCTGAATAGTTAAGTGTTAAATGGTTAAGGGGTAGAGAGATGCTGAATGGAACTGAATGAAACCTATACCAACTTTACCCTCATATGCAGTTGTACCCCAACATCCCTCTCATTGATAGAGTCTCTTAATAGTTCAGATCTCTTAACTATTCAACACTTAATGATTCAGATTTTATCAAACAGCTCCTTGCATTTTAGTTTTAAAGTTTATTTAACTCCTTTACCCATGTACTAGCCCGTTCATATGTTCAGTTTTGTCTTTAAAAATAACCCGTTTAACTAAAATTTCTTATTTTATAATGTTTGAAACTTAAATAGTTATGTTCTTACTAATGATGATGACATTGATACTTAATTGCATTTATTAAACGATCATGAAATTGATGAATTTAACACTCTAATATCATAAACTTATTTTAGACTTTTCTTAGAAAAAACTTTGTTAGAATATTGATGTTTGATTATGAAGTTACCTAGTTTTGAATTATTGTTGGAGTTAAAGCTATATTTTTATGTAATATAATCAACCCGGTTGAATCATCTGATAGAACCAGATTCACCCGATTGAACCTTTTCTACGCTCTAAGTCTCTACATTTTCTTATAATTATGAGTTTTCCTACTTGATTTATGATATTCAAGAGTGGATTAATTACACCGACCGCAGTAAAATTAATATAAACAATTAAGATCTTATTAAAAAAAAAGTAAAAACAACCCACTTAAGTATTGAGATAGTGTACACAACGCCAAAAAAAAGCAAAACAAAATTGAAGGCTACTGATTTTCTCCTCAATCATGTGCTGGGATCATGGAAAAAATCAGTGAGGGGCCTACGAGATGTTACATACCTCAAACGTCATGGATCAAATAAAATATTTCAATTTACAATTACAGTCCCTTTTTTATACTCTCTTTGTTTATTGTAAATATTCGAGTAGGTACTTTTTCTTGGTTTGGACAGTTACTATAAAAACATATCCATGTAGTCAACTAGTCGAAGTTACTATTATAATGAGAATGTATAATCAGTGGCGGATTTAGAATCAAATATCAGGGGTATTTTATGAGAACTTTTTGCTCAAAGGTATTATAAATTTTTTTCAGGGGTGTCTGTATACTTAAAACCGTAAGAAAAAATGATATATTGATACTTAAACCGATGAAAATTATACTTCGTAACGAAAGTTAAGAGGTAGCCTGAGATACCCCTAGTCCCTTCATAGCTCCATCCCTGTGTGTAATATTGTGTATGGTTTTTTACCAGTGGCGGAGCCAGCCTCAAAATTTAGAGGCATCTTAAAATTTTTTTTCCTGAACGTTCATACAAGGGGTATCCTTCTAATTTTTTTTTAAACATAACTTGGGCTTTATGGCTTGGACTTGGACTAATAAACGTTTTAAATATAGTTAGGCTAGATAATGTAATGGATTCAGGGGTATTCTTCTAAATTTTTAGGGGTAGCCCAAACATAAAACGGGGAAATTTTCTTTTCCTTTGACGCGAAAAGTAAAGGGGTAGCCCGGGCTATCCGTAATGTGTGTATACCTCCGCCCCTGGTTTTTGCGGTATTGTATGTAGTTTTGATTGTACTCAACATAAAAAAGGATTAATATATGCTTTAATGAGAAATAACTATGAAATCTAACAATGTATAAATAATATAATGAATTAATTAAGATGAGGCAAAACAAAACTATTATACTATATAATTTCAAAGTCCGTGTGTACGCAGTGGGTGGTTTAGGGGTCTATAACGTCTCAACACACCGTTCCCAAGACGTTATAGAGACGGAATTAAATAAGAGCGTGATACTCATGACACTTGAAAATTCCGAATGTTGGTTATAAAGATGCCGTTGGTAACACATATATTTTCATTAAAACAAAAAATAATAATTATTATTAAAACACTACAAAATACCCTATATCATCCACATTTTTATACACAAATCTCTTATATATTTTATACACAAATCTCTCCACTTTCTTTTACATTTTACACACAACATGTATCCATACGGATCATCTAAGTTTAGCCAAAACTACAATCCCCGCCAAAAACCAAACTGGCCCAACCAACAACAAAACAAACCGAACCAAACTCCATCTAATTACACACAATGAAGACACACAAAAATAATTCGATATAATTATTCATATACCATCAAGGTATGAAAGTTATAAGTTTATATTTTTACTAACATGTAAAAAGGTGTTTGGTTAGTCTTGTATATATAAAGGGAATTTAACACAACACGAACACTAATCTTGTTGTATGTACGAGAGGACGCACTTAAAGTCTCACAAGAAAGATTACAATCATTGCATAGCTTAAGGAACTGTAAAGTGTAAACCAAGAGATCAAACGCCAAAGCATTGATTGCAATACTTTTGTGTAATAATTAAAGAAAATCGACTATGTGACTTAAAAGATAATACTAAAATAAAGGGAGGGAGCGTATTATACACGCTGTACTCTTTATCCCTCACTAAGTTTTGTCCTAATGGATTATCTTAGTAAGGTTTTTAACGATGCAATATTATTGATCCAAATCATCAGTAGGACTGTAGGAGAACATACACACTGCACTCTTTTTCTCTTAACTATAGTTTTCTTTCACTGAGTTTTTTCTTAGCAAGGTTTTTAACGATGTAATATCACCAATCGATTGAAAGAATACTATAGTATTTTATCATGTAGATAATAAGCATGGAGTGTTATGAATGTAACTATTATGGTGACTCTTAACGTACATGGTGACTTTGTATATACTTATATTACTCTTGTATCATCTAAGGTATATAAATATAAGCACTTGTATATCGTCATATGGAGCACAAAAAATAATAATCGGAGTATTGGATCTTAATAGTAGTAACTATATGCTTTTAGTCGCTATCTATTACTAAACCGTCTTAATAACGTTTTTTTTTTTGTTGGAAAACCAATTTCATTTATTTGTTTCTTTCTTGCACATGGGTGCTTGCATATTTTCACTTAAGTTTTCGTTCCACTGGTTTTTTTATTAATGTTGTCGCTAGTTTTTGTACATGGATGTAAAGTGTCTTTTATATTTTTTGCTTTTATACCATTTTATTTAATTCCTTCCTATATATAATAAACATATTTCTAACTTTGTATAAGTCAAGCATGGAGAAATCATAAATTATCCACTCGTTCCAATGGTTTTTTATTAATGTTTGGCAACCAACATGTCGTCGGTAATTTTATTAATTTTTATTAATGGCGTTGAGTTTTTTTTCAAAATGAAGGCTGATATTTTAGAGATTTTGATCGGAAAGAGAATGTGAGTTGATTGATGTGAAACTTATCTACAAACGATGCTCCAAACGACAAAATATTTACATCCGATTGAAACATCGTTACGTTTTAAAACTTGATTGAGGCATCTTTTTATCGTTTGGAGGGCCGTTTCGAGATAACACTTACATAATTGAGTCGCATTCTCCATCCGATAAAAACTCCTAAAACATCGGTCTTTAAACAATTATAGTAACATTTTTCAAAATAAAGATAGAAACTAAAAAGCCATAAGATTACAACTCCATTCATAACTCCATAACTCCATAACATAGAGGTGTAATAAACTCTTACATGCCTATCAATTTTCATCTAGACATAACACATTTAAGAGTAAATTATAGTTTTTATCATTGAGTTTTGAGTGTATTAACAATTTAAACACAAACTTAACGGTTTATGTTCTTACGATTTTAGTTTTAATAGTTTCAATCCTTTTGTTAATTAGCCGTCTAAATTGTCGTTATTCACCCTCATGAACCTCTCATGTGAGGGGTAAATTCGTCTTTTTATCTTCTCTTTTACCTTGTAGCGATGCAAATTAAAAAAAAACTCTAACATTTGTATTCACATTTGATGGAATTTGTAACAAATTTACATCGCTAGAGGGTAAAGAAGAGAAGAAAAGACTATTTTACCTCTCACATGAAAGCGTGCGGGTAACAACAATTTGAAAATGCAAGGATGAAGGAATTGATACTATTAAAATTATAAAAAACTAGGGAAGTAAAGTGCTAACACACCCAAAATAATAATTTACTCCACTTTTAACCATATATTAGTCAAAATTGGTATTTTTTTCTTAATGAACAATAATGACAATTCAAACTCAATAAATTCTCGTTAAAGTAAATGCCAAACATCAACACTTTAAATTAACCAAAGACCGTTTTATAAAATTTAAAAAAAAAACATGATTCATAATTTCTTCAATGATAAAAACCTAAAAATATAATCTACTCTCATGAAAACAGTTAAAAAAAACTATAGAAACACGTAAAAAAGTATTAGCAATAACATATTTAGACGGTTAACTTGGCAAAATAAACACATGCCGACGTAAACCAACTAAATCAGACAAGAGTCAAAATATGAATTTAATGAGTCGGTCCTTTCACTCCATCATCTCCTTATAAATTAAATAAAAAAAAAGCAATAAAGCACGAAACATATGTTAAATAATTCAAACACGAACAAGAATAATAATAATAATAATGCACAACACATCGTTTATTGTTCTTGTTAAGTAAAGTGTAAAGCAATCTCTTCTCTACATACACACACAGATCTGTATTGGACTATTTTCACTCCATTGCATAAAAATGGTGAAACAGAGTATCAAAACGTCATCGTTTTGTGTATCTGTGTTTCTTCTTCATTTTCTTCTGTTCGTCAATGGCGAAGACCCATACAGATTTTTTACTTGGAACGTTTCGTATGGTTATATTTACCCTCTTGGAGTTAAACAACAGGTTTGTTTGATGATTTATAGTGGAATATTTTGTTGTTTTGTTGTTGTGTTTTAGTGAGTTTTGTGTTGTGGGTGCAGGGGATCTTGATCAATGGACAGTTTCCAGGTCCACAGATTGATTGTGTGACGAATGATAACTTGGTGATTAATGTTTTTAATAGCTTGGATCAACCATTTCTTCTTTCTTGGTCAGTTAATTTCTCACATTTTCTGTGTCTTTTTTTTCTTTATGTTTTAGCTGCTTTAGTGACTTGTACTCATGTCACTATAGTTTGAGACTTTAAGGCCATATGACAATATATGAATCATTAAGTGCTAAATTGTTAAGATGTCTGAACCACTAAGAGTGTCTGTTAGTTAATGAGAATGATATTGGGGTAGAACTTCAACTGTATATGCTTCATTCAGTTGCATTCAGTATATTTCTGTCTCTTAATCATTCAACATTTAACTGAACAATTCAGAGGTTTTTTTTTATTGAAACAAATGCTATGAATGCTGAATGATTAAGCACTGAACTGAACCATTAAGAGGGGAAACAAACAACTTCTTTGAGTTGGATTTTTACACTTTGACTTGTTTTTTTAATTGCGGCTCATGTCATATGGTTTTTATTAAGTCAAGCTGAAGAGCCAAGCTAGCCAAATTCAACCCTGCTCGGGTCCGGTTATAAACCGAGCTGGCTTAGTTTGGTTCAAGATTTAATCGAGCTGAGGATTTGATCTTTAGCTCGGCTCCGCTTTGAAAAAGAAATCTTAGCTCCTTAAAAAGAAATAAATGTTGTTAGATTGTTGTGGGCTTGTTTTCTTTAACGGGCCATAGAATCTCAAAAGTTAAAGGTTAATTTAAGGGAATTATTTTTAGTGGGTCTTGGATCGTTTATATGGTGCAACCTTTTTTCTTTTTTCGTTTACAAATTGAGCCAGCTTGAATTATTAACCGAGCTGGTTCAGTTTGACTTGAGTTTATAGCTCATAGCTGAGCTAAAATTTGATCTTGAGCTAGCTTGACTTTAAAAGAAAAAAACTTAGTTTTGGTTTGACTCGGTTAGATTTTTAAGATCTCAAAAGAAATAAAAATTTCTTGATTTGAATCGGACCCAATAATAATGCTTGTTATGGGCTTGAAAGATTAAATGTATTTTAGTTTGCCCATTAAATGTTAAAAGTTTGAGGCTATCATTTCTAGAGGCGCACAAAAAAATCGGAACCGATCAAATAACCGAAAACCGGTTCTTAGAAGAACCGAACCGGAACCGAACCGTAGGTTCTGAATAGGTTCTATTATTTTTTCGAAATTATAGGTTCCAAAAGAACCGGAACCGGTTCCTGAAAAAACCGGTATGTTTTAGTGTTGTTACTTATTTAATGTTTTAAAAGTTATATACTTTGTATTTAAAGTTTTTAATGTTACTACTTATTTAGTTAAAAATAATATAACAAATTTATGACCATAGACTTTAAATGAAAGCCCAGTGAAGGGTGAAGATTTACAGCAGCCTAACGTTCCGGCCCATGTCATTGAAAAAAACCGTTTTTTTAAGAACCTGAACCGATTA
Organism: Tagetes erecta; assembly: GCA_030867185.1. Lineage (NCBI taxonomy): Eukaryota > Viridiplantae > Streptophyta > Magnoliopsida > Asterales > Asteraceae > Tagetes > Tagetes erecta. Next base: position 81,105,569 of record CM061488.1, on the reverse strand, counting down.
CTAGGTTCTAGTTTTTTCACCAAAAATCGGTTCTTTTAAAAACCGATTCCTTTACCGACAACAAGAACCGGAACCGGTTCTTAAAAAAAACCGATTTGTGCGGCCTTTGGATTGTCACAAACCAAGCTCGAGCTGGCTCGTTTGTACAACTAGCCAATTTAAGCTAGCTTTTTCAAGCTTTTCCTAGCAAGCATCAAGCCACGGGCTATTTAGACGATTCTGCTTTAGGACGCTCTGGCTACTTTTACAAGCATGCTTTGTTAACTTGTACCCATTGTTCTTGCTTCATTGAGTTCACCATGCTGTGGTGACTTGTACTTTGACTATACATACAATCACTCTTTCTTGATCTTGTTAACGTGAGTAGGAATGGGATTATGCAAAGAAGAAACTCATGGCAAGATGGTGTTTTCGGCACAAATTGCCCAATCCCACCTGCCCGGAACTTCACTTACAATCTTCAAGTCAAAGATCAGATCGGTAGCTTCTTTTACTTCCCTTCTCTTGCATTTCACAAGGCTGCCGGAGGCTACGGCGGCATCAAAATTGCCAGTCGATCGGTTATCCCAGTCCCCTTCCCACCACCGGCCGGAGATTACACCGTACTCGCCGGAGACTGGTTCAAACAAAACCACACTGTAAGTGAATGAACTTGAATAGTTTAATGCACTCCAACTGTTTGATGAAATGCCTAGCTGAAAGTGGGTTGGTTTTTGTTTGTTGAATTGTTCAGGATCTTAAAGCAGTTTTGGACAATGGGCATGATCTTCCGTTTCCTGATGGGCTTCTGATTAATGGGCGGGGATCGAATGCGTTTATGTTTAATGTTGATCAAGGTTTGTGAAGATATAACTCAATAACTCATTGTGTTTATACAAGAAACAAGATTGTTTGGTTTCAAAGTTTTAATGATTATTGCAGGTAAGACTTATAGGTTTCGGGTATCGAACGTTGGTCTTACGACGTCGATTAACTTTAGAATCCAAGGTCATAAGTTGGTTTTGGTTGAGGTAGAAGGAACTCATACATTACAAAATACATATGATTCGATTGACGTACATTTGGGGCAGTCTTATTCGGTTTTGGTCACTGCTGATCAACCACCTAAAGATTACTACATTGTTGTCTCGACTCGGTTCACCTCCCCCGTGCTCACAACTACATCGGCTCTGCGGTATAGTAACTCAGCTGGTGGATTAGATGCTGCACCTCCTGGTGGACCGACCACTGAAATTGACTGGTCGATCAATCAAGCCCGGTCACTCAGGTAAATGATAAAGTGATAAACCACATGATAAGTATTTGATAAAATGCGTCAATAGTTCAACGAATGCAAGTCACATAACACGTCTAAATATGTTGGAACAGACGCAATTTAACTGCTAGCGGGCCAAGACCGAATCCTCAGGGTTCTTACCACTATGGAATGATTAACACTACTCGAACGATTAGGCTCGAGAACTCTGCACCTGTTATTGATAGCAAACAGAGATATGCTGTCAATAGCGTCTCGTTCACTGCTCCGGACACTCCACTGAAGCTTGCTGATCACTTCAAGATTTCTGGTGTCTTCAACCTTGGTGGTATTCAGGATTACCCGACGGGTGGTGCTAGCCTTAAAACCGCGGTTATGCCAGCAGACTTTCGAGGGTTTGTCGAGGTTGTGTTTGAGAACGCGGAAGACACTGTTCAGTCATGGCACGTCGATGGGCATCACTTCTTTGTTGTTGGGTAATATTATTTTTTAAATATTCGAGTATGACATGTGTAGTTTAGTAGTTAGTCGTTACAACTTTTACATCGTTGTGACTATAACAGGATGGATGGAGGACAGTGGTCGGCTGCTAGCCGAACTGGCTACAATTTACGTGACACGATTTCACGTGTTACTGTACAGGTATGTCAACTAAAAAGATGAAAAATGATACCTTGACTCATACATATACACATAGAGATGCTTAAGAATTGTATCTTGATTTAGGTGTACCCCAAGTCATGGACCGCAGTTTACATGCCATTAGACAATGTGGGAATGTGGAACGTACGGTCTGAGAACTGGGTTCGACAATACTTGGGTCAACAATTCTATCTTCGCGTTTATTCGCCTGCTAATTCGTGGCGTGATGAGGCTCCTATTCCGAACAATGTTATTCTTTGTGGACAGGCAGTAGAACGTCAGCCTTAAACTCACTTACGAGTTACGACGACACATTTGTTAGGATTAAGGTTTATGATTATCTATACATATATGTTATTCAGTTGTTGGTTCGAGTTTGGATTTCGGAATTAGAGTCATGTTGCAAAGAGCAAAGATAATCGGTACCTATTAGTCTGTTTTTGAACCCATTTGTTAATTAGTGTTGATTTTGAAATTAAGTTGTTGTAAAAGCTCAATTTGGTAATGGGTGATATGCTTTAAAGTTTAAATGTAGGGGTATGATGACCCCATATTGTTGAGGTAAAAAAAACACGGAACCGAAAGCGATTCAATAACTGAAAAACAGTTTTACAAGAACCGAAGTTCTACTGTTTTTTTTTTCCAAATTATAGGTTCTAAAAGCCGGAACCGGTTCCTACAAAGAACCGGTTTTGGGAAAAACCGGTAAGTTTTAGTGTTGTTACGTATTTAATGTTTTAAGAGCTATATATCTTGTAATAACTAACATTTTTAATGTTATTACTTATTTAGTCTAAAATAATACGGAGTATAAAAATATTATGACCATAGATTATATATGAAAGCCCAATGGATAGTGAACGTTTACAGAAACCCAGCGTTTCTGCCATCTCATCGAAAAAAACTGGTTTTTTAAGAACCGGAAGAGGAACCTGTTCTACAAGAACCCGAACCGGTAGCATAGGTTCTAGTTTTACACCAAAAACCGGTTCTAGAACCGAACCGGTTCTTTTACCGCCAACAAAAACCGGAACCGATTCTCGAACTGGAACCGGTTCTTTTAAAAAACCCGATTTGTGCAACTCTACCATGTTGTTTTGATTACACCATGTTTATTTTGGATCTCTAGCTGGTTAATTTGGCTTATTGGAACTTGAGATTTTGGCCCATGTTTCTGCCTTTGATTGGATATTTGGATCTACATGAGAACCATACATTTTTAAATGAGTCTATCTAAGAGTAAACTCAAGTTCTTTTATTGCATTAATCTCTAAGACCATGTGTAGTCAAAAAGCCCCAAAGAGCCTCGAACACCTTAATATTCTCTTCACGTCGGATTTTCACCACAATTAAGACAATTGGACGTTTTGTACAAAGCGCCAAAGACCATTTGGACATCCATAGCGCCCCTATGTAGTGGTTGGGGGCGTTTTAGGGACATTTTGGGCGCTTTAGGTTAGGTAAAACGCCTCATTACACATGGTCTAAAGTTAGAGACGTAGTTGCTTTTCCAAATAATAGGTCGACTAGCCTTATAGGTTGTATCTATAAGGTTATATAGACAACTCTTGCTAATTGGCTAATTAATGAAGGTTATGGGATTTGTAGTTCTTTGTAATCCCTTTTCTTTAGCGACAATGCTGGGTAAGATTAAGACGAAAACAAGAGAATTTGGATAATAGCAAAGTTAGTTTTAGCTGTAACTAGAAAAAGCAAAAGATATGTACGAAAATTAGGATTTTAATAGATGAATCTTGAAGCCCCCTAAAAGAAAGCTAGATGGTTCGACCAAGTTCAATTCTTACTTTAATTAAACAGTTATGAACGAGTTAACAATTTCAAGTCGAAATGACTGACTCGATATATTTTTCAACGACAACAAAGCGAAATACTGCATTTTAGTAGGGAGTAAGTATTAAAGGTTATTGAGTTGGTGCCCGACCCTTAAAGCAATCCATAGAAAGATTTGGCGCCGCTCACTAAATTCTGTGGTTAATAAAATTTGTAAATCGGTGGTTCCTGTTTGGAAAAGAATCAACAGAATAGCTAATAGCATAAAAACATATCCAAGTAAAGTATAAAGGAAAAGCTGCATCCCCAACTACGAGTGCCACATAACATCACATCATAGTAGGCATCCGTCAGAAAGCCGCGCTGAATAGCTTCATCCCCAAGCATCGTCCGAATCAGGTCGGGCATGACAGCTATGGAAGCTGCTAGCTACTTTCTTCCCATTCTTTAGTAGCCCGAGATGAGTTCTACACCCTAAGGAGACAGAGAAAGCCCTTCCAGAGATTCATGTAAAACCTGTTCTTTACCAAAAAAAGGCTATTTCATTTGTTTTTACAATTGGATGACATGTATAATCCCCCAGAAAGTAAACAATATATTATTTATATTTATGTTAAAACAATCAAAGTGTTATGTAGTATCTTGAATGTAGGATACCCTATTTTTCTAGGTTAACTTCGAATAAGCTTACGATATGTTAAATTGGTGTTTTTATGCATCATTGTTAGAGCAAATGCCATAACCCCTTAAATGGAGAGTTAGGATTAGAGACGGCCTAAATTTAGTCTCGATGTCCTTTGTAATAAGCTGATTGGTTGTTAACAATCATTGCCTTCTCTTATTCAAAAGATAGTTAACAACCAATCAAGCATCTTTACTTCTTTTATGTCAAAAAGCATTATATTTTAAATATAACTAGATTTTAGATCGGGCCGCGCGTTGCAGCGGCCGGGTCATGAAGTCGGGTCTTGCGTATGTTATTTCGTCACATGCGTTGATAAAAAAATCTCATGTCTCGCACGTCACGTCGCAAAACCGTAATGTGTCACATGTTAAAAAGCGATGAAATATAAAAAGTTAGGGGTCAAAAGTCAAAACGATAACCATATCAAATCCAGAATGTTGAAGTCGTACTATTTGTCCAAGTAGAGTAAGAGATCAAAATAAAAAACTCATCAGATGCTAAAATGACAATTATTAAAAGTCCAGTATTAAAACCGAAATACGTCAAAATCAAGATTTAAAACCGTAAATACATAACGCGGCAACACGTGATTGGCCGGTGCTTTACACTGACCTTATATAATAGTAAGTTTATAAATATAAATATAAATTAGTAGTATTTGTTCATATGTATAAATTTTCTTAAGATACTTTAGATGTTAGGGTGTATTATCTCGAATATTAGCATGAATATGCCAATTAATTTAATTAAGTATCCCGTTTTTATGTAAGTTCATTTAAACATCATGTATTTGACTAATGGTCCATTTTGACCTTCTCCTAACATTTGGCACCTTGTCTTTTCTATTGACAAAATAATTTAGGGCTAAATTAAAGGTATTGCTTCAAGATTAAACAAAAGCCACTTGGTTAATTTCCAAATGCTTTCTCCCCATGGCCACTTCTTTATTTAGTAAGTAATTATTTAAAAAAATGTAATCTCAACTTGGAGACTTAGATGTGCATTTTCTAGTTTGTAGAACCAACATACTAATTAACATTTAGAAAACATATTACAAAATTTATGGAACAAAAAATACTAATCAAACAAAATTTGTAAGAAATAATCGAACAAGGAAAATACCAGATTTATATAAGACACAGTTTCCTTAAAACAAACGTGTAGTGGAAGAGATTAACAACTAGCTTGAGATATGTATCACTTGTAGCTTACTTGTTTTATTTTGTGTCGCGACTTCTAGTCATATCTTATTGTGTCTTTGGTATATTGTTTATATATAGGATATACAATTGGCATATGATACCAATGAGTTGTTTGGTAACTTCTGAATGAATAAGTGTGCTGAATCAATATGAGGTCTGAATCATTAAGTGCTGAACCAGTAAGAGGTCTAAACCATTAAAAGATAAGATATTTTTTAACTATTCAAATGCAAATGTCTAACCAATTCAAACGATACCTCTCAATCATTCAGACTCAGTATAATGCTTAACCATTTAGAGGCAACTGTCTGAACCATTCAAACATCTGTTCGCAAAATAAACAATTTAAACCATTAAGTGCCAAACCATTCAGACATCTGAACCATTAAAAAGCTCAAAGAAAGAGCCCCTAACTAATACAATATGTTAATATTTTCACTTGTTAATCTTAAGAAGAAGATAATGTTGGGTGTAGTACAACTGATAAGGTACATTACACTCCTTATAATCCTTTTGTACTCCATTTGGTCATGTCCTTGCATTATTCATGGATATATGTCGTAAGTTGTTATCAACTGAATTCATATTGCCAAAATTTGTGGACTCTTTCATTTTATAACTAGTTCATCTTGTGCTTGGTATAAAAGATGAGATTCTCCCATATTTCAAATTTATTTTATAACTAGGTCTATCTGACTTCGTCACACGCGTTGATAAAAAAGTTCCATGTCTCACATGTTACGGAGCAAAGTCATAATGCGTAACATATTAAAAGACGGGTATATAACAAATGTAAATGCCAAAATTAAAACTAAGTCAAAACCGGATGGTAAATGCTAGAAATATGTCAAAGTAATGTCAAAGTAGAATAGTAAGGTCAAAGTCGTAAACACGTAATTTTTTTTTTTTTCATATTTTGTACATTACGGTGTAAAGTCCCATATTAAAAGACGGAGAAATATCCAAAATTAGATGTCAAAGCTGGGAAACAAAATCATAAATATGTCAAAGTAGAGTAATGGTTCAAAGCTGTAGAGTGACTAAATCATCATGTGTCAAAACTAATAAGTTAAAGTCGACGGTCAAAAATGTAAATATGTCAAAGTCAGGGGCAAAAAATGTAAACATGTAAAAGTCGGGAGGAAACGTAAAAATGTAAAAGTTTAAAATAAAAAAATACGCCGGCCAATCAGTCGGTGACAACGACCTTAAAACTTAGAATTATATACCATAAGAGGACTTGTATAAGAGAGTGTCAAACCAGGTATTAGAATTTTTATACAATTAAGTTTCATAAGATGAGATGTATGATATTAGGTGATACCGAATTTCCTACTAGAAATAACACTTACATGTTTAAGTGAACCATACTCGTAAATATTTTCTTTCTGATCCAACAACTTTTAGTTTTTATATTTCTAGTTCTTTGGGCAATAACAACAGAATATAGGAATATATGAATCCGAAGAGGTAATTTTTAATAAAGAAACAAGTATACAGGATACTCGTTAGGTTGCAGTGAGATCGTTATTATTTGAAACTTTATATAAAAAATAAATCGTGAAAAAAACTCATGTTGAAATATTGATAAAAATAAGCACGTTACAACAACAAATTTAGATTTTATAAAACATCATATTTTAAATGTTGTAACAAGAAAAAAAAATTGAAAAAAGTTGAAGCCTTAGGCTAGAGGGAGTTGGCAAACGAGCATCCCACTACGTCCACTTCGCTACCACCTCGTGTGCTCACCACCTCGCCCCTCACAACCCCTTCATCTACATCATCGTCCGCAAGGAGTAGAGCTCGTCCACGAGGAGCACGGAACCACCTCGTCATACCCACTCCCTCCACCCTTAAAGCAGTTTTGACAAATACTATGTGTGTGTTCTTAAGCACAACTTTCTTTTGAAATAAATTCACAATAATACATAAATAGAAATAAACACATTGCATCAGTAAATTATAATTTGACATAATACAGTAGAAACTTGATAAATTAAAACTCGATTATTTAATAAACTCTATAAGATAATATTTTTTGTCGGTCCCGTCTCGGGGATAGGGTGCTAAATTAATAATTCGCTAAAATTATAAGATAATACATTTTTGATAATTTTTTTAGACCCTATATAAAATATAAATTAATAATTCCTTATATATAGCATATTACATGAATGATTTATGAAGGTTTTTTGAAAATTGACTCAAGTGTCTTTTGTTTTTTTGTTGAAATCAATTTCACCTTGAATCTCGTCTCTAATTTTCCTTAGCATGGTAAGAACTTCTGGTGTTGTTTTCTCATAGCTCAACAAGAAATTGTTTTCTTTCAAATTGGGCCGTTCATTTGATATACATGCATTGTATACAATAATTAAATGTAAGCTTGAAAGGTGTTTGTAAACTAAGTATTCTACTATAAATTAATAAAATATTAATTAATATGTAAATTAATAATTATTAATTTATCAATTAACTAATAACTCTTTTAATTAATAAATTTTGGTGGTCCAAAGTGTATTATTTTATAGAGTTTCTACTGTGTCATATTTAAAACTCATAAGATAAGAGAGAAAAAAAAAGAAAAAATATATATGAAGGCGCCACCATATATATGTCAAAAATTGGCTGGGTAATTTGATAATTACTTGTTTAATCAAAACCTGCCCGATCACTATGGTCTTTATAATAAATTGTTACTTTGATCTCTACGACGTAAAATGACTAAACTAACCATGTTGTTAACGGTTAAAGCTAATAGAAATTGGTCAAAGGTTAAAGTTGTTCAATGTCTGCAAATCCAAACACTAAAATAACAAAAGAAAAACACAACTATGAAAGTAGTCGAATTTATATAAAGGCATAGACTATTTTAGTAATTTACTCTAAAAGAAAATTAATATTGTAGTTTAAACATACTAACTAGTATTAGGTTAAGTAAATTTTATTTTTCGGCTACACGGGGATTTTATTTCACCCATGAATACACATAACACATGTTGTCTTTTAAGTTTTCAGCTATACGAGGATTTTATTTCACTTAATATCTTTAATTAGTTTTAAGAAAGTATTTAGATATTTCCTCCTATATATCCCTTCCTTATTTTCTTAACTATATATATTACGTACGGTTTTCTGTGTTGTCAATATTTTTAATTCATTAACACTAAAAACCTCACTGCGGATATTTAATGACATCAGCGTCATTAATTCAGTGTTTAATAAAAGGACTAGAATATATGAGGACTCTATGAGTGCCCGGAGCACCCACGAGGTGGGAGACGAGGCCACCTCGTCTCGTGAGAACACCACCCTAGGTGTGGCGAGGTGGTCTCACGAGGTGGGTGGCGACTGGCGAGGTACGGAGCTCGTGGCGAGGTCGATGGATTGTGTGTGTTGTGTTTTCAACGGTAATATATATTACCTATAATTTAAAAAAAAAGATTTTTTAATTAAAAAATATAATATTTCAAACCCAATATCTATATAAACCATCTCATTTTTATACAAAATCACTACACATATTCTCTCATTTTAAAATCACATTTCACCTTTTATTATTAACGGATACAATACGGCTTATTTAACAAATATCTTCGGGATCCGACGGGTTAATATGGTCATCATCTTCATCCTCTTCATCCGAAGTCGATGCTCATGATACGGCTCAATCATCAAGAACTTATGTTCGCCGAGATCGTGTGGCGGCCGGGAACACCATCATGGACGATTACTTTGTAGATGATCCAAAATATAATGAGGAGGTTTTTAGAGATCGTTTTCGCATGTCAAAGAGATTATTTTTAAAAATAGTCAACGACATAAATGAAAAGTTCGAGTATTTTCAGGAGGGTTATGATGGGAGAATGAAAAAAAGTTTCACAGCGATACAAAAATACACCTCGGCGGTCAAACAACTAGCAACAGGTAACCCTCCTGACGAATACGATGAATATCTTGCCATGTCTGATAGAACTTCTCGAGAATGCCTTGAGTATTTTCGCCAAGCAATTATTATGTTATATGGCAAAGAGTTTTTGCGAGCGCCAACAAGTCACGACATTGTAGTACTGTACCAGGCACACGAGGAAAAACATGGTATACCCGGGATGATCGGTAGCATTGATTGTACACATTGGGTTTGGAGGAATTGTCCAACTTTTTTTTATTCATTCGTAATTTTAATTATTAAATGAAAATTTTAGTTTTATTTAATTATTTAATGAAAATGTTTTATTTATTGATTTTATATTTAAATTAACTTTTCATCTTGTTACCACCTCACAAGGTGGGTACCCCGAGTAAAAAAGGAGATGAGAAGTGTAAAAAGGTGATGTGACATGGCATAACTTTATTATGAGGTTCACCTTGTTTCTACCTCACCTCTCTGGTGCTCCTAGTACCCTTAGGCCATGCATTACTATCGTTTGGAAAATGTTTCATGGAGGTTTGATTATAATGCCACGTAGATAGGGGCTAGATGGCCGGGTTATAAATTATGTACGTGTTACAACTTACAAGATTGACCATCTAGTTATGTGTAATTATTTAGTTGGGCGTGACATATATGGTCACATAAGAGGGGTCACGTCTCAGTCACTTGGGTGGCACTATAGTGGAGGGGGGCGATGGAGCCACATATATAACACATGGTCTTAGCCCCTTGAATTCCTTCGTCTTTAGTGTCATCGTTTGTTATACACCTTGGATTTGATTATTTTCATTTTTCTTTTTCAAAATAATGCAACACGTACAACATCACCTATATGCGCACACGTTTTAAATACATATATATGGTCAAATATGTATACCTTATCTACGTCTCTCTTGACATATATATATATATATACATGTATACACCTTCGTATAAGAACTTGTATACACCATAATATTTAAGAAAAAAATGGAAAATGATGCTTTAAATAGACGTACGTACATACATAGGTGGGTGAGGTACGTTACGACCAAGATTTATTTCAATCTTGCTTAACCAAATACTTTTGGTATGTGTTGTGATTTTTATTATATTATTCTTTCTTTGTTTTGTTTCATTACTAAAATTAAGATCTAAGTGTCCTGAAAGTATCACTTAAACACGTACGTAACTTATAATATTTGTTTAATCATATTATAAAAGTTGTTTAATTTGTTTTCATCACAATATATTTCTCACACATATTATTATTCTTGAAAGTTGGGTGTGTTTAAATTTTATAAGAGTAACATGAATCCAGGTATTAAACAACAAACGTTAAGCTAAATTATAAAATATATTTAATTAGATTAAGAAGTGTACCTAAAGATTTGTTTTATGTCTTTTTCTCAAAAGGTAGATGAAAACGTACTATCGATAAAATCAAATGTACATTGTAAACATCACAAACATCCCATCCCAAGCTTTTTAATTATATAGACGCACGTATTACATACAACGGTTCGTTTTAGTGAGAAACGTTAAGTTAAATTATCATTTAATTAAGTATATATGTAAATTAAGTCATTTTGAGTGTACGTATGATTTTGTTTTGTTTATCATCATACCAATTACCATCATATTAATATATTTTTTTCAATATGTATAAGTTTATTTTAGGGAGTCTTTTTTATTACTCACACGAATCGTTTGAAATATGAGAAACACTCTGTTAATTGTTAATTGGCCATATACACAAAATCAGGTACAAACAATCTTCAGTGCAGGTATATAACGATATATATACATGGTCGACGAATAAAATCACACAAATCATATTTAAAAGAGTAAACTGTAGTTTTGGTCCCTGTGTTTTGATATCATTAACAGTTTTAGTCCTATTTTAACAGTTTTGGTCCCTGTGTTTTTATTTTCTAACAGTTTTGGTCCCGAACACTAACTTCATTTAATTTTCCGTTAAGTCTCTCTTTCATGCGGAGTAAAAAAGTCATTTTTCTCACTCTTTTTGACAAACGAATGAATAAAAATATTAACCTACATGGTGATTTTATTTAAAAGAGATGGGGAAATGACATTTTTACCCTTCAGATGTGGAGCGCGTGTGAGAGACTTAACGGAAAATTGGATGGAGTTAGTGTTCGGGACCAATTCTGTTAGAAAATAAAAACACAGGGACCAAAACTGTTAAGGTGGGACTAAAACTGTTAATGATATCAAAACACAGGGACCAAAACTGCAGTTTACTCTATTTAAAAAAAGCTTTTGACGCCGTAAATTAGAAACCCAGGTTGATTCTATATTAGAGGTGAAAGGTTGTTTGTCATCTACTCGATCGTTCATCAATAGTCGTCATTGCTAATGAATCCCTAAAATAATAATTCCAATCTTCAAACGGTATTAGACAGATCGATGATCATCTATCCTCATTCGTTAGCTTCATACGTGATTATCATAATCTAAGACATACCATTATTCACTTACCAAATAAAACAGTCCGGTTCCGATCCTATCCCTTTTATTTAAAATTTGATATTAAAATTGAGAAACTTTGATTACAATGGTCAAAGGCAAAGTAATACCCGACTCTTAATTTGTTGAAGCCGATAATTAGCCAAATTTAAGCATTTGGTCCCACGTCCAATGTAGCCATTTAGCTGTAAAATGAAGGGATGAAAAGAGACGTACAGCTAGTCCAATAAAGTTAGCCGAGCCAGTGATCGAGTCCTTATCACTAGCTATATATATTGCATACCAAACAAAACATCGTTGTTAACAAAGTACAAAAAAATGTACACTCTAAACAAAACACTTCAATTTTAAAACAAAATATTAATTAAAATGTATTTTACAAGATTTATTCACTTACATCTTCTTAGAGACATGATTGTTGATATGAGTCCATGAAGAAGCCAAATAAATGTTAGGGAATTTTAAAAGAGCATGTCCATTGAGACCCGACTAGCCAGCCGGTCAGATTGGCCCGAGCTGTGCACATAACTGGTCTAATTGTGTGACCAGTTATATGTAATTAAAATATTGAATTGTTTTTGTTTAAACTGGAAACCGAACGGGAAGGTTAAATTGTATTTAAAGTTTTTTGTTCTTAGTATATCTCTTAAAATAGTTTAACATGATAACTTTATAATTACTTTAAACTATACATTTTGTTTATACCAAGTCTTGATACTTTATTAATATTGTAAATAAAAAATACGTATAGTTTAATCCGATCCGATTCTAAAAACATCAGTAATACGTACACATCATATCTTTTTTTTTCAAAAGAATAAAAATTGTGACATGCATGTATATATATGTTTGTTTTTAACAAGCTAGCAATTAATATTGCTTCTATAAATACTACCACTCTACAAGTAGTGATATCAAACACACAACAACACACCACTTCTTTCAAAACTAACATGACAACAACACATACAAAACAAACACCACCACCACAAATCAACTTAACCATCACTTCAACAACCACAACCCTCAATTCACAAAACCACAATACTACCATTTCCATCCTAATCAAATCCATATTTTTCCCCATACTATCACGTTGCCATGCAGGCTATTTCCGAATCACTCTTTCCCTCTGCTGTCAAACCCTCCTTTGGAAAACCCTAAAAGACCCACCCGAAAACGCGCATGCTTACCGCAAAATACTCGGTCTCTTCCCGTCCACCGCCTTCCTCCTCCTATGGTCCCTTTCCTTGGTCATTTTGACATCACTATCCATCTTATACATCTTAAGATGCGCATTATTCTCCGACATGGTCAAAACCGAATACCTCAACCATATCGGCGTAAACTACCTCTTTGCACCGTGGATTTCATGGCTGTTGTTGCTTCAGTCATCACCCTTTTTGAAACCCAAAACTGATTATTATCTTCTTCTCTGTTGGGGTTTTATGGCTCCCATATTGGTAATTATTAAGTTAATTAATTTCTGGGAATTTTTTTTCATAAGCTCTATATATTGTAATCAACAATATATGTTTTCATGCATAAAATGTTAAATCTGACTGCAGGTTGGAATGGAATAATAAACAGATGCCATAATAACAATTTTAAAATATATATAGAAATATATAAAAGAATTTATAAACATATTACAATAAAATAATCTAAATATATAAATTAAAGCTTCAAACATAACAATATAAAAATGAAAGTAATAAACATATATATATATATAAGTGCACAACCCAAGTTCAAACGAAAAACATTCAAACTATTTTAATTATAAAAATCAAAATGATTGAAAATCGATCCGGTTCAACAGACAAACCGTTTCGTTCAAGAATTAACCGGTCCGTCTAACCAGTAATGGCTATTAGGGGGTGAACCAGACTGGTTACTTGACCAAAAATTTCGGTTCAGCTTATAGTCCGGTCATCAAAACATTAGTAGTTATCACCCTTTGAATAAATAAATTTATTTCCATAAAAAATAAATTGTAATTTGTTTTTTGCGACGATTTTATCGTCGCAATTTGTTGATTTGACTTTAAAAGTCAACTTCGAATTATTATTCACTTAAGAAAATAAAAAATAACTTTAAATTCGTTTTTTGCGACCATATTTTCGTGCAATTTTTTTTTGCTGACTTTAAAAGTAATATATTTTTTGTCGTTAAGCGGGCTTTTTGCGTCGCAAAAACAATTGTCGCAATAAATCGTTAAGGGGGCTTTGTTTCACCACAAACAAATATGTATAAATCCTTAAATATGCTCGTGGCCGGGTTTAATACTAATAAATCCTAATCTATATCAATCTAATAGGTACTTGATGTGAAGATATATGGTCAGTGGTTTACTAAAGGGAAGAGGCGGATATTGTCTAAGGTGGCGAATCCGGCTAGCCAGTTGTCGGCCGTGGGGAACTTTGTGGGAGCACGAGCTGCGGCACAGATGGGGTGGAAGGAGAGTGCAATGGTGATGTTTGTGGTGGGGATGGTGCATTATATGGTTGTGTTTGTGACGATATATCAAAGATTGTCGGGGAAAGAGTGTCTTCCGACGATACTACGACCGGTTATGTTCTTGTTTATTGCTGCCCCAAGCATGGCTAGCTTGGCTTGGGACTCTATTTGTGGCAAGTTTGATTGTTCATCCAAGATGTTGTTTTATCTTTCCCTATTCTTCTTTTTGTGTCTGGTAACATTTCTTTTTCCTACTTTAGCAAGATTAATTTATATAGAAGAGCGTTTAGTAAGATTAGAACTCGTAACCTCTTGATGGAGAATTTGAGATACTCTAACATTAGCACACTAAGCCAAATTGGATTTGATAAGTGTTTGTTACGTAAGAAAACAAATCTTTTTAGGAGAAATTTCTCTTGACAAAAGCTAGAGCTCAAAGTGTTTTGACTTAGATTGTTTTAACTTAATAATATTATTTTTTAAATATTTTACAATTTTATATGCAAATATAAAACTTATTTATGAAGTGAGAACTAGTTTAATTTGATTAAAAGGTTTAAAATTGCATAGAAATTGTGTTAAGAGTAAAAGTAGAGTTTTAAAAAGCTCAGATTTAAGAGTAAAATGACTAAATACCCTTATGTGTATGAGTGAAACTAATTGAAAAACTTAACGATTGTTAAGTTAAAGGCACAAAAGTGACCTTTTTAGTTTAACCAAAGGTCATTCAATGTAAAATTTTATAAAAATGTCAAAAACTAAAATATATATGACATATATTAAAGGCCAAAAAATGTAATTTAATCTTTATTCTAATGTACTATTTGAGTAAGAACTATCATAAAAAAATAGCGTTTGAATATACTCTGATCAAATAAATTAAGATTTTTTAGGTTTCTTTTTTATAGAGAAAAACAACTCTTCTAGCTATAATTTGGAATGAAAAATTAAGTGAAAATTTTTCGTAAGTTGCATGGAGCTAAAAGATTGGATTTATATAATATTTAAATTAAATATTTATAAATTCTTAAATATTAAATATATCTATCTAATAAATTAAGGTTTTAGGGGGCAATGTTTTGGGGAGAATTTTTTTTTCTATAATAGGAAATTTGGGAGGTAAAATTTAATTAAATTTTTCACCATGCAAGTTGATGGAGCCAACTACTTAAATGTTATATATTTACAAATAATTAAACATAATGATTATAATTTCTTCATAAATATTACTATTTACCCCGTGTGTAACACACGAGTATTAAACCTAGTACACAATAATTATAACTTTTTTTCAAACATTGTTATATAAACCGGCTATGTGTATTAAACCTAGTTAATAAATATTAAATAAGAAGCTTTTGACATAAATATTTAAATGTAAAGAGTTGGTTTTGCATCTATTTACGTACATATTCAAACCAAATATTTACTATTTAGCGGTTTAGATTCTTGCATCTGTATCAGTTGCCCCTTCTAGTATACACTTTAGTTTTTTGTATTTTATATAAAAAAGAAAAAAAGGAAAAAGAAAAGGATTTTATACAGAAAAACTGGATTTTATGAATCAGAACTTTGATTTGGTGGTCGATTTAAATTTCATGTGTCAGTCTCAACTAGTAATTATTTTTCTATAATGGTCCGATGTTAAATTAAGTTAACTTAAGCCGTTAACTGATTTAAAACTTACCTTAAACCAATATTCAAACAACTACAATCTAAAAGACAAAGACAAGAGTCTCTATTATTAAATATGAAAATGATTTACTCATGAAAACTTTTGTCAATTAACATAACTATTTTGAACAATGTCGATTAAAAAACTAACCTTTCAACTATCAATAATTATTATTCAAAAATTCAAGCATGAGTTATTTATTTACCATTTAGGCTAGAAATCTATGTATTATACATATTTAAATAAAAAATATTAAATTAATGATTAATTAATAAGTAACAAAGAATAAGACTTGAACATGAAAAATGTGAAAACAAACTTATTTATTAGGTAAAGAAAACGAAGAAACAAAAGTAATTATTGTATAGTAATACATATTTATAAATTAAGGAAGACAAGCAAGAAGCAAGTATAAGCATATAATTTATCGGTGAAGAAGAGAATTGAGAAAAGTAAATACTGATATGATTACAAAAGTGGTTGAGGTGAACTATTTAAGACATTAAAAATTAAAAAGGTTTTGAGACATATATGATGTTTCAAGACTACTAGAGGGCCCATTTTTTTTTACCTAAGGTGAGTTTTTTTTAGGATGGTCGACACTCGGGTTCGGGCTCTAGCTTAGGATATTTGAAGATACACAGTAACAAGTGTTATTAAAGTGTTGGATATTTAACACGTAAAAACACAAGTAACGGATACTATGTAACAAATAACCTAACTTATTGTAGATTTGTCACGCTACAATAATAGCTACTTTGTAGATTTGTAAAATTATCATATGTAGTGAACATGTCAACTTTATATAAAATATTAAAATTAACTAGATCACTTCATAATTTATATAGGTAACAAGACCGAGTTTGTTCAAGAGTTCAATGAAGAAGTTCAATGTGGTATGGTGGGCATATTCATATCCATTAACAGTTTTGGCATTGGCTTCAACAGAATATGCACAAGACACAAAGAGTAGCTTTGCACATTTGCTTATGCTTCTTCTTTCGGCACTTTCGGTCATGGTTTCAGTTGTTTTAATGGTCTATACCGCCCTCAACACAAACACCCTCTTGCCTCCTGACGATGCTTGTGATCCCACCATCGCGACCCTACCCTTGGTTTGATAGATATTGGTAGCATAAGTTTAGATGCGTGTTTAGAGCCGTCGTCATCATGATCCAAAGGTCATGTGAAACAACAAGATGTGTGAAGATTGGTTAAGATCGAGTATGTATATAACTAAGTACTCATCATGAATCAATGATATTAATGCATCCTAAATTAAAAGTATGTTGAAATTGAAGAAGTTTCACTTTTGCAAACCCGAAAGCATACTCCTTTGTAAAATCAAAGGTTGAAAAACTTGAATCGCAAGTGAATGATCAATGAAATCGGCATGTTGATCGATTACACGATTATTGTCCCACGGATGGCGTATTGTTAGAACAATGATCGACATGTTGATTGATTACACGATTATTATTCCATGATTGATTATAGAATTGGAAGTTACAAATAAGAAGTGAATGATCAATGAAATGATATGGTATTAAGTATTTGTTTTACAACGTGTAAAAATGACTAGCCCCTTACAACTAAGAGACTGTTTGAGAAAATCTGAATCATTTAAGAGGTCTGAACCATTAAGAGGCTCTATCAATGAAGAGATATTTAGGCAGAACTTCAGGTGATGGTAAGTTTAGTTATGCTCCATTCAGTTTCATTTAGCATCTTTCAGTCTCTTAACCATTCAGCACTTAACTGAACCATTCAGAGGTTCTTTTTTATGAAATAAACGCTCTGAATGCTGAATTTAAATGATTAAACACTAAACTGAACAATTAAAAGGTGAAACAAACAACCCCTAAACCTCATTATCTATTTATACTAATTTCAATGGTTCGGGACTTTTCACTTGCTAACGTATATGTACTTTATTACTTTTCATTTTCCATGTATCATCACTTTGAACCAAATAATATCGATCCATAAAGTATCGAACTTCATCACTACTAACAGCGATGCAATGATAAATAATTAAATATAATTGAACACAAAACTTCTGTCGCCAAAATTTATATTCATAAACTTACTAAAAGACAAGGTTGGTTGGTAAAACCGACCTTGCCTTATGTTAAATGTATTTTTGTTTGAAAACTAAATCAAAAAGAGTACTTTGGTTCGCTGGTTTAGTGATTGTTTCAAAACTTCAAAATTCCAGAAGGTCATGAGTTCGATCCACGTTTCAATGACTTTTCTTTTTACTTTTTGTTTTTTTATATCAAACTTAGTTTTTTAAATGATTTGACCTCGAGCTTAACTAAATTACTCTCTAAGATCTTAAACCACGACGTCACGTTAACATCACCATATCACGTCAAAGTTTCGTTCTTTACTCTAAAACTATATCATCTACTTCGTCGCGAAAACACGTGTAGGGCTAATGTCACGTTAAATTTTTTGACGGTCTAAACCAATTTACAACTTTTACCCTTTACTCTACTTTGAGATATTATGACTTCTAAGTTCATGATATATCTTTGTCTTTTAATTTATGTTGGCATGTCGCGTTACATTTTTACACCTTAACGTACGAGACATAAAACTTTTTTTATCAACGTGTGTGATTGAATCACATGACCCGGCCGCCGTATCGCTCGGCCCGATCTTATATCTAAATAGAAAAAGAAAAAAAAATGTAGTAGCAATGAAAAGAAAAACAAAGGAATAAAATAAGTAGTGTGTGGTCGAAATGTAAAGAGAATAATTAATAAAAAAATGAACATAAAAAAATCGTGACATTTTAACTTTAAAATTTGATATTTAGTATTGATATTTACACAAAAATACATCACTGAAAATGGGTCAAAATAACACTACCCGGCCTGTGTCTACTTCTAATCCAATGAACCTATCAACAACACGCCACCAATCTCGCCGGAAACAACCACCGTTCAATCATCCGCCACCACCCCACCACTTCCATTGCTTCTAATTGTCATCCAATTGATCTCCTCTTCCATTTCCCACCTCCAATTTGCCATATCTGAGTTGCCCTCCAACTGTTCGATCCTTTGCCTCAAAGAAAATGATGAACACATTGGCTCAATTGAATCAGTACCCGCTGACTGCAATTCCCCAATCGAACTCCACGCGTATTGATCGAGTATCCCCGTTGGCGATTCGGTCCACAAATCTTGTCCAATGTTACCACCACAATCAAATTGTGTGATAAATGGATGTTTTAGCAGCTCCATTGCTCCCCACCTCTGTTTTGGATCATGAACCAAACATTTGCTGATAAAATCCCTTGCTTGGTTTGATAATACACTCGGGATTTCAGGCGATTCACCCGAATACGCAATCTTGTAAAGAACCGATACGGGGTCGTGTACGTTTAACCAAGGCGAACACCCCGTTGCCATCTCGATCACCACGCATCCGAGTGCCCAAACATCAGCTGCAAACCCTTGTTCGTCTCCCCGCGCCACTTCGGGTGCCATGAACATTGGCGTCCCACGAACTGGGACGCGTTCACTAACCCATTTTGCGCAACCAAAATCCGCTATTCGGACACTATCTTCATCAACTAATAAATTTGCCCCCTTGATATCACAATGCACTATACCATATGAATGAATGTACACTAACCCTTGTAGAATTTGCCTTGTGTAGTTTGATATTTCCAACTCGTTTAATCGCGTGCAATCTCGCCTGTTTATCGCGTCTATAACAGTGCCTCCAGGCATGTATTGCATTAATAGATTGTACATGAAGTTCTTTTTTTCTTTAGTTATGTCACACCCTTTGTATGCTACTACAAAAGGACTATTTAACATGGACAAAAACTGTTGTTCTCTTTGCAAAGTCTCTGACTGCGATACGACAACGGATTTGACCGCGAAAACATCTCCGGTGGTGGACATGGCGGTGGAGACGGTGGCGGAGGAGCCATGGCCAAGAACATGGCCTCTGGTCCATCTCATGTTTGGTGAATTTTGGTTGGATTTGAGAGTGTTGTTTGGTTGTGTTGTGAGTTAAATAAGGCTGTGTTGTGTCCAATTGTTAGTTATTTGGTTGGGTGGAAAGTGTTTAGGTGGCAAAATCTTGGCAGCTTTTTAGGTAGACCAAATGGGTGTTTGCCACGTGTCACCATTAGGTTAAAGGGTGTGTGTGGATGGGTCAAATGACACAATTGCAGTCCATACTTGATATAAGTTATGGCTAGATATTTAAGATATTAAGGTACTTATGCACATGTACAATTGGGTAGATTATATGAAAATATAATTATTTATGTCTGTTTTATGGACATGTAGTGTATTTAAAATCAATAAAAGAATTATAAGTTTTGTTTCTATTTGTGTATAGTAAACAACACTTTTCATCCAATTTATACATTGTTAGTTACATCTTATAATAGGTTTAATTTGTTTAATACCAATAAGACACTTAACATTTTTATGCCCAAAAATCACATAAAAATAATACATTTTTTTTCTGTATTGTTACTAGTGACAGATCTAAAATTTTTCTTTTGCCGTCATTGAGTTTTGGTCTTTGGATGAATGATGGGGAGTTTTTTCTATTCGGACGTATAATCGAATCGATTAAAGTTTCAATAATGATGTAAATTTTAGGATTACAACATATAAAATTGTAACAGAAACTGTTATGTCGATACGTCTCTTGTTTAGTTGTGAGATCCATAAGATACATGCTGAAACAAAACTAAAAATAACTATTTGTTGGTGGTTTTATAAACGCAACCGGCCGTAAAAACAAAGTTGATAATCGAGTAACTAAAAGTAAAAGAAGTTGTAGGTTTGATTTGAAGTTATGACTTGGAGTGTTATACGTTTCCCCAATGAATCATTCACCACATTTTGGCTTCATTTTCTAGTAACTTGCAAGTGAAGTATAAGTTTAATAACCTTTGAAGTATCAAATCATTTCGTTACTAAATTTTCTTTCATGGGTGGTTATTACTTCCAAATCAAGATTATCTTTAATCATTATAAACAAATACTCCCACCCCAACCAATACATGGATGTGATGGTTCTAGGTTCGGTCCAAGACTAACGAATATGGAATTGTCGTTTTCAACTTCGATTTGTATCCTTACGTTAGCTATAAAAGGAAAACGATCCAAACATGTTATGTGATCAATATCGAGACATGGTAACATAGACGATTGATTGTGATCTTTAGGTGATACTGGTACAGCCGTTTGTTTTAGTTTCTGGTTGAAAATGGATGAAAAAAGTAAGATTGTAATTTAAAGTGTATATATTAAAAAATATAGACAAGAAATTAACTTATTTTTATTGAAAGATTGTGCAACCACTTAATCAAACTAATCAAGTCAATAACACGTTAAAAGTATGAAAGAAAAAAAAATAGTATTTATGCGTGTTTCTTAAGATATTTTCTTGATCAATATTTGATTTTTTTTCTCTTTGTTTGGTGTGTGTTTTGTCACACTCAGTGCACGTGTGATACATTTTAAGATAAAAAGATGAAAATACATTTGGGTATTCCATCATTATCAATCATAAAAGAGTCTAATTAAAGTATTTGAAAACATCTTAAACATAATTAACTTTATAATTAATAATTTATAGTATTAGTTATATTTATATATTATCTTTAGTTTGCTACCGTCATTATATTATACCTTAATACTCTAATACAAAGTCGGTGGGAAAATTTCTCTTTTTCTGCATTTTACTTTCAAGGTTGTTTGTAATGATTAGTTCCATAGTAAATGTCAAATGTGTCTTTAGTTCCATAGAACTTGGGTTCGATCCCCATCTCTCCCATGTCACTTTTTAAGTGTGTTTTAGAATTTTTATTTCTTATTTGTTTTCCTTATGTTATTTTAACCCTATATAAACTAGTAGGGACTCGCGCGATGCAGCGGAGAAAATATTATCGGCCGTTCTCGTTTCTATGTGTTTTGTTGATTTCGTAATTATTTTTACTAAAATGTATTATGTTTGTTTTTCTGAAACATTTTAGGTTATTATCATGATAGTGACAAACATATGTGATGATGTTATAAATGTGAAGTAACCGATAATTCAATATGAAAATTATTAAGCTCTTAAACAAATCATTAGTGAACTAAATGAGTGAGCGATCAGTCACTTATTATATGCTGATGGTGTTATTTTAATCAGGGAAAGGAATGAGAGCAATCTTCCCAGCATCAAAAATGTATTATGGAGCTTTAATGTCATATTTGGGCTTCCTATTAATTTTTCAAAATCATATATTTATTGTATTAACTTTAATCCAAGTGGATATTATAAAGGCTGCTAATAACCTTAATAGCAATCACATTACTCTTCCCTTTAAATATTTAGGGCTGCTAGTGTGTGCCATTCATAACTCCAATTGTGCGTGGCCGGCAGTACTGCCCCTAAAGCAATTCATTGGAATATGGAATTCCATTTCCATAATTCAAAACACTTAAGCACACTATGGGACGAATTTAAATCATATTATTAGAGGCAGAATTGGTTCGGGTTCAGCAATTAGATTTTGGCTAGATGCATGGGTCACAGTTTAGAGAGCTCTTCTCCGAGCTGTACGCCATTGAATCATGTAAGTCCGTTTTAGTTTTATTATTATTATTATTATTATAACTCTCACGTACAAAATACAAGCCGGAAATGGAGGTGGAAACGTGATCCGGTTCATACTTAAGAAATCAACAAGTTCAACTATTTAGTGACATACTTGCAATTATGCAGCCTAACACGAAGGATGTTTGGATATGGACTAATGATCAGGTGCATGGATTCACAGTGAGAAATATAAAACAATTGTTGCAAGCTATGTCGGTAGAATGTTTCAAAGTAAAACATTATTGGAACAGTTGAGCTCCATTAAAATTAACTTATTTAGATAGAGAGCTTTGCGTGAAAGACTTCCCACTATGAAAGCACTATCAAAGAGAGGTATTCAAGTTGGGTCGATCTCTTGCCCGGTTTGTCAATTTAACGAAGAAGATATGGTTCACTTACTAACTTCTGGTTAGCTTTTGGCTAATGTTTTAATTTTCTTTTTTTGTTTCGCTAGCTTCTGACTAATGTTTTCAATGAGGTTTGCCATAAAAAAAACTAAATAATAATTACCAATAAAACAACAACACAAATTCATATTTATACACCACAAAATATAGTAATATATGCAACTTAAAAAAAGGAAACACAAAATGAGAAATAGTTGGACTTTGTTACTTCAAACTACCATATTTTGACCAAACAACCCATCTTCAAGTCACAACAATCCATCTTTCACCAAACTTAACTAATAAATGTTTGATTATTCTCTTGAGTGTTGGTGACTTGGTGCTTTGTCTTCCTTCAAACATTTGCTTTTTTCATCGTGACAATAAATTCATTGAAACTAAATCCTAACAAAATGATTGACCAACACTTAAAAGTCAACATATCATTAGACCATGTGCAGTGGACAAAGCACCTTAAGGGGCTTTGTGTGCCACTTGGAAGTTAAGTCATCAAGGGCTTTTTGCCTAAAAATTATGTAGCTGAAAGAGCCCCAAAAAGTCCCTCTTAACCATTATATAATTATTAAACATAAAGTAATTGACCAATGAAAATATGGGCAGATATTGATTTTTGAAATTTTGGGGCGTTTTGTGGGCAACGTCCAAACCATTTTTCGGGGCCAAAGTGCCCCTATGTAATGGGGGAGGGGGCGCCTTGGGGATTTTTGAATGGGCAAAAACGTCCCATTACACACGGTCTTAGTTTTTTTAACTGTACAAATCATTAGTTTAATTTAAAAAATTCAAATGAGCATAACATGACACGTGAAGCATCATATCATGCTGGTATTTTCAGAAACTGGTATGAACAATAACACAACAAATACATTCATACATAATTAAATAATAATTTCCAATTCTATTGTAATTATATAAGTTATCTATATTTATTTAATTAAACAATAATAACTATTGTTTTGTATATTAATATGTTCAAGAAAATTATGATTTAGAAAATCAGTTAGACCATATTCTTAAGATTTTGAATGCTCTATAATAATTATTCCTTATATGCATAGTATTAATAGCAATGATCTCATATTTTTTTACTTGAAGGAAATTACTAAATATACTTGACACTAGTGCATAAGTTTTTCACAACCCTGCACTTTGAGACTCAAGAAAGTGTGAAATAAGTTATAGTTAAACCCTAATGGTGACCATACATTTACTCAAGAATTTACTGTAAGCATAGCTACCAGTCATTAAAACGTGAAGAACGCACCATTATTCGGCATAATCTGAAAGGAAAAAAGAATAAATGTTTGAATTGTTGTCCTTTTACCCAATAAATATAATATTTATCTGGTGAGAAGAACCCAAAGTCCCATACCACACTCATATAAACTGTAACCAATGTTTGCAAAAACATACCAAAATAATAGATTAATTTCATGTATACCTCTAGAGTTGCATTGCCTTGTTTCATCAATATAAAGAAATATATTATTGCCACTTTTACCTGCGAATTATCAACCGAGTTATGATCACACATTCTATAATATACACGCCATTTAACGGCCTAAATTTTTTTGGAATACTTCTTACTGAATGACGGCATTAAAAAAGACAAAGAGTGTCTTTCCCGCTTTCTAGTAGTTTGCCATACATATGTTATGTAATGAGGTTCTGATATGCAATCATACTTGCTTGAAAAGTTAGTTACCCTCAATGAACTTTGTAACATCAACCTGTAGCAACAACACAGAATCATGATAGTTAATGTGTTTAACTTTTTAAAATAAAAGATAAAAATATATGGCTATCCTAAAACACAAGCATGATGCAGAGAACACGCAGATAATGAAGTGTACCTCAAATATTAAATTTAGGTACACATCATTATCTGAGAACACGAAGATAATCGTTAACCAAGGGTTCATATTAATAAAATATAAATAATAATAAAAATAATGATGAAAAAGCATACCAATGACAAGCACTTGTTCAATGAATTGTCAAACTAAACTTTTCAACTTGTTCTTTTTGTTCCAGAGTAACTTCGTGAAGGTTACGAATCATAATTGCTAGACGAAAGTATGATGCATATTAGTATCTACAAACAACATATCAGTGTTTGAGAAATTACTAAGTTAGACATGAATAACTAATTTAAAGATACTCTCCAACTTAAAGAATTGATATTAACAACAGGGTATACCAAACATAAATTTTTATTAATTCAACAGTAAATTTTTTACGAATGGGTTGAGCCAGGTTGTGTTTATCTCTGAGATCCAAATGACATCTTCTAATCATTTCAAAAAATATTGAAAATGGGCCAAATGCGCAAAAAGTTACTTGAAGTGTATTTTCAATGCATAAGAACTCTTATAATCATTTCAACTGAGTATAAAAGAAATGCTCTGAAGACATCAAACATGCTCCAATAAGAAATCTCATAACCTTTAAGTTCATTTTAAATCAATAACACAAATGCAATATGAGAAACACATAAAATGATCAAAACAAATTCAAAACCTAAAGAGCAGTAACACCTTACCTAGCATTAACTGAAAGGGTGGCCAAGTAATCTGTTGCCCATTAATATCGTCAAACTTATTCTATATAAAACAACAAATCAAAATAATCAAAGATAAAAACAAATTGAAAACAAAACCAATTACATCGAATCAACAGATCGTTACTAAATACATCCCATTAGTGATATTGAAATTCAAAAGAAAAACGGCGTACGTTATAGAAAAATTCGTCTGAGGTTGCTTCCTTTTGAGTTTGAGTTTGAGAAATTGAAACTTTAGCTAGAGAGCGACACAATGACTAAAACCTTAACTATCTCGGTCATCTGTTGCATCCACCATCCACCACCGACCTCACTCCTCACTACAGCCGTCAATTCACCTCCACCATCCACTTTAGAGATGGGAAAGATGCTTTGAAAGCATCTATGTATTTTGAAGGGGGGCTTTAAAGTTCTGATAGAAAAGATTTGTGGATTTGAACAGAGAGAGAGAGAGAGATTGAAGTAGTTGATGGGTTTTTTAAAATTTTACAGCAAATGCAGGAGAAAAAAATAGGAACTTCCCGTATCTTTTTCATTCGTTGAGTTTAAAGAGTAATGTTAGGGAAAATACTATTTTACCATTTAATCTTCGTGTGAAACAAGAATCAAAACTTGCAAAACTTTTATAGTTGTCACTTAAACATCCTTTATTATACTCTAACACATTACTAACTTCTACAATTTATTTAACATGTTGAAACCGAGTGGCTTATATTAAAATGTCGACAACATTAAGCCGGTCACAATGACATTTTTAGATATTTTTAAACATTGTACTTCAAGAAAATAGTAAAAAACCAAATAAAAATACAATCATGTAGATAATGGACTAAACTATAACTTTTATTTAAATGTATGTAAACTCAGAGATTTGTAGTATAATATAGTTTAGGAAATAAAATGTAATTAAACTTAAAAGTACCATTATATTCGGTTTTGACCAGGTCTTCAAAATACCACATTAATAGGCATTATAAAAAACAATACAATTAATTAAGTTTCAAAAATTTATTTGTACATTATGCATTAAGTGCTTGTACATAAATAATTACAGCTCGGTTCCGTAAACTTTTAACATCAAATTGTTCGTAAAAATTTTTCAATTACAATGATGTTTTTCATAGGTTCGACATCACAATTGTCTTAAACGAGAATGCTAAAGAGTAAAAATAAATGCATTTAAAATCAGTCAAAGGTGTAATGTGTAAAATTTAATGGTCTTTTGAAATTTAAGGGATTGAAGTGTAACTAATTTTAAGGGTAAAATGAAAATAGTGTTAAAAGTACCATAATACCCTCATTTTTTATTGTACATAATGCATCATAATTTGTACATGTTCTTATAATTTGGGTATCTTAAAATGTCCTTCCAATATGCTTTATATATAGTATAGATTATGTTTTCTAAATTAGCAGGCCACGCACTTATTTCTTTTTCCTAAACTATTATGAACGTTTCTACGACCCTATTTACACCATCGTCAGTGAAGTTGTGCCGCTTTGCGCGCGCATGTACGACATGTTACTGTTACCAACGTCACGTTTAACAAAGTTAAAAACGCGCCGCATCGCGCGAGTAAAGTGTAAAAGCTAGTTGTCATTAAAGTGTAACATAAATTCTTTTTAGAATACCGGTTTGTGCAACGGTCTATTACTGTGAACTCAGAGGTGTAAGGGCTGAGATTGAAACTCGTCCCTAACACCGATAGTTGTTTTCGTCAGGATTGGCTCCCCCTTAGTTGATCGGAGTCGAAACTCGTCAACCAACTATTCCAGGGAAAACCAGGCATGAACCTTTAACTATGCCGCGTAAAACCCTTAGGCTTGGACATAAAGCCGAGTGGTAGCTCAGAGCAAGCTTCATTGATAATCCATCAAAAGTGACACTAGTAGGAATTAAACTTGAGTCTCTTACAAAAAACCCAAGTCATCTTACCAAGCTATCATTCAACAAAACTCTACGGACAAAGAAACAGTGTAAAATTGTGACACTAAGTACAAGTTATCCTTCAAGAATAATTTATGAACGCAGAAAAATAGTATTTTACGGTCTGCTTTGTTTCATCTGGTTCAATGAATAGTATTTTATGTTTAAAAGTAATAATAATAATATTATATGTCATGTTATTACTTACTACATTACATTACCATATAATATTATATTGTACAAGAAAAAAAGTTTGATCTGTTTAACAAGAATAAGTAGAGTTTATCTCCATCTCACCCTTTCATAATCCTACCTATACTTTTATTAAAAATGAGAACATACCAAGTGTGTTTGGTCCTTTTGTTATATTTATCAAGGTAGATTGTGTGGATTCGGGAGTCATGGGTTGGTGGTGTGGCCATTCAGTGAGCTATAAAGCACCACCCACCGTATGCTGTACCCCCCACATGAAGGGGATGAGCGGCATGCATACACCGCCCCACATGAAGGGAATGAGCGGCGATGCCATGTCTATACATTTAATGTACAACCAAAACAGCTCTATACATACAATCCAAAAAGGTTAAGGGATGAGAGACATGGAAAAGATCACAGTTTCCATAGTTTAGGGAGGAAAAAGATGCATCCACCCTAACAATGAAAGTGACAAGATGTTGAAGGGTGCCAAACCCATCCTGAACTGGTCCTAGGAGCGTCAGAATAAAGTACTCAATTGCCAAATATGTGTACTAGTTCGGTGTGTCATGTGCGGGTCAAAAAATAGAGAGAATTAAGTACTTGACTAACGAATATGTGTACCGGTACGCCTTTAATGTTTAATTTAAGTGAAAAAGTAATACGCCTTTAACGTTTAAGTGAAAAAGTAAAATCCAGGATCAGCCTGGAGCTTACCTGCATTATGATACCAAATATCATACGTTGGCGGCTCAGTACCATACTATGGTATAAATGATACCAAATATAGTGCCCAGCAGGCCGGGTACTCAAATTAGTCGAAAAGGATTTTGAACATCCTAAATTCTTCTGATCTGATCGTTCTACATCAGGCTTTTAAAGACAACAATAAGATGAAACGACATTCGATGATGATAAAACAAACAACAGTAACAGGTTTTTGACGAGACTACACGTTCTTACAACCTTACCTTGGAGATTTAAGATTCAAACATTTTTTCAGTAGAATATATACAGAAAGAGCAGTAACGATAGATAGTTCAGACAGATAGTTCATATGAGTCACGCTCAAGCTGCTTCAGCAAATCCTACTCGCGGCGGCTCACCATAATCAAACACTGTATGGTATTTACCCATAAAAACATCTCCCAGGATCCTGCAACAGAACACCCAGAATAGGTCAGGTCCGACTCGTAAACAGTTTCTGCTCCTTTTCTTGAAGTTTATAAATAACTAATACATCAAATATGTTCACGAAAACTACACTATCAAAATTCTTTTATATGATTTTTTAATAAAGCGATTTAGAAGCTAAGCATGTAAATAAAGTACCAAAGAGGTCCACGAGGAGGGGCTACATCCAAAGCAGTGAAACCGCTGATGCACTGTGCTACTTCTCCCTCCCCAATTTTGAGGATGTACTGATAAATTGTAAATAAAATATTTGGTTAAATAATCAAGATACTAAATCATCTAGAAAAAGGATATTTGAAAGATAAACATGCTGAGATGATAGAAGTGTTGTCATCACCTGTTCTGGGGTGAGCTCAAAAATTTTACCACCTATGGTAAAGGCGACATTGGGCATGGAGGAAAGACTGCCGCATTCAACTGCAGATTCTCCCATTGGACTGGGTATTCGATCACACAACTGCATTCAGATGGATAACAAATGTTCACAGCAAATACTATAATGTATGTTTATATTGGTTTCTTTGTTTGATCAAGGATATTACTTCACCTCATTGACGTAGTTAATTATGTTATCTTCAGTCTCATTTCGTTTAATTTGGCTTTGCACCCAAACAACAGCCATCTCGCAGAAAGTACACATCTCATCATTTAATCCAGAAGAAGACATCCCATTGTTCTTATCAACCACACTCTCAATAATTGAACTGTTAAAATTAACTGTTGTTAGTAACAAAAGTTAGTAGCATAATTTTGTGCAACATGGTGCAATATAAGACTGACCTAACATCTCGAGCACCATCAAAAGTGCATAAACTCATCTGAGAACAGATTTTATCAGGTTGGGCCTGTAGAATATCATAACAAAAAAATATTCAGGGTTGGATACAAGTTCCTACAGGACAAACTATCAAACATGCTCAGGCCTAAAAATAGCATTATGGTGGTACCTCGGATAGGAGCATCTCAATTATAGTCTTTCCATACTGATTAACCAATGTCTTGCATTGCTGGCTCATTACACCCGCAGCACCAATAGCATGATTGATTTGAGTGATAATGGTCTACAAGAGTTAGACATTTTTAGAGGGATGTTGGTCACAGTTTCACAGATAGCAAGCTAACAAAATTGGAAGTAACAAAGATACGGAAATGAATTAGAGGCATATAACTTTTTAAACATACCGTTGGCCCTGCTAACAATGAGGTTCCAGAGTCAGCAATTGCAGCACAACCACCACTGCAAAATCCTGAAATAGTAACAATGGTCTTAAAATCACAGAAAGTTCATAGCTTTTATCAATCTTCCAGATAATAAATGCACATAGTATTTTTGGGCAAAAGGTAAAATAGGAACACTGCAAAAAATTACCAGTGGTTTTATCCCCAATAAGCACGTCACCCATATCAAACTATAAAAATATTCAGCAACGGATCAATGATATGAACAAATCAATGTGCGTGAGGCTATATATAAGTGAATTTGAGATAACTCACCTGCCAATAGCCCTTTTGGGTCACAGGGACATATGTGTGCTTACCCTTGTAATGGTTAGGATCAACCCCACCAAACACAAGTTCACCCCCTTCTTCCTCATCAGCATGGCGATTAAACCAAAAAGAAAACACGGGTTCTTGAACAAGACCTTGATTAACCATGTTGTACCTAAAAAGGTAAGTGAATGAATCTAGTGTTCACCTAATTGCTCTAGCCAATAATACAAATTTACAGTCTAAATAAATGAGTATGCCAATAAATTGTGAAACATAAACAAGAGTCCTAGTTACCAAACAGGAACAGCTTTCCCAACAGAGATCTCCTGAAATCCAAGTCCAAGTATACCATCAAACTTGGCTGCCAGGAAAGTGATACCAGGCTCTTTGGTTGCCTCTATAAAATCCTGAAAAGAAACCTCATCACAAGTAAGAAACCAATGAAAATATTGCACCCCAAAACCATATCTCAATATTTACCTGCTTTTTAACAACCAGATCACCGAGTTTGACAGAGTCTTGGCTAAAAAACCCAGAGATTGCTCCAGTTCCATACTGAATGGCAGCAGATGTCCCTAGAATAACGATAGAGAAAATTACCAATTATTAGTTATGTGAACTACACAAGTACAATCACCGGCTAATAATTAGCCTTACTTCATTGTTCTCTTTTTCTGAAACAAATTCGGAAATCATAAAGAAGCCATCAAAAGCAACCTTACCATTTTTCTTGTAGGTACTTGAATGGGCCGCTTTATACTTTGGGTGAAAAAGGCAAGCTACCTGCATTTAATTTGAAAAACTGTGAGCATATAACTAAACAAGACACATCAGCTGAGTTAGAGATCCTGAATTAGGTAGAAAAAACATCCAGCAAGGAGAAACGCACTGAAAAATAGCACTTTGAAGAAGGCACCCATAGATTAGAACTCCCGGTATCAAAAATCACAGTGAACTTTTGAGGTGGAGTTCCAATACCAATCTCACCAAAATACTGAGCATCCATGTAATTCTTCAGTGCAATAATGTCACCCTCTGAGTGCCTCGGTGTAGCATGGAAGCCAAAGTTTCTTCTAGCAGTTCCTTCCATGGACAAACCATGTTCACTAAGCTGGTTAAATTGATCTGGCTTCCTCTTTTTTAGTCCAACTCGAAGCAATCCATCATTAGTAGCTGAAAACGCAGTAGCTGATAGAACAAACAGCAGAAAGAAGGCAAGCATGCTTGTTTTGGTTATGGTACCCATGTTGAAACTGCAAAAACAATAAAAAGATCCTTCTTATTTAACAGGCGTGATCACAAACACGAGTCAACATCAAATACATGAAAATACAGCTTCTATAGCATTCTTCATGTTACATACAATAATTGAAGTACATAAGATAACAGAAACACCCATAAAGCTTCAAATTGCTACTTGGCTACTTGCTCACTTTAGACTTTGACAGTTAGCTTTTACGTTGAAAAGAAAGAGCTTATTACTAGCAAGTTTCTACACTAAGTCACCCAAATTTTTAAATGAGCACAAAATTCTGAATTGCTACTTCCTCTGTTTGCAAAAGAGCTTTCAAGACTTCAAGAGTGGTATGAACATATTCTCCATATTAAGAAACACAAACACGACTTCAAACAAAAAAAACAACTCAAAAGACATAAATGTTTGGTAAATTGAAAATTTAAAAATCATGTCGCTTTCGCTTCTTTAATAGAAGGAAGAATGTAAAAACATTAATTATCATCAGAATAAGCACACTACAACCGTCAATTTCACCAACCCTAACATCCTAATCATGTATAATACATCAATTCACAGATTAAATCATCATTATCATCAGAATAAGCACACTACAACTGTCAATTTCACCAACCCTAACATCCTAATCGCGTGTAATACATCAATTCACAAATCAACACTTACTATAGTTTACACCAAACCCTAGTAACACGTTCCATTCCATCACTTGATTTCCACTATCCAAAATGACCAAACAAACGCCCTAATTACCATAATCAGACTCAAAATCTTCTAATTTACCACCTAAAGCAACATGCAACGAGCTTCAGTTAACATACCAACAGAGAGAGGTACGAAGAATATAAGCCCCAACACCTAAACCAAATCAAAACAAATATGAACAACAAACGGACAACGGAAAACTTCAATCAGCGATTAAATCGATAACTACAAATCAGTACATAATCAACCGAGCAGTTACAGATACACACATACAGTTATAGTTAACTCCGCTAATCGGAGAAGATCGATAGCATCAACAGATTATCAATATGATTATCAGTATGAAAACAAGCATAAACAGCAAACGGAGAACGGAAAAACCTAAATCTCCGTTAGCGATTAAAACGATGACTGTGAATGAGTACAGAAAATGAACAAATCAAGTGAGCGATTATTACAGTTTTGAATGAAGAAACACATACATTTAGAGTTGAATTATAGCAATCGAAGATGATTGAAAATGAGAGAGAAAAGCTTAAACTCTCACCGGTGATGATGCAAACGATGAAGGTGGCGTGGAAAGAGAGAGAGGTATACGTGGGTTGTAGAGTCACGAAGGCACCGCTTTTTAGAGACAAATAACTGAAATTTTGCAGTTAAGTACACGCAAGTTTTGGGTATTATCTGTTTGAGTACACGCAATTTTGGATATTTGTCATCAACGGGTTAAACTCGACCCGTTACGGTGGGTGTTTACGAGGATAGTGGCGGTGAGAAGACTCATGATGAGACTGATGAGTGAAAGTGTTGTGAGAAGGGAACTTGTTCATGGTTCAGAAGTTTATGAGTTATATTTAGGCCCTGTTTGTTTTTACCTTTTTTCTCTGAATAGAGGAAAACGTTTGATTCGGTCAGACGTAATCAGACGTTGGGCTGTTTGTTTTTTTACTGGCATTAAGAGGTTCAGCGTCTTAATAGCATCTGAACCAGTAAGAGCTTTTAGTGGGTCTGAAAACCTCTTAACCCAAAAAAACATACGTTTGTCTCCGCCTCAATTAACTTTTAACCCAGAGACTAGGCTCCATCTCCGACGACTAGAGGTTCGTCTCTAGCCTCCACCTCTTAATGATTCAGATTTCAGACATTTGAACCACCTCTTAACATTCAGATGTGGTATTCAGATTCAGACTTAAATCTCTTAAAAAAACAAACAGGGCCTTAGTTCATTAAGGACTCACGAGCTCGTGTTTATATTTTGTCCCCTTAGTTATTATGTATGAAAATTAGATAAACTTTTATGTTATATACCGGAATACAATACTAATTTTAAAAGTGCATGTTAAAATCGTATAACACTTTAATAATCGATATTAAAAGTATATAATTGAAGAATGAAGAAAGAAAAATAGTGATCGGCATATAATGAAATTAAGCAGAACGATTTACATTATTTGAAATAATATATAACTTAATTTTAATTAGAAGTTTAATAATTAATTAAACTCTTATATTTAAGTTAGTGTGATGGGTCATTTTCACACTAAGACATAGCTTTTGAAAAGCAATCTTTAAATTCTTTAATTGACTTCATGCACCTTAGTTTTCGTCGAGAATGCATGATTAATGGAATTGTTAACTTTAAAGCATTATCTTACACCTTAGTAATGGTGTTTAGCAAAATTTATATTTATATTTATATACTATCTAAATGACAAGGTCGGTGCTTTTGCACCGGCCAGTCACGTGGTGTTTCAACTTTTCTTTTTACTTCAACGTATTTACGGTTTTAATCATTGACTTTACTAATTATCATTTTAGCTCATAATAAGTTTTCGACTTTAATCTCTTACTCAACTTTGACATATAATACGACTACAATATTGTTATCGTTTTGACCTATAACTTTTGATACTTCATCGCTTTTTAATATGTGACACATTACGATTTTACGCCATGACGTACGGGACATGAGACTTTTTTTACCAACACATGACCACATGTGACGAAGTCACATACACAAGACCTGACTGCGTGGCCCGGCCGCTGCAACGAGCGGCCTGGTCTTAAATCTAGTTTTAGAGTAAAATAAAAGTACAACTTTCTCATGTTAGTGAAAATTGTAATTCGGAATAAAATTAGAGTTATGTTAGTGAACTCAAAGGAGACACGGTTTATTGAGAAACATGGGGGTTATTGGTCATGTGAAATCCTTACGTCAGAACTTCAAAGAAGACAATGCGGCTCATTAGGTGGCCCATGACCAATGAAACCCCGATCCACGTCTTTCGGGATTGCCCATTCGCTGAGCTAGTTTGGAATAAAGTTTATAATTGTTATGGGCATAAATTCACGTTGGTTAAATCTATTAACTCTTGTCTTACAGATTTATTTCAGCTTAACGAACCAATGGAGCTCAAAAATGGCCTATAACAAGAGTCCTAGTTACTAAAGAGGAACAGCTCTCCCAATAAAGCATCACTTTAAGAAAGTCTCATGTTCAACTTAGGTATTTACATATTTGGATGTAATTTAGAAGTATGGTAGTTTGTTGTTTCTAAAGAAAAAGTTTGATAATATTATATGCAAGGGAGGATGTCATCATGATAGCACATCGAAGGAAAGCGGCTTGTGCATATCTTGTAAATAAGCGATCGATCCTGTAATTTGGAATATGTCAAGTGCATCACCCGATTTTATTCGTTGGAGATATACAACTTTTTTTTCCTTCTAATTTTCATGAACCCTTTGCAAAATTGTTACCAAGGGACATAATGGTAAGCAAGTGGTCATCACAGCAAACCTTTTTTTTATCAACACGTGTAACGAATTCATATACACGAGATACGTCACATCACGTGACACTAACAAATAGCTAGTTTCAACTAAATTGCATCACTTTATCAATTATCAGTTATCACCCTTAAATAACTACACAAATGGTATCACTATGAAGATTAATTAATACATTAATGATTAAACTAGCCTATAGCCTTTTATGTTACACGGGTCAAAAAGATAAAAGCTATGAAGACCTGATATGAGGCATGTTATCATACTTCACACTTGAGTTGCCCATGTTTTCAAATCATAAAAGCTATCACATAATTTCGATCAAGCAACAATTAAACTACTAATTGATTAGCGACGCAATTTATTGTGCGTTTATCTTTTATTTTTTATGTTTTTATTTAAAAGCACTAGCTTCATTGAGAAGAAAACAAAACACAGACTAAAATAGTTATTTAACCCAAACAACATGAGCTTAAGAAAAGGTTAGTCTAAAATTATTATAATGGCATCTGTTTTTTTTAAGTGGTATGACAAGTGGTTATTAAAAAAAGTTGTAGTCGTTTAATCATTTTCTTTTTTAAGAGCAAGTCATTATCATCCCATAAATGCTAAGAGGTAACAGTTGGTTCATATAAAATTTCTCACTGCAGATTTTAAAGCTTGATCCCAAGTCATTATCATCGAACAATTCGAAACAAACCAAGCCACTAAAACACCCGCATGGAAAACTTCTGACATTAAAATTTTCAAACAAGAACCAAAATCAAAATGGGCATGAATCAGAACTAGATAAATGTCTCTTAACATTGACCATCAGTTTGAGCATGAACAGTCTAATTTATTTATTTTACAAACCACACCCACACCATTTCAACACCATACATGGATGTTGGTAACTGTTTGATAGCTGCATACCTCATTTATGATTCAGATTTCAGGCTGATAAATAACGCTTCATCCAGGACTGGAAACGAGACCATGCCAGCTCAGCAGCAGCTTCATTGTCGTCTGTCATTCCCATACCTTTTCTCCTCTCGATTCCCTCAGGTGAAGTATTCATAAATGCATGTGCAACTCCAGGGTACACATGTACTTCATATGGCTGCCCCGATGCCTTCAGTTTTTCCTCCAGAGCTTTAGCAGCCTAAAAATATAAGCCCAAAACATAAATAGATTATAGACGATTACATTATGCCCTAAGTCCCTAACACATTACGATGAATCAAACAATTTTGATGTTTTCATGTTTTTGTTAACATATTTGTACCTTAATGTCCGAAAATCCAACAAAATTGTCAAGTTCTCCAAAATGAGCTTGTATAGGTGCTTTAACGTTGGCAGGATCTGCAAGCTCCGGAGGAGGAACTCCATAAAATGCTACAGCAGCATCAATCCCGGGGACTAAAACAGAACTTGCAATAGTGAGAGCACCACCCATGCAATATCCGGTCACGCCAACCTACATCATCACATTTGCATAAGTTAGCAAATAGTGGAAAGTGGAGGTCAACATTTTCTCAAAGAGAATGAATGGTCAACAACAGATGTAACAGTGAATTATGTGAGAGTCTTCAAGCTATCGATTACAAAAACCACTTAAATGTAAACTAACAATAGCAGCATGTAAAGAAAAGGGTGTAACTTTGTAAAAATGTAACCAAGTTTGCCAACTGTACCAATTAAATACCCGAAACTTTATTTGTCTCTCTAATGTCACTGAAGTTTCATTAAGTGTTCCAATCCTATGTACTAATTTTACATTATTTGAATTTTTAAAAATTGAGTTGGGCAAATGAAATATGTATAAACTTTGGATACTTTTATGATTATTTTTATTCAATTTGACTTAAGTTGCAAATTCTTAGTCTTCACTTTTAGATCCCGATTCAAATTAATTGGAAAAAAACTTTCACTTTTTTATAATCATAATTCATATATGTTTCATATGCCAAACTCAATTTTAAAAATTCCAACATTTGTAAATATATTACATAGGATTGGAACACTTATGAAACTTCAGTGACTTTAGGGAGATAAAAAAAGTTTGAGGTATTTAATTGGAACAATGAGTAAACTTGGTTACATTTCTATGACATTTTCCCTAAAGGGAACTATTTCAAAGAACAATATTAGACCTTCTTGGAGCCATTGGCCTTGAGCCAGTTAACCGAAGCCTGGATATCCTTTACAGCGCCTGGCCAGTCAAGACCATCCATCAAGTGTTGCGCTTCTGCAACGTCAAGACCAACCTTTCCACGGTACAAACTGAAACCACGAAAGGCGAATATTAAAGTTATGATCAGTAAAGCTGGCTATTTTTGACACAAACCACTAACATGACATGTCTAAACGGCACATGTCAAAACGCGTTCAACACAACTGGACACATTTTGCTAGGTCAAGTGAATAGTGGTGATGTGTTTGAATTAAGGTGAAAAGTTTACTCAGGAATAAGTGCTTTGTAGCCGGGTTCAAGTTGCGATATTTTAAGGGCATGGTTCTTGATCTCAAAATCAACTCCCCACCACTCCTGAATAACCACAATCCCAGGAGCATCTTCTTTACCAACTACATATGCATCAAATGTCTGCAATGAACAGATAGATAACATAAAGCAAATAAGAAAAATGAACACAGCTACAGTGTAGTCATTTCTTAGTTCCTCTTATAACTTATCATGTTGCAGTTGCACAATTAGCCCAAAATAATCATCATCTCTACCAAATTCAATAGTAAAAACATAAAATATGCTTAATTAGAGCATACACAATTACAAATCATCATCTTTATCAAATTCAATAGTTCGCCCCTCTTTTAGACAATAAGGTGAATAGTGAGTAGGTAGGTATTTAAATGGCTGATGAACATGATAACTTACGATGTCGTCTCTTTGAATCTGAATTTTGTTGAAGTTGGAAGTAGCCATTGAACGGATTTGAAGGCGAGAGTGAGTGAGATGTGTGCGAAGTGAGATGGAGCCTAGGGTTTTAAACAACACTGACATTATTACCCGACCCGCAATGATTTTTTGTTACAATGGTTTAGACTCGTCCATGAGTAGGGGTGTCAATTCTCGACTCGACACGACACGAAACACGACCCGAACACGACACGAAAGTAATCAGGTTTTGGGTTGTCAAATATAACCCGTTTAAAAATACGGGTC
The DNA here is from genome assembly GCA_030867185.1 of Tagetes erecta. Taxonomy (NCBI): domain Eukaryota; kingdom Viridiplantae; phylum Streptophyta; class Magnoliopsida; order Asterales; family Asteraceae; genus Tagetes; species Tagetes erecta. The sequence goes on along the minus strand of CM061488.1, from coordinate 81,067,136 downwards.
ATGTTAGGGTTGACCCGTATAAAAACGGGTCATTTTCGGGTTGAAGAATTTAAAAACGGGTTGACCCGCCAACCCGTTTAGGTTTCAAAAATTAGTTCATCTATTTTTTTTCTTTTCTAAAAATGAGTGTTAAGTTACTTTTATCTTTAGTATTTGTACTCACAATAAAAAAATTCATTACCACTTAAGTTTTTACCTTCACATTTTCAAAGCTAAGTATTTATTATTGTTTTTGTTTATTATAAATAAATTTGATTTGAATAAGATTTTAAGTAAATATATGGTTACTTATAATATGTTTTTAAATAAAACTCAATATACCTATTTGTTTTACGCAAAATCACATATTAAACATGTTTCTATTAACCGACTTACACAACAACTCACTTATAACTCGCAAATTTATTAGGTTCATTTGATAAATGGGTTAAACGGGTCATATTTGGGTTGACCCGAATTTATGTTATCCGGGTTAGGGTTGACATTTTTGACACGAATAGGAATATGGGTCGGGTTAGGGTTGCATAATTCAACCCGTCAACCCGCCAACCCGTGGTCCTTCAACCCGTTAACCCGTCAACCCGACACGATTGACACCCCTATCCATGAGACCGGTGAGAGTGGTATTTTAGTAACTACTAACTTTTAACATGTAGTAAAAAACGTACTATTTATCTTTTTCGGTTCAACAATGTACGTTTTTCCACTTTAGTATTCGGAAAACCACTAGTATTAACACTTTGGTGAGTTTAAGTCTTGGGTGCATTATCTCAGCCAGTATTAGCCCAAGTGATTGTAGTGAATTGATTAAATCTTCATAAAATAAGGAGGTTTTAGGTTTTAATTCACATGAACAAAAAATGAGATTTTCATATTGGAGTATTAGACTAGTGGTTTTTCTCATATAGGATGAATTTCTTCTTGAAAACGGAATGAACATGAGTGTGTATGCCAATGGCTAGTAAGTGATTCAAATGACCGTTAAAAAAACACTACATGCTATTGGTACTGGGTCTTAAAAATAAATGTTGAAGTGTCATTGCGGACTTGCGGGTTGAAGAGGACATTGATTGCGCACATAGCTTTATGTAAGAGGTTAGAGAACTAATCATAATATTGTTGAGAGGATTGATTCAAAAACCTATATAAAAAACGAAACACTGTGTTGCGTCAAGGGCATAAAACCGTGAAAAGAATAACATTAAAATGTGGTTCAAAATCGATACATTGAAGAGGGTTTTAATAACATACGTAATTTTAATATAGGTTTAAGTCCAAATGAAAACTAAGTTTATATATATTCTCAAATGAACTTCCTCCTATATATATATAATATATATATAGGTTTTTCTAAAAAGGGTCAAAACTCTAAAAAGTGTAGGAAGCATTCACAAACAAACACGTGTCCATGAGGGGGAAAATACGGAGGGGCATCTTCGTCTTTTTATATGTATGATGGTGATTTGGAAAACCCGGTTATCGTGCACGATATACAGAAGACGATGATGTTTTTTTTTGACGTTTTCGTTTTAGAGTGTGATTTTTACGAATATCCGAATGACACTCTCGATCTGTTTTCCATAATCATTCATCAATGGCGAATACTGAAAGTGATGATGTTTTTGTTTGTTTTTGACGTTTTCGTTTTAAAGTTTGATGTTTTTCGAATTTCCGATTGAAACTCTCGATCTCTTATCCATAAGCATCCATCAATGGCGAATACTGAAAGCGATGGAACATTTTGACGTTTTCGTTTTTTTATTTATTTTGAATCCATAATCATTCATCTATGGCGAATACTGAAAGCGATGATGTTTTGTTTGTTTTTTACTTTTCGGTTACTAATTACGAACATCCGATCAATGTTTTTGATGTTTTCGCTTATTAATTACGAACATTTGATCATGTATGGCGTGTTTTTGACGTATTAATCATTGTTATGACGTTTTCATTCGACTTACGTGTTTACTCTACCGCAGGTAAGTTATGATGTTTTTTATTAGTTAATTTTTTCATCTGCGTGATGTTATTTTATAGAGCTAGTTTTATGCATGGTGTTTTTTATATGCATGTTGAAAACGCACAATGACTAATTTACCCCGGAACCTTATCACACGTCATTAAATTGTCACCGCGTTAATCTTGACCGCAAACACCCTAGCTAACACCCCAGATTGCTTCTTAGCCTTTTTAGAGTTTAAGCCATTTATTAAAAATCCCTCCCCATGCGAGAAGAGTAAATATTGCGAGAAGTGTAAGAAATTACTAAATTCTTCATTTTTTCAATAAACAACTTTTTACACATGTAGAAAAATGATTAAATTGCAATATTTATTCATCAAATTTGATATTTAAAAAATAAAATTTGATAAATTTCGTTGGTTTACTATCTATTTCGTGCTCATAATTCAAGGTGAGTAAATTCACTCCCCTTTTTACTTTTACGTTTTGGGGCCGAAATATGTGTTCTATTACAATGTTAAAATTTATATTTTTCTTTCAATTTTCAAAAGAGATCATACAAATGTGTTAGTCTTGTCTGCAGCATGATGCAATCTTATGTGGTAGTCGATAGTAGTTCTATATTATGTAATTTCATAGGCGCAATAGCCTCACCTGGGGCCTAGGCGCAAAGCGCAAATAAAGCGCTCACCTGAGACAAAAAAAGCACACAAAAGAAATAAAAAAATTTAAAACTTTTATGCAATAGAAATTAATACCAAAACCAATACCAAGATCAATACCAATACTAAACATTCAAAACCAAAAACAAAATCAATACCAAAAAGTTAAAACCAACAGGAAAAAACAGTACCGCTGGGCTTTTTTCTAATATAATAGGTAAATATAGAGTAAAATCGGTATGCTATAAGAAATCCCTACAAATCAGCTTAAGATAAATCAGAATAAATCAATAGAAATAAAACAAAATCAAAAGAAATAAAAAAATTTTAAAAATCCGGTTTTTTCTCCAAAACTATCGCTTTTTTCCATATTCCTCTCAATTAAGCGATGTTGCCTCGCTGGGCTTTTTTCTGTCGCCTAGGCGCTCAGGCGCTCGCTTTTGACAACATAGATTTCATCCACCGGTACAATGTTAGCGCTAATGGTCTGACAAACCCACTTGCCTATACAACATCGATAGTTGATTTAAACCCGGTGATTCTATATGTTTGATTTTATACGTTGGTTACTAGTTGCTATACTGTGATGCTTGTTGCTATGCTGCTATGTGTGACACCCCGCCCGGCGGCAGAAACACCGGGCTGTCATTGGAATTGGATATCAATAGTAGGCAAAGCACATGGTATTTATTTATTTAGTTTAATAATGATATAGTAGATAGTAATACAGAAAATCCGAGATCATCATAATATGTTGCGCAAGCTTACATGCATAGCTATTTCATATCATTCTCGACCATGACCCCTTGCACACACATTGTAAACCATAATTGTAACGTAACTTGTAGCCATTTATCATGAGGAACCAACTCATGTATTAATTAACGATAACTTTTAAGCAACCGTCTCGTAACCGTCTCGATATTTAAGTTATCATTAATTATTTAGCAACTTAGGGACATGGCATAGCAATAGCAACTTGTATCATCGTATAGCAACTTGTAACATCGAATAGCAACTCGTAACATTGTAATTGTATGGACGGGTTTAAATCACCTATCGTTGTTGTACATGTAGGTGGGTTTGTCAGACCATTAGCGCTAACATTGTACCGCTGGGATTACAAAGTAACAATACTACTTTAAACTACCACATAAGTTTGCATCTTGCCCGGAACAAGACTAACATATTTTATGATCTCTGTTGGAAAATAAAATAAAAACTGGAAAACATTGTATTGTAATAGAACACGTTTCAGCCCCAAAATGTAAAAGTAAAAAGGGGAGTGAATTTACTCACCTTGAACTCGGGCACGAAACACATAGTAAATAGTCTTAAATAGAACCGAGGATTGTCCAAATATTAGAATCACCTAATTAAATGACAATCCTAACTTAGTAAAACATATTGTATAGAAACTAGCAATAGAAATCAAAGGAAATTGGAATTCTAGGGTTTCGGATTGAGATCGATTTGGGGGTTTTTCGTTAGACGACTAAAAATATATAAGCTCGTTTATTTCGAATGATAGCAATAGAAATTATAGTTATTTTGATATATAATAGAAACTTCAATTAGATATTTTTAACAATTTACGTAATGTCAAAATATATTATATAGTTTAGAAATACTCTTAAAATGTTTATATATTTTTGAATTAGATAAAATTCTATACAAAACCTTATTTGTATAATATTTATAGAATTTAATTTATACAACGTAGTGGTTTTATAAAACTAATAACGTTTGACAAGTTACATTTTTATATATGAAAAGGGTTAGGATTTATATTATGCAAACTAGTTAAAATTAATAAAATGTATTAAAATTAATGAAAATAAAGAGTTTAGGGAGCCTGGGTTCGAACCCGGGTCTCCTGGTTCAACGGAACTATCACAAACCAGACGCGCTATGTTACTTTGTTGTTTAAAATTGGATCAGAAATGGTTTTAACAAGTTTCAAATAAATCCCCCATTTAACACATAAACCCTAGAATCAAGACTCCATCGATTGCATCAGATTCACACAACGAAACCAGAAATTTGTAGAGGGGTTTTGATCTACACAATATAAGGATCATTTTCATGTGTAAAACTTACCGGACTGATGACGAAACGAGCAGATGAACTCGAAGAACAAGGGTCGACGGATTGAAGATCAAACACTGGAATTTGAGATGATGTTGCTTGCAATTGGAATCACAGAGAGTGAAAACGTGTTCATTGGATTGTTTCTGTTGAATGAATTGGGTTTTAGTTTTGTAGAAACAGTCGAACGGGTCTCGGTTTGATTACGGGATAAATGAGATTAATTGGGTGTTAATTCGTTTGTTAAATTGAAATTGAACACTGGAGGCTGTTTCTAATCGACGTAGGTATGATTTTGGACGATACAATTTAGTTGAAACGCTTAATTTACAGTAATGTTCGGTTTTGAAACGAGAATTAAAGGGGTAAATTGATGTTTAGGAAACGATTAAAGGTTCGAAACTTACTTAGATAGACGTTAGGATGATTATACATAAGTTGGATCGAGTTTAAAATGGTTAAAACGACGAGTTTTAAGCTTCGCCGGAGCTTCGCCGTATTCCGGCGAAACACGCCGGAAATGGGATCGGAAAAACGGGGGGATGGTGGGCTGGGAAATGAATTAATTTCAAATGTTTCAATTTGGCCCTTGTAGTTTTGCTCATTATTTGTATGAGCTTAAAACTTTTAATTTAAGTTTAAAAGTTTACGTTTTTCACCCAAAGTTAATTGAATCATTATCTTTAACTAACTAACTTAACCATTTTATAAAATTGACGTTTTTATCTATTTACGTTGTTTTTGACGTTAAATGATTATTTTAAGACTTAATAGTATTTATCTTTAATATCTTTATTTTTTTTATAAAAATATATATAATGTATATATTTACTTTGAAGATTAAATAATTGTATTTAGTATTTAATTAGTATTCGTTGAATAAAATTTTGGTCGTTATACATTAAAGACGAGGATGACGTAAGGTTCGACATATTTATATGTATATTTTTAATAACGAAACGTTCCATTTAAAGGGATAATTACGAGTACAATATTAAAGTTGGATAATCTCGGTTTCGAGTCGGGCATTCGGGTTCGGGTTTGGGGCAGATGTCACACTATGCCCCCTAGATGCTAAAACAGTTATTGATAATTTATACATCGAGACGGTTAAATGACAGTTATCACTAAGTGTAACATGAGTGGTTCCTCATGACTTGTTGCTAAAGATTACCCTGCGGGGTCTATGGTTGTTGTTTCTATGTACGTTTCTATGGTCATGGTTGAGTAATACGATGAAATTGCTATACACATAAGCTTGCGCAACATATTTAATGATCTCGGATTTCTATACTATTATTTATCAATTGTGGTTTACTCACTAGCTTTCATTAACTAACTTTATTTTCACATAATTCAGGTGGTGTTGATGTTATTTTCTAGCTTTTATGAAGACATAGGGTTGCCTTGGACCTAGTAAAATAATAAAGACAATTGCATTTACTGTTTTGGTTTTATTACTTTTGTCGTTTCTATTTAAGACTCATGTTCCAAAATTTATGTTATGACAATTATTAGAATTTAAAAAAAGTGTGTCATGTTCTTTTTACTATTGATATCCAATTTCTATGACAATCCGGTGATTCCGCCACCGACTGGGGTGTCATCGAACATTCGAAACCCTAGCAAAGTTCCATATTCTATAGATTATTTGCATATTCCTAGTTAATAACTAGTAAGTAATTATTAAAGTAGGTCATTGGGCGATCTAGGTGTTTAGTTGCATTTTTCTATTATTTGTTGTGCGCTTCAAAGGAGAGTCTCTTTGCCCGCTTCTAAATTCTTTCAGGGAGAAAATATACAAAACTCTTTTTACACCGCCCTAGGGCTACGTTTTATGCTTTCGGAGAGGGCCTTCGGGCAAATACTTTTGATAAACAAATTTCTATTGTCTAATGGCTTATTTTACTGAGCATAAACGTTCTAAATTATAAAGTCCTTCCTTTTCAGTCGAGATTATTAATATACAATGGGTATAATGGGGAAATTTGAGTAGTACTACCGTATGCAGTAGACCCCATCATGCTGGTAGGGTTCCAGGTGGTGCAAATTGTCCTTTAACTTTGGTCATCCGTTTTGGTTGTGACAAGGCAAAATTATTGTAGCGTTCAGATGTGCTCATGTAGTAAGCGAGGTGGTCTTGAAAACCAACAATAGTAAATAAACTTTATCAGTTAAACTGTTTTTGATATTTATATGCTTTTGATAAATATCTCATTGAGCTCACCAACCATGCAAATTGTCCTTTAACTTTGGTCATCCGTTTTGGTTGCGACAAGGCAAAATTATTGTAGCGTTCAGTTTAATCTCGATGTGCTCATGTAGTATGCGAGATGGTCTTGAAAACCAACAATAGTAAATGAACTTTATCAGTTAAACTGTTTTTGATATTTATATGCTTTTGATAAATATCTAATTGAGCTCACCAACCATGTATTGACTATTTTAGTATGTTTTCTCAGGTGGCTAGGAGCTATGCATGTAGGATATATTATGCACGAGTCGCTTTATTTTGTTTTGAAACTTCTATTTCCATTTTTTGGTCTTTTAAAGCTATTATTATTTTTTGTGCTAGACTTTTGAGCATAAATGGTTTTGGATGTTTGGGTTATTTGAAAGCTTCCATTGAACTTTGAAAACTTACATTTGATACCTTGAGTTTTGGACTATTGTCTAAGTTAAACTTTTGTTAAAAATAACTGAGTCAGTGTTACTATAACTAATGGCTTGAGATCCTGATATGTCACACATCTAACGGATACCTCGTTTGAGGAAAATTGAGGGTGTGACAAATTAAGTTGATGGTCATATGATGTTATATACGACTGTAGTATGTGACACATATAAAACAAAAATCTTTCTTTATATTTGTAATTTTAGGATGTGTGTATATATATATATATATATAATGGTTAATTTAATAGGTGTACATATGAAAAGTTTTTAAATTATATGACATGAACAAGGAAGACTCACTAATTAAAATAAATGTTTGAGAACAAATTAATATTGAAAATTTGTGTTGATGAATGTGAGTTAGACTTGTAACGATTAGGTGGATGACATACATGAATGCCGTGTATCAGAATATTTACTTGTATATTAAGATAAACATAAGAGATATTAAAGACTCACTAATTAAAATAAATGTTTGAGAATAAATATTGAAAATTTGTGTTGATGGATACGAGTTAGACATGTAGTAATTAGGTGGATGACCTACATGAATACCGTGTGATAGAATATTTACTTGTTATTAGGATAAGCAAAAGATATATTAAAGATGAAACCTCATATCTTTGTTTTCAACTTGCCAACCAAGATCACCTTAAAGGTGAGCTGTAGTATTGTAATGATATTCAAATCTAATAATCAATATGATATACATCAACAATATACCAGCATGGCTAACACGTGTTGTGTGGTTAAGATGAACTTTCAATCCCACAGTTTGTGGCTTTAGCATATCCTCCCTTCCTCACCCACCAATCCTCCTATATAAGTACAAGCTCGGAGACTTCCTTTCTTCATCGGTAAATCTAATTCGTCTTCTTCTGTTGTCTGAGTTAGAATTTTCCGAGAGATTGCATGAATAGAGCGGTGCATACACTTGCTTTATCGGCGTTTTCACATAGAAAACTCTTATTCGTTGCTAAACAAGGTACACGCGTGTTTAGCTAAATAGATACCTGCTTGTGTATAGCTTCTCTATTTGCTTAGAATTATCTTTTGATCTATGTAGTGCAAACTCAATTTTTAATTGACTGTCTAATGAGAAATTTGTTACTTTTGGAAACTTATGTGTTTCTAAGTTTGTTTGTTTAGCGTTATTTTCCTCTTTCTTGTGTCTTTGATTCAAATTTTTATTATTTTCTTATTAGCTGAGAAGTGAATCGATAATGACAGGCATAACAGTTGTAGGAAATCATTGAGCTAAAATATATGTTAATGGATCTCGATGCTATTTTTATGTGTTTTTTAATCTTTCTCTCTTGATTTAGTAAACAAGAAGTAAAGGCGTGTTATTGCTACTACAAAATTCTGAGAATGTATCCTTCATTCTGCTACAGGTACGCATTTAGTCTCCTCATAATGCTTTCTCAAATGTTATTATATATGAATGTCTACGTGTCTTTCTGTGACACCCGACATTTTTGGGTTAGCACTGTTTACTCGTTCCGTTAGTTGTCATTAATTTTATAGTAATTAATGCTACATTTGTTTGTAAAAGTAAATTGCAAGTAATTAAGTAATAAACTGAATAATTATTATTCTATTTATCTCGTGGATTAAACGAGAGACGTTCGTTATTTTTCTCCTTTCGTTCTTTCGGTTTTCATCTTTTCGTAAAACATGAGTTATTAAAGTTCGGGGTTCGTTTTTAAATGTTTAAGAGTTAGGTTAATTAACTTTGGGAACAAGTTAATACATTATGAAACCCCAGGGACTAAAGTGCAATATAAAGGAAATTATATTTATAACCCAACCCGGTATTCTCCCTTTGTCTTCGTCTATCACCAAACACACAAACCCTAAAACCTCCGCTCACCAACTCCGCCAGCCGCAGACATCGTCCCGTCATCATCACACTCCGGAAACCACCGCAACAAACGTAGGACACCGCTGCAGTCGTCAGTTCCGTCGTTGCAGCCACTGTTTTCACCACCGTATGTGCCGCTGTTCATCGCTATTGCAAACCCCGAACCCATCGACGAGGGTCATAACACCCCGACAAACCTTCGTTCTATCTCGCGAACCATTGCGGTATGTTTTTCAATCCGTTTTGTTGTTCGTTCTTGTTACGGTTTCGGTTTTCGCGGGTGCGGGTTAATACGGATTAATCACTGTTTGTATATAGATGTACGGTTGTATATGTTCATATATATATATGTGTGTATGTATAGCTTCGGTACATTGAGAATTAAGGCTGTGTTTTTATTCGTGTGTGTGTTCGATCGTAGCAGTGTGTATACATGTGTTTGATCTTATGAATTTTGATATATATATATATATATATAGTCATCTATGCGTATGTAGAGTGGGTGTATAGCAGTGGGTTTTGATTAATATGTAGTAGACATGTACATGTGTATACATAGATAGAATGTATATGTATATCACAATTATATGGAGCAAGTGAAGTGCATATGTATGTGTATACAATCCACGTCAAAGCTAGGTGCATGATATGTTAAGGAAGATGAATATTACATGTGTTTATTAATGTAGGAATATACAAAGTTGCATGTAGGAATGGATAGTATATAGATGTAACGAAGTGGGTGTGTGTGAATTCATCATATGTACATATATGTTGCGCGTGTGTTAATTGATCGAACTAGCAATGGAACATGAACCATATGTATGTTTATTGTATGTAATGTGTGTTAATATGTTACGCGTGAAAGAAAACATGTTTATATGTGTTGGTAGGAAATAAAGTTTAAGGTGTGTAGGTTACTTGTTAAAAGAGTATATATAATGGTGAAGATGATAATGGGTTCAATTGTATCATGATATATGAACATATATTTTAGCAATTACGGTGATATAAATGTGTTATGCATATATGTGCATGTTATGTGTTCCTGCATGTCAAGAATTAGTAAACAACAACATCTTCATTTAATGGCAGTATCATAATAATACTATGATAAGATGATAAATAATGTATGTATGTGAATGATTTCGTAATGTGTGTTAGAGCATGGTAATAATAGATATAGATATATGTGCAGTTTATGTTAGCTATATGCCTATATGCATAGTTGTGGTTTGTATTTAATTAGATTTAAAAGTGGTAAATCTAAACATGGTAGTCGAGTCTCGTGTCAAAGTCTATTTTATAAACATGACATCTTAATTTTGGGTTTTGGGTACGAAACCGAATCCGGAATGAGAAAACTGTACAAGTCTTTTGGAAAACTCGTTTGTAACCAATTCGAGTAAATAAACAGGTAGTGGGACTACCTAGGCTTTCCACTTTTGCTAATTGCGCATTCTAAGGTGAGTTTCACGGCCCCTTTTACTATTTTCCTGTTGGGGGAGAAAGCACGCATGAAAACACTTTTGATTTTGTATTTACTTATATATCATCATGGCTTACTAAACGTTAAACTTAACATACGAAAGTCCTTTCATTTCTCTCGAACCGTTAATATACGGGGTATAGCGAGGAAGTTCGGGTAGTACTACTGGGTTTGACAAACCCCACCCTCGGCTGGGAGCCGGGCAGGTGTGAATTGTCCTAATCTCATGGGCCATTGAATGTTAACAATGGTAACAAGGCACAACATAAACAGTCAGCTCGGATTCGAAACGTTTGAGTAACATGAAAACTTGGGTTAGCTACCTACTGATATATTTGTGATTTACATTTTCTGGAAAACATGTTTATGAACTGTTGTTTAAACCTGTGAACTCACCAACCTAGCGTTGACACTTTTTAGCGTGTTTTTCTCAGGTGGCCAAGGTTAGCTGAACATCACAATAGGACATGCATCATGGGTCTGCTCAGTTTTCAAACATTTTATATATTATATTAGCTTGCATTTTAAACCTATACTTTGGGCGCGTGTTTGCGCATATGTTTTGGTTACTTTACTTTACGCTTCCGCATTGTTTTAAACGGTTAAACTCTGACGTTTGGTTTTCTCATTTACTGAGACACGTTATTTTTAAACTCATTTAGAGTCGTTTGTGTAACTAATGACTTGGATCCTGGTTTGTCACGCCTCAAACGGTAGAACTCCGTTAGTGGAATTTGGGGGTGTGACAGATTGGTATCAGAGCCATTGGTTATAGCGAACTAGGTTGCATTGCATTGCATTCTAGACTATAACTGTACACTGCATTAGTTGCACTTGTGTGAACTTATTTGTGACCCACATACATGAGTGGATAACTTGTATTATTCAAGTTTGAAGGAATTTTCTCTTGCTTGCTTTATAAAAGTTTGACCTATGTAGGCAAATACCATGTTTGTGTGCGGTCCTTTGAAACATTTTGCCATTTTAGGTCAATTTATTTCATTGCATTACAATTTGAAACTTACATTATTATGACAACTAACTGGTGTAATCCGGAGTTTCATGAACCCATACTTGTGTACACGATTAATGAGGTTGGGTTGTTGTCCCAAGGCTCAAGTATAGTGAGATATTGACTTGATAGTCGGGTGACCTACTTGTGCTATTACACGTCACTCATTGTGTGACACATTCATCTGTTGTAACATATTATTTGGCAAGAGACATGTTATTTGTAATGACATGTTGCTTATTGTGTGATCTAGTATGTGTAGAAACATATTACCTACTTGTTTAATGTTTTCATTGCTTATAATTATAGTATACTCACTATATGTACTAATAGTCCTACTTGGATAATTATCTAAATTCATAGGGATACTTGGCGTGTGATTTCCCATAAGTACATAACACTAAGCTTGACGTGTAGCAGGTGTGCCTTATATTAGTTGTAAGCATACTCTATTGGTTTTATACATCCTATATTCAGTATAAGATTAATTATCTTAGAAATAAGCCAAGACAATAAACATGATACGACTTAAATTAAAAGCACATGATAGGAGACAAACTAGGGTGGTTGTGTAAGGTAAATTGACGATTACGGGTGCGCAACGTAATGGTGAATTTACAGGTACATGATGATCCTGAAAAAAAAAAAAAAAAAAAAAAAAGAAAAAAAAGAAAACCTTTGTGTAGGCTATAACCTAAACACAACCATGAAACAAAAATAAATCTATACGGATTCATGAAACAAATGTGTATTCCCTAAACAACGCATTGATAATAGCCATATTTAGATGACATACAACTGATCGTATACACCTAAAAAAAAAAAAAAAAAAAAAAAATAGATATACATATGAAATCCATCTATAATGACCCAATAACAAGATTAAGAATTTATGCTGGAAAACTCACTAAGATTCCACTACTACATCATGACCCTAGTGATAACGATTGATCTTCCTTGTATCAGATTAAATCCCTAGTTGAAACTTCTACTTTACCTAATGAACTCTCGTATCAAAACAATTGCTTGCATCTTATTGGTTTGAACCCTTATTTGACCCATTTGTAAACTAAAACCATACATCTTAAACTAAATACTTCTAGAATACCCTAAAGTACCTACACGATAAAACTGATCATCTATTGGAATAGAAAGAAAAGTTTCCTGAAAACTTGCTTTATGAGGAAACGCTTGGCATATCCTTTACCCCCACTGCTCACTTGTGTCCGTGACACTCTAACTTCCTCCAACGAGAATTCTGATTGTAATCCAAATGATTTGGAATAACATTGTTTTTCCCTATACGCTCGTACTAGTTTAACAAGCTCAACCCTATGTTGATTCTATAGTTACAATTCGATCTTTTATACCCGAATAACTTTGAGCTCTTGAATCTAAAATCCTAGAAACATATACAAGCATCCTAAGCTATTCAAAATAACAGCGTCTAACACCAATACTAATTATAAAATTTCGGGACGAAATTTCTTCTAACAAGGGGATGATGTGACAATTCGAATTTTCCTTCTTTCTAACTTTAATCTCATACCGTTTTACCGATTGTATCTAATTTTCGGGACGAAAATTCTTTTAACAAGGGGATGATGTGACACCCGACATTTTTGGGTTAGCACTGTTTACTCGTTCCGTTAGTTGTCATTAATTTTATAGTAATTAATGCTACATTTGTTTGTAAAAGTAAATTGCAAGTAATTAAGTAATAAACTGAATAATTATTATTCTATTTATCTCGTGGATTAAACGAGAGACGTTCGTTATTTTTCTCCTTTCGTTCTTTCGGTTTTCATCTTTTCGTAAAACATGAGTTATTAAAGTTCGGGGTTCGTTTTTAAATGTTTAAGAGTTAGGTTAATTAACTTTGGGAACAAGTTAATACATTATGAAACCCCAGGGACTAAAGTGCAATATAAAGGAAATTATATTTATAACCCAACCCGGTATTCTCCCTTTGTCTTCGTCTATCACCAAACACACAAACCCTAAAACCTCCGCTCACCAACTCCGCCAGCCGCAGACATCGTCCCGTCATCATCACACTCCGGAAACCACCGCAACAAACGTAGGACACCGCTGCAGTCGTCAGTTCCGTCGTTGCAGCCACTGTTTTCACCACCGTATGTGCCGCTGTTCATCGCTATTGCAAACCCCGAACCCATCGAAGAGGGTCATAACACCCCGACAAACCTTCGTTCTATCTCGCGAACCATTGCGGTATGTTTTTCAATCCGTTTTGTTGTTCGTTCTTGTTACGGTTTCGGTTTTCGCGGGTGCGGGTTAATACGGATTAATCACTGTTTGTATATAGATGTACGGTTGTATATGTTCATATATATATGTGTGTATGTATAGCTTCGGTACATTGAGAATTAAGGCTGTGTTTTTATTCGTGTGTGTGTTCGATCGTAGCAGTGTGTATACATGTGTTTGATCTTATGAATTTTGATATATATATATATATATATAGTCATCTATGCGTATGTAGAGTGGGTGTATAGTAGTGGGTTTTGATTAATATGTAGTAGACATGTACATGTGTATACATAGATAGAATGTATATGTATATCACAATTATATGGAGCAAGTGAAGTGCATATGTATGTGTATACAATCCACGTCAAAGCTAGGTGCATGATATGTTAAGGAAGATGAATATTACATGTGTTTATTAATGTAGGAATATACAAAGTTGCATGTAGGAATGGATAGTATATAGATGTAACGAAGTGGGTGTGTGTGAATTCATCATATGTACATATATGTTGCGCGTGTGTTAATTGATCGAACTAGCAATGGAACATGAACCATATGTATGTTTATTGTATGTAATGTGTGTTAATATGTTACGCGTGAAAGAAAACATGTTTATATGTGTTGGTAGGAAATAAAGTTTAAGGTGTGTAGGTTACTTGTTAAAAGAGTATATATAATGGTGAAGATGATAATGGGTTCAATTGTATCATGATATATGAACATATATTTTAGCAATTACGGTGATATAAATGTGTTATGCATATATGTGCATGTTATGTGTTCCTGCATGTCAAGAATTAGTAAACAACAACATCTTCATTTAATGGCAGTATCATAATAATACTATGATAAGATGATAAATAATGTATGTATGTGAATGATTTCGTAATGTGTGTTAGAGCATGGTAATAATAGATATAGATATATGTGCAGTTTATGTTAGCTATATGCCTATATGCATAGTTGTGGTTTGTATTTAATTAGATTTAAAAGTGGTAAATCTAAACATGGTAGTCGAGTCTCGTGTCAAAGTCTATTTTATAAACATGACATCTTAATTTTGGGTTTTGGGTACGAAACCGAATCCGGAATGAGAAAACTGTACAAGTCTTTTGGAAAACTCGTTTGTAACCAATTCGAGTAAATAAACAGGTAGTGGGACTACCTAGGCTTTCCACTTTTGCTAATTGCGCATTCTAAGGTGAGTTTCACGGCCCCTTTTACTATTTTCCTGTTGGGGGAGAAAGCACGCATGAAAACACTTTTGATTTTGTATTTACTTATATATCATCATGGCTTACTAAACGTTAAACTTAACATACGAAAGTCCTTTCATTTCTCTCGAACCGTTAATATACGGGGTATAGCGAGGAAGTTCGGGTAGTACTACTGGGTTTGACAAACCCCACCCTCGGCTGGGAGCCGGGCAGGTGTGAATTGTCCTAATCTCATGGGCCATTGAATGTTAACAATGGTAACAAGGCACAACATAAACAGTCAGCTCGGATTCGAAACGTTTGAGTAACATGAAAACTTGGGTTAGCTACCTACTGATATATTTGTGATTTACATTTTCTGGAAAACATGTTTATGAACTGTTGTTTAAACCTGTGAACTCACCAACCTAGCGTTGACACTTTTTAGCGTGTTTTTCTCAGGTGGCCAAGGTTAGCTGAACATCACAATAGGACATGCATCATGGGTCTGCTCAGTTTTCAAACATTTTATATATTATATTAGCTTGCATTTTAAACCTATACTTTGGGCGCGTGTTTGCGCATATGTTTTGGTTACTTTACTTTACGCTTCCGCATTGTTTTAAACGGTTAAACTCTGACGTTTGGTTTTCTCATTTACTGAGACACGTTATTTTTAAACTCATTTAGAGTCGTTTGTGTAACTAATGACTTGGATCCTGGTTTGTCACGCCTCAAACGGTAGAACTCCGTTAGTGGAATTTGGGGGTGTGACACTTTCATTTCTTAACATTAATATGTTAATGAATTTTGATGCGAACTATGTTAAAAGTGCAAGTAAAATAAAGTTTATTCGTGAAAGTTAAAGGTAAGCATTTATGAAAGATATATTATTTTCGGTATTCAATCAAATGAATTTAGAAAAATTACCTATTTTTATCTATTTTTTTAATTGTAGTTCAATGGTTTTGAATAATAGCAGTAACAACATTTTAAACATCAGTTACAAATTTGTTAAGTGGTAATTTATTACTTTAGGTTGAGACAAATTATTGTAGATTGGGATTTGATTTTTGTGTTTTCTTATTGTGGTTTTGAATTATTGTACACAGATCTTTTTTACTAAGATTTGACTCGGATAAGAATATCTTTGTTGGAATTGGTGATCTCGGAAATAAATTTTGCACATATGGTAAAATCCCATTTCTTTTTATTTACTTATGAGTTATTATTTAGACTTTCTTGCTGTTGTTTCATCTTGGTATATTTTATTGTCTTGATATCTGTATCATATTTATTTTGTAATATCATGCATTTGTTAAATTAGTTTAGTTCGCCTTCTATTGTAAACCTTTCAAGTATACATACCCACATATATAAATATGAAATTACATGCTTGAATATATTTACATTATATGAGTTTTAATTTGATGAAATTCAATTTAATAAGTTGAATGTTTATATGCATAAGGTAACTAATAATAACTAGTTTTACACCCGTCTACCACAAAACAACTTTTCTAAATAGAAAAAAAAAACTAGTTATTTCTACCTTATCTTTTTTATATGATGTGGAACATAAAAAAATACCAATTAATTATAGGAGACGACAAATGTAATGGCATGTAAACTCTATTGTTAAAAGCTAACTTACAATTGATTAAAATTTTAGGTTGGACATATATAATTTTTTTACTGATTTGGAAGTGAAAAAGCTTTGCTAACTAATTTATGTAACGAATAGATTAGCTAAACGCCAAAGTGCATAGAATGATAGAAGCTTCATAGCAATGGCTAAGCTAATCCAATGTACAAAGGGAAATTGGATTTTATTAATCCCAACTTTCATCTATTGGCCATTATTAATCCCAATTTTACTATTGGCCATTATTAATCCCAACTTTCACTTAAGTGGCCACCATTGAGCCTTCCGTTAACTTTCACTAACTCCGTTAAAAACTGATGACGTGACATCCATGTGTCAGATGACGTGGCAGTTGCCATTTATTTATATATGGGAAAAAAATAAAAAACAATTACATGCCAGCTGTCACGTCATCTAACACATGGATGCCAAGTCATCGGTTTTTAACGGAGTTAGTGAAAGTTAACGGAAGGCTCAATGGTGGTCACTTAAGTGAAAGTTGGGATTAATAATGGCCAATAGTAAAGTTGGGATTAATAATGGCCAATAGGTAAAAGTTGGGATTAATAAAATCCAATTTCCCATGTACAAACCACTCGTAACTTTTAATATGTAAAAAAACATTTAAAATTTAAATTTAAACCCAAGAAGCACTACTAAAAAATAATATTTTTGCCACATACATATTGGTGGTAAATTTGTGGCAAAACCCATTTAGCAACAAATTTGTTACAAAAATACGTTTGTGGTAAAAAAGTAGGTTGCAAAATTTTTTGCAACAATTTTGCCACAAACTGTTTCACAAAATTGCCACGAAACGTGTTTGTTGCCATCTTGTGGCAAATATCGTGTTGTGGCAAATGTGTCACAAATATGTGTTGCAAAAAACTCATTTTCTAGTAGTGATTAGTGAAGGTAACCTTGGTGTAAATATGCATAAAACTTAATCCACTCAGTTTCTAACTGTATAAAAAGTTAAAAACGAAAGCTATTGTCTTTATTGTAGGTTAATGAGTCTCATGGTCTTCCTGATATTCATCATAACAACACACTCATATGATAGAGCATCAATGTAACGTTGTTAGAAAATTAAGTATAAAACTTGTAGCTTATACGAAAGAAGGATGGAAGATCTTCAGGAGTTCCGCTAAAAGGGTGGGGTGGGGGTTATCTTTCTGCGGCATATAGGACACTAGGCTTGAGCTAACATGGCACTTATAATGCATCATTCACAAAAAAATGAGCATATTTTGTGACCGGATATATAGATATCACTGCCTATTTTTTTTTCTGGGAAATAGAAACTTCATACCAGGTATTTTATGTTAATTGGAAAACTTGGTTGTACATGTTTGACATTCAGGTTAAACAATTGAGTTCATCAAGGGTTGAGATTATTTATCACAGATTGGTTAGGAATGATTTCATCTAATTTAGACGTTCATAAATGAAACAAAAAACAGTTACACTTACTGGTGGCTAAGTTATACTTAATAATAATTTAATAATTACATAGTTTAATGTAATAAATAGTAAAACATCAAATTTAACTTAAGAAATGACATGTAGAGTTACACTGTTTTTATGCAATTGAAATATAACAGTTCATCAAGTAGTTTTTATGCTATTTTCTTGAAATGTCACACTTAAGGAAATTCGTGAATCGGTAGTTTTTTTTTTTTCTGCTTTGCAAATTGTGATCCAGTCAAATTTTGTATGTGTTTCTGTAGTTTAGTTGTGTAGGCATAGAAGATATAAAGAGATGCACATAATTAACATATTATACAATTCCAGATCTTGCAACTAAGGAAAAACTCATTCAGTTTGCACATATTGCAACCGAGAAGTTGTATGAAATGGAATCATCAGGCAGCCCCTTGTACAAAACCAGGCTCATGTCAAACGTTAAACATAGCGAAGAGTTACAGGCCATGATAAATACACCAACACCACCCATGACATTGGAAGCATCAAGGTCTAGTGACACTTCATATAAGGATCTAATTGAAGTTGTTACTATGTTTATGGATGTAGTAAGTGTTCTTAAACTTCAACCTTGAATTAAACTATATTCTTAGATTCATTAAACGTACTAACAAATGACGTAAACCATCACACATCTCTTATAGTGGTAAGAACTACATATCTACAAAAGAAAGTTACTTCCATTATATTTTTCTTTAATTTAGTATGCGGCTAAAAATATATGTTTCTGTTGTTTTTCAGATGAAGGCTAAATTCGGCATACCAACATCGTGTTCTATGACAAGGGAATATATAGTGGGTAGAGGCAATCTCCATCCTTCATAGCATCTAAGATTTTTCTACGTTTCACTTTATGATTTCTTGCTATTTAGTTTGCAAAAATGTGAAGTAACAACATTTCGATCCGATGAGAGAATTGAAATGATGGTTACATCACCAACACGTCCATGTTTCAAATGGCATAATTCCTTAAACCATGTCGACCATCCACCAGTTGAAGACATGATGGTTTTAGGAGGTTTTTCTGTTTTAGGTGCTATACTCATGTCGATTATCCACCCGTTGAATATCTAGTCCAAGAGTTCAGATGTGAAGAAAAACTTCATAATGACTACAAGTACATTGATTTCAAAGTGCTAATAGAAAGCCATAACACATCCTTTGTAGATAATGAACCGATAAACCTTATTCCTTGTGATCTAATTGATATTTGTTTTTGTACATCTCCACCAAAATGCATATTTACATATATCCTTTCATGAACACTACTAAGACAAATCAAGCATTTTGACTACTTACATCTCTCTAGCTTAGGCGTTATCGGTTCTCATAACTTTGTATATTTTGTAAATTAGTAAGGCCAAGTATTACTTATAACTTATAACTTAGTGAGCCATAATATGATACATTTTGATAGATTCTAACTATTGAAATAGGAATAAGATGATTCTAAAATTGATAAGCTTGATTCGAGATAGGTATTCTTCAAATACAAAGTTCAATTATAATTAACAAGAAAACCAATACTCAAAACACGATCAAAATATTTATAAGTAAACTTTAATAGGCAATCACTATCCTCCAACCATCCAGCTCCCTCCAAGTATACAATGTTACTCATCCCTTTAATTACATCCCATATTCAATATCATGGTTGACTGACTCAAATCTAGATCTAAAACTAATGTGGACCTACTACATGGGAGCTGGGTTTGTATCACATTGTAACCAATCTTTACCCATTAAGTATCAATATGGCCTATTATGGCTCATCATGTCCAACTATCATATTCATGACTTCTAAGACCCAACAAGATCTCCATTAAAATATTAATGACTTGTTATAATTCATCATGACATAATATGATCCTTTACAACCAATTTAATCCATTAAGGTATAATATGACCTTAAAACCCAATATGGCACATGCATGATCTCGTATGGCCATTAAGATATGAGTGACCCAAAATGAGAATTAAGGCATACTCATTTAACTTATTACAACCTCACATGAATCATTCCAACCCTAGTTCATTAAGATCTCATGGCTTCTGAAGAGCTATCAAGCGTTTTACAATCCAATATCACAAGAGTAGATAGACAACTTACACATATATAAAAGTGAAAGTGGCGGGCACGGGCAAGGAAATACAAGACCTAGATACCTTGTTGACACACAAGGGGAAGTGTAGTTGGTTTAGTCCAGTGGCCAAAATGTAGCCAAAAGTTGAAGGTCTAGAAAGATAGAAAGAAAGTTGTAAATAAAAACCTCCGCAAATAACATACACACATAGCAGTGATATATGAGACTATAAGTAATTATAACTCACTACCAATTACACACAAAAAAGGGTCAGATGGTACCGCATGAGCATATAACACGATGGTATTGCTATTTAAAACATAAAAGTATTACTTTTTGACA
The DNA here is from genome assembly GCA_030867185.1 of Tagetes erecta. NCBI lineage: Eukaryota > Viridiplantae > Streptophyta > Magnoliopsida > Asterales > Asteraceae > Tagetes > Tagetes erecta. The sequence goes on along the minus strand of CM061488.1, from coordinate 81,046,360 downwards.
TGGTGAATGTATGCATGGCGTAATTGGTTAGGTACATTGTATTTTTCACGTTATGTACATGGTGCTTTTATTGTATTGTGTTCTTCGTCGCATCATGTGGGTACCGCCACATAGGATTAATATATTGTTTGATATATCAAATTATCAAGTGCATTCAATTACATTAAATATACCGGTAGTAAATTATTATTTATCAAGGTTTGCAGGATATACATCTTGCTTTTAGAAAATTATATTGATAGGAAAACCAAGCTTGCATTTTTTTTTCAGATAAACTTTCTAGAAGTAAAGATGATCAATACTCCTGTTCTTTTATTTTGTTTGATTTTGATATATTTCATTAATTTTTTTAGTTTATATTAGTAAATTTGTTTACTTAAATTTAATGATAGAAGTTTAATTTACATTTTCCTTTATATTATATTTGATAATCACTTCATTACTAAATCATCTAAAGTTGTAAATAATTAAAAACTATAAACATTGTATTGAACTAGCTTAGTGACCAATTAATATATGGGTTGAAATTGATATGTGTTATATATTAATTTATATATTAAAGTAAGTTGATGGTGATTTGATGTTAGGTAGGAGTATACTAAGTGACACATAAGAAACAAAAATCTTTCTTTATATTTGTATTATTTATATGTATATATATAAAAGGGCTAGTTTAGTGAGTGTACCTATAGAAGGTTTTTAAATTTGAAGATATCATTAAGAAAGACTCGCTAGTCTAATGGTAGATGCAATGAAAATTTTAACTCAAGGAAACCTAGGTTTAAATCCGAGCATAAGGGTTATACATGGTATGATTAAAGGTTTCTACCATGGTTTTTCATGGAACGGTTAGTTGAAGAGTATTCCCCTCTGATGTGTGCTACCTTCAAATGAGAACCAAATATTTGGAAAGAACTAGTGAGAACCATATAAGCCATGTACTTTTTGCTTCAATAACAATGGTAAAGTAAAAAGGTATTGTTTTATTACCATTGTTCATTATTTCTTGAATTTTATCACCTCTCTCCTCAGTTTTTTTTAAAAAACTAAAACGTGTGCGTATTTGCATATATAATGTGGGTGCATATATGCATTTCAACAAAAAACGATGCAAATCATTTTTTTTATAAATACATCTTATAATTGGTAAGTTTACAAGCATTTTTATCAATTTAGATAATAAAAAGTATAACAGTTAAATCGGTTCTCACTCAGTTCTTTCCTAAAAATGAGTTCTCAAATGAAGGTGCCCCTATATATATATATATATAATTACTATTAAAAACACCTAGGTTTTAAATTTATAAAACCGAGACTAGATTACTATTTCACACATAACAGACAGTGGTCCGGTCGAATGTAATATAGTGAACGTAAGTCCGGGTGTCGACCCACAGACTCTATATACTACGCTAAAATTAACTGAATTAAGACTCAACCTGATTAGACACGACTAATTAAACATCAACATTGTTTGGAGGGATTTTTATCTAAATTAACTAAATTGCATTAAAAGTAAATGACAAACGAAATGAAAGACGAATTAAAAACTGATGATTAGAATCAAACCACCTAGGCTAGAATCCTCGCTAACTTTAAGTATTACTCACGTTTGGATTAATTTGTATGGAACTGGGATCTAAACTTATTCGTTTAAAGGCACCAGTAATTAGGACCCTCGACCCTTTTCGAGAAGACACACCGGTTACGTGATTAAGTTTCCTCACAGTCACCCAATAGTTATGCTCAATTGACCCTAGTTAAAAACCTATCTCACGATATGGAATTTAAGGACATTTCAACCAATTCATTTGACTTAATAACCATGTTTGATAATTGAAACTAAGACGGACTTCTCATGAAGACTTAAACCTAACACATTATTTAAACAAGAATTATTAACAACTTATCACCTAACGGATATCTAAGTTAGCTACATGTTATTACCGATTTCACTAATAATGTTATACATGTTGTTTTACTGCAGTTTAACCACAACAATCATAACACACAGTCAATGATATAAACGAAACCCTATTATATGACATAGACGATCATCAAGGATTAAATTGAATAACAATGTCAATCAAACCAATGCAAACATGTAATACACATCAAATGATAAAAAGATCATAACTTTAATCAAGCATAATAACCATACACAAATATCATTCCAAACACAAGTTCAAACATCAACTAACAATTCATCATGACTCCTAGATGGTTGATAGAGTACAAAATATACATATATCCCTAGTGTGTTTGTTAACGTTTTGTGTCGTTTCGGTAACGTTTATATATCATTTTTGGCACAACTAACGTTTTTGTGTTTTGTAGGTCCCATGTTGATAAATAAACGGATAGATCGTGAAAAATCGAATCCGTAGGCGAAAACGGGGCGCGAAACGGAGTTACGAGCGGACCGGAACGCGAAAACGAAGAAACGAACGAAACCGAAGCAATCGCGCACCCGTGAACCATCACCACGCCACGCGACCAGGGGGCCAGGGCTGGCCGCGTGACGCGGCGTGCCTCCTTGGTCTTCTGGTCATCGCGCTGCGCGGCCACAACACTCTTCGTCACCGCGTGACGCGGTGACGACGTTTTAACAGTTTGTTTTGACGATTTTTGGCCCGGTTCGCTATAAAAACAACTATTCTCTAACCCTAGCCTCTCATGCAACATTTGGGACGAATTAAAGGCGATTTTCAGAGATTGGAGGCGGGTTTTGAGATCAAGAAGACGGAACGAAGGCGACGAATGCTTGCGGGTTCAAGGATCACTTCCTAGGCTTCTCGGGTTTAATCGTTCTTCCGTTTTTCTTGCTTTTCATCATGTTTATTATTATTAAACTTGTGTTTTTGATCATGAACATGCTTGGCTAAACTCGTTAAAACTACCTAGGCGTTATGTTGATTCGTTAACTTTGTTTTGAACTCATGTTTGGATTGTTGGTTATGGTTTATGTCTAATTAAAAGTTTGAACCTTTATGATTCTTTAATGCGTTTTATATGTTTGAATTGGTTGATTTGATATTATTAATCCATGTTTTCTTGGTGATCGTCTATGTCACATAATAGGATTCATTTAGTCATTAACGTGAGTTGTGATTATTATGGTTTAACTGCAGTATAACCATAGGATTAATAGTGTTAATTAAACTGGTAATAACGTCTAGCCAACCTAGATATCCGTGAGGTGATAGGTTGTTAACGAATCTTGATTAGTCAATTTGCTAGGTTTATGTTTTTGTGAAAATTCCGGCTTAGTGTTAATTATTAATCTTGTTTGTTAAATTAAATAATTGGGTTTAAATGGCTTTAAGGGTCGTATCGTGAGATAGATCTTTAGCGTGGGTCAATTAGGCATAATTTGATTAGATAACCGTGAGGAAATTTAATCCCGTAACCGGTGTGATAATAATTTAATTGTGATACTCTAGGTTTCTTCTCGAGAAGGGTCGAGGGTCTTAGTTAGCGTCACCTTTAAATGAATATTTTTAGATCCCGGTTCCATAACCATTAGTCCAACGTGAGCGATAATTAAAGTTAACGATGATTCTAGCCTAGGTGGTTTGTTTTCTCTAATCTGTTTTAAATCCGTTTTCAAATCGTAACTTTCTATTTTTAGTAACTTTCTATTTTTAGCAAAACCCCCCTTTTTCAAATAAATCTTTTATTTAAGTCGTGTTTAGTTTCGTTGAGTCTTTTCTAGTTATTTAACGTAATATATAGAGTCTGTGGGTCGACACCCGGACTTACTTTAGCTATATTACATTCGACCGGTCCACTGCCGGTTGTGTGTGATTTAGTCGGTTCGTCTTGGTTTTATAAATATTAAAACTAGGTGTTTTTGTTTATTTATTTTATATATATATTTACACGCATCAATGGTTCTAAAGGTTTAGCCAACCATAACCATAACAAATAACGCAAGTTCAAATGTAGATGACATGATTTAAAGAAAGGAAAACGAAAGAACAATGGAACCCGAAAGAGCCAAAGATGCATCCTTGTGCCTACGTGCTTCTGTTGCCTTGATTTCGTCTTCTCAGCCTCCGAAACACCTCTTTTCTGCTCTATTCGTCCCTTGTTCATGCATAGCAACTAGGGTTTTGTGTTAAGATGTTTAAATAGCAAAAATAGGCAAAAACACGTTGAAATTTTATGTTAAAACCACCTCGTCGAGTCGCGCTACGAGGAATTGGGTTTTGGTCGCGCTACGCGAGCTTGCCACAAACACCAATAGCCCCAAAAGGCACACCCGCTACGTGTCCTACTTGACCAAGTTGGTCGCGTGGCATGGTGAGACCCCCCGCGTTCATCCGTTTCTTCGTTTTCTCATGTTACGGTTCGCTCGTAACTCCGTTTTGCGTCCTGTTTCTTCCTAAGATCTTCTTTTCTTGAGATCTTTTTATAATTTCATCAAAATGGGACCTAAAAAACATGTTTGGATCAGTCATAAACAAAACTTGAATAAAACTATACAATACGACTTGAAAAGGACTATAAACTCTACATGGGAATTCGTATAGTTTACACTATATCACCCTCCAATCGGCTTGGTTCCAAAAGGAAGGGTTGAGGGGAGCCTTCATTATGGGAGAGCCCCAAAAGCGCCACTCTTAATCGCCCAGTAAATGTAAGCAGGCCGAGGCCTCGATCTCAATCATTGCACTTCATCTGAATACAATGGTCTTTTCGTTGGGCTAACTATCATTTCTAAAAAAATTAAAATAAATGGTTGAGAATAAAAATTGGGAATCTGTGTTGATGAATGTAAATTTCACATGTATTGATTAGGTGGGTGGCCTAGATTAATGCCACGTGACTAAATATTTACTCGTTAATTAGTATAGAGAGAAATAGATATTAAAGATGAAACCTCGTATCTTTGTTTTCACACTTGCCAACCAAGATTACCTTAACGATGAGTTGTAGTATTGTAATGATATTCAAAATGATATACATCAACGATATACCAACATGACTAACACGTGTTACGCTTAAGATGAACTTTTAATCCCACAGTCTGTCGCTTTAGCATCTCCTCCCTTCCTCACCCACCAATCCTCCTCTATAAGTACAGGCTCAGAGCCTTCCTTTCTTTACCAGTAATCTAATTCATCTTCTTCTACTGTCTGAGTTAGAATTTGCGAAGAGTGCACGAATAGAGCGGTGCATACACTTGCTTTATTCTCCTTTCCGCATTGAAAACGGTTAACGTGCTTGCGTTGCTAAAGAAGGTACACAAGTGTTTATGTAAATAGATATATGCTTGTGTATTGCTTCTCTTTTTGTTTAGAATTATCTTTTGGTCTATGTGGTGCCAACTCGCTATTTAATTTAACTGATTACATGATTAAACACTTGTTACCTTTGGAAACTTATGTGTTTCTAGATATGTTTGTTTAGCTTTATTGTTCTTTTTATTATGTGTTTGATTCAAATTTTTAGTGGTTTCTTATTAGTCGATAAGTTAATCAATAATCAAAGGCATAACAAGCGTAGGAAGTTATTTATGAGTTCAAATATATGTTACTAGATCTTGATGTTATTTTTATGTGCTTTTAATCTCTCTCTTGATTTAGTAAAGAAGAAGTAAAGGCATGATATTGCTTCTGTGGGATTTAAGGATGCATCGTTCATTCACCCACAAGTACACATTTAGTTTTTAGTTTTCTCATAATGTTTTCTCAGATATTATTGTTAAATGAATGACTATATGTCTATATTAAAATGTGTCTTTCATTTCTTAACGAATATATTTTGATGAATTTCAATGCAAACTTTGTTAAAATGGCAAGTAAAATAAAATTTATTTATGAAAATATAAGGCAAGCAGGTAAGCATTTATGAAAAGATATATCTTTTTTGGTATTCAGTCAAATGACTTTAGAAAAAAATACCTAACTTTTATTTTATCTATTTTATTTTTTTTATTTGGCGTTCGATGTTTTTGGATGATAGCAATAATTATTTTAAATAGCAAGTTACCAATCTGTGTTTTATTATTGTGGTTGTGAATCATTGTATGCAGATCGTCTTTACCAAGATTTGACTCGAATAAAAACCTTTTTGTTGGAATTGGTGATCTCGGAAATAAAATTGCGCATATGGTAATATCTCTTTCTTTTTATTTGCTTATCAGTTAATTGAAGTTTCTTGGTAGTTGGAGTTTCTTGCTATTGTTTCATCTTGGTATTTGTTATTGTTTTCATTTCCGTATTAGTATAGATCACCTCTTATTGTAAACCTTTTATACATACATACATACACATATATAAATATGAAGTTACATGTTTAAATATAGGTGATGAAAAATGTAATGGCATGAAAACTTTATTGTCGAAAGCTAACTTACAATTATTTAAAATTTAGGTTGGACATGTAAGTTATTTTTTTTAACTGATTTGGAAGTGAAAAAGGTTTGCAACTAATTAATATCACAAGCAAGTTAGCTAATCGCCAAAGTGCATTTTTTGGGTGTTCCTGCCCCAACACATAGGACTCTTGGCTTGAGCTAAAAATGAGTACATTTTGCGACCAGAAGTATAGATATCATTGCCCATTTATTTTCTTGGAAGTAGAAACTTCATACCATGTATTTTATGTTATTTAGAAAACTTGGTTGTGTATGTAAAACATTCTAAGTAAAGAACATTTTACTATTTAGAGGAAGACACCACTATTTATACCAAGAGTAAATGTCGTGGTCAATCTTGATTGGTGTCTTTGCCGACACTTTTAAGGAACTATCTTGTATGTTTCCAGGTATATATAGAGAATCAACTTGAAGAAGAAAGACGAGAATATGGATGAGATGATGACTTGGGCTGAATGGGCTCTTTCATACGTGCTTTTACATTTAGCCGAGGCTAACCCAAACTGGTCTGATCCGTTTTGGCTCAATGAAGGTGTAGATCTTTTTCTCAAATTATTGCAGAGCTCTGAAGAAGATGTTCAAGAACAAGCAGCCATGACACTGTCAACTATATAATATAATAAACAGAGCCGGTCCCGAGGAATCAGGTGCCCTGTGCGAGACAAGAAAAAAAGGCCTCCTAACCCGAAACATCATCGCACTAAATTATATAAACTAAATTTTTAACCAAAAAACAAACGTTTGATAATTAAACATAAGAAAATCAAAGTATTTGAATTAGTGAAAATCAAAATTATATATAATTTTTTTTTTAAATTTGGTTCCCCCGTTCAAACGAGTGCCCTGTGCGGTCGACTACCCCGCACACCCCATGGGCCGGCCCTGATAATAAATAGTAAAACAACAAATTTAACTAAAGAAATGCCACGTAGAGTTATACCGTTTTTATGAAATTAAAACATAATAGCTCATTAAGTAGTTTTATGAATTAAAACTAAAGAAATGAATTAATTATTTGTTATTGAATCTCAAAAGTTATGTGGTTCTCTTGTTTTAGTCGATGGCTTTTCATCTTGTCACAAAGATTAAGATTGTGCGAGGTATTTTTGATAATTTCATGTAGCAATATATATGTGTGGGTGTGCCCATGCCAAAATGTTTGTAGGCATCGACTCTTGTTCGTTACATTTTACAGCAAATTCCCTGTTTACACTACTGAGAAAGGAACGAAGCATCTTGCCTACTTTCGCCACCCTAGCTTAGGAGTTATTGTTTGAAACAGGATTTCATATCCACAAGATCAAATTAAACACAATATTAACAACAGGAATTTGATTTCATTATCAAAAAATATAATATGTTCACATTGTTTCAAAGACAGGAGTCACAATAGTAATCAAACTAACTATTTATACTAATCTTTTAGACAATTATTCAACTAACAACAATAACTGCTGTTGTGTCCTTTGGCCTTGCCGGAAACTGCTCTGTGAACCATCGTGACTTTTTGTTGTGTGTATATCGGTTCTACACGATCTAGTGTACCCTAAATTCATATTTACTAGTCTAGTCCTTATTCTATCTAAGTAATGTAAATAACCACCTAAATTCAACTTTAAACTAAATGCATATTAGCCCTTAAACTTTGTTTGAAACAGGATTTCATATCCACATGATCGAATTCAACACAAGATTATAAACAAGAAGATGATTTCATTCATAATAGAAGTAATCTTTAGATTGTATGAAAAGAAACAAACTGAAACTACAACTGAGTACCTATTTATACTAATCCTATGACGGTTATGACAGTTAATCAACTGTCCACTTTCATTCTTCAATCGTCATGTCTGTTGGTTCTTGCTGGAACAGCTTCTTGAACCATCGTGATGTTCGGTTGTGAGTATATCGGTTTCTTCATGAAACGTTGTGACGTAATAGGTTTCCATTTTAATAGTTCCAGTCCCTAGACTTGTTACTAATACAAATTCAATCTAAATGCTACTTTGTACTATATACATATAAGCACCTAAACTTTGCTAACAAGACTAATAGAATTAAAGTCTAACAAACTTAGCTAATAAGACTAATACAATTAAAGTCTAACTAATTCCCCCTAATTATCTAAGTCTTGTTCTTCCAATCTTCATGCTCCTGTTAATTCATTCTTTCAATGCGTTTTCTAGCAACGAACCTTTTACATGTCTTGTTATCCAATTCATTTGGGCCTTCCAACAATCTTCAACTCTTTAAGTCCTTGGGCGATTCTATCTTGGCTTTTTTGCGTAGAATCTTATCTCTTCTTGCCTGATCTTTGTGAGGTGTCTTCCAACGTAGCCATTATTACTAGTCCGTCGATAATTCAAGTTGTCTTCAACAAACCCGTAAATACTTCGTAGCCTTGGTAAATCAATTCCAATATGTGGTGCATTTTGTTTTTTCTCGAAACAATTTTTGATTTTCTTTTCACCACTCAACAAGAAACATATCATTGGTTTCATGTTCCTTTCCATTCCTTGAAATCCATCTTATTAATAAAAGTGAATGATCAGTGCTGTTGGTTGATCATTGACGTGTCATTAGATCTCCCTGCTTTGTAGTACGGTCTACTTCAGTAGGTGGGTGGTGTGTGCCCAAAGGTGCCTAAATATCTTATATACTCAACTACATATTTTGTTAAGAATGCGGACTTTGCAGAAAGGTTTAACAATGTTAGGTGTTTGTTTTCTTCTCTTAGATTATATGGGTAGAGCACTAGAGCACAATGAGATGCCACTTGCAGGATGTTTGTATGTGCTATTTAAAAAGCTAGTATCATCTAGTTATGCGTTTAAGGCTAGTCGGTGAATGAACACTTAATAAATAGTTTAATTCACATCAGTTTTGAATAAACCTCTATTCATATAAATAAATGTTATTTGGATTATGGGATGTTAAAAGGATCAAGGCTCAAAGACTTTGCTTGTGTTAGGGCCAGTGGCCAATAAAGAAGGATGTAGCCCGGTTAATATACAATAGGGTATTAACCCCTGGGTTCGAAGATACCATCACCTCAGAGCATAGGCAGACGCAACACTTGATTAGCGATATAGCAATTTCTGGGATAGTAGTTAATTAAGAAGTAATTAAGGTGTTAATTAGATTGTCAGTTAGATATTTGGCTATGCCATTTAGCTATGTCTATATAGTGGATCAATGTTAATATGTAATCTAACCAAAGTATCAATTAATTAATACTAACTTTGTTAAATTGTTTTTTGTAAATCTTTGAATTGTGTTGTTGTTTGAAGTCAAAGACTGATCAATATAATGGTGTTTAAGAGATTAGTTGATCGGCCATACCACCAACAATCTCTTGATATGGAGACGAACAACTCATAATCAATTATGTGTATTTCTCAAGTTGCGCTCGATGGCATCTCATCAAAAACAAAGATGAAAGGCAGTTAAAAAAAATCAAACAAAGGTGAAGATAATGCAAAGGTACTATTTTTTATATTTATTTTTCAGTAGCAATCTGCATTATCATGGAGAGGTTATGATAGATATTTAACGCTAACACAATTCCTAAGATGCGATATCGCCCCATGAAGACATGTAGAGTCCAATACTACTTATTATAATGTTAATGCGTCGTAATATGACACATTATAACATTTAGTTGAAGGTCTAGAAAGATGGAAAGAAAGTCGTAGGTAGAAAATGAGAGAGGAGCCGAGGAAAGTTTGAGTGTTTTGGAGCAGTTGCGATCGTTGCTATGGAGAGGTTATAATAGATATTTAACGCTAGAACAATATTTCAAGTGAAAAGAAAAACTTTATAAATTATAAACATAAATGTCGACGGGCAACCCAGAAAGGATGAGAAAGACCCATGGATAATAAAGTTTAGAATCATTATTCACTTTTATTCTTTTAGTACTTATAACAATAATCACACCCAGAAAATCTTACCCATACCCGGTAAATCTCACCTATCACACAACTATTAATAGGGTCTAATAGGGTAAGCTGTCGGTAAATCATACCTCTCTCATCCGAGCGGTAAATATTTTGCTTTCTGTGAGACTCTAAAAAAACCTTAGTAAATAAATTAACAACCAAGACATATAGCATGCTAGTGGATACAATAGGAGCATATAAGACCATGGTATTCCTATATAAAAAAATAAAAATATTACGTTTTAACATGATACTTCTATTTATGGCGTTGCTGGTTCTATACATGGTATCTTTCACGTTATGTACATGGTGTTTTTATTATATTATGTTTCTCATTGCATCAAGTGGGTACCGTCATATAAGATTTATATATATTTTTTATTTATATCAAATTATCATGTGCATTCAATTAAAATAACTACACATGTAGTAAATTATTATTTATCAAGGTTTACGGTATATATATCTTGTTTTTAAAATATATTTATCTAAGGCTTGCATTTGTTTTGTCAGTTAATTTTTTTAGAAATAAAGATGATCAATACACCTGGTTTTTTTTTGTATTTATTTGACTTGGATACAATTCATTGATTTGTTTTGTAGTTTATATTAGCAAATTTGTTTGCTTATAATTTGAAGTTTAATTTACATTTTCCTTTATAACTAGATTTAAGATCGATGCGCATTGTAGTGGCTGGGTCACACAGTCGGGTCTTGTGTATGTGACTTAGTCACATGCGTTGATAAAAAAAAGTTCATACGTCACGGCGTAAAACCGTAATGTGTCACATAATAAAAAGCGATAATATATCAAAAGTTAGAGGTCAAAACGATAACAATATTGAAGTCGTACTATATGTCAAAGTAGAGTAAGACACCAAATTCGAAAAGTTGGAGGCAAAAATGACAATTAGTAAAAGTCGGGGATTAAAGACCGAGCCGCGCGTTACAGTTGCCGGGTCATGTGGTCGGGTTATGCATATGTGATTTCGTCAGACTCGTTGATAAAAAAATTTTAATTTCTCGTACATCACATCACAAAGCTTTAGTGTGTCAAATATCGAAAGGCAAAGAAAAAGATGAAAATTCAGAGGCTAAAATGACTATTAGTAAGAGTCGGGGATTAAAGACTGGGACGCGTTGTAGCGGCCAGTTCATGTGGTCGGGTTATGCATATGTGATTTCGTCAGACTCGTTGATAAAAAAAGTTTCATGTCCCGTACGTCTCGGCATAAAGTTGTAATGTGTCAAATATCGAAAGGCAACGAAATAATAAAAGTTAGAAGTGAAAACGATAATTCAGTCAAATCTAGAATGTTGAAGTCGAACTATTTGTCAAAGTAGAATAAGAGACCAAAGTCGAAAAGTAACTAGGGGCTAAAATGACAATTAGTAAAAGTCGGGAACTAAAGTTGTAATATATATAAAAGTAAAAAATAAAATAACCTAACTCGTGGCAATATGTGATTGGAACACGTGTCGCCACGTGAAAGGTTAGTTGGTAACCGACCTTACTAATTAGGATATATATAAATATAAATATTTGATAATCACTTCACTAATAAATAATATAAATTTAAAAAATATAAAAAATTATAAACACTGTATTAAACAAGGTTAGTAACCCATGTAATACCCGAGTTGAAATTTATATGTGTTATAAATTAATGTATATATTAAAGTAAGTTGATGGTGATTTGATGCTTGTACGAGTATAGTATGTGACACATATACATTTAAATCTTTCTTTATAGGTATATTAGTTTCTACCGGTCTCAATTATCATATTTTGGTTTCTACCCATCCCAACTTTTATAACTTCGGTAACCAACGGTCCGTCACTAAAATTTTGTTAACACCATTATTTTTTTTTTCGAGTTCAAAACTGATTTTTAGGCCTTTTGATCAAAATGAGAATACTAGTCGACTGATGTAAAAGTTATCTCGAAATGGCGCTCCGAACAATAAAACGTATTGTTTCATCCGATTGAAGCACCATATTGTCGTTCGGAGCGTCGTTTTGAGGTAACTTTTACATAAATGGACGCGTATTCTCCTTCTGATAAAAAGACTTAAAACATTGGTCAAGAATTCGGAAAAAAAAAACTTTACCAGGTACGTTAAAAAAAGTTAATGACAAACTATTGGTTGCCAAAATGATAAAAGTTGGGACCCTTGACAGCCAATTCAAAAACTGTGACCGGTAAAAGACACGATTAAGGAAGACTCACTAATCCAATGACAAATGCAATGAAGTTTTTAACTTGGGGAGACCTGGGTTCAAATCCGAGCATAAGTTTTATACATGGGATAGTTAAACGTTATTACTATGATTTTCCATGGAACAATTTATTGAAGAGTATTCGACTCCGATCGGCTTGGCTCCGAAAGAAAGGGTTGGGGTAAGCCTCCATTTCGAGGAGCCCAAAAGCGCCACTCTTAAGCACCCACTGGATGGGGCCAGGCCGAGGCATTAACCTCGGTCTTTGCATTTCATCTGAGTACATCGGTCATTCCGTTGTGCCAACCGCCGTTCTAAAAAAATTAGAATAAATTCTTGAGAATAAAAATGGGGAATTTGTGTTGATGAATGTGAGTTTCACATGTAGCAATTAGGTAGATGGTCTAGATGAATGCCATATGACTGAATATTTAATTATTTATTAGTATAGGGAGAAAGAGATATTAAAGATGAAACCACGTATATTTGTTTTCATACTTGCCAACGAAGACCACTTAAAAGATGAGTTGTAGTATTTGAATGATATTCAAATAAAATAGTCAATATGATATACATCAACGATATACCAGCATACCTGCATGACTAACACGTGTTACACGAATTGAAATGTTAATCCCCCAGTCCGTCTCTTTAGCATCTCCTCCCTTCCTCACCCACCAATCCTCCTCTATAAGTACAAGCTAAGAGCTTTCCTTTGTTCATCGGTAAATCTAATTCATCTTCTTCTACTGTCTGATATAACATTTGTTGAGAGTGCACGAATTGAGTGGTGCATACACTTGCTTTATTAGCCTTTTCATATTGAAAACGCTTAACGCTTTTACGTTGCTAAACAAGGTACACAAGTGTTTATGTAGATAGATATCTGCTTGTGTATTGCTTCTCTTTTTGTTTAGAATTATCTTTTGATCTTTGTGGTGCAAACTCGCTAATTAATTGATTACATGATGAAACACTTGTTACCTTTGGAAAGTGACGTGTTTCTGGATTTGTTTGTCTAGCGTGATTATTCTTTTTCTTGTGTGTTTGATTCAAATTTTTAGTGTTTTCTTATTAGTTGGTAAGTTAATCAATAATCAAGGGCATAACAACCGTAGGAATTTATTTATGAACTCAAATATATGTTATTAGATCTTGATGCTAATTTTATGTGTTTTTGAATGTTTCTCTCTTGATTTAGCAAAGAAGAAGTAAAGGCATGATGTTGCTACTGCAGAACTATGAGGATGTATTGTTCATTCTGCCACAAGTACGTATTTAGTTTTCTCATAATGTTTTAATGAATACCTCCATGTATAATTAAAAATGTGTCATTCTTTATTAGCGGATATATTTTGATGAATTTTAATGAGAACTTTGTTAAAAGTGAAGTAAAATAAAGTTTATTTCTGAATATCATAGATAAGCATTAATGAAAAGATATGTTTTGATGAATTTTAATGGGAACTTTGTTAAAAGTACAAGTAAAATAAAGTTTATTTGTGAATATCATAGATAAGCATTAATTAAAATATATATCCTTTTTTGGTATTCAGCCAAATCAAATTACTTTAGAAAAAGGACCTAATTTTTATCTATTTGTTTTAGAATTGTTTTTGTTCTATGTGGTGCAAAGTCGCTATTTAATTGAATATCGTATGAAACACTATTACTTTTGAAAACTGATATGTTTCTATATTCATTTATCTAGCGTTATTGTTCTTATTCTTTTGCGTTTAATTGTATTGTACTGTTTTTGGATGATACCAATAAATATTTAAATACTAAGTCAGCAAATTGTGTTTTATTGTGGTTTTGAATTATTGTTTGCAGATATTCTTTACCAAGATTTGACTCGGATAAGAACCTCTTTGTTGGAATTGGTGATCTCGGAATTAAAATGATAAGAATTATGTGGTGATTACTGTACTATGTTAAATGATTTAAATATTGCAGTATTCCCATCAGCCATCACAACCTTCTTGAAAGCATTCAAATTGCTCCTAATTTTTGTGAAAGGATAACAAGTGCCGCAATAGGTGCAATAGCGCTTTGCTCGCCAAACTTTTAAATCTAAAAGGTTTAGATGTTTCAAGAACTAATGTGATTACAAGGGTAGTGATGAGTAGAAAGTTTAAACTTTTGTGTGCTTTTAATTGCCATCACCTACACCACTACTTATATATACCAAGAGAAAATCTCATGGTAAAATGTTGATAGCTTACTTTGTCAACACTTTTAAGGAACTATCTTGTATGTTTCCTGGTATAGACAATCAACGTAACATTCTTTTCTATAACAAGGGAATACTACTTTGTTAGAAGAAGTAAAAAAAAGTGAATGATTAGGCTAGGCTCATAGATCATTGACGTGTCATTAGATCTCCCTGGGTGTATTTCAGCGGGTGAATGGAGTGTGCTTAAAGGTGCCTAAATATCTTATATACTTTGACAAAGCAGAAGCAACAGTTGATTAACAGCAAAGCAATTTCAGGGATAGTAGTTAAGAAGTAATTAAGGTGTTGATTAAATTGTCAATTGGATATTTTGCTATGCCAATTAGCTATGTTTATATAGTGGATCAATGTTAATTTGTAATCTATGCAAATTATCATTTAATTAATACTCATTTTGTTAAATTGTTTTTTGTATATCTTTGAGTTGTGTTGTTATTTGAAGTCATAGACTAATCAATATAATGGTGTTTAAGAGATGATGTGTTTTTCTCATGTTGCGCTTGATGCAAAGGTATTTTTAATATATAATCGTAATGTTGGTGGTATTGACTAAAATTTCTACAATTTACAGTCAAATAAATGGGTGATGTAGTGATGTGGAGTTAAAAGAGGCATTAAGGGGGTTAAATAATTTACATCAAATGAGGTTAAGTTAAAAGAAAAAGTGAGTGACATGGAGTTGATGTGGTTGCCTTATATTAAGGATACTAATAATTTCACTGCCCATAAAATTTATATGTTTGTTAAGCAAGTGAAGGGTTTATTTTATTACATTGGATTTTCAAGCTATGTACATGGTATTTTTCACGTTATGTATATGGTTTTTTAGATTAATTATATCCATAGTGTTTTTGGTATCTTGTGTTCCTCGTTGTATCACATGAGTATCCTCATATAGGATTAATATATTGTTTAATTTTTATCAAGTGCATTTATTTACATTAACTACACTGAAAGAAAATTAATAATTATTAAAATTTACGTTATGTACATCTTGTTTTAAACAAATATATTGAATGAAAAACCTAAGTTTGCATATGTTTTTTTTCAATTAAGTTTTCTAGAAGTAAAAATGATCAGTACTCCTCTTTTGTATTTGTTTGATTTTGTTATATTTCATTATTTTTAGGCAAATTGGTTAAAAATAATCCCAAATAACACCTATTGGTCGATAATAATCCCAACTCAGTTTATTCCCTCCAGTGGTCCCAAATCCAACGTTTTTGGCCTCCAATGGTCCGCCGTTAAGTGCACTTAACGGCCGTTAACTTTTTTTTTTGATTTTTTTCGAATTTTAAAACAAGGTTTTATGGATATTGATCGGGAGAGGTATACGATTCAATTGATATAAACCTTACTTCGAACTGGTGTTCCAAACGACAAAACGGTCTTCAATCGGGTGTTTAAAACCTAACGGTGCTTTAACCGGATATCAAAATTAAACCATTTGGAGCAAAAATTAGAAGTAAGGTTTACATCAACTGACTCGGTTTGACATACGAAAAAAAATAGAAAAAAAAGTTAACAGCCGTTAAGTGTACTTAACGGCGGACCACTGTAGGCCAAAAAAGTTGGATTTGGACCACTGGAGGGAATAAACTGAGTTGAGATTATTTTCGGCCAATAGGTGTTAGTTGGGATTATTTTAGGCCAATTTGCCTTATTTTTATTGTCGTTTATATTAGAAAATATATTTACTTATAGTTAATAATGAAGTTTCACTTCACTAATAAATCGTATAAAGTTATAACCTATGTATATGTGCTTTTTATTAATGTATATATTAAACTAAGTTGATGATCATTTGATTTATATACGACTATAGTATGTGACATAAAAAACAAAAATCTTTCTTTATATATGCAATTTTAATATATATATATATATATATATATATATATATATATATATATATATATATATATATAGGGGAGGGGTAATTTGAGAACACCTCTAGTTGTGAGAACTCGTGAGAACCTTACTTCCCGAGTTTTTTCATAGTACTTTTTTGGCTCAAATGTTGCGTATACTAAAAACTAGAACCTGGAAAAAAGAATATTTAAAAAAAAATATGTTCGTCGTTAAAAAACGTATATGTTAGTAAAAAATATTTACGTCATATTACATGGGTGTAATAAGTTACACCAGCGTTTTTTCGCTGTAAATATTTTTTAGTTACATATACGTTTTTTAACGACGAAAATGTTTTTTTTCTAATTTCCTTTTTTTCAGGATTTAGTTTTTAATATACGCAACATTTGAGCAAAAAAAAATCTATGAAAAAACTCGGGAAGTAAGGTTCTCACGAGTTCTCAAAACTAGAGGGTGTTCTCAAAATATCCCATTTCTATATATATATATATATATATATATATATATATAAGGGTTAGTTTAAAGGGTGTATATATGAAAGGTGAGTTTTTTCCAAACTAGTGTAGATATAAAACGGAGTTAATTACACAGATGGCCCCTGTGGATTAACCTTATTTCACTTATGGCCCTTAACATCCGAAAATTACAAGGATGACCCTTACTATTTGGAATCTTGTTGCACTATTGGCCCTTGGAGTGGATGGACGTCACATTTATTCATTAAATTAGTGTGAAAAGACTATTTTACCCTTAGTATAATGTAAAAGAAAAAGTATTCTTAATTATATTTATTATTAAGAATAAATTATATTTAAATAACATCACCACCTAACATTTAAATAACATCCCACACCACCACCACCAGGGACAGAGTAATGACACCAACACCATCACCACCTTGGTCTTCCACTACCCCCACCACCACCAACACCACCATCGGTTTCCTACGAAATCAAGCAGCACCACCTCTACCACATAGTCTACCCCCACTGCCCGTATTTTCTCCTGTCAACACCATCATCGCCCTTGAAACCACCATCGGCTAACCATGTTTGATCAAACCAAAATAAAACCCTAAATCGCATCATCATCAACACCAAATCTAACACTAAGAATTTATACCTCTAGCAGATTTTGTTTTAGTTATGATTTGGGCATGTGGTTCTGATTCAGTTTTAAAGCAGGAGGTGATGATGGTGCTTGTGGAGGTGGAGGTAGACGGAGTTGAAGGTGAAGGTGGCGTTGACGGAGATGGATGTTGAAGAAGGTGATAGTGGTGTTCTCCGGACGAAGATGACGACAATGTTCGTCGAATGAAGATGATGTTGGTGTGAATGTATGATGGATGAAGATGATGGAGGTGGCACCATTGCTGATGTTAGAAGGGAAAAGAACAGAAATAATGAAGGGGATGGTGGCCTGGTAGGGATGGTTTAATGAAGTATATATTATAATTTATTTTAATATTGATTTTCTTTATAAAGTTATTTTTTCTAATAAAGGATAGTTTGGTCATTTTTCTTTTGAGTGACTTAATTGGAACAAAATCAAAACTTGGTTTCTATAAAGTTACCCCTTTTTTAAAGTAATGTCGTACAAGAAAATATGTATGTTAAAAAAATAACGAGGTATTTAATTGTAGGTTATTACCAACTTTCTCTATTTCATTTTTATACCTAATAAAATATAAGATAACTCATGCACATCCTTAATAGGAGATTGCCTGTTGAAAACTATGTAGCACGGGGACGCCCAAACAGTTTTCGTACCCGTCTCGAGGATACATTAGGGACGGAAACGCATAGGGGACGTTTCTTAAATGTTTACTAATTCCTATTCCAATCTGTTTCCTATTAAATTTAGGGTTTCAAAGTCCATTAACTAAGAAAAAAGCCAATTACCCATACATATTCTATACGGCTTCTAGAATATAGGAGTTTAAACTTAGCATTAATATATCTATTTTGGAATTTATTTAATATATTTATATTTTTTTAATATTTTTTGTTGTCATACCTGTAACATGGATTTTTTATTTTTGTCGTTTCCCGTCCCCGTATCCGTCCAAGTGCTACATACTCTTTAGTTTTTAAAGACCCTTATAAATATTAGGGACCGGAATAAAAATAATGTTCTTATTTAATATATATATATATAATTTTATAAATATGAAAATATTATTTTGAGAGAAGTTCGACTCTGACCGACTTGGCTTCAAAAGGAAGGTTTGGGTAGATTGCCCCAAAATCGTCGCTATTAAGCGTCCACTAGATATGGTTAGGTCAAGGTTTCGACCTCAGTCATTGCACTTCATCTGAGTACAACGGTCTTTCTGTTGTGCCAACCGATGTTCTAAAAAAATTAAAATAAATGATTGAAAATAAAAATGGAGAATTTGTGTTGATGAATGTGAGTTTCACATGTAGTGATGAGGTGGATGGCCTAGAGGAATGCCACGTGACAAAATATTTACTCATTTAGTAGTATAGAGAGATATTAAAGATAAGTTCTCGTATATTTGTTTTCACACTTGCCAACCAAGAACACCTAAAAGGTGAGTTGTAGTATTGTAAAGATATTCTTTTTTATATTGAAAAACAAAAGATAATGAACAGTAATACCAAGCTAGCAGCTTACCAGGCAGGTGGCTGTGCATTTATGCTTTCTACGTGTGTGGCCATGGAGTTTGTTGCGTGGCACATAAAAAACAGGTGGCTGTACATGAATTTATGATTTCAAAGACAAGAAAAGGAAAATGATGGAAACAGGAACAGATCAATGGGACGACTATCAAGAGAGAGGGGGAACTGCTCGCTTTTTCCAGTGACACCACCAAATTAAGGAGACGGATCATGAGCTTGAGAAGGGTCTGGTGGTTTATCTTCTTACTCTGTTCTGCGACACCACTATCGATCGGAATGCTATCCACAAAAGCTTCTACACCATCGTCTGCGACACCTACCGATAAACTAAAACCAGTCTTTTTGGTGCAAAATTTGTGGTGTTCGGTGGTTGAGTACAACCGATTGTGGCGAGCAAGACACCCCGGTCACCTTTTGACCGGTTCATAGTAAAACCAAAATTTGTGGTATTCGGTGGCGGGACAACTGCTTCAGTCACCTTTTGACTGGTTTTTAGCAATAAATCAACGTTGATTCATTTAAACTTGCTTTAGTATCCATTTAGTTATAGCTTTTTAACGATGTTACTTGATCATTTTGGTTAATTATATACCCTGCAACTGATTGTAATTTTCAACACAACAATATATGGAAAAAAAACTACTTTATCTAAAGGCCAAACCTAATAAAAAAACATACATTTTTTATGATTTATTTTGGTGCTTAAGATTTTGGAGAGTCATTTGCTACATAAGATATGATGAGCTAATACTAGATGTTAAATTCTAGCATCAGAAGTTTGAAGGTTTAAACCAACAATGATGAGAGGCGACTAACAAAAATGTGTAGAGA
Source organism: Tagetes erecta (assembly GCA_030867185.1). Lineage (NCBI taxonomy): Eukaryota > Viridiplantae > Streptophyta > Magnoliopsida > Asterales > Asteraceae > Tagetes > Tagetes erecta. The sequence goes on along the minus strand of CM061488.1, from coordinate 81,026,232 downwards.
CACACAAGTCTAACTGTGAAGAAGTTGTTGAAAGCAACTCTGTTGATGAGTTTAAAAACAAATCCAAGGTGAGTTTATTTTTTCTAGATGCCCATGTTGGGTTGTGATGAAATGTATATATAAATTCCAAAAACTAGAGGACTATTAATTTGAGCCAGTTTTGTTATTGGTATCAGAGGAATATGTTTTGTTTTTGGTTAGCCTGTTTGTTTCTTGCAGCTGCAGCTATGTTGCCCTCTCATTTTTTAGAGCAATCTCTTACAAAGTGGTCAGGTCATCTATGCTGCATATATGCTATATGATAAATTTAGCGCCCTTGATAATCTGGTGACAGTCATAGGTGCAAGTTTGGCTCCTGTTTTGCAACTTTGTCTTTTTCTTATTTTAATGTTTGATTTTAGTTCTTTGCTTTGTAGGTGACATCGTCTCATTTGTTTGGATGTATTTGATGTAGTGTTTGTAATTGTTGGGGGGGGGGGGGGGGTTCAATATGGTTTCTACTCATGATAACAAGGTAATAGCAAGTGAAACTTCATTTCAATTTAAGATGTGAATTTCTGGGACTGTTGTGTTTTTATGGACAAATAATCAAGGGTCATGGGATGCAGATGCAGATAAACTTAAGTTTCACATTGTTTTAGATGAAGAGTTTATTTGCCATTGAAATAGTGTTTTGATATAAATGATCTTTTAAGTAACCTGTTAAATTGAAATGATTGATTTCAGTAAGCATCGTGCAGCATTTGAAAAACGCAACAAGTGGAGGCTTATAATCGGAAAAATAAACACTCGCATATTGCATCAAAGAAGCTTATAATCGAAAGAAAACGCTTGCGCAACACGCGAGCGAGCTAATACAACTAGTTCAAATATAATAGTCAATATGATATGCATTAATGATATATCGGCATGACTGTCACACCCTCAATTTTCCACAAACGGGGTACCCGTTAGGCGTGTGACATACCAGGATCTCAAGCCATTAGTTACAGCAAACACTGACTCAACGTTTTAAACAAAAGTTGGTATTAAAGTATTAAACCAAAACCCAAGGTTTAAAATGAAAAGTTTCTAAGTTTAGCGGAAGCATTTGTAAAACATCCCCGTACTAAAAATCCAAGTACGTAACAATAAAATTTAAACCAACCAAAGTTATGAAAACCCGTGCATAAAGTTAGCACGACCCAAACAACCGTATCAAAAACCAATAACAATATAATAACAAAACGTAATAGTTTTAAGACCAATGCATGCAAATGTCCTACTCGTGCGCCTTCCTAGTTCCCTGAGAAAAACATACTAAAACGAGTCAACAAATAATGCTGGTGAGTTCAATGAGTTTATTTATATAAAATAAATAAAATATAAGTTTCCTGGATAAATCAATATATATTGCTGGTTTGCAAGACCTCCTTGCTTACTACACGAGCACGTCGAGATTAAACTGAACGTTACTTTACTTGCCTTGTCGCCATCACAACGGATGACCAAATGTTTAAAGGACAATTTGCACCAACTAGCTCCCCGCTAGTGGTGGGGTCTGCCGAACCCGTAGTACTACTCAAATTTCCCCGTTATGCCGAAGTTGGCATATAAATAATCTCGACTAAAGAAAAGGACTTTATAAGTATGATAATGCTCGGTAAAATAAGCCCTTAACAATAATATTATTTATCCCAAAAGATTGCCCAAGTTGGCAATGAAAGTTTTGCCCGAAGGCCCCACCCGAAGGTGTAAAACGTAGCCGTAGTTGGCCCCGCCCGAAGGCAATAAGTTTTGCCCGAAGGCCCTGCCCGAAGGCATAAAAATGCAGTCCGCCCGAAGGCAATAAGTTTTGCCCGAAGGCCCTGCCCGAAGGCATAAAATGTAGTCTGCCCGAAGGCGTGTAAAAACATTTGTATGTTTTCTCCCCGAAAAAGATTTAAAAGCGGGCAAAGAACTCACCTTTAAAGCACACAGCAATTACCAGCAAAATGCAACAGAGAGATTAGGTCGCCCTACGACCTGCTTAATGATTAAACGCTAATTACTATTTACGAACTTAACTTAATTATATATATATATAGAACATACTTTCACCTTCAACACTTTACAAATACAATCTCACACTTGCAATACGTACATACCGTTCATAAACTATCTATGCCACATATAATACACATCGTACATACGGTAACATGCATACATATCAATACATAACCATTTTGCCATTGTTATACTTTATGACACAAATACGTTTGCAACATTCACCATTCACATAACATACATACTTGCACCCTATATCAGCTTGCTGCAGCTCATAATTTGCTAACATATATATACTATTGATACTTCAAGTTTGATTGCATTTATTCATCTCTGCATCGTACAGTAACTCAAATATACATGCTTAATTATCAACATACATTCATTTACTATGATGTTTTTCATGCTCACACATATATGCACGTATACATACATTATTTTATTTTATTATTATTATTATTATTTTTGGATTCAACCATACAACATATACATACACTACATCAAGATACATAAATGCGAATCACACACACAAATCATATACGCACGTTGTTGTTATCATTACTAGCCATGCAAGCATATTTATGTTTAATCTAACTGTACTACAATTACATACACACACAAACTGATTCATACATACGAATATCCATATATATATATATATATATCTACCCTACAATCCGGTTATACACACCAGACCGCACATCTCGCACACATACATACGTGAACATATAGCAGTATATATACATACATGCACATCTACACATCGATCCGCTTTGAACACTCATGTTTGAGGTCATACAGGCGTCGATACATACATACTAGAACATGTATAATCAAACCGGTTAACAAAATCACATCTACGGGTCACGAGGACTCACCGAAAAGATGACGAAGAGATGATCGGAACGGGACAAACTCCGGTTGACAATGGCTGCTGCTCGAGTCGGAGATCAACGAAGAAGACGATCAGAGATGGAGATGAAACCGACAATGCAGTGACGTCGGAGGGGGGGCTGCTGTTGCCGCGTGACTTCTTGACAGCGGTGAAGGCCGGAGCGGGAGTGAGGGAGACGGGTTCGATGATTATGACGTTGCCGGTTGCTGCTGTCAGAAATCAACGATGAACAGGGAGGGGGAGGGGGTTTGTGATGATGAAACTGGAACGAATGGGGTTTAGAGGTGAGCGGCTGGACTAGGGTTGAAGAAGACCACGATTGTGAGGGATGACGGTTATGGGCCGGGGGTTTGGGTCTTTATTTAATTTCATAATTTATGCTTGACCCCTTCTAATTTGTTTAATTGTTTAGTTAGCTTTAAAGTAATCATTAACTTTTGTTAATTACAATTTGACCCGAGGCTTATACATTTGAACCAACTAGAACAAGTAACGATTTAAACCCGATAAGTTAGCTAAAGATAGCAAGAGCGGTTTAACGAAAATAACCTGAATTTGCGGGTTGTCACAATGACTAACATGTGTTATGCTTAAGATGAACTTTCAATCACACAGTTGTTGCTTTAGCATCTCCTCTCTTCCGCACCCACCAATCTTTCTCTATAAATACAAGCTTGGAGCCTTCCATTCTCCATGGGTAAATCTAATTCATATTCTATTGTTTGAGTTAGAATTTGCCAAGAGTGCATGAATAAAGCAGTGCATACAATTGCTTTATCAGCCTTTTCACATTGAAAACACTTAACGCTTTTACGTTGCTAAACAAGGTACACAATTTTTTTTATGTAAATAGATATCTGCTTGTGTATTGCTTCTCTAGTTATTTAGAATTATCTTTTGATATATTGATATATGTGGTGCAAACTCGCTATTAAATTAACTACCTGATGAAAGACTTGTTACTTTTGAAAACTAATGTGTTTCGAGATTCATTTGTCTAGCGTTATTGTTCCTTTTTACATGCATGATTGATTTAAAATTTAATGTTTTCTTATTAGTCGATAAGTTAATCAATAAACACCGGGATAACAACAGCAGGAAGTTATTTGTCATTAGATCTTGATGCCATTTTTATGTGTCATTAATCTTTCTCTCTTGATTTAGCAAAGAAGAAGTAATGGCCTGTTGTTTCTACTGCAGAACTTCGAGGATGTATTGTTCATTCTGCCACAGGTACGTATTCGTTTCTTAACGAATATATTGTAATGAATTTTAATACGAACTTTGTTAATGTGAAAGTAAAATAAAATTTATTTGTGAATATAAAGGTAAGTAGGTAAGCATTTATGAAAAGATATATCCTTTTTGGTATTCAGTTAAACGACTTTAGAAAAAAACACCTAATGTTTGTGTATTTGTTTAGAAATATTTTTTGTTCTGTGTGGTGCAAATTTTCTATGTAACTGATTGCTTGATGAAACGCTCATTACTTTTGGAAACTGATAAGTATCTAGATTCTTGTGTCTAGCGTTATTTTTCTTATTCTTGTGTGTTTAATTGGAGTTCATTGTTTTTGAATTATAACAATAAATATTTAAAAAATAAGTCACCTATTTGTGTTTTATTTTGGTTTTGAATCATTGTATGCAGATATTCTTTATCAGGATTTGACTTGAATAAGAACCTTTTTGTTGGAATTGGTGATCTCGGAAATTAAACTTTGCACACATATATATGGTAAAATCTCATTTCTTTTTATTTACTTATCAGTTTGTTGGAGTTTCTTGTTATTGTTTTATCTTCTTTTTTTTTATTGTTTTGATATCCGTATCATATTTATTTTTTAATTTCAGGTATCAGTATTAGTGTAGCTCACCTCTTAAACCTTTCATGTATAAATATAAAATAAAATTACAAGTTTAAATTTATTTACATCATATAAGTTCTAATTTAATAAGTTGAATGTTTATATAGTTATATATATATATATATATATATATATATATATATATATATATATATGTGGAGGTTCATTTGAGAAGACTCATATATTGCAAGAAGAAAAAGAAGAAACCTAAATCACTAAAAAAACTTATCAATGATTTAGTTTTTTTAAATAAATTCACTTCCTAATTATAAATGTGTAATGTATAAACTAAAAAAAATCATTAAAATATTTTTTACGTATGTATTTTTAGCGTTTTAAGTTTACCTACACATGTGTAAGTAACCTAACTTACACATGACTTCCACATGTGTAGGTTTAACAAATAAACGAAATTCATTCAATTTTATCTTTTGTTTGTCAAAGTTAATGAATAAATATTGTATTTCTATCATTTTTTTGTATGTTAAAAACGTTTTTTGTTAAAAAAATGAAGAAATTATTTATTTCTTTCACTTCTCGCAATATTTGCTCTTCTCAAATGAACCCTCCCCTATATATATATATATATATATATATATATATATATATATATATATATATATATATATATATGTGTGTGTGTGTGTGTGTGTATGTGTGTGTGTGTGTGTGTATAAGGTATCTAATAAGAAGTAGTTTTATATTCGTCCCCGTCTAGTTACCATAAAACAACATTTCTAAATAGAAAAAAAATCGGTCATTTCTAATTTTTTTTTATGTAGTGCCAAATAAAATTTATCAATTAAATATAGGAGATGAAAAATATAATGGGCATAAAACCTTTATTGTTGGAAGGTGGCTTAAGATTATTTAAAATTTAAGGCTGGAAATATAATTTTTTTAACTGATTTGGAAGTGAAAAAGGTTTTCAACATTTTTATGGTGATCTTCAATTCCTCAGACATATAGGACACATTACTTGAGCTCATTTTGCCACTAGAAATACATATCACTGCCAATTTATTTTCTTGAATCTAGAAACTTCATACTAGCTTTTTTATGTTATTTAGAAAACCTGGTTTCCTATGCTCTAACATTTGGGTTAAACAATAGAGTTTTAAATATGTAAAATATGCTAAGTAAAGAACATTTCTAAGTTTATCAAGGATTGAGATTGTTTATCTTAGGTTGCTTACCAACGTTTCATCTAATTTAGACGGTCATAAATGAAACAATAAACAATTTAAACTTTTGTGTGCATTTTATTGCCCGTTTGTAGAGGAAGACACCACTCTTTATACCAAGAGCAAATGTCATGGTAAAATGTTGATTGGTTACTTTGTCAACAATTTTAAGGAACTATCCCGTATGTTTCCTGGTATAGAGAATCAACGTGACATTTTTTTCTTATTGGAGAAACATGTCAAAGACGAAAGACTAGAATGTGGATGAGATGATGACTTGGGTTGAATTGATTTCTGCATACGTGCTATAATGAAATCACTTCTAAGTTTCTCCAAAACACGAGACTGGTGCTTTAGTTTCCTGAGAAATGGTCTTTGAATTCCTCTCATGGGGAAATAACCATCACTCTAGAAGACATGATGGTTTTAGGAGGTTTTTCTGTCTTGGGACATCCAGCCACCTGTCACGTCGAGTGTCCCATGAAATGTCCCACTTTAAAAAAAAAAATCAAACAAAGCGTACATAAAGTTAGTTAGATCCCTGCTAAAATGGTATCTTTTAATGCAGGGAAAAAAAGTTCAAGGGCCGACAAAAGGGTCATGAACATGAGGCATTTTTAGCACTATGGCTATCAAAATATTTATTCGCGTTTGTTAACAATAAAATTTCACCTGAAACTTTTGAGTTAGCTATTCTGTTTGCTAGAGGGCAGAAAATTGCTATGGCGCCGGCTGTAAAGCAAGTTTGTATATATAAGGGCCTCCACATTTTACAAAATGCTATTCTAGATGTCCAAGGAGTTATTAAAATTGTTCCGCATGAAGTGTTTTCCCATATGTATTACGTCCAAGTTTGATTTTGAAAACACTCACGGTGGTGAAACTAGATTGGCTTGATGGGCCACGCTGAATATATAACAGCGGAATACTACTTTGTAAGAAGAAGAAAAAAATGTGAATGATCAGGGCTCGTTGATCATTGACGTGTCATTAGATCTCCCTGGTTTGTAGTACTGTACTACTGTCTACTTCAGCACGTGGATGGTGCGTGTGCGCAAAGGTGCCTAAATGACTTATATACTCGACTACATATTTTGTTAAAAATGCATACTTTGCAGAAAGGTTTAACAGTGTTATGTGTTTGTTTTCTTCCTTTTCAGATTATATGGATATAGCACAATGAGATACCACTTGAAGGATGCTTGTATGTGCTATTTTAAAAGCTAGTATCATCTAGTTATTCGTTTTTTGTTGGTCGGTGGATGACAATGTTAAAGCAGTAAACTGAGAATGAACACTTGATTAGTAGTTCATTCACATCAGTTTTGAATCAACCTCTAGTGATGTATAATAAAAAAATCAAATACACTATGTTTGTAGTTTAATATAAATAAATATTACTTGGATCATGGGGTGTTAAAAGGATCTAAGGCTGAAACATACTTTCTAACTTGACATAAATAACCCAAAGTTTAGGTTAATTTCAAAGCAACTCATGCATTAAAAGATATCATCACCTTGAAGCAATGTTGTAGAACTCGCTAGGCGGTAGTCGGGCGGTGAGGTACCTTGGAGCTAGGAATCAGGATTAATCGTAATTAATCGGTTTGGTGTTTTTATATGTAAATTTCATTTTTATACATATACACACACATTGGTATGAATATAATACTTCCACATTCATGGATTTTGAATTTTTATTTGTAAATTTCAGTTTTATACACACACATGGACACTGATGTGAACATAATACTTTAAAATACATCAAAATTCTAAGTTTGGATCTTGAAAAGTGAAATTAACACCTAAGGTTATGTATTTAAGGACCATAGCCCATGGGTTACGCATCGGGTCGATAAACTGAAGGTTTAAAACCCATTAAAATGCTTTGATTTTCGTTGACCGATTACTACGATTAGGACCGCCTAGCCCCGTCTAGACCGTCTACCGATTAATGGACCGATTTTAGAAAATCGACAAGGTAATTCACCGTTTACCGATTAATCGCCGATTAATCGACCGCCTAGACCGATTTTTACAACACTGCCTTGAAGTATGCACATGCAGAAGCAGCAATTGATTAACGACAAGGCAATTTTAGGGATAGTAGTTAATTAAGAAGTAATTAAGGTGTCGATTGGATTGTCCATTGGCTATGTATATATATTGTGGGTCAATGTTAATTTGTAGTCTACCTAGATTATCAATGAAATACTCAGTTTGTTAAATTGTTCTTTGTAAATCATTGTATTGCGTTGTTGTTTGAACTTTGAAGTCAGAACTTATCAATGGTTTTTAAGAGATTAATTGCATGATTAATCAATAGTTCAATACCACCAACAATTTCTTGATTTGGAGACGAACGACTCATAATCTAATGTGTGTTTCTCATGTTGCGCTCGATGGCATCTCATAAAAACAAAGATGAAAGGCAGTTTAAAAAAATATCAAATAAAGATGAAGATAATGCAAATGTAATATTTTTTATATTTATTTTTAATTAAGTAGCAATCTAGATTATCATAATCGTAATGTTGGTGGTATTGAGTGGAATTCAAGGGGCGTTATGGGTTTAAATTATTTCCACTAATTAAGGTTAAGTTTAAAAAAAAATTAGTGATATGGACGTGACGGCCCACAAAGTTTATAACGGAAGTTGATCATATAGAAGAATTGATAATAAAGCAAGGGAATTGCCATCTAGGTGATTGAGGGTTTGTAAATTAGCTGGTTTAGATATTCATCAACATTACGATGAAGATGCGTGGGATGACTATTCTACACCGGTGTCAAACGGCTATGTATACTCCCATCAAGAGAGCTTAAAGGGCAATACACATATTGATGTTATATACAAGTATAGCGACACATGTAAAATAAAAATCTTTCTCTAAACTTTCTTTATATCTGTATTTTTGGCATGTAAATATTAAGAAGGGCTAATTTAGTGAGTGTACATATAGAAGACTTTTAATTTGAAAGACAATATTACGGAAGACTCCATATTTCAATGGCAAATGCAATGAATATTTCAACTCGAGGAGCCTAGGTTTAAATTCGAGCATAAGGGTTTTACATGGTATGGTTAAAAGTGACTATCATGGTTTTCCATGGAACGATTGGTTGAAGAGTTATCGAATCCGACCAGCTTGGCTTCGAAAGGAAGGGTTAGGGAGAGTCTCCATTATGGGGAGCTCCAAAAGCTTCGCTCTTAAGTGCCCGCTAGATAGGAACAGACGCATGCTTTGACCATGTTAATGGCACTTCATCTGAGTACAACGATATTTCCGTTATGCCAACGCCATTCTAAAAAAAATTGAATAAATGCTTGAGAATAAAAATGGAGATTTTGTTTTGATGAATGTGAGTTTGACATATAGCGATTAGGTGGATGACCAAGATGAATGCCACGTAACAGAGTATTTACTCGTATGTTAGCATATAGAGAAAGAGGTATTAAAGATGAAACTTTGTATATTTGTTTTCATACTTGCCAACCAAAACCACCTAAAATATGAGCTGTAGTATTGTAATGTTATTCAAACCTAATAGTCAATTGGATACATCAACGATATACCAGCATGACTAACACGTGTTATGATTAGGGTGAACTTTCAATCCCACAGCCTGTCACTTTAGCATCTACTCCCTTCCTCACCCACCAATCCTCCTCTATAAGTACAAGCTCATAGCCTTCCTTTCTTCATCAGTAAATCTAATTCATCTTTTTCTTCTATCTGAGTTATAATTTGCTAAGAGTGCATGAATAAAGCGGTGCATACACTTGCTTTATCAGCCTTTTCACATAGAAAACGCTTCTACATTGCTAAACAAGGTACACAAGTGTTTATGTGAACAGATATCTTCTTGTAAATAGATATAGCTACTCTATTTGGTTAGAGTTATCTTTTGATCTATGTGGTGCAAACTCGCTATTTAATTAATTTCCTGAAGAAACATTTATTACATTTAAAAACTAGTGTGTTTCTAGATTCGTTTGTTTAGCGTTATTGTTCTTTTTATTGTTTATTTGATTGAAATTTTTAGTGTGTTCTTAATAGTTGTGAAGTGAATCGATGATCAATGGCAAAACATCTGATGTGAAATATGTGTTTTTTTAATCTTTCTCTCTTGATGTAGGAAAGAAAAAGTAAAGGCATGCTGTTGCTATTGCTATTGCTTTTACAGAATTCTGAGAATGTATCTTTCATTCTTTTGAAGATGTATCTTTCATTCTACTACAAGTACGCATTTAGTCTTCTCATCAGGCTTTCTCTAATATTACTATTAAATAAATAGATAATATGTAAATATTAAACAAATATGTGTGCTTCATTTCTTAACACTCATATTTTTTGATGAATTTAGATGTGAATTTTGTTAAAAAAGGAAGTAAAATAAAAATTACTTTTTGGAATTAAAAGGTAAGCTTGTGATTATTGAAAAAATACCTACTTTCATTATCTATTTTATTGGAGTTCAATGTTTTTATATGATTATATATTTTTAAAAACCAATTTGTTTAATAGCTCAGGACTTGATTTTTATGTTTTATTATGTTGGGTTTTTGAAATTTGAATCATTGAACGCAGGCATTTTTTTACCAAGATTTGACTTAGATAAGATCCTTTTTGTTGGAATCGGTGATTTCGGAAATAAAATTTCACACATATGGTAAAATCTCATTTCCTTTTATTTATATATCAGTTAGTTGAGGATTCTTGCTATTGTTTTATTACGCATCAATATTAGTGTAACTAGCCTCTTATTCTAAGCATATACATACACATATATAGATTATAAATTACATATTTAAATATATATATTTACATATATAAACTTTAACTATGCACTTTAATATAATAAATTGAATGTTTGTATTAGGTAACTAATAATAAGAAGAATCAGAAAGCATAATAATATATATCTAATAATTCAAGGTTTTAGGGGGACATTTTTTTATAGGAAATGTTTGTTCTATAATATGAAGTTTGGGAGGTAAAAATTGTATGGAATTTTTGAGCATACATAAGTTGATGAGGCAAACTATTAAATGTTAAATATTTTTAAATACTTCAAATAATGTTATAATTTATTTATAAATATTATTAATTAACCCGTGTGTGTTACACGGGTATTAAACCTAGTGACTAATAAAACGACAATTTAACTAATGAAATGATATATCAAGTTAAGCTGTTTATCTGATATGAACACAACTTTTGCAGGAAATTCTTGAATCACTTGTTATTTTTGTATTACAATTCAGTCAATTTTCATATTTTTATTGTTTAGAAACCTGGAAAATAATTAGAAACTACATTAATATTCATTCGATCATTGCAGGGTTTTCTTATGGCTTACTCATTATCTGCACTCGATATGAAAGAAGCCACCAGAGTTTGACATGCTCTCTTTTTCACCCTGCCTATCTGAAATAAAGACAAAATCAGACAAGTTTGACACACATTAAGCGTGGAACAATACCTGATGACACATTTTTCCGTTTTGAGAATCATAAATTCTGTTTCCAACTCATAACACGAACGCGCCTGGAGATTTTGTTCGTTTGGTGGATGAAGTTAAAGAGTTGAGTTAATTGTTTTGGGTATTTGTGTTTCTGATTGTGGGTGCGTTGACTCGAGTTGAATCAGTTTTGTTTTTTAATTTGTCTTATTTTTGGCGGTGGTGGTGATGGTGGTGAATATCTCTGGCGCTGATGTGATTAGAGAACAACGATTGCAAGTATTTGAACCTATATTAACCTGGTTCATGATCGAGCCTGACTAAAATGTCCAGGTTAGCTGCATAACTTTTGAGTTTGAGAAAGGTTTCTGTGTGTGAGACCTTGTAATTTCGACAAAACTCGCGGTGGTGAAACTAGATTGGCTTGATGGGCCTACCTGAATAACAAGGTTATAAATTTTGGTACCTTAGAATCTGATCTAATCATTTTCTTGGCCATAAAGTTTATAATGGAATTGATCGGGTCGTCTAGAAGAATTGATAATGAAACAATGGAATCGTTTGCTAGGTGTTGAGGATTTGTAAATTAGTTGGTTTAGATATTAATCGACATTAGTTAAATAAAGTTCCGGTGCAAAAGGATAAAGGTTGTTTAGTTTCTGTATAGTAAACTTGCAGACCTTCTATTAGTTAAATAAAGTTTGTCAAGCAGTTTAGTATTGGAATGTTATTAAAATTAGATGTCAGTATTAATTACCAATATATCGGCATGGCTAACACGTGAATAGGTAATGAGCAGCCCTAGAATTAATGGTAAAAAAGACCATGAGGGAGAAAGTTTATAATACCCAGATTCAATATACACTTCTATTATTTTACAAAAATAACAGATATTTATATGTTTTCTCACTATATTAGCTTAGCGCCACATGTTACACACGTGTTTGGGTACATCACCAATGTACATGCATGGTTAACACGCTAATATGTGCGTATTATTTCTTTTATTGTTATGCTTTTCTTGTATCCGACGTGTATTTTTTTCTACCCAGGTGGTTGTCTAACATGTGTAGTATTGTAATGACATTCAAAATCATATTAAAAGTGAGTATAGTATTGGAGTGGTATTAAAATTTAGATATCAATACTAATTTTTTTTGGTAGCAAAACAAATAAAGCTCGGTTACACGGGGTAACCCAATAGCGCAAGGCGACCCCAAACGCTTTGCGAACACTGACAGCTCTGGGTAGCCGAAGCCCACCTATTCGGGGAAAACCCGACTCCGATTCGGGGGAAATCCACTAATCCATCCACCTGTAGGCATAACAACAAGCTAGCAATAAAACCCAATTGGCTCAGAGATCGAACTTGTGTTGCCACAAGTCTCCATTGCCCTCATTTGCCATTTCCAAAGTGGTGCTAGTGGGAATTGAACTTGGGTCACTTTTGGAGAATCCAAACCTCTTACCACTACACCACATTGAAAGTTGCCAACTCTTTTAGATCTCAATACTAATTGCATCACCATTTAGAGGGGTATATAATAGTAGGTTATTACCAACATTATATTCGAGTTTTATTTTTATATCCAATAAAAATATAAACTGACTAATACACACCTTTAATAGGGGATGGATGAAAACTATGTAGCACGGGGATGCCCAAGCAGTTATTGTACCCGTCTCGGGTACGCATTGGTGACGGAAACTCCTAGGGACGTTTCCTAATTTCAAGGACGTTTCCAATTTGTTTTCTAAATGTTTCCTATTAAATTTAAGGTTTCAAAGTCCATTAAATAAAAAGAAAGACAATTACCCATACATATTCTCTAAGGCTTCCAGAAATTCAATGGAAGATATATGGTTTTTGGAGGTTGTCGGTCTCATAATAGATGAACCGGAATTTGAAATATGTAGTACTTTTGAAAGTTTAAACTTTACATCAATATGTCTATTTCAAAATTTATGTAATATATTTATATTTATTAATATTTTTTATTGCAATACCCATATTATGCATTTTTGAGTTTTGTTGTTTCCCGTCCCCATACCCTGCTAAGGTACCCGTCGAAGTGCTACATAGGTTGAAAATATTTATACTCTTACGTTTTCTGTCATTTATAGATTCGCCCGTAGCATAGAATAGTTTTCTGTTTTTGTCGACCGGGCGAACCTAATTGTGCCCGGCGAAGCTATCTGGTTCGCTTGTTAGATTCGCTGGCAGCGAATCTATCAGCGAACCTATAGCTGATATATATTGTAATGTTTTCTCATGGTAATGACAACTTTTGGCAATTTCTTATCCAAAACCCTAAAGTTGTGTGTGTTATCTGGAGGTGCTAGGAGCTTACATTATCTATCTTTGTAGCTTATTTACCTCTTGTTGTGTGGTTTTGATCTTGTTATTGGTTGTTGAGTAATATTGGACTTTGTTTGGTTGAATCAAGTGTGTTTCATTGTATTACATATCATTATAGCACTGAAATCTTGATCTAGATGGACCAACAACTTACTAAATATTAGTGACAAAAACCAAAATAATGTTATTATATTAAATTATTATTATATATATATAAATAAAAATTTTAAATATAAAAATATTATTTTGAGAAAAGTTCTGAAATGATGTCAGGTAAGCAACATTGATCTCAAATTATGCAAAGTAGGCAAAATTAATTTTGCTATATTATATAGAAAATTAATGTATTTATTAAAGAAAGTTGATGGAGATTTGATGTTCTATACGAGTATAGTAAGTGACACATATAAAACAAAAATAAATCTTTAAACTTTCTTTAAATTTGAAGTTTTTACATGTATATATTTAAAAGGTCTAATTTAGTTGTGTACATATAGAAAGTTTTTAAATTGAAAGGCATGATTAACGAAGATTCACTAGTCAAATGGCAAATGTAATGAAGATTTCAACTTGGAGAGACATGAGTTCAAATCCGAGCATAAAGGTTTTACATAGTATGGTTAAAGGTTCCTAGCTACTATGGTTTTTCGTGGAACGGTTAGTTTAATAGTTTTTTACTCCGACCAACTTGGCTTCAAAAGGAAGTGTTGGGGAGAGTCTCCATTTTGGGTAGCCCCAAAAGCGCCGCTATTAAGCGCCCACTAGATAGGGGCAGGTCGAGGCTTCGACCTCAGTCATTGCACTTCATCTGAGTACAACGGTCTTTCCGTTGTGCCAACCTTCGTTCTAAAAAATTATAATAAGTGCTTGAGAATAAAAATGGAGATCGAATTTGTGTTGATGAATGTGAGTTTCACATGTAGCGATTAGGTGGATGGCCTAGATTAGGGCTGGCATATCGTGTCAGACACGACACGATAAGACACGAACACGATAAGACACGAACACGATAAGGTTAAACACGAACACGACACGATAACTTATCGTGTCATTTTTTCCAAACACGAACACGAACACGATAAAAAGCAGGTTACACGATAAGACACGATATGACACGATAAAAATCCATTTTTAAAAAAAATTAAAATTTAAAAAAAAATTCATAAGTCTTAAATAATAAATATGACTCAGTATGATAATTCTTAAGACACAAAACAACAAAATTACATAAAAATAGTATTTAACTATAATAAAACTTGATAAACGAATATGAAAAAAATATTAAAAGTCTATTAAAGCCCATCTCCACCTCCATTTTACACTAACATTTCATATAAATAAATATTAACAGGTGACCTATCGTGTTAACAGATCTTTAACCTGTTAAGACATGATAATTAACGTGTCTTTATCGTGTTAACCTGTTAATGACAAGGCACCTGTTAAGGTCAAACACGAAACCTGTTAATTCCGTGTCGTTTCGTGTCGTGTTATCGTGTCCGTGTCAGAAATTGCCAGCCCTAGCCTAGATGAATGCCACGTGACAGAATAATATTTACTCGTTTATAGGTAATAGAGAGAGATATTAAAGATGAATCCTCACATATTTGTTTTCACACTTGCCAACCAAGAACAACTAAAAGGTGAGCGGTATTGTAATGATATTTAAATATAATACTCAATATGATATGATATGATATGATATGATATGATATGATATGATATGATATGATATGATATGATATGATATGATATGATATGATATGATATGATATGATATGATATGATATGATATGATATGATATGATATGATATGATATGATATGATATGATATGATATGATATTCCAGAATGACTAACAAGTGTTATGCTTAAGATGAACTTTCAATCACACTGTCTATCGCTTTAGCGTCTCCTTTCTTCCCCACCCACAAATACTTCTTTATAAATACAAGCTTAGAGCCTTCCATTATCCATCGGTAAATCTAATTCATTTTCTTCTACTGTCTGAGTTAGAATTGGCCGAGAGTGCACGAATATAGCGATGCATACAGTTGCTTTATACGCCTTTTCACATTGAAAACGCTTTTGCATTACTAATCAAGGTACAAAAGCGTTTATGTAAATAGATATCTGCCTATGTATTGCTTCTATAGTTGTTTAGAATTATGTTTTGATATATGTGGTGCACACTCACTATTTAGTTAATTACCTGATGAAACACTAGTTAGTTTTGAAACCTGTTGTGTTTCTAGATTTCTTTGTCTAGTGTTATTGTTCTTTTTCTTGTGTGTTTGATTCATATTTTTAGTGTTTTCTTATTAGTCGATAATTTAATCGATAGTGAAGGGCATAACAAGAAAAAGTTACTTTTATCTCAAATTATGTTATTAGATCTTGATACTATTTTTATATATTTTTTAATCTTTCTCTCTTGATTTAGCAAAGAAGAAGTAAAAGCATGTTGTTGCTACTGCAGAACCTCTGAGGATGTATTGTTCTTTTTGCCACAAGTACGTATTTAGTTTCCGCATAATGTTTTTTCAGTTGTTATTGTTAAATGAATACCTATATGTATGTATTAAAATTGTGTGTTTCGTATTTTAACAAATGTATTTTGATGATTTTAATGCGAACTTTGTTAAAGTGAAAGTAAAATAAAATTTATTTGTAAATATGTAAGCATTTATGAAAAGATATATCCATTTTGGTATTCAATTAAATGACTTTAGAAAAAAAAACATCCAGTTTTTATCTATTTGTTTATAAATATCTTTTGTTCTGTGTGGTGAAAACTCGCTATATAACTTATTACCAAATGAAACACTTATTACTTTTGGAAACTGACGAGTTTCTAGATTCGACTCTCTGGCGTTATTGTTCTTATTTTTATGTGTTTAATTAGAGTTCACTATTTTTGGATGATAAAAATAAATATTTAAACAATAAGTCACCAATTTGTGTTTTATTGTGGTTTTGAATCATTGTATGCACACATTCTTTACCAAGATTTAACTTGGATAAGAACCTCTTTGTTAGAATTGGTGATCTTGGAAAGAAAATTTTACAAATATATATGGTAAAATCTATTTTCTTTTTATTTACTTATAAGATTTTTTTGGAGTTTCTTGCTATTGTTTCATCTTGTATTTTTATTTTTTCGATATCAATATCATATTTATTTTGTGTTTGCAGGTTGATAGTATTAGTGTAGCTCATCTCTTAAACCTTTCATGTATAAATATGAAATTACATGTTTGATATATTTACATCATATAAGTTCTAATTTGATGAAGCTTTTATTTAACAAGTTGAATGTTTATGTATATATATAAGGTAATTAATAATAAGTAGTTTTACAACCTTACTCGTCCAGTTACCACAAACAACTTTTCTAAATAGAAAAAAAAAATCGGTCATTTCTATGTTTTTGTTATGCCACATAAAAATTACCAATTAAATATAAGATATGAAAAATATAATGACATAAAGACTTTATTGTTGAAAGCTAACGTACTTACGATTATTTAAAATTTTAAGCTCGATATTTAATTTATTAACTGATTAATAAGTGAAAAAGGTTTGCAACATTTTTAGGGTGATCATACTCTGACATATATATGACACTTGACATGAGCTACCATTGCGCTTATGAAGCAAAATTCACACAAAAAATGACCTCATTTTGTCATTGGAAATATAGATATCACTATCAATCTAATTAGAAAACTTGGTTGCCACATTCAGGTTAAGAAACAAAGTTCTAAATATGTAGAATATGCAAGTAACGAGCATTTCAAATTCATCAAGGGTTTGTTACGGAAGTTTTAATCCAATTTAGACGTTCATAAATGAAACAATAAACAATTTAACTTACTAATGGCTAAATGCTTTAAATATTGCAGTATTCACATCACAAGCTTCAGAAAGCATTCAACTTGCTCCTGATTTTTTTAAAGGATTACAAACGCCGGAATAGGTGCAATAACGCTTTGCTGAACTAAAATTCCAGATCTCAAGGCTTCGATGTTTCAAGAACGGATGTGGTTCCAAGCGTCGTGATGATCGAATAGAAAGTTTAAACTTTTGTGCGCGTTTTATTGCCGGTTTATAGAGGAAGACACCACTCTTTATACCAAGAGAAAATGCCATGGTTACTTTTTCGACACTTTTAAGGAACTATCTCGTATGTTTCCTGGTATAGAGAATAAACATGACATTTTTTTCTTATTGGGGAAACATGTCAAAGACGAAAGACTAGAATGTACGTGGATGAGATGATGACTTGGGTTGAATGAATTTCTGCATACGTGCTATAATGAAATCTCTTCTAGTTTCCCCAAAAACACGAGACTGGTGCTCTAGTTTGCTAAGAAATGGTCATCGAAGACCAACACATTTTTCCTCCCATGGGGAAATAACCATCACTCTAGAAGACATGATGGTTTTAGGAGGTTTTTCTGTCTTGGGACATCCAACCACCTGTCACGTCGAGTGTCCCGTGAAATGTCCAACTTTTAAAATATCAAATAAAGCGTAGATAAAGTTAGTTAGACCTCTTGTTAAAATGGTATCTTCCAATGCATGGATGCCAAAGTTCAAGGGTCGCCTGAAACTTTTGAGTTAGCTACTCTGTTAGCCAGAGGGCAAAAAGTTGCTATGGCGCCAAATGTCCAAGGAGTTATTAAAATTGTTCCGCATGAAGTGTTTTCACATATGTATTACGTCCAAGTTTGAGTTTGGGAAAGGTTTTCGTGTGTTAGACCTTATGATTTCGACAGCACTCGCGGTGGTGAGACTAGATTGGCTTGATGGGCTGGACTGAATAACAAGGGTACAAATCGCAGTGAAATCCTATATATAACAACGAAATACTACTTTGTTAGAAGAAGTAAAAAAAGTGAATGATTAGTGTTGGTTGATCATTGACATTTCATTAGATCTCCTTGGTTTGTAGTACTATCTACTTCAGCAGGTGGATGGCATATACTCAAAGGTGCCTAGATATCTTATATAATCGACTACTATATATTTTGTTAAAAAGACATACTTTGCAGAAAGGTTTAATAGTGTTAGGTGTTTGTTTTCTTCCTTTTCAGATTATATGGGTAGGGCACAATGAGATACCACTTGAAGGATACTTGTATGTGCTATTTAAAAAGCTAGTATCATCTAGTTATGTGTTTCTGGCTAGTCGGTGGATGACAATGTTAAAGCAGCAGACTGAGAATGAACACTTGATAGTAGTTTATTCACATCGGTTTTGAATCAACCTCTAGTGATGTATAATACAAAATCAAATACACTATGTTTATAGTTTAATATAAATAAATATTAGTTGGATCATGGGGTGTAAAGGATCAAGGCTCAAAGCCTTTAATTGTGTTAGGGCCACTGCACTGGCCAACAAACAAGCTAGGAAGCAGCACATGTGTTTGAAGATAGCATCACCTGGAAGCATGTATTGGTAATAATCTTGCAATTGAACAATAAACTTGATAATAATTGATAGAAAATTGTTGATTTATAGACTCAATATTCCTATCTATTTATACATGTCGATTTCTTCCAACAGTTGCCTTGAATCTTTGTATCCCTTTGTTGGTGTCGTTTCTCTTTGCCATAGGTACACAACATGTGTATTAGTAGCTAGGTTATAAACTTCTAGACTTGACACATTACATCCCTAACTATTTACATATAAAAATAACTTAGCTAAACATACTTTCTAACTTGACATAAATAACCCAAAGTTTAGGTTAACTTCGAAGCAGCCCATGCGTTCTAAGATACCATCACCTTGAAGCATGCACAGGCAAAAGCAGCAGTTGATTAATGACAAAGCAGTTTTAGGGATATTCTTTAGAAGTAATTAAGGTTTGTTATATTGTGGGTCAAATGTTAATTTGTAATCTTTGATTATCAATGAAATACTCGGTTTGTAACTTGTTCTTTATAAATCATTGTATTGTGTTGTTGTTTGAAGTCAGTGACTGATCAATTGTGTTTAAGAGATTAGTTGTTGATTAGTCGATAGTTCGATACCACCAACAATCTCTTGATATGGAGACGAACGACTCATATTCAATGATGTGTATTTCTCTTTATATGGCATCTAATCAAAAACAAAGATGAAAGGCAGTTCAAAAATATATTAAACAAAGATGAAGATAATGCAAGGTACTATGTTTTATATTTATTTTTAGGTAGCAATCTACATTATCATAATCATAATATTGGTGGTATTAGTAAAATTTCTACAATTTACAGGGGAAAATAAATTGGTGATGTACTGATGTGGAATTAAAAGGGCATGCATTAACGGGTAAAACCATTTTCACCAAAGTTAAAAAAAAGGTAATGTGGAGTTGAGGTGACGGCCTTATATTAAGGATACTAATCATTTCTCTGCCCACAAAGTTTATAATGGAACTAGTTTAGTTTTCGTTCTACGCTCGGGAACATAACACACAAATGATGATCTTAAGGATATTCATTAGACATGTATAACTACAATCAGTTTTGAGACAAAATATTGGTAAAGCCGAAACGCAAGATTTTATTTTAAAAAAGGGTTATTGGATTTAATCACCTCCAACTATTGGTTATTGGCCGTTGTCACCCTCAAGTATCACTTTGGCCAATATAACTCCCAACTAAACACTTTGGTGTCCGTATCACCAAAAGTCAACCAATTCAAGTCACTTTGGTTAACTTTTGATTATTTTTTGGTTAGCTTTTGGTGTTACGGACATTGTATCATCAAAACTTAACCAATTCAAGTCACTTTTGGTTAATTTTTGGTTAATTTTTTGTTAAATTTTGGTGATACAGACACCAAAGTGTTTAGTTGAGAGTTATATTGGCCAAAGTGATACTTGAGGGTGACAACGGCCAATAACCAATAGTTAAAGGTGATTAAATCCAATAACCCAAAAAAAAATGTTTTTTAGTGGAACAATATTATACTCAATTTAAAGAGATTTAAATGTTCGGTTTTATGGTGTAGTTTTTCTTAAATAATGTCATATAAAAAGAGTTATGTATGTTTAAAAAATATTGAGCTTTTTAATTTTAGGTTATTACAAATTTTATCCCAATGTTTCATTATTATACTTTATCAAATATAAGCGGACCCATGTATACCCCTAGTAGGAGAAGGTTTAAAATGCATAATCTTAAATTTTTAAAGACTCTCCTAAATATTATGGGACCAAAATGTAATTAAGGTTATTATAATATATGATATTATAGATATTTATATACATATTTCAAAAATAAAAATATTATTGTGAGACAAACTCTCATATAATGCCAAGTAACCAAAACCCCTCTCTAATAAGACAAGTAAGCAAAATACATATTGCTATATTATATAAGGATTTGGTCATATAAAAGAATTGATAATATAGCAAGGGAGTCGATCGCCATCTAGGTGTGATTGAGGGTTTGTAAATTAGCTGGCTTAGATATTAATCAACATTACTATCCTTGTCGGGTTTGAAGGCAATTTGGGTCTTCTCAAGACATTTGTTATAACTATTATTATTTAATTCGTATGTAATAAACGAGTATTAAACCTAGTTAATGTATATATTAAAGTAAGTTGATGATGATTTGATGTAATATACGAATATAGCAACACATATAAAACAAAAAATTTCTTTAAACTTTCTTTATATTTGTAATTATGGCATGTAAATATTAAGAAGGGCTAATTTAGTGAGTGTACATGTAGAAGATTTTTACATGGAATGGTTAAAAGTTACTATCATGGTTTTCCATGGAACGGTTATCGACTCCGACCAGCTTGGCTTCGAAAGCAAGGGTTGGGGAGAGTCTCCATTATGGGGAGCTCTAAATGCTCTGTTGTTAAGTGCCCACTAGATAAGGGCATGCATAGGTTTTGACCACGGTCATTGCATTTCATCTGAGTACAACGGTATTTATGTTGTGCCAACCGTCATTCTAAAAAAAATAGAATAAATGCTTGAGAATAAAAATGGAGATTTTGTGTTGATGAATGTGAGTTTCACATGTAGCAATTAGGTAAATAACAAAAATGAATGCCATTTGGCAGAGTATTTACTCGTATGTTAGTGTAGAGAGAAAGAGGCATTAAAGATGAAACTTCGTATATTTGTTTTCATACTTGCCAACCAAAACCACCTAAAAGGTGAGTTGTAGTATTATAATGATATTCAAACCTAATAGTCAATATGATATACATCAATGATATACCAGCATGACTAACACGTGTTATGGTTAGGGTGAACTTTCAATCTCATATTCTGTCACTTTAGCATCTATAAGTACAAGCCCATAGCTTTCATTTCTTCAACAGTAAATCTAATTCATCTTTTTCTACTATCTGAGCTAGAATTTGCCGAGAGTGCACGAATAGAACGGTGCATACACTTGCTTTATCAGCCTTTTCATATAGAAAATGCTTCTACGTTGCTAAACAAGGTACACAAGTTTTTATGTAAATAGATATATTCTTGTAAATAGATGTAGCTACTCTATTTGGTTAGAGTTATCTTTTAATCTATGTTGTGCAAACTCGCTATTTAATCGATTACTTGATGAAACACTTGTTACATTTAGAAACTGATGTGTTTCTAGATTCGCTTGTTTAGCGTTATTTTTCTTTTTCTTGTTTGTTTGATTGAAATTTTTATTGCTTCCTTAAAAGTTGAGAAGTGGATCGAAAATCAATGGCAAAACAGCCATTGGAAGTTGAGCTGAAATATGTTGTTAGAGCTTGATGCTATTTTTATTTGTTTTTTAAACTTTTTCTCTTGATTTAGGAAAGAAAAAGTAAAGGCATGTTGTTGCTATTGCTTTTATCAAAATTTAAGGATGTATCTTTCATTCTTCTAAGGATGTATCGTTCATTCTATCATAAGTAAGTATCTTTCACTCTAATGTTATTATTAACTGAATTGAATAGATCATTGGTATATATTAAACAAATATGTGTGTTTCATTTCTTAACACTCATATTTTTTTATGAATTTAGATGTGAATTTTGTTAAAAGTGAAAGTAAAATAAAAATTAATTTATGGAATTAAAAGGTAAGCATGTGATTATTCAAAAGAGATATTTTTTTATATCAAATGACTATAAAAAAAATAGTAGTTACCAATCTGTTTAATAGCTTGGACTTGATTTTTGTGTTTTATTATATCATGAGTTTTGAAATTTGAATTATTGGACGTAGATATTTTTTATCAAGATTTGACTCGGATAAGAACTTTTTTGTTGGAATTGGTGATCTCGGAAATACAACTTTACACATATGGTAAAATCTCATTTCCTTTTATTTATATATCAGTTAGTTGGGGCTTCTTGCTATTGTTTTATCACGCATCAGTATTAGTGTAACTCGTTTGGTATTTTAAGCATATGCATACACACATATATAGACAAGAAATTACATATTTGAATATATATTTACATATATAATTTTTAATTTAAAGAAATTTAATATAACAAATTAATTGAATGTTTGTATTAGGTAAGTAATAATAGTAAGAATCAGAAAGTATAATAATATGACTAATAAAACAGCAATTTAACTAATGAAATTATATATCGAGTTAAGTTGTTCTTCTGAAATGAACACAACCTTTGTAGGAAATTCTTAAATCAGTTGAATTGTTATTTTTTGTATTTTCTGCTATACAAATTGCAATCCAGTCAATTTTCATTCATTTTATGTCTTCAATAAATACATATTTTTATTGTTTAGAAACCTGGAAAATAATTAGAAGCTACATTAATATTCATTCGATCATTGCAGGGTTTTCTTATGGCTTACTCATTATCTGCACTCGATATGAAAGAAGCAACCAGAGTTTGTAATGCCCTCTTTTTCGCCCCGCCTATATGAACCTTCAAGCTCCGTGAGTCGGATCCGACCACTCAAACGAAAAATAGGCAAAACAAACCAAAATAAGTTGTTCATAAGACAAGTTTGACACACATTAAGCATGCATTGCCTCTATCATTGGTGCAAGTCATTGTAAAATCCATCGTTTTCTGCATGTCGACACTAAACAAAACCAAAACACAACATAAATCGAAACTTTAAGTCAAGATTCACAAGACCGATCATAAAACACACACCATGCAAAAGGAACAATACCTGGAGATTTCGTTCCTTTGGTGGATGAAGTTGAAGGGTTGAATTGATTGTTTGGGGCCGGGGTGTTTCTGATTGTGGATGAGTTGACTCGGTTTGTTTTTTACTTTTTTTTGCGATGTATAACACGTACCAAATTAAATCCATTAGGTGGTACTTTAATATCAAAACAAGGTTCATATATAATAAGGCATTAGCCCAGCTGTTCGAAGATACCATCATCCAAAAGCATAGACAGATCAGCGGCAGTTGGCTATGTGTATGTATATATAGTGGGTTGATGTTAGTTTGTACATTACATATCCAGATTTTTAATGAAATACTCGATCAGTTTGTTAAATTATTCTTTGCAAACCATTGTACTATTGTGCTGGTGTTTGAAGTTAGAGACCGATCAATGGGGGGGGGGGGGGGTTTTAAGAGATAATTTGTTAACAACCTCTTCCTCTTGATATGGGGATGGATAACTCATAATCAATGAACTAAATATCATGTTATTGAATTTTTTTCAATATACATAATGTTGGTAGTACTGAGTCAAATTTATAGCCAAATTTGATGTTTACATCAACACTTCCGAGAGCCCAATCAAGCATTTTGACTACTTACGCCCAGTGTTGTAGAACTCGCACCTTGGAGCTAGGAATCGAGATTAATCGTAATTAATCGGTTTGGTGTTTTTATATGTAAATTTCATTTTTATACTTATATACACACACATTGATGTGAATATAATACTTCAACTTTCATGGATTTTGAATTTTTACATGTAAAATCAGTTATACACACACGTTGATGCGAACGTATTACTTCAAAATAGATCAAAATTCTAAGTTTGATCGTGAAAAGAGAAATTAGCGCCTAAGTTTATGGATTTAAGGATTATAACCTATGCGTTATGGATCGGGTCGATAAACTGAAGGTTTAAAACCCATTAAAATACTTTGACTTTCATTGACCGATTACTACGATTAGGACCGCCTAGCCCCGCCTAGAATCGCCTACCGATTAATGGACCGATTTTAGAAAATCGACAAGGTAATTCACAAATTACGGATTAATCACCGATTAATCGACCGCCTAGACCGATTTTTACAACACTGCTTACGCCTCACTAGCTAGCTACTAGAAAAGTGCCTATTTTGCTACGGAATTTTGCGACGCAATCAGTTTTCTCGCAAATTGCAACACATTTCCGAAAAACTTGCGACATAAACAAAAAAGTAGTTAAAAAAAAATTTTGTGACACAAAAAAAAAATCCCTAGTTTTTTCCGCCATAAAAGTGTCGCAATTATCACAATTCATAATTTTATAATTGTACTAAATGTAATTTAAATAAAGAGAATATCATTTGCGACACACTTGTGATACAAAGTTCAATTAAATAAAAGAATTCCTCACTCGATCGTAGATGTGTAGCAACTAATTTTATAAATATAAATTTTATAAGCTCTTAGGTGTTAGTAATAAATATTTAAAAGCATTAATGTTGACATAATTCAATTTCCAGATCCCAATTTTCCCTATGAATACCTTCTCGGTAACATGGATCGACAGGGTGACTTCCGATCCACTTGCTCGAGAACAAAAATAGATTTGAGGTATGCATTCTTTGTTTTTATGTTGTTGAAGGCGCAAGGAGCAAAAGCCTCGCCAATCGTTTAAGCGCAAAGGCCTTTCCGGTTGCCTAGGCACACAAAGCCAAGCCTAAAACAAAAAAAAAGTGCACCAGTAAAAATATATATAAAATAGGCATAAAAATACCATCATGGCTAAAACGTGTATACGTGACGGGCAACCCAACAATGATAAAAGAGACTATGAGGGGGAAAGTAATAATGTTTAGATTATTAAACTTTGGAATTTTTATATAATTTTCCGTTTGTAAGATATATATTAGTTATTTCTTTTATTATTATGATTTTCTTGTATCTGACATCCACTTTTTTATGCGTCTAAACTCTAACATGTGTAGTATTTTATTGGCATTCAACATCATCTTAAGGTGAGTAGTATCGGAATTGTAATAAAATTTAAATGCCAATATTAATTACCTCATCAATATAACAGCATGGCTAACATGTGGATAGGTAACGGGCAACCCAAGAATGTTAACAAAGACTAAGAAGGACAAAGTTTAATAATGCTCAGATTCATTATACAGTTCTATTATTTAAAAAATTACAAAAACATATATGTTTTCATAATATACTAGCTTAGCACCCTATGTAACACATAAGTTCTGGTATATATGTCACCAATATACCGTCACGGTTAATACGTGTACATGTTAAAGTCAACCAAATAATAGTAACAGACAACCAAGAGAAATTAATAATGTTTGGATTATAAAATTTAAAACTACATATTAATTATTATTTTTATTATTATTTTCTAAAAGAAATTACCAAATTACTTTTATCACATGGGGTAGAAGTGTAGAACAATATTTTAGTATTATTTATTTATTTTTTATGTTTATTATTTATTTTATTATTATGTTTTTTTTTATCTGACATGCACTTTTTTGTTTCTAGGAGATTGTATAAAATTAGTAATATTTTAATGGCATTCAAAATCATTTTAAAGGTGTGTAATATTGGAAAGATATTAAAATTTAGGGGGAAAGTGAATACGTGGCTGTCACGCGTGTAACTTACATGTAAAACCCATCAAAACGACATAGTTTTAATTAAAAATAATTCAAAATTAGTTTTAATTATCTATGTGCCTCTTGTCCCATCCCGAAGAATATAACCTTCTCCCTATTAGGCGGATAAAGTCTGTTGTATACTTTTATGTTAAACAAAATTTCAAAGCATTTGAATCAGTTATCATCAACATGCATGCTTAACGTTGTGGAAGATCAAATCATCAAATTAACCATCGCAGCAAAAGAAAACGTTGCCATTAAAAACGAATTCATTAAACGATTTGCAGAAACTAATTTGTTAATGTATTCAATCATTTTATGATTAGGTTATATTTGGTTTAATGGAATCCAGATGTCATCCAAATCATCAAAGATTCAATTGAAAGTTATAAACTTAGAAATACGAATTCATTCGAATGAGTTCTGAAATGGCATACCATCAATTCATTCGGGTGAGTTCCAAAATTCAAAATCACAAATCATGTTTGGTAATATCCACATGACGGGTCGATTTCTCTTAATTTAGAATAGTTTTTAATCAAAACTACGTCATTTTGATGAGTTTCACGTGTAACTTACATGCATGACAGGCACGTATTCACTTTTCCCAAAATTTAGATGTCAGCATTAATTACGTCGTCAATATATCTGCATGGTTAACACGCGGATATGTAACGGGCAACCTAAGAATGATAATAGAGACTACAAGGGAGAAAATCTAATAATTCTCATATTCATTATACACTTCTATTATTTTAAATAGTTATAAAAAATTTATAAGTTATCATAATAATATACTAGCTTAGCGCTAAGTCTAACACAGGTTTGAGTATATCACCAATATATCGGCATGTCTAACACGTTTATATGTTACACCAACCTAATAATGATAAGAGAGACTACCATGGGAAAAGTAATAATGTTTGGGTTATTAAGCTTTAGAATTTATATGATAATATTAGTTTTAAAGATAATCATAATTATTACTTTTATTGTATTTTTAAAAAAGGAATTACCAAATCATTTTATTATAAGGGTAGAACACTTAATTATTATTATTTTGCAATGATTATTATTTCTTTTATTATTATGCTTTTTTTATCGGACGTGTATTTTTTATTTTTTTGCCTAGGTAGTTGTATAACATTTGTAGTATTGTAATGACATTCAAAATCGTATTAAAGGTGAGTGTAGTGTTAGAATCGTATTAAAGATTAAATGTTGGTATTAATTATATATAGAGGCATGACTAACACGTGTATAGGTAATGGGAAACCCATGAATGGTAAAACAAACTGCGAGGGAGAGAGTTTAATAATACTCAGAATCATTATACAGTTCTATTATTTTAGAAAAATTACAAAAAAAAGTATATACATTTTCATAATATACTAGACAGCATCCCATATAACACACAAGTTTTGGTACATCGCTAATATAACAACATGGCTAACATGTTGGCATGTGACACGCAACCGAATAATAGTAAGAGAGACTAACAGCCGAAGGTAATAATGTTTGGATTATTAAATTTTAGTATTTATAAGTAGTTATTAGTTTTTAAGATACATATTAATTATTACTTTTATTGTTATTTTAAAAAAAGAAATTATCAAATTATTTTTATTATAATTGTAGAACAATATTATAGTATTATTTTTCTATGGTTATTTTTTTATTATGCTTTTCTTGTATCCGACATGCACTTTTTTGTGCATAGATGCTTTTCTATCATGGGTAGTATCGTAACGGCATTCAAAATCATCTTAGAGGTAAGTTTAAATGGGAAAGTTTAAATTTTTGGATAATATTATTTTTATGGTAGAACACTAGTATAATATTGTTTTTCTATGCTTATTATTTACTTTATAAATATGTTTTTCTTGTATCCGACTTTTTTGTGCCTAGTTTGTTGTCTATCATGAGTAGTATTATAACGTCATTCAAAATCATCTTAAAGGTGAGTGTAGTATTAGATTAGTATTAAAATTTAGATGTTAATATTAATTACATCACCAGTATACCAGTATGGCTAACACGTGGATAAGTAACGGGCAACCCGAGAATGGTAATACAGACTACGAGGGAGAAAGTAATCAAGTATAATAATGCTCAGATAAGTATACACTTCTACTATTTTAGAAAAATTACAAAAAATTATATGTTTCACAATATAAAACCTCAGCGCCTCGTGTAACGCATGATTTTTGGATACATCATCAATGTACCGACATGGCTAACACGTTGATATGTATTTACTATTTCTTTTATTATTATGTTTTTCTTGAATCTGACATGCACTTTTTTTTGCCTAGGTAGTTGTCTATCATGTGTAGTATTGTAACAAAATTCAAAATCATCTTAAAAGGTGAGTGTAGTATTGGAATGATATTAAAATTTAGATGTTAATATTATATACATCACTAATATACTGGCATTGCTAACACGTGGATAGGTAACGAGCAACCCTAGAATTGTAATAAAGACTATGAGAGAGAACGTTTAATAATGCTCTGATTCAGTATACACTTCTACTATTTTTTTTAAATTACAAAAGTTATATGTTTTCACAATATACTAACTTAATTAGCGCCTCGTGTAACACATTATTTTGGGCACAACAATATTGTACCAGCATGGCTAACACGTTGATATGTGCTTATTATTTCTTTTATTATGTTTTTCTTGAACCCTACATGCATTTTTCCTGCCTAGGTAGTTGTCTAACATATGTAGTATTGTATTGGCATTCAAAATCATATTAAAAATGAGTGTAGTAATGGAATGATATTAATACTTAGATGTCAATAATAATTACAACACCAATATATCGGCATTGGCAAATGTGTGGATAGGTAACGGGCAAACCAAAAATGGTAAAAGAGAAAATGAGGAAGAAAGTTTAATAATGTTTAGATTCATTATACAATTCAGTTATTTTAAAAAAGTAGAAAAAATTTTATGTTTTCATAATATATTACCTAAGCGCCTAGTGTAACACAAGATTTTGCGTACATCATTAGAAAGAAATTTCCCAAACATTTTTATCATAAGGCAAGAACACTATTTTAGATGTATATAGTGTTGGAATCGTATTAAAGATTAAATGTCGATATTTATTATATATAGAGGCATGACTGCCAGATAATTTTTATTATATGGGTAGAACATTATTTTAGTATTATTTTTCTATGCTTATTATTTCTTTTATCATTAATTTATTATGTTTTTCTTGTGTCTAACATGCAATTTTATGCCTAGGTGGTTGTCTATCATCTGTAGTATTGTAACGGCATTCAAAATCATCTTAAAGGTGATTCAGTGTAGTATTGGAATGGTATTAAAACTTAGATGTCAATATTAATTACATCACCAATATATCGACATGGCTAACACGTGTATAGGTAACGGGCAACCAAGAATGGTAACAGAGACTACGAGGGAGAAAGTTTAATAATGCTTAGATTCGTCATATACTTCTTTTATTTTAGAAAAATTACAAAAAAATTACACGTCGTACGAAAATGATAAGAGACAAAGAGGAAGAAATTTAATAATGTTCAGATTCATTATACAATTCTATTATTTTAAAAAATTACAAAAAATATATGTTTTCATAATATACTACCTAAGCGCCTCGTGTAACACAAGATTTTGGGTACATCAATAATAATAAATTTCCAAATCATTTTTATTATATTGGTAAAACACTATTTTAGTATTAGTTTTCTATGCTTATTATTTATTTTATTATTATACTTTTCTTGTGTCTAACGTACAATTTATGTGCCTAGGTTGTTGTCTATCATCTGTAGTATTGTAACGTGGTATTTAAAGGCATCTTAAAGGTGAGTCAGTATAGTTTTGGAAAGATATTAAAATTTAGATGTTAATATTAATTATATCACCAATATATCGGCATGGCTAACACGTGGATAGGTAACATGCAACGCATGAATGGTAACAGAGACTACTAGGGAGAGTTTAATAATGCTCATATTCATTATACACTTCTATTATTTTAGAAAAAATACAAAAAAAAATTATGTTTTCATAATATACAAGCTTAGCGCCACTTGTAATACATGATTTTGATACATCACCAATATATCGGCATGACTAACACGTTAATATGTGACAAGCAACCCAGTAATAATAAGAGAAACTACCAGGGGAAAGCAATAAGGTTTGGATTATTAAATTATTTAGAATTTATACATACTTATTATTAGTTTTTAAGATACATATTAAATATTACTTTTATGGTTATGTTTAAAAAGAAATTACTAAATCATTCTTATTATATGGGTAGAACATTATTATATTATTATATTTCTGTGCTCATTATTTCTTTTATTTTTTTCCTTTTCTTGTATTCGGTGTGCATTTTTTTTGTTCGTAAGAGGTTGTCTAACATGTGTAATATTGTAAGGGCATTCAAATTCATCTTAAAGGTGTGTTTAGAATTGGAATGGTATTAAAATTTAGAAGTCAATATTAAGGGCATTCAAAACCATCTTAAGGGCATTCAGTCTCATCTTAACAGTTTAAGTACTCGTGATTTTTATTTCTAACAAAAATGGTCGAGACAATAGTGTCATCCAAATTTTTATTAATTCTCCCCCAAGCACCCTGCATGTGAGGGGTAAAAATACCGTTTCTCCCAATCTTTTTATGTCAACATGTATGTTAACACTTTTATTTAGTCGCATGTAAAAAATAGTGGGAGAAATGACATTTTACCACTCATGTGAGGCAGACTCAACGGAAAATGGGATAGAGCTAGTGTTCGGGACCATTTTTGTTAGAAATAAAAATCCTAAGGACCTAAACTGTTACGGTAGGACTGAACCTGTTAATGCTATGAAAACAAATAGACCAAAACTACAGTTAATTGTTCTTACCATTATAATTCATTGTGAGTATGCCCGCTTTCAACCCAATTTTTTTAGGAACAATTGCATATTTACTCTTATAAACATCCCTTAATTGCACATTTTCCCAACTAAAAAAATCAATTGCATATATACACAATGTTAACTAAATGACCTTATTAAAAATGGTTATATTTGAAAATTAAAGTTGTTATTAAGAAGAAATATGCAATTGATTTTATTAGCTGGGTAAATATGCATTTAAAATGTTTTGAAGGGAAAAATATGAATTTAGCCTTTTTTAGGGCAAATACCATAAAAAACCAATATACTTTTTGTTTTTTCTTACAAAAGTCCCTATATATTTTTTTGCACGTAAAAAACCAATATACTTTCTATTTTGAATGAAATTTTGTAAGACAAAATAGAAAGTATGTTGGTTTTTTACGTGCAAAAAAATATATAGAAACTTTTATGAGAAAAAACAGAAAATATGTTGATTTTTTATGGTATTTGCCCTTTTTTTTATAATATTAAAACATGAATGAGACCTCGAAGGGCATTATGTTGTATGGAATCACATGGTCATCTCTATCTATAATATATTATTATTACATTTAATGATGGGATTATCTTCTCAGATTAATTTTTAATAGGTTTAGGGGCAATGTTTTCTTTCAAAGATCCAACTATTTTTTACTTGCTAACGTCACATGCAAGTCACGTATATATTCCTCCATCTTGTATGTTATTTTTCTAAAGTTACACCACTAAATAGTGTTTTGTTATTAATAATGAGTATGGTATTGTTATACAACAATAATAATACCCGACAAATCTCACACATTACAGAACTATTGGTAGGGTTTGGAGGGCGAGACGTAGATAAGCCATACCTCTATCATTCAAGGGATGTATATGTTGCTTCCTGTGATATCCCAAACTCTAAAAAAACCCGCGCAATCATATAGCATTCTAGTGATTGGCAGTGATATGTGAGACTAAAGTTAATTATAGCAAACTCCCAATAACACAAAAAATGAGTGAGGGTACAATAGGAGCATATAACACACCATGAAATTGCTATATAAAAAATAAAACATTACATTTTAACATGGTGAATCTATTCATAGTGTTATTAGTTTTGTACACGTTATGTACATGGTTTTACTGTATTATGTTCTCCGTCGCGTCATGTGGGTACTATCATATAGGATTCATATACTAGTACGCAAATCATCAAATAGTGCGAAACAAGGTTAACTCCGACGTCAAGGCAAATCTGAAACAATAGTACGTGGTATAAAGTTCAAATTATTTATCATGTTTTTACTGATATTTTTCTTTTGTTCGGATCTGAATACATGGAAGAAGGATGTGGAAGGAAAAACGAGGTGTGATTAATATATTTAATGGAAAACCAAGTTTGTGTTTGTTTTTTCAATTAAGTTTTCTAGAACGATGATCAATACTCCCCTTTTTTATTTTGTGGAATATATTTATTTCATTTTCATATATTTCATTGGTTTTTATTGTAGTTTTTATAGTCAATCTTAGAAGTTTAATTTACATTATCCTTTTTAATGTTTGATAATCACATCACAAATAAATCATATAAAGTTATATACAAATAATTAAAAATTAAAATTATATGTTTTATATATTAATGTATATATTAAAGTAAGTTGATGGTAATTTGATGTTATTTACGAGGATAGTAAGTTACATATAAAACACAAATCCTTCTTTAAACTTTCTTAATATTGGTAATTTTTGGCATGTATATATAGATATATATATAAAAGGGCTAACTTAATGGGTGTACATATATAAAGTTTTTAAATTGAAAGACATGATTAAGGTAGACTCACTAGTCCAATGGCAAATGCTTGAGTATTTTAACTTGGGGAGACCTAAGTTCAAATCCGAGCATAAGGGTTTTATATGGTATGGTTAAAGGTTACTACTATGGTATTCTCCTAGAATGGTCGGTTGAAGAGTCTTCGACTCTGACCATCTTGGCTCTGAAATGGGATGAGCCTCAAAAGCGCCGAACTTAAGCGCCCACTAAATGGTGGCAGACCGAGGTTTCGAACTCGGTCATGACGCTTCATTTTAGTACAAAGGTCTTTTCATTGTGCCAACTGTCATTCTAAATAAGTTAGAATAAATGCTTGAGAATAAAAATGGAAAATTTGTGTTGATGAATGAGAGTTTGACATGCAGTGATTAGGCGGATGGCCTAGATGAATGTCATGTCAAAAAATACTTACTCAGTTTATTAAGTTTAGAGAAAAAAGAGATATTAAAGATGAAACCTCTATATTTATTTTCATACTTGCCAACCAAGATCACCTAAAAGGTGAGTTGTATTATAATGATATTCAAGTCTAACGGTTAATATGATATACGTCAATGATATACCAGCATGACTAACACGTGTTGTGGTTAAGATGAATTTTCAATACAACAGCCTGTCACTTTAGCATCTCGTCCCTTCCTCACCCTCCAATCCTCCTCTATAAATTCAAGCTTGAAGCCTTTCTTTCTTCATCGGTAAATCTAATTCGTCTTCTTCCACTATCTGAGTTAGAATTTGCCGATAGTGCATGAATAGAGCACTGCATACATTTGATTTATCAACCTTTTTACATAGAAAATGCTTTTGCGTTTCTAAACAAGGTACATAAGTGTTTATGTAAATAATATATCTGTTTGTGTATAGCTTCTTAATTTTTTTTTAAATATCTTTTGATCTATGTGATGCAAACTCGCTATTTAATTAATTACCTGATGAAACACTTCTTACATTTGAAAACTGATGTGTTACTAGATTGGTTTTTTAGCTTTATTGTTCTTTTTCTTTGAGTGTTGGATTCAAACTTTTTGTGTTTTCTTATTGATCGATAAGTGAATCGATAATCAAGGCATAACAACGTTAGGAAATTGTTGAGCTCAAATATATGTTATTAGAGCTTGATTCTATTTTTATATGTTTTTTAATCTCTCTTAAAACAAGTTGTTAGCTACTACATAATTATAAGGATATACTAATTATTCTGTCACAAATACGCATTTAGTCTTCTCATAATGATTCTTTTAATTGTTATTCTTAAATGAATATCTATATGTATACATGAAATAAATATGTGCCTTAATTTCATTTCTTAATATTCATATTTTGATGAATTTCGATGTGAACTTTGTTAAAGTAAAAGAATTTATGAAATTTATGAAAAGATATATTTTTTCACATTAATGAAAAGATATATTCATTAAAAAAAACTTAGAAAAAAATATATACCTAATATTATTATCTATTTTTTTCTTATTAATTTTTTTAAATAGTAGTCACTAATTTGTTTAGTAGTTTGGGACTTGCTTTTTTTGCATTTATTATAATATGGTTTTAAAATTTGAATCATGGTATGTAGATATTCTTTATCAAGATTTGACTCAGATAAAAACCTCTTTGTTGGAATTGGTGATCTCGGAAATAAAATTTTGCGCATATGGTAAAATCTCATTTCCTTTTATTTACTTATTAGTTAGTTTGGTTATATATTGTTTTATCTTGGTCATTTTTGTTGTTGTTTTGGTATCCGTGTCATATTTATTTTGTATTATCAGGCATTAGTATTATGGACTTGCTCTGCTTCACTAGAAGAATTGATAATGAGGCAGTGGAATCGTTTGCTACGTGTTTGAGGGTTTGTAAATTAGTTGGTATACCAACTCCATATCCTATATATAACAACGTAATACTACTTTGTTAGAAGTAAAAAAGTGAATGATCAGTGTTGTTGGTTGATCATTGACATGTCATTAGATCTCCCTGGTTTGTAGTACTGTCTACTTCAGCAGGTGGATTAATAGCGTGTGCTCAAAGGTACCTAAATATCTTATATACTCGACTACTATACATATTTTGTTAAAAATGCATACTTTGTAGAAAGGTTTAACAGTGTTAGGTGTTTGTTTTCTTCCATTTCAGATTATATGGGTAGAGCACAATGAGATACCACTAGAAGGATGTTTGTATGTGTTATTTAAAAAGCTAGTATCATCCAGCTAGTTATGCGTTTCTGGCTGGTCGGTGGATGACAATGTTAAAGCAACAAACTGAGAACGAGCACTTACTCAATAGTTCATTCACGTCAATTTCGAATCAACCTCTATTGATGTATAATACCAAATCAAATACACTATGTTCGTACATAGTTTAATATAAATATTAGTTGGGTCACGGTCTGTTAAAGGATCAATGCTCGAAGCCTTTAATTAATTGTGTTTGAGCCAATGGCTAAAAAACAAGGAAGCACCATATATGGACCCTTAACTTGTAACTAAGGGCCGGGCTGGACTTGCAATTTAGAGCTGTCTGTTAATTGAGTCCGTTGGGTTTTCCATTTTACATGCTCACACATAACCAGGATGCTGGACTAGCATGGCTAATAAACACGTGAATAGCTTACGGACAACTCAATAACAGTAAGGGCCGGAGACTACTAGGCAGTGACGGATCTAAGAATTTTTACAAGTGGGTTCACTATTTTTAGGTGCTCCGGCCAATTTTAATGAAACAAGACATAAACAATTTCGGGTTGGTTCAATGGTTCGGGTCGGGTTACTGGTTTAGGTTCATCACATAATAACATGTGATATAATAAGTCAATATTACACTTTGGAAAATGAAATGATATAAGAAGAGTTTCATGATTTGGAGCCCTAAAAGGTTAAAAATCCATTAAAAATTAAATTTTATGAAAAACATGTATGGAGAATTGAAACTATGACGTCTTTTAAACTAACTCTATAAAATTCCAATTTATATGAGAGAATTTTATTACTTGAATTTATTTCTAATTATCTATATGGATAGACTTTAAAATATTTTTATGGGTGCACTTTTAAATTTTTTTATAATTTTATTAAAATTTTAAGATGTGAAGGGTTCTTTGAATCTGTACATTGCATGTTGGATCAATCCATGCTACTAGGAAGAAAGTTTATGACCCGCCTAAAAATTCTCCATCAAATTAATTTAGAACATGACACATTGAGACCTAAGCAAAATCCTATGTGAAGTAGTTAAAATGGTGACATGTGGATGAGTTACTCAATTATTGGAATAGGTAGATAGCAAAAAAAAAAAGCTTATGTGGCATCTTTTTATAACTTTTAGCTTATGTGGCATTATTTGAGAGATTATCTCACAATAATGATTATTTAATTTAAAATATGTATATAAAATTTATTATAATAAAACTAATTACATTTTTGGTCCCCTAATATTTTGGAGAATTTTGAAAAATTTAAGAGTATTTATATTTTTAACCCTTTACTACAAGGGGTGTACATGAGTCGGTTTATATTTGATAGGGTTTAAAAATGAAACTTATGGATAATGTTAATAATAACATACAATACAAGACCTCGGTGTTTTATAAATAGACATAACATTTTTATATGATTTTTTAAAAAAAATAAACTACACCATAAAACTAAGCACTTTATTCTCTTTAGTTTGTGTGTAATATTGCTATACTAAAAATCTAATTTTTAAAAATATATCATGTGTTCCGTTTTACCACGGTTTTGTCTCAAAACTGAATTGAACATTCATGAACGTACTTAAAAGCATCACTTGAATTGTGTTCCCGAGCGTAGCCGGGGCACTAAACTAGTACGTTTATATACATTAATAACTTTTATTTTTTTAGAATTTACAAATAGTTGTTTGTTTATAAAATATAAATATTATTGCTATTATTATTATTATTAATGTTATAATTAAAATTATTATTACTATTTCTATTTTTAAAAAGCTTAATATTATTTTATTATATTTTTGTGTCTATTATATAGTAGGTTAGTGCCCGCGCTACGCTCGGGGACATAACACTCATGTGATGATTTTAAGGATATTCATGGACATGAACGGTTCCAATCAGTTTTGAGATAAAATTATGGTAAAACTGAAACGCAAAATTTATTTAAAATCTTGTTGTTTGGTATAACAATATTATAATCAAATTAAAAAGAATTAGACGTTCGGTTTTATGGTGTAGTTGTTAAAACAATGTCGTATAAAAAGTTATGTATATTTAAAAAATAATTATGTATTTAATTGTATGTTATTAATAATTTTATCTCCAAGTTTTATTTTTATACCCTAGTAAATATAATCTGGCCCAAACAAACCCTTAGTAGGAGATGGTTGAACATGTAAATAGCCTTATTTTTTTAAATAGTTTGCTAAATATTAGGGGATCAAATGAAAATTAATATTATTAAAATAAATTATTATAAATAGATATATATTTTTTAAATATAACAATATTATTAATTTTGAGAGAATCTCTCAAATAATGCCAACTAAGCAAATGGATCTTAAATGATGTCAAGTAAGCAAATATGATTTTGCTATATTATATAGAAGATTTCTTTTACTTTTGTATTATTTTGCTTATTTTTTCGTGCACGAACGTTTGCGCGCCTAGGTCGTTGGCAAACACGTATAGTATTGTAATGGTGTTTAAAATTATCTAAAAGGTGAGTGTAGCATTGGGACGATATTCAAATCTAGACGTCAATATGATTTACGTTATCAATATACCGACACGGCTAACACTTACGATAAGCAATGGGTAACCCAATAAAGACAAGAGAGACTCCTAGGGAGAAAGTTTAATAAAATTTAGACTTTAGATTCATTATTTAGTTTTAGTATATAAGAACTTATAAATAATTATCTGTTTTTAAGATATATATATTAACTAATCCTTTTATTGCTATATTTAAAGGATAAATTATCTTTATTATATGTGTAGAAAACTATTTTAATATTAATTTTCAATGCCTATTATATGTTTATTGTACTTTTTTAAATTTTTGTCATTTCTTGCATTCGACGTGTAATTTTTACACCTAGGTGGTTGGCTAACACGTGTTGTGTTGTAATGGCATTCAAAACCATCTTAAAGGTAAGCGTAGTATTAGACCAATACTAAAAACTAGATGTCAATATTAATTACATCATTAATATATCATATCAGCATGGCTAACACGTGGATAGGTGAATGGTAAGAGAGACTACAAAGGGGGAAGTTTTTATAATGTTTATATTATTAACTATTAGAACTTATGAATAGTTATCCGTTGTTTTTAGGATATATACTAATTGTTACTTTTATTGCTATATTTTAAAAAAAAAGATTTAATTACATATTTACCCCTATAAACATCCCTAAATGCATATTTCCCCAACTAAAAAAATCAATTGCATATATACTCAATGTTAACTAAATGTCTTTATTAAAAATGAGTATATTTGCAAATTAAAGTTGTTTATAGGGGGAAATATGCAATTGATTTTTTTGGCTGGGTAAATATGCATTTAAAGTATTTTGGAGGGGGAAATATGCATTTAACCCTAAAAAGAAAATACCAAATCATATATATTACTAGGTTTTTTTCCGTGTAATACACGGGTTGAATGATAAAAACGATATTTTTTAATTTTATATAAATAATTATTTTAATTTTATATAACTTAATTATTAGAAAAGCTAAATCAAATAAATGTAAATAATTATTTTAATTTTATATAACTTAATTATTCTATTAAAGATGTATAATTACTATTAAAATAAGTAATATTATTAAAATTACGATTATATCAAATGAATATATTTGAAATCCAAAATAAATAAATTTAGTATTTTCATAACGATTATTCAAATTAAAAAATTATCAAAATCCTACTAAAAAGTAGTTATAAGATATAGATAGAGATTAATGATACAAGTTTTTTTCATTTGTTTTCAAAAAATAATAAAATATATTAATAAGATATATATTAAATATCGAATATATTTGAAATCCAAAATAAATAAATTTAGTATTTTCATTACGATTATTCAAATTAAAAAATTATCAAAATCCTACTAAAAAGTAGTTATAATATATAGATAAAGATTAATGATACAAGTTTTTTCATTTGTTTTTAAAAAATAATAAAATATATTAATAAGATATATGTTAAATATCGGGTTAAATTCAAACCCAGAAACCCAGTTGAAGATCCGCATAAAATAATATATAGGAAGAATGTGAGTTTAACATATAGGAAAAATCCTAGGTGGACATGCTATAATCATGTCATGTGTATTTGTTACTCAATTATTAGAATAGGTAGATATGTAGAATACTATTTTAGTATTATTTTTCTATGTCCATAATTTTTTTTATATTGATTTTTATATTATTGTGTTTTTCTTGTATCCAACGTCCTTTTTTATGCCTAGGTGGTTGGCTAACACATGTAGTATTATGGCATTCAAAATCATCTTAAAGGTTAGCTTAGTATTGGACCGATACTAATAATTAAATGTCAAATTAATTACATCACCAATATACTCGCATGACTAACATGTGTATATCGTAATATCATTCAAAACCATGTTAAAGGTGAGCGTAGTATTGAACTGATACTAAAATTTAGATGTCAATATTAATTACATCACCAATATATATGCATAACTAACACGTGGATAGATGGCATGTAACCTCCTAATGTTAAGAGAGACTACGAGGGAGAAAGTTTTATTACGTTTAGAGTATTAATTTTTATAATTTGTAAATAGTTCTCTATTGTTTTTAAGATAGATAATAATTATTACTTTTATTTTTATTTTTAAAAAGAAAATACCAAATTATCTATATTATATGTTAACGCTATTTTAGTATTATATTTCTCTGTCGATAGTTTATTTCTATTAATTTATATATTAATATTACTGTGTTTTTCTTTTATCCGACGTCTGTTTTTTTGCGCCTAGGTGGTTGTAGTATTTTAATGTGATTCAAAATCATCCTAAAGGTGAACGTAGTATTTGAATGATATTAAATTTTAGATGTCAATATTAATTACATCACCAATATTTCCGCATCGCTAACACGTGATAGGTGACGGGGAATCCAATAATGGTAAGAGAGACTATGAGAGGGGAATTTAATCATTTTTAGATTATTAAATTTTAAGACTATTTATTACTTTTATTGCTATTTTTAAAATAAATTACCGAAACATTTTTATTATATGTGTATAAGACTATTTTGTATTATCTTTCTATGTCTATTACTTTTTTCTTTTAATTTTTTTGTCATTGTATTTTTCTTGTATTTGAAGTGCAATTTTTGTGCCTAGTTAGTTGTCTAACATGTATATAGTGTAATTACTTCAATACTATCTTAAAGGTGAGTGTAATATTAGAATAGTACTAAATTTTAGTTGTCAATATTAATTATATCACTAATATATGTCAATATTAATTACATCAATATTAACTGCCCATAATTTTGTTTTTACTTTGTTTAATAATGTTGTTGATATTTAGTTTTAATATATAAAAACTTAAAAATAATTTTCTGTTTTTAAGATATATATATATATATATTAACTATTAATTTATCGCTATATTTAAAAGGATATAACCAATCATCTTTATTATATGTGTAGAAAACTATTTTAATAATAATTTTCAATGCCTATTATATATTTATTTTACTTTTTTTATTTTTTTTATTTCTTGAATTCGACGTGTAATTTTTTACACATAGGTGGTTGGCTAACACGTGTAGTGTTGTAATGGCATTCAAAATCATTCAAAACTATTTTAAAGGTGAGCGTAGTATTTGACCGATACTAAAATTCAGATGTCAATATTAAAAAATTAACTACATTATTAATATATCATATCAGCATGACTAACACGTGGATAGATGAATAGTAAGAGAGATTACAAAGGGTGAAGTTTTTATAATATTTAGATTACTAAGTTTTAGAATTTATTAATAGATTGTTGTTTTTAATATATATACTAACTATTTGCTATCTTTGAAAAGAAAATACCCAATTATATATTATATATTATATGTAATATTTTAGTATTATTTTTCTATGTCAATAATTTTTTTATATTATTGTGTTTTTTTTGTATCCAACGTCTTTTTACGCCTATAGGTGGTTGGCTAACACATGTAGTATTTTAATGGCATTCAAAATTATCTTAGAGGTGAGCTTAGTATTGGACCGATACTAATAATTAAATGTAAAATTAATTACATCATCAATATATCGGCATGACTAACACGTGTATATCGTAATATCATTCAAAACCATGTTAAAGGTGAGCGTAGTATTGAACCGATACTAAAATTTAGATATCAATATTAATTACATCACCAATATATCTGCATGACTAACACGTGGATAGATGGCGAGCAACCTCCTAATGTTAAGAGAGACTACGAGGGGGAAAGTTTTATAACGTTTAGAGTATTAATTTTTATAATTTATAAATAGTTCTCTGTTGTTTTTAAGATAGATAATAATTATTATTTTTATTGTTATCTTTAAAAATAAAATACTAAATTATCTACATTATATGTGTACAACGTTATTTTAGTATTATTTTTCTCTGTCCATAATTTATTTCTATTACTTTATATATTAATATTACTGTGTTTTTCTTTTATCCTGACGTCCGTTTTTTTACGCCTAGCTAGGTGGTTGTAGAAATTTTAATGTGATTCAAAATCATCTTAAAGGTGAGCGTAGTATTGGAATGATATTAAATTTTAGATGTCAATATTAATTACATCACCAATATTTCGGCATGGCTAACATGTCGATAGGTGACGGGGAACCCAATAGTGGTAAGAGAGACTATGAGAGGGGAATTTTAATCATTTTTAGATTATTAAATTTTAAAGTTTATAAGTAGTTATTAGTTTTTAAGATATATATTATTTATTCAGATTCAGTGTTTAATCATTCAGATTCAGCATTCAAAGTGTTTGTTTCATAAAAAAAGCTTCTGAATGGTTCAGTTAAGAGTTAAATGGTTAAGAGACAGAGACATGCTGAATGGAACTAAATAGAGCTTGTAACAAACTTATCATCATCTGAAGTTTTACCTTAGCATCCCTCCTAACTGAATGAAACTAAATTTTGTTTGGTTTTTTATTTATTGATGTTTCCTTTCAGTTTATTTATTGTTTATTCTAATCTTTTAATAAGTTTTTTAATCTATAGTTATGTCATTCTACTCTTTATTTTATTAAAAAGCCAAATAGTTATTTATCATATCCTTTAAATATTAAAATACTATTTAAATAATTAGGCGGTCGCTCTTGTGTTAATATGTAATGCATTAACTTGAAGAGTGTTTGGTGCTCTCTTAATGATTAAAAGATAAGATGTCATTTAACTTGTGAGAATTCACCATTAAGATGTTACATCTAAAGTCTAAACCATTCGGAAGCATATGTCTGAACTATTAACACATTTGCTCCTGAAACAAACAATCTGAACCATGAATTGTTGAACCATGCAAACATTCAAACCGTTAAGAGAATGAAACAAACAACCCCTTAAGGTTAATTCTTATCCATTATTTGGACTATTAAGAGGTAGCATTGTATGAATGTACGGCAAGAAAACTTTTTTTAATTTTTAGGCTAGCTCCGCCATTGAGTATTATTATTATGGCATGCAAAACCATCTAAAAGGTGAGTGTGATATTATAATGGCATTCAAGTTTAGACATCAATACGATTTACATCACCAATATACCAGCATGGCTAACACGTGGATGTGATAAAGCCTACTTTCAATCCCAAAG
The DNA here is from genome assembly GCA_030867185.1 of Tagetes erecta. Lineage (NCBI taxonomy): Eukaryota > Viridiplantae > Streptophyta > Magnoliopsida > Asterales > Asteraceae > Tagetes > Tagetes erecta. The sequence continues at coordinate 80,983,070 of CM061488.1, read as the reverse complement.
CCTGTCACTTTAGCATTTCCTCTATCCGTCACCCACCAATCCTGCTCTATAAGTACTAGCTCGAAACCTTCCTTGTGCAATCAGAGCACAGAACTTGGCAACCATTCAAGAATATATAGATCAGTGCATATATATATATACTTGTTTTTATCAGCCTTTACACAGAGAAAAAGCTCTTGTGTTGCTAAACAAGGTACATGCATGTAAATATTCATCATACTTGTTTTTGTATAGCTTCTTATTCTTGTGTGTTTGTGTCTGTGTTTTATTCAACTTTGTATGGTTTTTTTACTAATCCAGAAGTTAAATGATAATTAAGTGCATAACGCATAAGGGTGATTTAAATACATAAATAATTAATGATCATATATCATCAGCTCTTAATGGTATTATATGTGTTGTTGAAAATCTCTCTTGATTAGGGAAAGAAATAAAGACATGCTACAAGGATGCATCCTTCATTCTCCAACAGGTAAATATTTAATTTTGGTATGTTGGTTTTACACGATCCAAACTATCACTTTTTAATCTCTGTCGGTCTTCAACTAATGAATTAGCTAGTAACGGTCTTAACTTTTATCACTTTGGCAACGAACAGACCGTTTCTTAAAAAAAATTAACGGCGTTACATTTTTATTCGAATTCCAGTCCGGCATTTTGGGGCTTTTGGACGAAATGAGAATACGAGTCGATTGATGTAAAATTTTTCTCGAAACGGTGCTCCGAATGACAAAACTTTACATCCGACTGGAGCACCGTTAGGTTTAAACACCCGATAGAAGCATTGTTTCGTCGTTCGAGTGTCATTTCGAGGTAACTTTTACATCAATCGACTCATATTATATATCCTTTCGATCAAAAGCGCTAAAAAGTCGGAGTGGTTAGGAACGGATTATTGTGGTTGGGATTATTGTAATTTGGGACTTGATTGTTAATATTTTTTATTCTTGTTTTTTATTGTTGTGTTTTATTATTGTGGTCTTGATTTAATGTTGTCCGCAGATCTTCTCTCCTCGTAACTGACCCAGATAATAACCTTTTGTTGGAATTGGTGGTCTCGGAATTAAAAGTGTGCTTACACGGTAAAATCTCAATCGTTTTTATTTACTTATTGATAAGTTGAAGCTTCTTAATTGTTGTTGTTTTATCTTGCTATTAGTTTGATAGATTAATTGCATATATATCCTTACAAACATCCCTTAAATGCATATAAACTCAAATAAAAAGGTTAATAGCATATACACCTAATTTGAGGATATGACAAGATTTATAACTAACAAAACGCAAACAAAAATTAAAAAACATTTGGAAAATCCATAATCAACGAGTAAAATGCAATAATAAACTAATTTACATATTTTTTTAATAAAATAAATTAAAATTGGGTAAATTTGCCAATTAGAAATGTTTATAAGGGAAAATATGCAATTAAATCTTTTAGCTGGGTATATGTGCCATTAATGAATTTTAGAGGAGAAAATATGCCAATGACCCGTGTTTGATATATGTATCACATATATTTCGTATTATTTCATTTCCAGAAAATTTCCTTTTAATATTTGTGGTTGTAATTGCTAATAGTAAAAGTATTCATATATGTTGCGAACTTTTACCAAAAACTTATAGTCTAGCGGTATCAAGGTGTGTAATAAATGTGTTTTTTGTCAGGTGGTTGAGGATTTTAGTCCCTTATAGTAAATATTAGTGTAGATTCATGAGGAGCATGTGTTTAAAGGGTACCTTGTGAGTTAGTTGTTCTAAAAACTGATATCATGTGGCTTCTATTAACAGGTTGTTGATGTGCAATACAATAAAACTGGGAAAACGACGATGCATATTTATACGTCACCCGTCTCCTAGAAAACCAAAAGCAAATACAGACAAACCTTTTTAGGATACCCGGTGCTGCTAACTAGTTCTCCAATGGTTCCATGTCAAAGCCGACAGCAACTATAATTTTCATGTTTATGCTTTAACTGCACTATTGCAGAAAATCTGTTTGCCTGTATCATTGTTTTGCTAGCATTATATCTTTCACTAGCATTAGCACATCAATGTAATGATGCACAAAAGTGCGGTCATTGGCTGCAATATATCATTCCGCTTGTAGATAGTGCATATTTAAGGATAAACTTAACACAGCCTACAGATTATGCAACCGAGGTGTTGTATGAAACGACTATTTGAAGGTTGAAGTTATATGTGTCCCGTACGCTTTTACTTTGGAGATTTTCCCTGGGTTGGTATCTTTAAAGTCAACCAGTTGAGCAAACTAGCGAGAAAAGGGTATCAATATGTGCATACTTATGTCGTTCATATGCATAATCGATGAAAGTATTTAAATTATTATGTCAGAACATCCGCCAGTCGAATATCTAGTTCAAGAGCTATCAGATGTAAAGAAGAGTTTCATCATGACAAAGCACAACATCCTTTGCAATGATTAGACGAACCTTGTTTAGTGCTTCTTATTTAAAACCAATGTTTCGGCCCTTAAGGGCCAATGTTTTTGTTTTCAGTAGGCTAGGTTTTGCTATTCAAAAGGGGGTTACGGCGCAACTTGTTGCCCGTTTAGTTACCTGCCACCTTATTGTAATTTCCTTGGGAAAGAAGGTGATATATATTTAAAGACTCTTTTTTATTTAAATTGTTCTGAGATTTATAAAAAAAAAAAAACTGATCTGTAATGTAAACCATTTACTTGTTGATAATCTTCTATTAATGTGAATCATAACCAAATACCTCTGATCAATCATAATCGATGTCTAGCATTTTCTATCAGTTGCTAAAAGAATTTTTTCGATCAAGTCGATCAACAACGCATCAACACAAACTAAATCTATTAGCGTTTTTCTTTGGTTGATAAGATAGGTATTTGTGAGCCAACACCTTAGAGATGACAAACAAACATGTTGGTACTCATTCTAACTGCAAACATAGTGTGTTCTTTAGGTACTGTTTCAATGTATTTGCAATGTTTTTCTTTAACATAATAATGATGAAGATGTTAAAACTTCACCAAATATTATTTGGTCTTATGTTAAACAAAAGCCTGCAATGAAGTGTTTTGGTCTTGCAGCTTTGGAACTGCAGGTATAATAATGGCTTTGAAATTGGAAGAGAAACATATGCAGCTATAATTTCAACCAGCATCCATATATATCAAAAACACTTGCTCACATTCAATATGGCAAAACTATCAATACCGCAGGTATCATCTATCAAGTGCAAGTGTTGAGGAGCTGTTTGATATGCAGTTTTCAGATCTCAAACTGAAACGGGTCAATAAGCTCCCAATCCAGCTGAGTACATGTAAGGTGTGTAAAAGGCTGCAATACATGAAATAATATTTGCCAAATCCACTATTTTTTTTCTTGATGAACAATAATGATGCGCATTTGCCACCACTGGATATATTATCACACAAGAGTATCCAATATACTGTTTGATCAACGTACTAGTCGATATAAAAACATCTCAAGTTCTAAAAAATACTCTAACCAGTGACTCTCAACTTACGAACTTTTAGGATGAGCAACATATTGATGATAAAAAAATAATGGCACACACCTGATTGTAGTGGATACTAATCAGAACATGTTATTGACTGCTAAGGATCAGATTTTAAAGCAGTACATTACTAACAGCTAGCATTTTCACCCTAAACTATGATAAATAAATTGTGAAGATAAACTATATACATTTTCTGGTGATGGCATTTCTTCTCACCGCCAAATCTACTTCTTCATCCATGAGAGGCTGCGGTGTTGTTGGCATGTCATTTCTGTAACATAACATCTTTTAACCAAAATACATCAACACCAACCACAGATGCATCAGTTTAATTAGCAAATAAGGCCTTTGCTTGCTGGAATAACGAGTGAAACTGGTCCATAGTTAATCATCATGAATCTTGTCATCATCTTGAATGGATTTTAAATTGTTATTATACGTACGGTTATTTAACTCCTCTGTGTTCCCAGGATCCGCATCAATGTGGGCAGAGAAATTGGATTCAGAGCCTACTAACGGGTCAACTGATATAGAATCATCATTCTGCAGAATGGGGTTTACGAAGTGAATTTCTGCACCATCTCCAACTGAAGAATGACTAATCAGATCCGAGGACATGGCATCATCTTCAGCAGCAGCAGTTTTATAATCCTCGTTCCGTGTCCTAAAATTCAAGGACTGAGTTTCTGTGTAATCGGCAAATGATGAATCCCTGCTTAACTCAGATGAGAACGCTGTGCTAATTCTAGAATCATTAACAGACTGAATTTCTGCAGATAAATACTCAGGGCTCGAATGAGGGGACGCAACAGCAGGTTTAGAATACTCATTTTGTGTTATTTGTTTCACAGAATCGCTGTTCAAACCAGCGGACATGGAAGCAGTAATTTTTAAATCATCATCTCGTCTCCCGACGAATTGAATGTCTGCATCATCTTCAGATGAAGAATAGCCTTTCAAATCAGAGGATTTATTATCCTTATCCTGAGTACTCAAACTTACAGACGGCCTATCTGGCTCATCTCCGGATGATGAATCCCTGTTAGAATCGGGGGACACGGCAGCAGAAGTTTTAGCATCCACATTCTGTATTTTGGAAATAACCGGCTGAATTTCTGCATCATGTCTAGATGAATCCTCATAGGAACCGGCAGCACTTTTAGACCCCGTATTTTGAGTTGCAGTGTCATCTCCAGATGAATTATTAGGCGAAGAGGTGCCGCTCAAATGAGACGATACAGCTGCAGTTTCATAATCATCATTCTGCATCCTGGAATTAACAGAATTGATTTCTGCTTCATCTCCAGACGAAGCATCAGAAGAAATGCGGGGTTTAGTTTTAGACTCCTTATCGTCCATCCTATAATTCACAAAATGAGTTTCAGTTTCATGTTCAGATGAAAAATCTTTTCTCAAAGAAAAGGTTACGTCATTATTAGTGTTAGAATCATAATTTTGTAACCTGGAATTCGAATATTGAACATCCGCGTCATCTCCAGATGAAGAATCCCTGCTAAAATCAGCGGGTATGGAAGCAGTAGCTTTAGAGTGAACTTCTGCATCATTTCTAGGTGAACCGTCGCCACTTAAATCAGAAGACACGTCAGCAGTTATAGACTCTTCATTCCGAGTCCTGATATTTCCATGCTGGTTTTCACTTTCGTTTCCAGAAGAAGAATCCCTTCCCGAATCAGATATGGCTCTAGTCATTTTAGAATCCGTATTATGAGTTTTCGTATCATCTCCAGATGAAGAACTCCTGCTAAAATCATTTGATAACCCGACAATAACTTCCGCATCATCTCCAGATGAAAAATCCTTTCTCAAATCAGCGGATACGGAAGCAGTAACTTTAGAATCCTCAATCTGTGTCCCGACGTTCACAGATTGTATTTCTGCATCATGTCTAGAAGAACCATCACCGCTCAAATCAGATGACACTTCAGCAGTTTCAGGATCTTCATTCTGAGTTTTAATATTAACAAGCGGGCTTGCCGTGTCATCTTCAGAAGAAGAATCTTTTCTCATATCAGATATGGCATTAACAGTCTTAGAATCGTCATCTTGTATCATGGAACTTATATGTTGAAGTTCTGCATCATCTCCAGACGAAGAGTCCCTGCTCAAATCAGCGGGTATTGAGGCAGTAGCTTTAGAATCCTCAATCTCTGTCATGAAATTTACAGACTGAACCTCTGCATCATGTTTATATGAAACCTCGCCACTCGAATCAGAAGATACATCAGCGGCTTTAGAATCTTCATTCTGGGTCCGGATATTTACATGCTGGATTTCTGTGTCATCTCCAGAAGAAAAATCCCTTCTCAAATCAGATATGTCATTAGTAGTTTTAGATTCGGCATTTTGTATCCTGGAACTCACATATTGAACTTTCGCATCATCGTCAGATGAAGAGTCCCTGCTCAAGACAGTTGGTATGGAGACAGTATCTTTCGAATCCTCAATCTGTGAACTGAAATTCCCAGACTGGACTGCATCATGTCTAGATGAACCGTCACCATCCAAATCAGAGGACACATCAGAAGTTTTAGAATCTTCGTTCTGAGTCCTGATAACAAGCTGGATTTCTGTGTCATCTTCGTTCTGAGACTGAATATCTGCATCATTACTAGACGAGGAGTCCCTGCTCAAACCAGAGAATATGGTAGCAGTATTTGTAGGTTCCTCGTTATCTGTCCTGACAAACTGATTTTCCGCATCATCTCCAGATGAAGAATGTCCTCTCAAATCAGAGGATACATCGACAATTTTAGTGTCATCCCCAGAAGATGAATCCCTGCTCAAACCGGCATTAATTTTAGAATCCTCGTTTTGTGTTCTCGAATTCAAAATCTGATCTTTTTCATCATCTCCAGATGAAGAATCGCCTCTCAAGTCAGAGGATACAAGATCAGTTTTAGAATCCTCGTTTTGTGTTCTCGAATTCAAAACCTGATCTTTTTCATCATCTCCAGACGAAGAATGGCCTCTCACATCAGAGGATACATCGACAACTTTAGTGTCATCATTCTTGGTCTTTGAAGACTTAATTTCAGTGTCATCCCCAGAAGATGAATCCCTGCTCAAACCGGCATTAGTTTTAGAATCCTCGTTTTGTGTTCTCGACTTCAAAACCTCATCTTTTTCATCATCTCCAGATGAAGAATCGCGTCTCACATCAGAGGATACATCGACAATTTTAGTGTCATCATTCTTAGTCTTAAAATCTGAAGACTTAATTTCAGTGTCATCCCCAGAAGATGAATCCCTGCTCAAACCGGCATTAGTTTTAGAATCCTCGTTTTGTGTTCTCGACTTCAAAACCTCATCTTTTTCATCATCTCCAGATGAAGAATCGCCTCTCACATCAGAGGATACATCGACAATTTTAGTGTCATCATTCTTAGTCTTAAAATCTGAAGACTTAATTTCAGTGTCATCCCCAGAAGATGAATCCCTGCTCAAACCAGCATTAGTTTTAGAATCCTCGTTTTGTGTTCTCGATTTCAAAACCTGATCTTTTTCATCATCTCCAGACGAAGAATCGCCTCTCACATAAGAGGATACATCGACAATTTTAGTGTCATCATTCTTAGTCTTAAAATCTGAAGACTTAATTTCAGTGTCATCCCCAGAAGATGAATCCCTGCTCAAACCAGCATTAGTTTTAGAATCCTTGTTTTGTGTTCTCGAATTTAAAACCTGATCTTTTTCATCATCTCCAGACGAAGAATCGCCTCTCACATAAGAGGATACATCGACAATTTTAGTGTCATCATTCTTAGTCTTAAAATCTGAAGACTTAATTTCAGTGTCATCCCCAGAAGATGAATCCCTGCTCAAACCAGCATTAGTTTTAAAATCCTCGTTTTGTGTTCTTGAATTTAAAACCTGATCTTTTTCATCATCTCCAGATGAAGAATGGCCTCTCACATCAGAGGATACATCAACAATTTTAGTGTCATCATTCTTCGTCTTAAAATCTGAAGACTGAAACTCAGTGTCATCCCCAGAAGACGAATCCTTGCTGAAACCAGAATTAGTCTTAGAATCTTCGTTTTGTGTTCTCGAATTCAAAACCTCGTCTTTTTCATCATCTCCAGACGAAGAATCGCCTCTCACATAAGAGGATACATCGACAATTTTAGTGTCATCATTCTTGGTCTTAAAATCTGAAGACTTAATTTCAGTGTCATCCCCGGAAGATGAATCCCTGCTCAAACCGACATTAGTTTTAAAATCCTCATTTTGTGTTCTCGAATTCAAAACCTGATCTTTTTCATCATCTCCAGATGAAGAATGGCCTCTCACATCAGAGGATACATCGACAATTTTAGTGTCATCATTCTTAGTCTTAAAATCTGAAGACTGAAACTCAGTGTCATCCCCAGAAGATGAATCCTTGCTGAAACCGGCATTAGTTTTAGAATCCTCATTTTGTGTTCTCGAATTCAAAACCTGAACTTCTGCATCATCTTCAGAGGACACTGCAGCAGCCTCAGGAAGCGCATCATTCTGAAACGGACTAAGATTATCTTCAACTCTAAAGGCATCATTTTCATCATTTTTGCTACCAACCGACTGTTCATCAGATGCATCAGAGCCATTACCTATTTCTGAACCTGTATCCAAATTCTCAGCTCTACTAAAATTCAGCAAGTTGATATACTCAAAGATCTTGTTCACAAAACCAGAATCCGGTTTCTCAATCTCATCCCGCCATGTAATCTTCACATCTAATCGCTCTGCCAAAGTTATTTCTTCTTCCACCGGCGTCCCTCCTTTGCTCCTTCTATTTTCTTCAAAAAAATTCCCAATTGTATCCTGATAGTAACAAAAAGTTTAGTTCAAATCATAACCAAATCACACATGAACAACATCAATGCATCATCATACACTCCAAAACCCCAATCAAACCCTAGTCTGCAAATGATCCGAACGATTTGTTTGTGTCCGTGTGTCTTCGTTCTTTAATTTTATGTAACTTATGTAGACGAACACAAAACAAATATTCATGAACACAAACGATCATATATTCATTTTAGTATAACTAAGGTTTCATATTTTTTAAAAACTATGACCAATGAAATAAAAATATAAAAACCTTTAAACGAACTAACAGAAACAAACAAGCATAAATGAGAGCTTTCGTAACCGATCCTGAAAGTTCAATTCATTTGCAACTCTACTCTAGAACACAAAACCAATACAAAATCGAACAGTTTTCAACAAATTCATGTCTAGAAAACACTAACCGAAGCATTTAACTCCAACGATTGAAGCAACCAACGATAAGCAGCGGTGGAATTAAACACAATAGGTTTCGGAGGTGAATCATCATCAGCCTGGCATTGGCCACAGTATATGCAAATGAGTGAGTATGATCCTCGTAGAAGCTTTGCGTTACAATGGTTACATGTGACGAAGTGAAGAGGCGATGTGTGTAAATCGGATAATATTGAGGAGGAGGTTTGAAGAGATTTTAGGGTTGGTTTGTAGGATGATAGTCCGGCGTCTTCACGTAACCTGATCTGAGATTGTTTGATGAGATTGAGTGGTAAGTCGGAGACCATTTTGTGCATCGATTGAGATCAGTGATTGTGAGTGTGATGATCGTCGTTGTCGTTGTGGTTGTGCGTCGCCGGCGTTGGACGCTGCATGGTTGTTAGTTTGTTACTAATTGTGTCACGTTTATGCTTCTTCTTTTCATTCTCATACCTCATTTTCTTTAACTATTTGAATTACTCCCTCCGTCCCATTAAAAGTGTCCTATTTTGAAAAACACAAAGTTTTAGGCACATTAAATGATGGGTATTTTTGCTTGTCATTCGACAATAATACCCTTGACAATAAATATTACTGTGGTTCCATCATATTGTTTGTTTTATGTTATTAAGGGCAAATTTGGAAGTTTACCAATAAATTTTAAAAGTGAATACTTTAAATGGGACAACTAAAAAAGACAACATGGACACTTATAATGGGACGGAGGGAGTATTTTTTTATTGTATTTTTTTTGACAATTTAGATTTAACGACATCACATGTTATTAGTAATGTTTTTAGACTCGGTTTGTTCGGCCGGTTGAATCGGGATTCGGAGATGATATTGAACCGGTCTATATATGTTCGTTTTTAGCACAAATAATCGGCCGGTTCGAATCAGTCGACCTGTTGAACCGGTTGGATCGGATTGAAAATTTGGTTTTTTTACATTTTTTAAGTTGATTGTGCCTTTAAAATTAGATCATCTTTGTTTAAACTCATAGTATTAAACTTAAATGTTTGTTTAACATGATTAATGTGTTTGTTTTATGGTTTTAGAACTTAAAATACTTGTGTTTGAGAGTCTGACTTATATTTGAAATTCTAATACTTTAAAAAATATATATTTATTATTTATATTGTTTAAAACCAATTCAACCTGTCCGACTGGTCCAACCAGTGAACTATTCATTAATTAGAAGCATTATGTACTTTTAAGTCTATAAGCGTTCAGATATTATTTCCATTGCTAAAGAACTTGACTGATAAGCATAATTATGGTGTAGAACTAGAACATTATAAAGCATCTAAGAAACTATTGGAACATCTATAAGAATTGCGAGACTATATTTGAACTATAGGAGTGAAAAACTTGAAAGGGGTTACCTGTCTTTATTCTAACTTTGTTGTATTCAAAGAAAACAAAATGACAACTTTAGATATATCATTATAACACCGGACAAAGTTATGTTAACAGCAATCTAAGTTATAACGACATAATATGTTGTTGATTACAATGTAATTGTCACTAAATATTGTTGGAAAATTTAGTAATGGATTCACAATTTATTGACTTTGTTTAAATATCATATTGGAGACTCACTGAGATAAAGTAACTACCCTGATTCGTGACATACATTTGTCGCGCGACCATCATAATCATACACTCTAAAGGGGAACTTGATCAACATGACAATCATGTCGTCTTCATTTTCATATGATTCTTGGATCATCATGTACGTGATTTTATATTGTTTACCATTACATGTTACAGAATTGATCAGCACAAAGACGATCACAAACAGTAAACTTACAGCAGCTAATAACCATCAACAAACAAAAAAAGCGAACAATCAAAAGATGAGAAGACAATAACAACCCATCACCAAATAAAGACAACAATCAAGAAGAAGCAATACAAACAAACCATAAAACAAAGGATGCATCTCGAATCAGCAACCAAAAACACATGAGACAAATTATTAGTGTAGTTACCAGTCATTATAAGGCAATAATATTGTAACACTATCTTATTACAGGGCATAAGTATTTAAATTTCATATGGACAAAAACAGTAAAATGAATCCTCAGTATCACATCATACCATAACTAATATGAATATCAAATGGATCCTTAGTATATGAACAAAAAAACATACAATGTATTTTTCTTGTTTCCATTCATACTCATCATATAAAATAATACTCAACATACAAAAATAAATACATACAAGATTTGACACAGGACCTTAAAAGTTAAAACATAACATTACACTTGCATATTTTAAAAGAATCAAGAAAAATATACATACAAAAGAAAATGAGGTGATGAGGATTTTTGGTCATTATCTGCCAGACATGAGGCTCACAAGAGTCTGGTTTTCATAAAAGGAGCCAACATCCCAGTCTTCAGTTGATGATGAAAGAGTCATCAACGCAACCACGATAGATCTCATGCTTGGCCTTAGCTGTGGATTCTCATGCGTACATGCTTTCGCAAGTTGAGCCATCTGAAACCGAGTTTTCACATATATTATTTGAAAAAACATTTTATATATTTATTTATTTGTTCTAATATCGTTACAATAGATTTACCTTACGAACTGAATCCAGAGGGTAGTTCTCACCCAATCTAGGATCAATCATTTTGACCAGGTCGTCTTTTGGATCTGGTTGACTGAGAACTTCTTCAAACTGTATATTTTCAGAAGTTACACTTGTTAGTTGATGTTTGATAAACTAGCCATCATGCATTTATCGGCTAAAGAAGTATGTATGAAGTTAAACTCACCAAGGCAACTAGGCCCTTTGATTCAGCAACAGAGCCATTTGCTTTGACTATAGCTTCTTTGGCTGAAATAAGTTCATAAAGTACAACCCCAAATGCGTACACATCTACCTTTGGAGATACATCCCCATACTGTGCATACCTGCATCCAATTATTACAATACTTGATCATGGAAGAGGCCCAAAAAGGCGATGTAGACCTCCAAAAATGATTTTTTTAAAATGGGTGGGTTGCGTAACCTGTTAGAACGGGCTCAAAAGGAAAACCCTTTTGCCTATTCTTAGACTTTGGTCCACCGACCCATTCCATCTTTAGTGATTTAAGAGGTTGTATGCATTAGATACAAACTTTGATCCACCCCTTCCCTCTTTAGTTAAAATTATTGATTTAACCAGTTTGATATAATGCATAACCCAAATTGACCCATTTATAAGCAAATGGGTCAGATTTGCAACCTCTATTTTGGCATAGCCTACAACTGAAGATTTTATGAGCCCACATACTATCAGCATGAAGGTGGTTTTAGTAAAAAGACATGCAGCCAAGAAAAAGTACTAAAAGAAGATGATTTACTCTGGTGGCATATATCCGAATGTACCCACAAGACGTGTGGGCAAAGATGAACTTCCAACTTCAGTCAATTTTGTTAAACCGAAATCTGCAACCTATAATAGACATGTGGCGCCAATAAATCAGAACCACCCTTGTTAACCGATGAGATAGGACCATAACAGCCCCCCTAAAGATGAACAACCATAAAATAATCACGTTGACATAAATGTATGCAAACCTTTCCATGGAAGTTCTTGTCAATGAGTATATTTGCTGATTTGATATCACGATGTATATATACAGGGACAGTATGTTCATGGATGTACTCAAGACCACGTGCAGAATCTAGGGCTATCTGGACTCGGGTAGACCATGGTAAAGGGTCCCTTCCTGGAAATTATATTTAAAAAGCACTCAACTTTTCTTGTTTGAATGCATTCAGCATAAAAAATGAATTGTAATATATATATGATTTACTGACCTGATCCATGTAAATGTTGACTCAAGTTTCCATTTTCAATGTACTCATAGACCAAGAAAAGGGAGCCCTCGACACAATACCCTATCAAACGCACCTGCATTAAATATGTTATTAACAAATTATACTTCATGTATTATTTTGAAGACAGGAATTTTCATTAGATGTGGCAATCCATTTATCTAGGAAGGGTGGATGAGAGTTATAATTTACCTCTAACTGAAGGACTAATGGTCAATGGGTAAGCATTAATAACTTGCCTAACAATGGAACAGGTCAAGAACGACCCAAAGTGATATAAATAACACTTTCATATCCATTTCCTAATGCCAAAACACTCACAACAAACACACCCTACACAACTCTTACCAGGTTTAGGTGATGAACGTGCGTTAAAACCTTCAGTTCAGCTAGAAATTCTCTTGATGCTTGCATGTCCATCTTCTTGATAGCAGCTTTCTGAACAAGTTTGACAAATTAGAAAAGCCACATAACAAAATGCCAGGCAAACATAAAAATAAGTTAACACTTTAGTAAAGGTAAGATGGTCAAGTGGGTTGAAAGGATATATTCATTGGATGATGCATGATAACAATATCAATATGGAACCATGTGTGCATAAGAATTTGCTACCATTTAGTAAAGGTAAGATGGTCGAACGGGTTGGGTGGTAAATAGGAATAGGTCAACACACGCAAATTTTGTACACCTTCTGTATAAAATACTTTAATAGATACTTAAGTGAATAAAATATGACTACATAAGATAGATATTTCAATGATGACCTAATTTTTTGAATAAAAGAATTTTGAAGGTCTTGTGCATTAAAAGAACACTTTGGGCAACTTTCGACCCATTGACACATTTGACCCACTATTTTATACCAAATTCAACCCATTTAAAGCTAAATGAGTTAAATTGACCACCTCTATTTTATACACCGAACGAGATCAATAAGTATTTTGTTCTATATAAGTTTCGTATATTTAAAGCGAGCCTAGTAGTTTTTCTAAATTTTAAACAATGTATTCTTAGTTATAACAGAAGAAAAGGATATAACCCTAGTTTCAAACCTCTCCTCTGAGCTCAGCATAGTAAACAGCACCAAAACCACCTTGACCAATCTTATTAGCAAGACTGAAGTCATCTGTAGCTGTTGAAAGCTCTTCATATGAGAACTCCACCGATTTGTCAACTGTTATACCTGTAAGTCCAGGCGAGGTTCCAGCAGGAACACCACCAGATTCTGAACCTCTAACCAAAGAACCATTGGGGGCTAAGTTTGCAAAAGAAGACAATCAATAAGTCAATACACAATTACCAATAATACGAGCATCCTGCTTTGATATTTTTGGAAAGTGAAAGATAGTAAAGTGGCTTTGGGTTTTCCTTCCATGCAAAAAAAGAATATGAAAAACAAGAGTTTGCAGGTCAACCAACCTAAACCGCCCTCTTTCGACCTGTACTAAAAAGCAACCTGCTTCATCCCAACTATGTTTTTGACACATACCCAACCCGAACCGACACTCTTGACACCTCTACAAAAAAACAGATGACAAGCAGTAGAGAATCAAGAATAAGATATACCTTGATCACGCATAAGTTGAACCTGCGCGTTCTTTAACAATGCTGAGCTTGTTTCACTCTTTTTCTTTTTATAATATCCAAAATAAAAGCATCCTGCAAGTAACAGCACTATAGCTACTACTCCTACAGTTATTCCACCTATGGCCCCACCTGATAATCCTGGTTATGGCAAAGCAGATGCTAACTTAATAACTCATATTTTTTATCAAGAAAATATTGTGGAATTAGGCCACTTTGCGATAATGTAAAGGGAAAGCTGGGTCACCTGAGCTGCAAAAGATAACAAGAATCAAAGGAAAAGACTTGTTAAAACGATAATAATAAGATTTTAGCAAATAACAAGCTAGTCAAGCAAAAGGCTATACCTGCTTTTTAAGGGCCGATAATTTCCATTTTGATCTGCCATAAAGCAAAACATTACTCATTAAGCAATTTTATAACAAAATTACCAAGATCTATTTAATGATCTCAATGTTAAATGTTGCATGTTTACAAATGTAACCAAGTAACTAGAAACCAAAATGTTGTTAAAAACAATGCAATAAAGCATTGGACAACAAACAGAGATAGCACTAAATTTGTACAGCATATATTGTTCATACATGTAACACATGAAGCTAATTTAATAAAGTATTGCCATTCGGTTTCTATCACGTTTATTTTGTAGTTCTTTCATGGTAGAATACAAGGTCTAACTTATGTTGTGATTTGTAAGTGTATCTCTCAGGAAGCAACCTCTATATCCCATTGAGATAGATGTAAGGTTTTCCCTCATTTCACCCATCTTAGACCCGACTGTATAAGTTGATGTTTGCCAGGTGGGTTTGTTTGTTTATTTGTTTGATTTGTACGTGTAACCTTTTCCGGTATAGCCTTTTCCGTTCGCTTACTGGTCTTATGCACAATTTGGTAAGTAAAACCATATTTATGTTCCTTCATCTTGGTTTTAAGAAGCATGAGGCGCTCCGAGGAGTTTATGTCATAAAATCCAAGATGGGAGCATAAGGTACGTGAGGCTACTTTATGTACAAACCAAAGCTGCATCTCAGTCGCTTTTACACATCAGCCTTAATCATAACACAAAACACTCGTAATCACTTCACCCTTTTGGTCATTTTTATATAGTAGTCTCCCAAAAGACGCTATTTTTTAAATTTCTAGAGCATCAGTCCTAATTTTTACCTAAGTGGCCACCTCCCTCCCTTCATGAGCGAGGAAAGCTTTCTAAAACAAAGACCTTTATCGTGACAATTTCCATCAATCATCAAATTCATAGCTTATATTCAACTTTAAAATCATCAACACAACATCATATCTAGATCACATAATATGCATCATGCCAAAAACAGTCCATATATCAGCAATAAGACTAAAAAATAAACTACAAAAACCTACTTGATACGACAAATAAACGCGAAGTTAAACACATAAAAACAACACTTCCACTAACAACAAGCTGTAATATCACATCAATCAAACAGTTCCAAAACACTAACCTCTCCCAGGAATATACACCAATCCACTTCCTGAGTCAAAATTGACACCAGGATTATACCTCCGAATCAACTCCGAACTCAAATTCACCGACGATGAAACTGTATCCAAACTCTCCCCTGGCCGGAGAGGATACGTCAAAAACAAACCATAATCCTTCGAAACCGAACTATCTCCACACGAACAATTCACCGTAACATTAATACTACCACTATCCGGTATACGATTCGGATCATAACTATTAAACCTCCGAATCCAATCCGCAGAAGTCAAATTCGCATACTTATTTTCCGCAATCGTTGTATACGTATCCTGTGACACAAGGCCGTAGCTGAAAACATGCCCTAAAAACTCACCGTTGATACAATCACATCTAAACGGGATGTTAATTCGTACAAACGAAGGTAAACTGTCCTGACTGGGGATGGTTGATGGATTGTAACTGACAATATTTTTTATTGGTGTGTTGAAGTAATTTGAAATTGAAGTGAGATCGTTTCCTTGTTCGACGTAGTATGAAGCGAGAGCTAAATCGCAGCCTCGTGAGCATCTGGATTGAGCTTGTGAGATGAAAATGAAGAGAATTGAGAGTAATCGGAACCCTAATTTGAGCTCCAACATGATTGATTAGGGTTCATGTGAGAGGCGTTGACTGAATTTGTGTGTTGGTTGAGTTTGAAATTGAATGAAGATGAGAAAATTATTATTGGAATAAAGAATAAGGAGGAGAATATATGCAGGTTTTGATTGACTGATTAAACAAATGAGTTTTGGGTTTTGATTGTTTGGCGTGTTAGACTTGATGACAGTTGAATGTTGCCGCCATTCAAGTCTTTGTTCCGTGTTTTTTTCTTCACTTCTTTCGTGGCATAGTAAATTCCACTTTTGATCCCTTATGTTTTCTTTTACGTTTTTTAAAGGTTCAATTTTATTTTAATAGTTTTAGTTTTCTTTGATTTTTATTAATATTAACACAAACAATCTTGAGTTCTAACTTCATATTTTCATTAGCCCTTTCTCATGTGTCCTATATGTAAGAGGTAAAAAAAAGATATTTTTCTTGAAGGATTATAATTTAGGTTCAAGATTGTGTATTGCTTCTTACAAGCAAAAGGTCTGAAATTGGGTTTGTAAAACTCGATCTAGGGTTGGAATGTTTTTGTTTGATTGTTGTTAAAAAGTATGAAAAGAAATGTTTTTTTTGTCCTTCACGTGTGTGCATGTGCGGAGGGTTAATGAGGACAGAGTTATGACTCAAGGCCAATAGTGTTAATAATAAAAATCACATAGAATAAAATTGTTATAGTAAGAGTGAACTTGTAAATGCATCATAACACATCGACCAAAACAACAATTTACTAAGAAAACGATGAGAAATATCTTTTTTTTTCGTTTACGTGCAGAGCACGTGGGGAAGGGTTAATGGAAACATGGATGGAATTAGGGCTTGAGACTATTCGTGTTACAAATAAAAATCACATGGATCAAAATTGTTAAAATGAGACTGAACTTTAAAAACGTTAATACATAAGGACTAATAGTGCAATTTACTCTTTGTGCTATTATAGCTTTTTTAAAAACTTGGAGCAAATTGTCATTTTGTGCTGGTTGAGTTTAAAATTGAATGATGAAAAGAAAATTATTGGGCTAAGGAACAAGGGAAGAAAGATATATGCATGTTTTGGTTTTGATTAAACAAATGGGTGTCGGGCTATTTCAAAACAAAAGGAATCTACAAATCAAGGGGCAAGAATAAAAAAACCACTTTGAACTTTAAGTGTTTATATAAAGTATACTTTATTTTAAATTTTAATTAGATTTAATATCGGTCGTATGATATGGCGGTTATATGCGTTGATAAGGAAATCTTAGGTCAAGAGGCTGAGTTGTAAAAAAAATCTTAGGTCAAGAAGCTGAGTTGTAAAAAAATCTTTAAACTTACACATTACGGTTATTATAATTGTATAATTGACAAGATCATATTTCAAGTTTGGTTGAGGAGCCAAAGTAGTAAAATTAACAAGATATAGGGTCTAATAAGCAAAGTCTCACCGACCTTGCTTATTAGAATTGTATACAATATGCCAAAAAGAAGGGGTTAAAATTGTGAGTTGCAAAGTTGGGTGCCACCAACCGGGTGCGCGGTGTGGTGTTCATATCTTGCGTATGTGAATTCGTAACAGGCGTTGATAAAAGTTTCAATGCCTCGTATATTGTGGTGTAAATTCGTAATGGTCTCATATATAAAGATGAAATAAAAAAGTGTATTTATTCAAGGTTAGGGCTCAAAATGATAACTATATCAAAGTCGGAGGTTAAAGTTGTTAATATATCAAACTTGAGTATTTAGTCAAAATGAATAAAAAAGTTGAGGACTAAGCGACAAGATCTTCCACCGACTTTGTCACTAGGTATAGAAACTAGTTTCAACACTTGGACGCGCGATATGACGACCATGTATTGAATATGTGACTTCGTCACACGTGTTGATAACAAAAGTTTAACGTCTCGCATGTTATGGTGTAAAACCGTATATATGTCAAAATTGAGTTGAGAGGTTAAAAATAACAATTATAAAAATTGGAGGGGGAGAAGAGAAGCGAGGGCTTTTAGCACCGTCGTTCTCTTTTAGATTTTGTAAGAATAGAAATAATTGTATCATAAGCCATGTCAACTTTGATCATTCTTAGTTTATAGATGTTTCAACCACTTTTTGTTTAAAAAATCGTTATTTTGCAAACTACTCCCCTTTTATAAAATTGTAAACAACTAGAGGTGTGATGGATAAAATGTTTTTTTTTCCTTAAATGCTTATAGTAAAAAAACTTCTCATAACTTTCATACAAACCGGCTTATTTATATCTTTTGATTGTATTTACTACTAAAACACAAGATTGGTGGTGCCAACTTATGTTTCTCGCATGCCATCATATTTTTTTACTTAGATGTTTATTTTGTTTTTTCTTTTATGATTTTTCTTTTATTTTTGTTATCTTTTACTTTTACGCGATAACATGCGAGATATAATACTACACCAAAACATGCAAAACATGCTAGTATATTTGTAACAAAGTCTCAAATGTGTCACGTCATCTCATGTGGATTGTGAACGCCACACGTTAATACAATCATTGTAATGTGGACATCACACGTTAATAACATCCTCGTAACACGTGTAACGGCAACGCAAACACGACGGTTTCACTATAACATACGACATATGTCGAAGCCAAAAACACAGCAACTAAGACCGGCCGCCGCATCGTATGTTCCGGGTTACAACTTACAATGCTAGTTATGGCTAGCATAGAAGAAGAAAAACTACAAGTGAAGGGACTAAACTGTACGTTAAAGATAATACAAGGACCATAGGGTTAATATCCGTTATTTTATCAGCATTATCCTCTTCTCTGCTCTCAAGCAAACTCGACACAAAGCGCCATTGTTGCACAACAAGGTTTCATACGTTCTTCCATCTCATATCAATTTCTCGTTTCTATTTTGATCTAATTTTGAGCTATTTAGGTTAGGGTTTATAGAGAACAGTTCAATTACTTTGAATCGTTTGATTTCAAATCATTTTACTGTTGAATACTTGAATTTATGCTTGAAATGTGATTTGCAGGTACTAGTTTACCATGAATTTGTATCTATTGTTGTTGTTACATAGTTTTTGTCCAGTTAATCAATCTAAACAAACATAAATAGTCAATAACAGATGGATTTTGTTAAATAGTTGTTCTTTTTGCCCCAATTTGAATATATAATCTGGTTAACCTGATTAAAAGTGGATGAGTCTTATTTTAACAGTGGGTGTAGTATAGTAACAGTTTACATTCATTGTCTTTTTCATAATTATATAGGTAATTATGAAAACAGTGTGATTGAATATTGTTCACTTGTTTAAAATTTCATGTTAGAGTTAGATTGTACTGGATTAGTGACACTTCCTGTGTTAAACTTGACTCAAATTTGTAAGAAATTTTTAAAAGTGAACGATGAAGATGTTAATCTTGATTTGGTCTAATAAATAGTTTTATTTATTTGAGATTATTAATTATTTAATTGAGTTAGTATTAGACTATAATTGAGTTTGATTATTTATCTAGGTTTATAGGTTTTACCGTTGGGTTAGGTTTACTATTTGTTTAGTATAAATAGGGGTTGAATGAGTTTTTGTAGGAGTCCCGGTTTATTTATCTAATACAAGAGTCGAACAGTTCGTTCAGTTTGTGCGTTCGTATTTGTGATTTTGGGCCTGATTTCCAACAAACGATGCTTCAGTGATCTAGAAAGAATGACCATTTTCTCTGTCACTTCTTTATGCAAAAACAGTTTTTCCTCCTTTGAAATTAATGGTTAAGATACTATGATGGTTCTAAATTGCCATTTTTTTCTTAACGATGGGATAAACGTCTGGTTTCTTAACATGAACTTGATTCAAGCGTGATTTTTCATATAGTTAGCTTTTTAATTTATTCTATAGTGCATGTGGACCTTTCCTTGAGGCCGAAGGGGGACGATATGCTACTGTTGGCTGTTGAAATTGTGTGCTTTAGGTTGACTTATTTTGAGATAATATAAAGTTGTAAGTGAACTTTGGAACTAAGTTTTTTGACTTTGATGAATGCAAATGCCTCAACACACTTTTAAAGTCGTTTCACTCAAAATTCCAATAGAATACAAGTTTACTGTTTGAATCTGATCATTCACATTAGAATGTAGATTGTGCAGGTTTCTAACAATTTATTCTTGAATCTTGTAGGTTCAAAATATAATAATTATGGCGAGCTTAATGATGGTTCCTCCGTTGGCATCATTCTCTAAAAGAAGCAAAACAGTGTGTAAAGCTTCAAATTCTACTCTTAGTGGGATTAGATGTGTGCAGAGACCATTGGAGGAGATATATAACATAAGAGTAGAGAAAAATGTGTCTAAACAGCGGTTGAATGAGCTTGGGGTGTCAAAGTGGTCAACTTGGAAGACGGGGAAGTGCAATGTTCCATGGGATTGGCATGTTGACCAACTGGTATACATTGAAGAAGGTGAGGTTAGGGTTGTGCCAGAAGGCAGTGAAAGACACATGAGTTTTGTGGCCGGTGATTTGGTAAGATATCCTAAATGGTTCGAGGCTGACCTTTGGTTTAATGGCTATTATCAAGAACGATATAGCTTCCGTGCTTATGGTGATGATTAGGTTTAGTTTGTTGTACTAGTGTTTTGTTGGTTGAACACACATAACTTCACTCCCCCTGTTTGGGCTGTGAATTTGTTGTACTATTTTTATTGACTAGTTTCGATGCCAGGTTAGTTTGAAATGTCTTGGTTTTCTTGCTCAAGTTTTGGTTTTTTTGGGGTGTTTGACTTGATCAAACTTGGATAATTTTGATTTTGGGGTGTTTGACCAGTTTTAAGAGTTTAGATCAAGTGATGCTGATTTTGATTTTTGGTTATTTGACTTGATCAAACTTGGATAATTTTAGGCAAGAAGTTGCCAAGAAATATAATTATTTAGATGTACTTAATTTTGGCAATTTAGCAAATTATCCAGGAGATCAAAAAACCCTGTTGGTTGTAACATTCAGGCTATGGCTGTAAACACCTTCAGTGTTTCTGGTTTGCTGATGGAAGCATAAACCATAACCCAGTCACCAGTTTTACTGTAAACTAACAAACATCATTTTGGCCAAAAACATACAACAAAAGCCTAAAGTATTAACACTATAACAAGATGATAAAAAAAACATAATAACATTATGGGGTAAAAAATCCAAAGAAACACTTCCTCTTATGAACTGGTTTTTATACTACAAACAAATCCAAGGCTCATAATACAAACCAAAAGCAAAACAAAAAGAGGATGCAAAAGGGTAATTAATTTCTATCCACAAAATGCACCAACTTCCACCCTTCTGTTATCTCATCCAGAAACTTCAAATGAATGCGGTCCCACCAAATAACCGAACCGAACTTCATTCGAGTCAAACCCACAAATAACCGAATCGAACTTCAGTGAACAAATGGGATGAAACCCACAAGTCCCATATCAGCTGTTAATGGCAGTAGAAGCTAACTTTGAGACCAATTCAGGTTCATTGTTCTTAGAAGCTGCTGTATTTTCCAAACGAATCCAAACTGATTCACGTTTCTTGTAGTTCTCCTTCTCTTTCAGTTCATCTTCTTGGTATTTAACTAAGCATTCATCAAATAATGATTGATCAGCATCTGAAAATATTTTCTTCACATTTAAGGTTAGGCTTTGAACAGCTTGATTCCAGTGACCTCGCGTGTTTTTCTCTAAAGCAGGCAGGATTATGGGCAGGATCACCTTGCGGTTTTGAATTATCAGATTCCGTATATGATCATTATTCCATAAGAATAATGCCCGTTCAGCTACCTGCATCCAGCCAGAATATATTAAGTACATGTACAAGTGTACAACTTTGTGATCAATGTTTTGTTAGAAAGCACCAGCAGTTAGCCAGTTACAACAACAGTTTTGCTGTTTTATATAATGCCTTTCACAATATACCTTTAGTGAACATGATGCCGAAACTTTACAAGACTATGTCATAGAGGTGGCAATTTAGAACCATTTATTTAAATGGGTTGATTTGAGTAAACTGCCGTCTCATAAAACTAGTGACATTTGACTTGAGATGCTTAAAACTAGAGGTAAAAATTTTGATTCATTACCTCATAAATCATTCCATATAAAATATGCTTAATTTCTAACAACTCAAATGAGTAAAATAAGGCAAACAAGTCAAGTCACTCAAAGTGTTCTCTACTATTGCACGACATATTAACATATATTGATGCTTTATTTAAAACAAAGACTATTCTTATGATAAAGCAGTTTATATAATCATATTCAACTTATGGACATATGTTCTAAAAAAGACAAAAAGCGTTTGTGGGTCAGTCATTTTGACACCTCTACTGGTAACCAAAATATCTACTGAAGCTCAAGAAAAATATAATTGTCTAACTAAAAAGAAATAGAGGATCTAGCAAACACCTTCTATTTCAAATAACGATAGCATTTACACTTATGACTAAAAAGATTAAGATTTAAGAGTCATATAAGTAGCTAACTTTACACCTATATCAATAACCAGTTCTCCTACAACAACTTGTGTTTCCAAATATGATAATGACACCAAATAATCAGAAATGAGTGTCAAGTACAAAGACTTAAAGGCATTTGGATGCATGTTTCCAAAGTGATTATTGTGATTACAAATTTAAAAAACTAAAGCACATCCAAATACTCATTTCCAAGGCATATCTTATCCAAACTAGTATTTGATTATTGTAACACACGAACAGTAAGAGAATACGAAACATATTAAACTCAATGACCATAGTACCTGAAAATGCGAGCTATTAAGGCATCGTCCAATTTGACGAAACAAAGGCACCATGCATTTTTGAAATTCAGCAGCCTGAGTAGATTCTAAAATTTCTTCCAATTCACTAAGAAACATGATCTCTTTTGAACTATTGGTTACAGGCCAATACTTCAACAAGCCCCTAATCACTATGTCAGCCAGCTTAAAATCTTTTTCCACAAATTGTGTGACGCAATAAGATAATTGCTGATGATACATAGACAGACATTTAGGCTTATGAAGGGGAACCAAAGCCCGCATAAGAAAAATCTTATGCTCTTCTTTTAAAGGCAATGCAAAACCATTAATTATGCTACCCAATATCTCAAGCAATTCAGCAATCCCGTTATGCTTCTCCGTTTCGTATATGAAAATATAAAAGATATTATTTATAGCCTTTCTAATAAAGGGACGATGCACCATGAATTTTCCATAAATTCGATGAAGAATTGTTTTCAAATACTCCCTTTCCCTTTGATCTTCTGAGTCAAAGAGATCAAGCAATCTTAAAACAAATGAATGATCAATGTACCGTTTGGCAATTTTAGCATCGGTTTCTGGTGCAGCAATAAACCGTAGAAGAAATTCATACACGATTTGAAGATGAGGCCATGATGGGTCCATACTTGGTTCATCATCTTCCGGATCAAAAACATCCGGAAGCTTGTTCTCTTGATTACATGAAGGTAAAGACCGAAAAAGATTTGAAGATATCATTTTTATGATTTCATGCATTGTAGCCTCATTAAATTTCGAAGGAACTGATGTCATGTAATCAACAAGCTCAAGTAAAGTCTGTCTTTTCACATCTTTTTCTTTCAAATTCTTCGACGGGTCACTAAAATCAAACACTACACAACACATATTCAGTTTCTTTATAAAAAGATTGTGTTTTTCAGACGCTGGTACATCACGAAAACTAGGTAACGGCTCGTAAGCAGCCTGATTTGACCCAAGTTGACCTGACTTCTTCCCCTGGTTTGACTTAACATTTGGAGTATGAACACCATTAACAGACTTATTCAACCCCACATTCAAACTCTTATCGGATGAAACGGTTTTAGAACTGTTATTAACACCCGAATTTGAATTCGAATCCATCGGATTCGAAGCCATACCATTCTTCCCCCCATTATTTTGGGAGGATTTTGAAGATTGTTTTCTAGGAAGCTTATTCAATATCTGCTTAATCATATCCACAAAACTAAAAACCTAGCTTCTAAATCTTCAACCTTTTTTCATCCGAAACAATCAAAGTTTCAACATTTTCAACATCTACATATCCCAAACCACACACATTTCTAAAATCTTGAAAATTACAAAACTTTAGCCATCAAAAGATTCAAAATTTGAAACCCCCAATTCGAAAAAGCTCGCACCTTGGACCCAAACGCTAAAGATTGGATGCGTTAAAATGAGATACAATCACCGAGTTCATCATCAGCTTCAATCGTATCAAGTTGAGCTTCAAATAACCGAAGGATTGAAATGGAAAATTGAGTGGTGTTAATAAACAATAGAAGCTGATTGGATTAAAGAAGGCGAATATGTTGATGAAGATATTGATAATGATGATGATGAAGATGGTGCAAATTTGGATATAGAAAATAGTGATTAAAAAAGAAACCCTAGAGCAAAGGGAAAAGGGTTTGTTTTGTGGCATGAAAAATTGGAAACTAAATTCAATTTTAATTAAATTTTAATTATTCTAGAGATAGAAACAATGCCAAATAGAGAGATAAATCTACATGCTCACCTTCTATGTTAATTTTGATATTGTTTTCCTATGTTTTATGTTAGATTAACTCGTTACGGCTTAAACGTTAAGTATCGATATCGTATCATACTGACACCTATCAAATGTTATCGTTATTGCTTTTACTATGTTGTTGTGGGTCTTAATTTCCTGTTAATCCTAACGGTGATCCTACTAATCTCCTTTCATGTTGTTTTCATGCCATGACTATTCCTTTTACAAGAAGCTTTTCTATCGTGTTTCTATTGGTCGGTTAATACTTACTTCTCTTTGATATTTTGGGTATGACATTATAAGTAATGGGCCTAACCCATTAAAGTTTTTTTGGTTCCTAAGTTATAAACCCTAGATGACTAGATCCACTCTATATATACCCTATTAATGTAATAGTAAAATTGTGTTTTTTAAGTTAATGAAATAACCTAGTTGTAGCTCGTTAACGTAGGTTCACACTGAGACAACACCACGTTAAAATTCTTGTGTCTTTTATTATTTTCTATATGCGTGATATTCGTTTGTGTTGGTGTGTGTTGAGTCGCTTACGTGTACCGTTTTGAACCAAGCAATTTCGTGTACAAGAAGTCATGTTCGAGTCCCTACTCGTGTTCCATTTCCTCATCTTGTATTATTGTTCTTTCAAAAGATCCGGTCTCAAATTTTAGTACGTAGCAACACTTGAAGACGCAAGTCAATGGTTAAAACTTTGTGCTCCAACTTGTGGAGGGGTAATAGTTATATTATTACTTAACTCGTTACTAGAATTTTGCTATGTTTAAAAGTTAAGGGGGTGTTTATTTCACATAATTTTTTTAAAAAAAATTGAATGAATTCTGTGGAAATTTATAGTGTGTTCGGTTGCTAGAAGTTTTGATATATATATATATATATATATATATATATATATATATTAAATTTGATATGAATTGGATTTTGAGTTTTGAATTAGATTTTTTTTTTGAAAAGAGATGAAAATGGGGGGTTGGGTTAAAGTTTAACCGTTAAACATTCCATTGATTTTAATCAACTTTCTTTTTATAAATAGAATTATTCTTAATATTAATTGACTTTGAGATTTAATTAGAATCACTTAAAATTCCAAGTTCCCTATTAGTCAAACAAACATGCCATTTTATGGGATTTTAATTCCAATTTCATTGAACACGTCAAGCTAAAGGATTTATTTGTATTTTATTTTACTTTATACTAAAATTTGATATAATACCAAGCTATTATTAATTGAGTTTAGTTCCGCTCTTTACTGAGTGGGAGCCAACTTCGGGTAGTTGGATGTGAAATTGGTTTTTAACAGTCGTTCTTACACAAGTGACATGTTTCAAATAAAACACAACCCAAACTCACATATTACCAAGACTTCATTTTAACAACATACCACATTGATCGCAATGCCACATACAAACCTAGCACACCGCATCAAACTTCAACTCATTTCCCCCGACAACATTTTACCCAACACTACCATATAGGCTCTTATAACATACAACCATTTTTTACTTTTAAATCTTTAAATTAGTGCGAGGAGAAAAAATGAACGGCGGGACAAACATTGACGGTCTTATTCTTCATCGGAGTACATAAATATGGATGAGTATGAACAAATATATAAGGCAAATACCTGAAGTGAAAAATAAGGAAACAACACAAGACATGACCAGAGTTCCAATTCTAATTTCATACTTAATGTGTTCTCCATAGACTCTTGCACTAATTTTAACTTTTTGTTCTACAGTTTTGGTAGCAATTGTACCAAACTCTCACACACTAGTCTAGCATTAAACAAGGCAAAGATTGACAGTTATATTTCACACAATAAATAACATAAAGCTTATTGATTGTGCAAGCAAACTCTCTTCTTTGCACTATACAATTTTCCCCACAACATGAAGAGCTGATATAACACAACAAAATGAGTACCTCCTTCACTGGTTATCGCTTCCTGCGCTTTGGCTCCACCTACATCAGTCACACATAAACCATTTTAAGTGATCAAAGAACAACTATTATAAATAACCAAAATATTCCTCTTTTCATGGTAAATTTTATTAGGTAGAAGACCCAAAGAGTTGATAAATTTAATATCTAAAAATGAAACTTCTTATGAGATAACAAAATCAAATGGGTTGCAACCTTGGTATCTGGTGATACAGGAAACGTGTTCAGCGGTCTTTTGGCATCGTCATCAGAGGAGCAGTCCGAGCACAAAAACTGGTCCAACTTCTTTGCCTCTTCAATAGACATACCCATGCAATTTGGATGAAACCTGCATAATTTATGTGAGCTGATAAAAGGGATCTCGCTTAAAAATTAAAAATACGCCTTAAGACGTTAGTATAAATAATTAAAAATACACATATCTCATAAAAATCACATTTTAATATAAAACAAACATCATATATATCACAATTTAAGCACAAAAATAGTTCATGAAACTAATTTGGTAATGTTGTAACGTTTAAATAATATTAAACTCGTTTTCCACAGCACCATTAATGTTTTCCTCAACCCAACTTAGGTTTCAACAATAGGTGTTGTTATTTACCTATTTTCTACACTCGGCCAGGTATCAATGTTGGGTTGGCCCGCCAATTAAGACCACTAAATACTAAATGTGTCAAAAAAAGGTATAAAGTAGGCAAGTTTCATAAGGTTTGGTGAGGCTTAAGCCTCAGCGCCTCTCTAAATTACCTCAGTTCTATTCTTTTTCAGCTCTAAACAACTAAACACCAACACTGGATAAGCAACACCACCACCTACATTGTATTCATACCCTCAATGTTCCTGATTAAAAAGCTACTAAATCTTCAAGACGACAAGAAAACTACAACTGTATTAGGGGAATGTTACTCATGTAGAACCAACAATATTCATTTTCAAGAAACCATTGAAAATCCTAGTTAATAGATATGAAACTAAGTTTCGCCCTTACAAAAAAGATGGTTCTATAAGTTTAACTATACTTATGAAATGATTTTTTAAGTAATTTAGTTTTGTGCAGATGGAAAGTTCTCCTTGACAATTAATTTAACATACTTTTCTAATTATAGAAATTTTATCATAATCATCTTAGACTGTTTGTAAAACTACACTTCATCATAAATACTCCTCCTACCACCTTTTTACCTTAAAAAATAAACTTACCATCAAAGCAAACTTCAAGATAGTTATGCAGTTAAACAATATATACATACCAGTCCTTGCATCCTTCGCATTGAACCATCAAGTCATCCGGGTTGTACGGCATCTCACATTTGCAGTACCTACAATAAAAAAACACACACCCAATTCACACCATCAGTCCACACAAAACTCAAACTCACACCAAAAACCACAGCTAGTAAAACGAACCATCAAACAGTACTCACACTGCAACACGATCAGGAGTGAACCCACCCGTAGCAGCCTTATACTCAAACCGACAAAAGTAATCCTCCGTCCCAACATTATCGAGCTTCGTGTAGTTCTTAAAGGAGTGAACTATACACTTCCCTTCAATCGTATGAGCACTCTGCATATCGTAATGGTCCGAAAGAAAAAGCTCTTTCACTCCATGAAACTGTCTCCTACCACCCAATGATTCCTCAGGACGATAATACCACCTAACTCTAACTTTCACATTGTTCCTATGATCAGCTTCAAGTTTTTCGACACGAGCCACATACGGCGGCTTATCGGAATCAGAAGGCCTCATTAACACACAATCCCCAGCTGCAAAATAAAATCAAAATCAACAACCAAACCCTAGAAAGTTCAAGAAAATTCAAAAAATTTTAAGAAAAATTCAAGAAAGTTCAAAATCTACCATGTATACACAAAACCCTTTTGTGAAACAATTCAAAGATGAAAACTTTAAAGATCCTAAACAGTTTATGACAGTTAAAAATCAAAACTTTAGCAAAATCTTGATGGGAACAAGAGAGATGACATACGTCGAACAACTTTGTTTGTGCCTTTGATTGTGTAGGAATCAAGATCTTTTTTTCCAGGTTTGGTCTTGGCCATTGAAAGGATAGAAGAAAAAAAGTTGCAGAAGATGGGGTGAAGAGATGGGGGAAGATGAAATGTGGTAGATCTGAGGTGTAATTTTGCTACAAGATGATGGAGCGTTTGAAACCCTAGATTTTAGGTTGTGTCTGAAGTGAAGAAGGGTATGGAGTGTGTTTTGGTTTGGGTTGGGTGCGGGATGTGTGTGATAAAACGAGGGGGAAGTGCTTTTCTTCGTTTAGGGTGGTTCATGGTTCGGTTTAATTAATTTAGTTTTAGTAGATTTTTATATATTTAAAACATTAGTTTATTTGGGTCTAGAAAGAAACAACACAAACTATGGTATTTTATTATAGAGCAAACTGTTATCACGTATTTTAGATTTTATATAATATTTTTTATTTTAGTGTTTGATTTTGTTAACATTGGTCATTTTGGCGTTCAGGTTTGCAAATGTTAGTCATTTTGGTTGTTTTTACTAATTTCATAAAAGATTCTGTTAATTCCAGGAATAGTTTTGTTTTTTTTACTTCTCCATGAGCCAAAATGGCAATTTTATTATTATTAAGGGATGTATTTTAAAATATACAAATAAAAAATGAATGTAATGTTTAAAGAATCATAAAGGGTTTTCAAATAAGACATTTGAAAAACCCGTATAAACACATTAAATAAAACCCGTGTAAACACAAGTTTGAATTAGATATCTATCTATTCGTATAATTGAACAACTATACATGTGGCATAATCTTAAAATCTCTAGACAAACTTTTCTATTTCTATCATTTTTGGAGCATACTCGGGTTATATATCTAATCTTTTACTTGGGTTCAACTAAACCACATTTCAAAAAGAAAATATTTAAATTATTCAAATTTCATATTTAAGTATTTAATGGAAAATTGATGGAGTTAGTGCTAGGAACCATTTATATTAGAAAATAAAATCACAAAATCCACTTAGTCGACTGAAGGACACTGGATACCCGAGTCCTCCTTTGTTATGTGACTTCCGTCGATGGATCCGGTTTTCTCACACCCCAAGCGACCCACATGTGTAAAACAATCATGGATCTCCAGGAGAACTCTTTCTTATAGGCTTAATTGCTTAATTTTGGAACTCTTTCTTATACGCTTAATCTTACTGTGCAAGTCTTAGTCTTTTAGAACTCATTTTTTTCTTTTTTGTTTGTTGTGTAATTGCTATGATCAATAACTCCTTTTGGGTTTAAATTACAACATTGGTTATTGTTAAAGGGCTATTCTACAATTTAAATTACCATATGCATTTCCTTGTTTAGTGAATTTGGTGTTAATTTAGCCTAACGAGATTAACTGTGAATCATTAATTTACAATTTCTTGAATTAGGTATTTAGGTTGTTTAGTGAATTAGGCATTTGATTTGAATTACAACCTGTTTGGTTGTTGTTTAGGATTTTAGACGATCATGTATAACCTTGTAATCTTGTATGACTTACAATATATTATAGTCATTGATTTAATTTATCTATATAAAATTAAACTAGATACATAGTTAACTCAATTAAGTACAATTTCTTCAGCTTATTATCGATGGTAGCGAACCTGAATATGTGGTGAGGGTTGATAACAATGACCCTTAGAAAGGGCCTCGATTTTCACTTCGTCTAAGGCCCCCGAGAAGGTTGAGCCCTCCCTGGATCTCCTCATCCAAAAGTCACAATCGAAGTGTCAATGGTTCAAGGCTTGAGTGAATAAGCTATCATCGTTTGTCTTCATTGACTTTGTTCACTTGCGATTGTGTTCGTCAAAAATCAATATTGTGTATTTGTGTTAATCAAGATTAAAGTTTTCCGTGTTCATCATTAGACATCAAGAATTGGGTTAGTTTTATTGATTTATTTTTTGATTAAGCTAGATTAAGGTTATTTTCTAAAATTATATATATATATATATAATTTGTTTATTCCAACTTTTTATTGTCTTGAAGGGGCGAAGCATCTTAGGGACGGGGAAGGGTCACCGTCCCCCACTTTTTTTCCTTTTTTCCGTTAGAAGTATTGGTTTGTTGGTCCGTAGTTGATTTTATATATATATATATAGGAGATGTATAGTATAGAAACTTGGTTTTATTGAAGAAACCTTAGAAACCCAAATGGGTGGTTAAGATTAAGCCACATACCACATTCTTAATTATTTTGTCTTTTTGCCTTCAAGGGTATTGTTGTCATTTACTCATTTGTACCTCTAAACTTTTTTTTCTTTTACTGTCATATGATACCACCATTTCACATTAACAGATCATTTCCATATCAAAATTTTTAAAATTCAAATGTCTCTCTCTCTCTCTCTAAAAATCCATATCCAAGATCTAACCAACAAACCATGGAACTTGCGATGATCAAGAAACACAAGATCGTGAGACTGATGCAATTTCAAGATCTTGTAGATCCAACCGAAAAGATCGTGAGACTGATGCAATTTCTAAATCTTATTCCGGTCAAGATCCATGGTGACTTTCCGGTAAAGCTTGATCTTGTAGATCCAACTGAAAATGAAATTTCACAACATTCAATGTTGTTTGTCTCTTTTACGAGTGACCTGAATGTAGCAATAAACGGCAGCAAAAGTGACGGTGACAAGGCCGCCGATGATGACACCTCCACCGGTAACCGACTCCGACGAGCGATGATGCTTTTCCGTCTGTTCACCACCTTCATCGTTTACAGATCCCTCCGGCGACTCTGCCGGAACTAAAAAAGTTGCAGCTTACAACGGCGTTCAACGCCAAGTCGTTGGGTTAGTATCTTTATCTTGATTCTTAATTCCACCCATGTTTTGTTGAATTAACTTTTAAATTTGGGTTTTAGTGGATGAAAAATGTGTAATTTGAAATGGGTTTCTGTTACACCAATTGTTCGGCCGTTTTTGGTTCATGTAAGTATGAATTAGAACACGACACTCATGTAAAGCGGTTAGTGAAAATGATATCTGAAGATGGGAGGATTATTTGTTTGCTACGTAGTG
Organism: Tagetes erecta; assembly: GCA_030867185.1. NCBI lineage: Eukaryota > Viridiplantae > Streptophyta > Magnoliopsida > Asterales > Asteraceae > Tagetes > Tagetes erecta. The sequence continues at coordinate 80,951,239 of CM061488.1, read as the reverse complement.
AAAAATTGTTTCATTAAATCAGTTTTCTTATTGTATGTAGCATGTACTACTTAGAAAATGTAAAAGGGCAAACCTTGGCCTGATATACGCATCCTGAATTCGGGAAAAATTTCAGTTTTATTTTTAAAAAAATATGTAAGAAGATGTAACAAACGAAACCAATAAGTTCTGTTTTTAAAAAAATGTAACACGATGTAACATACGTAATCCATGGAGTTTTGTTTTTATTTAATATGTAACACGATGTAACAAACGTAATCTATTCAGTTTTGTTTAAAGTTATAGCATTCTTTGAACAATAGTCGAGTTATTTTCTAAAGTTATAGCATTCTTTGAACAAACGTAATATATTTAGTAGCTCTTAGAAACTTGAAATTATTAAAGTTATAGCATTCTTTGAACAATAGTCGAGTTATTTTCTAAGTTTTTATATAATTACTAAGTAAGCAAATTTTAATTTTCTAAAAGTTATTTAACATGATGTAAGATATGCAACATTTATGGACTAGCACCTTAAACCAACTAGTTTTGATTTCTTATAAGTTATGTAACACAGTGTAACTTAAGTACCAGTTAGTTTTGTTTTTAATAAAATATGTAACACGATGTAACATGTCTGACTAACGCTTAACCATATAGTTTTGTTTTTAATAAAATATGTAACGCAATGTAACAAATGTACTAGTTATTTTTTCAAGTGTTTTTACTGTTCGAGTGCTTGAAATACGTACCGGTTAGTTTTCAACAGGTTGTTCTAATTTCAGTTAAATATGTAACAGTATGTAACTTATGTAATTTTGCTTTTTTAAAATTTAAGTTAAATATGTAACAATATGTAACTTTGATACATTTTCTATTTTGATATTGAAATGAGACAATACAGCCGAATTGACAGAAAAGAGTCTGAACTTGTTGATCAACCCTCTTTGTTGAAGTTTTATTAATGTATCGGATTTTATAACAACTTTGTATAAGTAAATAATTTCAACTAAAATATGTAACACAATGTAACATATGCAATACTATGTCAGAATTGACAAGTAATGCAATACTATGTAACACGATGTAACATGTCTGACGAAAGCTTAACCGCCTAGTTTTGATTTTAATAAAATATGTAACGCGATGTAACACATGTACTAGTTACTTTTTCAAGTGTTTTTAACCATCTGGTTTTGTCTTTGCTGTTCGAGTGCTTGACATACGTGCTGCTTAGTTTTCAACAGGTTGTTCAAATTTCAGTTAAATGTGTAACAATATGTAACTTATGTGATTTTGCTTTATTGTTTTTTTAAATTTAAGTTAAATATGTAATACTATGTAACTTTGTTTTTTTATTCAAATATGTATACGATGTAACATATGTAATTTTGATTTTTTTAAAGATCCAAATATGTAACACGATGTAATAAAATATGTAACACGATGTAACATATGTAACTTGTCGGATTGGCACTTAATCCATCTAGTTTTTTCTTTTTTGTAGCTAAAGGAACTTTTATATCAAAGATGAAGAGATTATCAAGAAACGAAGCATGTATGAAGCATGACTGAAACTGTGTAACACTATGTAACAAACGCAATCCATACAGTTTTGTTTTTTTTAAATGTATGTAACACAATGTAACAAATGTAATCTTTCAGTTTTTAATAAAATATGTATCACTTTGTAACATATGTAACATGATGTAACAAACATAACATGTCCATTCATTTTTGTTAATATGTAACAAGATGTAACAAACATATTAACTAGTGTAACAATGTGTAACAAACGTATCAGCTAATGTCATTGAAATAAAAAAAGTAGGAGAGAAAAATTATAAAGTATGTGAGAGAAATTATATTAAATTGAAAAGTAGGAGAGAGAAATTATATTAAATAAAAAAAGTAGGAGAGAGAAATTATATAAAATTAAAAAGTAGGAGAGAGTGTGTACTTGTGGCATGAAGTCAAATGACTATAATGCCCATATGGTACTTTTTAATATTAAAAAACTATATAAAAAGTCAGATTTAATGAGAGCCATTGATCTAATAAGATCAATGGCTATGGTAAGGTTTCTAGAGTTTTCTTGATATACTTGGGTTTCCATTCTAGCCATCCCATATATATATATATATATATTGGGTTTGACCTTCATGAAACAAAACGTTTTAAGATTTTGGCCCCCCGAAACAAAACGTTTTAAGATTTAGCCCCCCTTGACTCTAATCCTAGCTTCGCCACTGGACTCTTAAAGTTACGCTGTGTTCACGAATTTACTAATGGAATCACATCCCGTTCTGTATATATTTTTGCGAGTGGCTTTTGTGTATCTAGAATCTAGATTAAACATTATATTTAACTTCCCTTGATTATTTTACTACCTATGGATACTATTCACCACAAATGTCTTATTTTTTATACAATTTACCATAACGTTGAATATAAATACACTTTTAACCTTCATATCTCTCTACCACCGAATCACACCACACGTGTTGACGCAACGCACAAAACTTTTCAAGCTAACGTACCGTACATGTTAAGGTAAAAAATGTTGCCGCCGTAACGTGCAATAGAGGTCAAAATTCTAATGACGCGCGTCAAGCTAACATACTGTACATGTCAAGGTAAAATATATTGTCGCCACAACACCTGACAACTGTGAAAATCCTAATGGCTATGTTAAGTTAGTGCATGCACCGTACATGCCAAGGTCGAAAATGTTGCCACCGCAACGCACGACAGATGTCACAATATATCCTAATGCCACCATTTTAACATATATGACGCACTTAGGCAGAACACATGTTGCATTTCAAAATCCTAATATAGATAGCAAAAAGAAATTGAGCCGATTTCAGCCATCTATCTAATAATTCTAAGTTTTAGGGGGTTACTTTTGGGGGGAATTTTTTTTATATTAGGAAATTTGGGTGGGAAATTGAATGGAATTTTAACCATCCATGCATAAGTTGATAGAGTAAAATTTCTTAAATATAAAATATTTACAAATTGTTAAACATAATCTACCTATTCTAATAATTGAGTAACACATCCACATGTCATCATTTTAACTACTCCACATAAGATTTTGCTTAGGTGTCATGTTCTAAATTAATTGATGGAGAATTTTTAGACGGGTCATGGTATGCTCCATATTGAAAATAACCCGATATGTTTAAATTAAAAATTCACAAATAATCATCAATTATCTCCTAACCCGATATGTTCAAATACAAAAATTTACCAATTATCATGATCTATATCTTAACCCGATATGTACCAATTATCATGAATTATCTCCTAACCCGATATGTTCAAATAAAAAACTTATCAATTATTATGATCTATCCTAACCCGATATGTTCAAATACAAAAATTTACCAATTATCATGATCTATATCTTAACCCGATATGTACCAATTATCATGAATTATCTCCTAACCCGATATGTTCAAATAAAAAACTTATCAATTATTATGATCTATCCTAACCCGATATGTTCAAATTAAAGTTTTACCAATTATTATCAATTATCTCCTAACTCGATATGTTCAAATAAAAAAATTAACAATTATCATGAATTATCTCCTAATCCGATATGTTCATATAAAAATTACCAACTATTATAAATCATATCTTTTATTGTAACATATGATTTTTTATATGAATATATTTGTAATATCCAAATCGATTTAATAAGAGATATGTTAAAAACAAATTTGATATCTAAACTTAGTTAAAACCTATAAAACTAAAATCCGTGTAGTATACGGATACTAATCTAATAAGATATAATATGATTTTAATTAATTATTTGGTAATGCATTAAACCTATACTTAAGTTTTCACAGGTGATCAAACCCACAGCAAAACGTACATCACCAAAGCTAAACCCTAGTACGTTACGTTTCTTCGACGGCATCGATCCATCATCCATGGAAGAAGTAATATTACCAGAAAATGTCATATTGGACGTTATATTAAGGCTTCCTGTGAAAACAATCATCTACTGCAAGTGCGTGTGCAAAAGGTGGCGTGATCTTGTTTCAGATCCTTATTTTGTTCATCTTCATCTCTCCAGATCATCGCATCATCATGATCAGGCACTAATGATTCATGAGCTCACGAGTCAAGATTTTTCTAAGCCAGGTACTTTAGCATGGGTAGAAATCGATAACCACCGCTTCAATCGTGTCAAGACCATTGATCTTAAGCGTTGTCCTTCTCTAGCTCAAAGTTCTTTGCCGCATCAAGTAGTCGGCTCAGTCAATGGTTTGATCTGTTTTTCTGATTCATATACTTCCATTTACATATTCAATCCTGTCCTGGGAACATATATCCAACTCCCTCAACCACTATTGCAAGTCCACACATATTCATTCTACGGATTCGGAGTTTCAACAGCAGGAGAATACAAAGTGATACGGATTTGCGATAGCAGGCTGCGGGGTGGCAAAGTTGAGATTGAGGTTTACACGCTTGGCACGGGGCGATGGAGAGTTTTGGGACCACTTCCTTACGTATATACATTTAAACATGCAGTGCGTCCTGCAAGTGTATTTGTGAATAGTCATTTGTATTGGCTTTTTGATAGAATTTACGATTTTAATTTGAATAACGAGACGTTCGGGTTACTTCCATCCCCACCGGGAGATAACGGGGCATCAAAGCTGGGAGTGTTGAAAGGTAGGTTAAGTTGTTTGTGTTGGTGTTTATTTGAAGTGGAGGTTTGGGTGATGAAGGATGACTCTTGGTGTAAAGAAATAGCTTTCGGACATGGTTTACGCCCTATTCTTGCATTCAACCTACCAGCGTGTCTCATAGACGGTTCAAACGGCACTTATATTTGGATATTCAGGGAATATAGAACAAAACAACTGTTGGCTTGGTGTGTTAACACGAATACGATTTTACAGTTAGATTCGCGGGGTCATGGCTTCTGTAGCATAATGACATATCGTCCTAGTTTTCTTACCCTCGACAACTTCGGATCATATCCAGAGAGAGTTCATACTATTCGACAGGGTAAGGGGATATTCAAGAAATTGTTTTCATTTTTTTTCAAATAATCGTCTAGCAACTGCTACATATAAATATATATATGTTTATCTATTTGGTGATTTTTCCTGTTTGTGTTTAAATGATGCATATAATTCAACTTGAATGTGCAATTTATAACACATTTGTAAAGTCAATATAAGTTACCAGAATATATATTATGTTTCTACAATGGCATTTAAGTGATTAGATTTGAGCAAAAAGTGTAAGACAGGTTGCAGTGTCTGTTAAGGCTAAATTATGTTTTATGATCACCTTTTCTTGCAATGCATATAATTTACAAAGAGATGTTTTGGTTTATTTGTCAACATGTCAATTCAACTGCTCGGTCGGTCTGCTTTCATAGAACCGTTTGATCTTCTGCTTGTTGCCACTACTCTACTGCGACTTCAATTCGTCTTCACCCATGGTGTGAAATAAGATCTGTCATTGCAGGGATTTTCGATCTTTAGAAACTTCAAGTGGTCTAAAGGTCAATTATATTTCAATAAATTGGTATAATTAATGGATTTTAAAGAAAATCATTATAGATTAAACTGGTTTGAGTAATGCTTTTTACCCCAAGTTCTTACTAGGACCCTAGTTTCTCGAATTATCTTTAGCTATCATTTTAACATAAGAAACCGTACCTTAGGTTATAATTAAGGAGATCCCTGGTGTCTCATTCGAGTCTCATTTTATTTAATATCATCGACCAATTATCAAGTGATCAGTATTCATAGCCTCTTTTTACTTTTATGTTTTGGGGTGAAATCATGTGCCGTATTTAATCTTGTTTATCATTTTGTTAACTTTTATTCATTTTATTCGGTATATTCATATCAATTTATATTTTGTGATTTCTCACATTTATATGTTCATTAAACTTTATAGAAGCATAATCACTAATTTTACCCAAACCGACGATTAATCAATGATAGATCTATTGGCATGATATACCCACCCGATATTTTAACCGAAGGGGATTGTAACCGGTTTTCATTATTTTGGTTTAATTACCTGATATTTTATCCGAGGGTAATTGTAACCATTTATTTATTCATTTTGGTTTAATCACCTCTGATACTTTATCCGAGGGTGATCGTAACCACATTTTAGTTTAATCACATGATACTTTATCCGAGGGTGATTGTAACTACATTTAATTTAATTATCCAATATTTTATCCGATGATGATTAACCTACTCTTCAATATTAATCATTTTTATCAATGACACTTAGTCTGTGTGATTAAGTGGATGCTAGTCATGACGTTTGATTGTGCCTATGTTTACTTTGTATGATACACTTCGCATTTATGGTATTGACATAACATGAGAATTGAATAAAACATTTTATTGATTATTTATATACATTCAAACTTGTGTATACTCACCAGCTAATTCGTTAACAGAAAAAAAAAATACTATTTTTACACGATTTCAGGAAATACAGCTTAGGAGGATTTTGAGATGCCTTCACATGTACGATCTTGGACCTAGTTTAATTAAATGAGCTTTCACTGAGTTATGTTTGTTTATTTATGGTTTGAAACGATATAACTTGTTATTTGGAGTTATGAAAAGGTTGTTAATATTTATTCAATTCATTTTAGTATCATGAGCTATGAATAATCTATTCACTTACGTCCGCCTCGAGGTTCCGCCATGGGTCGGGGTGTGATACATATAGTTAATGTTTGAAGATATTAAAGATAAAACTCGTATATTTGTTTTCATATCTGCCAACCAAGACCACCTAAAAGGTAAGTGTAATATTGTAATTATATACAAATCTAATTGCAATATGATATACATCAACAATATGCCGACATGACTAACACGTGTTGTGGTTGAGATGAACTTTCAATCCCACTGTCGGTCGCTTTAACATCTCCTCCCTTCCTCACTCACCAATCATCCTCTATAAGTACAGACTTGAAGCCTTCCTTTCAACATCAGAAAATCTAATTCATATTCTTCTAGCGTTTAAGTTAGAATTTGCTCAGAGTGCACGAATAGAGCGGTGCATACACTTGTTTTATCATCCTTTTCACATAGAAAACTCTTTTGTGTTGCTCAACGAGGTATACAAGTGTTTATGTAAATAAATATCTGCTTGTGTATAGCTTCTCTATTTGTTTAGAATTATCTTCTGATCTATGTGTTGAAGTGTCGCTATTTAATTGATTACATACACCTGATGAAGCACTTGTTACTTTTGGAAACTGTTTTGTTTCTTTATTCATTTGTTTAACTTTATTGTTCTTTTTCTTGTGTGCTTAATTCAAATTTTTAGTGTTTTCTTATTAGTCGAGAAGTAAATCGATAATCAAGGGCATAACAAGAGTGGGAAAATTTTAAGCTCAAATATATGTCATTAGATCTTGATGCTACTTTTACATGTTTTTGAATTTTTATCACTTGATTTAGAAAAGAAGAAGTAAAGGCATGTTGTTGCTATTTGTAACTGCAGAATTCTGAGGATGTATCCTTCATTCTGCCACAAGTACGCATTTGGTTCTCTCATAATATTTTCTTTAATGTTATTGTCAAATTATCTATTTGAATATATGAAGTTCATATGCGTTTTTCATTTTTTTAACATTCAAATTTTAATAAATTTCAGTGTAAATTTTGTTAAAAGTGCAAGTAAAATTAAATTTGTTTGTGACAATAAAAGGTAAGCATGTAACCATTTATGAAAAAATATATAGGTTTGGTATTCAATCAAATGACTTTAGAAAAGTATCCAGTATTTATTTCTTTTTCGTACGGGAGTTCAATGTTTTTTAAGATAGCAATAAATAATTTAAATAATAGTCACCAATTTGTTTAGTAGTGTTTTATTAATTTGTTTAGAAGTATTTTAATATTCTGGGTTGAGATGAATTATTCTAACTTAGGACTTGATTTTTGTGTTTAATTATCGTGGTTTTAAATTGTTGTATGCAGATCTTTATGAGATTTGACTCGGATAAGGACATCTTTGTTGGAATTGGTGATCTCGGAAATATTTTTGTGCACATATGGTAAAATCTCATGTCTTTTTTATTTACTTACCAGTTAGTTAGAGTTGCTTACTATTATTTTATCTTGATATTTTTTTTATTGTTTTGTTACCTGTATCATGTTTATTTTGTGATATAAGGCGTTGTTGTTAGTGTAGGTCACCTCTTATTGTTAAGTGTAAAATACACCCCGTGGTTTACACCTAATAGCATATTGTAACCTTACGTGAATTTTTAGACATATTGCAACCCTAAACTTTTTAAACTGAGTCATTTGCAACCTCTGATTAGTTTGAATATGAGTTGATCATCCAAAAAATAGTTATATACCTAATTACCCCCCTGTTATCTATTTTTCTCTTTGTTTGATAAAACCATAACCTTCTATCTCATCACTTAGACGTGTTTTTAACACATATGTTTTAACAAAATCAAAGTTTATGATGTTTCAACATCTAAAGCATGATGTATTTAAATCAAAACTATATTACTTTAGTGACTTTAATCATGTTTCTTTATCTATGTATGTAACCAATGCACCACAGCAAACCCTCAAAATCTTGTTGTGTTGAACTTAGCTTATGTTACACAGTATATGTTAATGTATGCATCTCAACTTAGATGAAGAAGATAAGCTACAGTGGGAGGAGACCGGACTACCGTCAACCGGAAGTTGCGAAATCGTGAAGAGATTTGGTTTTGGCAGCGGAATTAGAAGTAATTTCACGATGTTGAAGCTTTTTGATGGTGTTGTTGACCAATGGACCTTTCGTAGTAGCAACAACTCTTCTACGACCACCGCACACTGGTGAACAACAATGAATTGGGCTATCGGCCGGTATCAGTTGAAGTCAACAAAGAAGAAAAGCCTTCCCCCAATCCAACATTTTCAGGTGAAAAGAAGATAGATGACTTAGAGTCATGGGATTTTGTTCTGCAGCGAGTTCTTTGTTGACATCTACCCTTTCATGAACACTATTGATCCAGTCGATGCTCAATCAAGTAGCTCGGAAGCCAATGATCTTTAAACAAAGACGAAGACGTAAGACCGACCAAAACATGTTAATATTTAGTATTTTCAGCGGAAAAAGTAATCTTTAGATTATTATTGTAAAAAACAAATGTATTTTTTTTGAATGAATAAAATTCGTATTTTATTTAGCTTATTTCATTGCCAAATGTTAATTTTATGAAAAGTTCCATATATTTACTAGAAAACCAGTATTCTTATGTTATTTTTTCAGTTAACCGATTCTGTTAAAAACTTAACAGGATATAACATGTTAGGTTTTCCAGGCTCCGAAACCAGTTTATAACCTAACTAGTAGTACGGAGTAAGTTAAAACCCTAACCGGTTTAAGAAAGAAAAACTATATGCGCACCTCTACGTAGAGGTCCAAAAAAAACGGAACCTGAACCAATTCAATAACCGAAAACCGGTTCTTAAAAAAACTGGTTCTACAAGAACCGAACCGAACCATAGTTTCTGATCGATGATTAGTCATTGGCAAAGTTCTTCCATTTTTTCTATTAAATAAAAGTTTAATCTAAATTATTTTAGACCTGCCATTTTTTAGTTGCAAAATAAAACAACATACGGTCAAATATTTACATATTTTTGTTTAAAATTAAGATTACATAACCGAAATTGTTGAAAGGTGCATTTACATATATTCCCTTCTTAAGATCATTTATTACGTATTTACCCACTTTTTAAATTCAATTACATATTTACCCTTCCTAAACCATATATATTACATATTTATCCAATTTCTTTAAAATAACCTTTTGATTTACTATTTTACCCTTAATGATCTTCATAAATATATTTTTATATTTTCTTATGGTTTGTGTAAAAGAGTGGGTAAATGAGTAATTTATTATGTTATAGGGGATATATGTAATTAAACTTTAGGCTTAGGTAAATATGTAATTGATGGATTTAGGAAGGGGAAATATGTAAAAAAACCTTGTTGAAAATAACATAAGTAGCTATTTGCCACGAGGTGGGTGTTAAAACCGTATTCGAGATGGTTAATCTCCAAGAACAATAGAGAGAAAGATTAGAGAGTTGGGACAATTTTCTGATGATTTTTATTCCAAACATAAACGATACTTATAAGAAAAACAAAACTTGAAAATCAAGAAAACAATCTCTTAAAACTAGAAGTAATTTCAAATAACTAGAAAATAGGAAAGTAAATAATTGATCTTTATTATGGAGAATCTTCAATTTGTCAATTGAATTTAGTCACGGAATCGAACTGGAGCACGTATAACTCTTTTGGATAGTTGGTTTTCATGTTGGACATATGCGGTTGGGCTAGATGGGCCTGTTTTGTCTTGACCGAGTGTATCAGTGGGCGTGGGTGTTGTTGCTGCCAATAATTATATATTATATTGCTCCCGGTGAGTCTAACCACCGGGAGATTTAATCTCAATCGTAGGATCGAGCTGAAACGAGATCTTGGCCGTAGATACTAGGCGGTTGAGTTTTTTTAGGACGGTTATATGACGGTTTTTTCACTCAGAATTTTTAGGATCTGAGAAATCATAGGAACTTCTATTGTTCTTTCACAAGGATTGACCACGTTCTTACCCCTTTAACTCCACAAATTTCGGACTCTTCCCCTGTATATATTTGTGGTCTCATTTTCCATTGCAAACACTATCTTTATTTCACCAGGCAGATTCTACAATAAAAATCATGGATAAGTGTTGGTGTGACTGCTGATCGAGATAATTGTTTGCAAAAACGGTTTGAAAATGAACTATCTGTTTACAAGTTTTGTACTTGATTTTGGTAATTGTTTCAATATATGATCCGTTGATATGGGTGTATTTAATTTGATTGTTTTTGTAGACAAGTAAAATATAGATGTTGAGGGGATAGGTGTTGGTGTGACTGCTGATCGAGGCTCATAGCATCTTTGATGTTTAAGGTATCTCCTATCTTTGTTCCCTGTTCGTTTGTTACGTTGAAACTACGTTCACTAAAAGAAAGTTTTAGAACTATTGCTTTTAGACTGTACTTATCATTGCCACATTTACATGGTAATATGTGCCACTTATATATTGGCCGGGTTCACAAGAAATTAATTAACATATCTTTGCACATTCATGTTTTAACAGGATCATAAGAAATTGATTATATCAATCTATCTTTTGCAAAAAAATAATACAATCGTGCACATCAACTGTTTGTTTAAATGCTTGTATTAGTTCTGGTTGCTCTTTTCACCATGTATATTGTATTAAAACAACTAGCTTAATCAACAAAGTTTAACCGATTAAAAATAGGCATATCTATTGTGCTTCAAGTTTAACTAATGAAACCAAACTTTAAGTGTGACTTTAGAAAATACCAAATCCATGTGAAAATTGCTCTATTTTATAACATGATAATTTATGATATGCTTTTACAAAATGCAGATAGATTTGGAGAGAGATTATATTATGGAAGTTTATATATCTCAACCATGTGTATATATATTCGTCATCTTGGCAAGTTTTTGTGTTATAGAACTACCTTTTTTAAAGTTCCTTTCTTATGCACTTCATTGGGTTTGCTCATAAGTACATACTGTATTTCTAAATTTACATCTTAAATACTTGGATAGTTCCAATGTTTTCAACGCTCTTTAACGTCTTCATGCTGATGTATTTACAATTGTGGCCTTGTGGGCATGCAATAATTCTTTTATGACCCGAAAAAGAACTTTTTAAAACTTCATATTTATCTTGGAGTTTCGTTAGGCTTATTATTAAGCTAACAAAACTTAAACATGCTCTCTTCAAATATGTATTTTTAACCAATTTCTAATTATTTGCATCACGGTTCATGATGAACACTTTTATTTCGAAATTTTTAAGCCGCTGCACTTCTAGGAGGTTGGAAACGTAACATACCTTAGACACCTAACATTGTTGTTTATGTGTCTTGGTCTAAAAGGATTTAGTTGATGTTGTATGTTACGGAGTATGTTTGATTTGTATGTACTTTGACAACCATGCTAGAATAACGTGTCATATCAAATATACACATCTCGGATCTAGCTTGTCCAGATTATATAAAGTAATATTTTTTTATATATACATACTTACATTCTACATTAACTTCCAAATAATTACTTAAAAGTTATGTAAAACATTAAAACTAAATGTAATTCATGCGACCCGTGCTCTTCTCGATGATGTTGATTTTTTTAATTTCGTTTTAGAATTCCTTCATAATGAGTGTTATAATGTCATCTTCTTAAAAGTTTAACATTTGTTTGGTATACTAATTATATAGTGACTTATTAAGTTAACTTCCTTCAAATGTTGGAAAATAAACTAATGTGTAGGACGTTATGATGTAGGGTCGTCTCTAAAAATTTTGGTGTCCCTGTACCAGGATGTTTCATTTTAAGAAGTATTGAAGCTTTCATGTATGAGTAGTTTACCCGCTGTTAATTTCCATTACTTTGTGGTTTATATAATAAAGTTTGATTTTTCTCAGCTCATAATTTATAGGAGTTGTAATTTGATCTTAAACAAATACTGTTTATGTTTAGAATGCAAAAGGTATGTTGGTGGTAATGTATGCGCTTGAATAGTCAGAAAAGTAAGACGCTATATATGAGAACATTTTCACGGTTGATAATGTGTCAAAACCCGGCGGTAATGTATGCGAATAGTCAGAAAAGAAAAACGCTGTATATGATACTTTTTTTCGCGATTGATAACATGTGGAAACCCGGCCTCTGGACGGGTATAAAACTAGTTCATATATGTTGATGAAGTTGGTTCTGTATTTCTTGTATAATTTGCGTCTGTCCAGCTTCAGATTGTGCACGTTCGCGCGGTAACTTCCTTTTGGTGTTGTTCTTGGAGTTGATGAAGTTGGTCTTGCCATTGATGGGATGAGGTGGGGTTGCGTATTTAGTATAAATGGGATGTGTTACCTCATAACATTTCTATATCCACGTGTGAAATCACGCCTTTCACATAAAGCTCCTTGCATACACTCAACCTCATCAACATGTTGCTCGTTTGTTGCCTAAGTAAACCCATCTTGTATATTTACATCTGACAATACATAAATATTTTAGCTAAACTTCAACAGCATGACTGCTATAAAATGAAAAATCATCATGTTAAATACACCAATAATGAGTAGTAATATTCAAATTTGAATCAAACATACTATTATAACAACAAATACTAACAATACTAACAACAACGAGAAGTAATATCAACATAAACCAAGTTATTAAAGGTAGATCCAGATAAATTTTACCCGTTTAAACTATAAGTTTATTAGAGTAGGACAATAAGTTCAGATTTTTTTGAACCATTTAAATTGTAAGTTAGCTATTTAAAGTTACATAGTCTTCTTCGATTAGTGGGTGTTGGAATTGCCACTTCTTTGTGTGCGACTCATGAAAGACTTCAATATTATTCTTCCACTAGGTTTAATACCCGTGTGTTACACACGGGTTAAATAATAATATTTATAAAGAAATTATAACCATTATATTTAACAATTTGTAAATATATAACATTTAAGGAGTTGGCTCCATCAACTTGCATGGTGAAAAATTTAGCTAAATTTTACCTCCCAAACTTCCTATTATAGAAAAAAAAAACCCTCCAAAAATTGCCCCCTAAAAGTTTGATTTATTAGATAGATTGTTAACTAGAACAATATTATTAGAGTAAGATTTCAATAACTTTGACGGTTTGACCACCGGTTCGCCACCCGTTCACCAATGATTTTCTACCATGAGACGTGGAAAAGGCAAAAACAAATATCTTTGCAAGTTGTCAATCATTTTGGAGGATCTCTCGTCTCTTTTTGGACATTATATTAAACGAGACGATATTAGCTAGATCGCAAGTTGAAGGGCCTAAACGAAACATTAAATAAATATTTGTTTTATTATGTTTGAGTTAGTTTAGGTTTGTTATTATTGCTAGTTTGAGTTAGAGTCTAACTAGTATAGGTATTGTTTTGTTCCTAGTTTATTGGTTTTAGTTTCCTAGTATAATTAGGATAGTTCGTCTATTTAAAGTTCATTGTATTAGGGTTTAATAAAAAAAACTTGAATGAAAGTAATTTAGTTTTCCAGTAAAAGATTTGTTCGACTACTGCAGTTTGGTTACTTTCAAGTTCAACAAGTGGTATCAGAGCCAACTCTAGAACCAGAGCAGAAAACGATCGAAGAAGGTAAAGGAAACCGATCCAGTGTCGCCGTCTAGAGAAGGTTCAAGTATCCAATTGAAATCGTAGTTTCCTTGTTTCCGATTTCAATTGCAGTTCTATCTAGTCTCCGATTACAATCGTTAAGTCCATGATTGCGATTGTAATTGCGGAAGTTTACGATTCCAAATTAAAGTTGCCGAACGAAAGTTTCCTATTGCAATAGGATTACAGCAGAAGGCCAAATTCCAATTTGAAGCAGCAAAGTAAAGTTAGCAGTTTACAAATTCAATTAAAGTTTTGTTTTCCAACTTTCGTCAAAGCAGTATACATAATTTGGTTGTTTGTGGTTCTTGGTTAACACTTGTAAATTCTACAAGTGGTAAATTAAAAAAAAAAAAGAGAGAGAAGTTGCGATCAAAGGTATTGGTGTTGATACCGAAAAACGAGTAAGTCTCCGATGATGTTTGATCTTCTGGATATCGGTGCTGTGAAGAAACTCAACAACCGAAACTACAATGTCTGGTCCACGTGCATGAGTTCGTATCTGCAAGGTGAAGATTTATGGGATATTGTTAGTGGTGTTGAGAAGGTAAAACCGCCTAGTGAAGATGCAACCGGAGTGCTACGAAACTGGAAAGATAAAGCTGACAAAGCTATGTTTTTACTGAAGACAAGGATGGAAGAAGAAGTCTTGGAACGGGTTCAAGGTGCAGAGACACCCAACCAAATTTGGGATATTCTTGCAAGATTATTTTCCAAGAAAAGTCAGTCGCAAAGCCAAAGAAGGAAACCTGCACGAGACAAAGAAGCTGGTCCAATAAAAAAGATCAAAGTAACGAGAAGAAATCAAGATCAGGTACGAAACGATTTCTGTTGTTACGGTGCAGCAGTTTGGATTAAAAAGGCTAGGCAAGAAGAGGCGTATGACGCCAGAGAAGTTAACGCTTTTGCGTATACGGCTATTATTGAAGACGATGTTGGTACAAAAACTGTGAACGATGATACTGTGGTTACCGGTGATGGTAAGACAACCAAAGATAATGTGCCGGTTGTTAGCGATGGAACGGTTATGAATACTGGTGGCGTTAAGTTTCCTACCGGTGATACCACAGTTAATAATGATGTTATCGTGACCATGGATGATGCATCGGTCGTCAACGGTGAAACCACTATAAATACCGGGGGAGTGGAATTGACTACCGGTGATACGTTGATTGTAAGTGGCGTTACGATGACCGAAGGTGATGAAACGGTCAATAATGATTGTCTTGTGATGGACTCTAGCGATGGTTCGGTTGATAGTAAACTAATTTTCGAAATTCGAATGGAAGATGAAAAGGAGCACGATGTCCTTGTAGAAAATAAAGGGATGCATGATGATAAGCATAACGTTGGAGGTGGCCATGAAACAAAAGTTTATTTGTTGTGTAATGCAGGGAAAGTGGTTAAATCCACAAACACAAGTACGAATGCTAAGCCAATTAATTATGGCGTATGTGTTGGGCTAAGAGATCGAATATTAACGGATCTTGATATTTCGAATTCTAGTGAACAGAGCACAGATGTGTATTGTGTGACGGTTAGCCGAACGACATCAATCTTGGATGAACAAAGTGCTACGGGAACCAAGACGTTTAGTCTTGAAGTTGAACATATAACTCGAGAAGAGCAAAGTACAAGTACAATGTTCAAGACATGTCCAAAGATCAAGGTTAAAGAAGTTCGAGTACTTTTGGGCATACGAGACCAAGGTGGAACAAGTCACAACTAAGAGGGAGTCTTGAAGAAGCTAATATCGAGAGGGAGTATTAAACGAGACGATATTAGCTAGATCGCAAGTTGAAGGGCCTAAACGAAACATTAAATAAATATTTGTTTTATTATGTTTGAGTTAGTTTAGGTTTGTTATTATTGCTAGTTTGAGTTAGAGTCTAACTAGTATAGGTATTGTTTTGTTCCTAGTTTATTGGTTTTAGTTTCCTAGTATAATTAGGATAGTTCGTCTATTTAAAGTTCATTGTATTAGGGTTTAATAAAAAAACTTGAATAAAAGTAATTTAGTTTCCAGTAAAAGATTTGTTCGACTACTGCAGTTTGGTTACTTTCAAGTTCAACACATTAAACATAAGACACTCTCTCAATTCATAATAAGGGTCGAGCTAGGGTACGTGTGTCTACGTTACAAGTAGGGAATGCTTTATAATCTTGACCACTCCACCCGGACATATAACTACATACATGATAATCATTGTGTTGGTACAAGCCCCACAATCAAGGCCAGTCCTGAGGATTTGGGTGCCTTGTGCGAGACGAGAAAAAAAGGTCCCCCGCCCCCTCAACCCTAAGCACCAACGCAGTAAATTATATAAACTAAACTTTTAACCAAAAAACAAACGTTTGATAAATAAACATAACAAAATCAAAGTATTCAAATTAGTGAATTATGTTTTTGACAGCAGTGAGCTTATAATCCATTTGATTGTGTGGACTTTTAGAAGTTTAGTTAATTAGTTTTAGCGGACTTTAGCCTTTAGGTGTGAGCTTTAAATCTTTGCTTATTTGTTACATGACTATTGGCTAAATATAAGTTTTATAATAAAAAGTTATATAATAACTTTTTTTAAAAATTCGGTGCCCCCGTTAAACGAGTGTCTAATTTTGCGGTCGCACATGCCGCGCACCCTCTAAGCCCCCTATGCCCACAATCACACTCTACAAACACTCAAACTCACGTTGGAAGATTTGTGTTTGTTGTACGTTTCCTGATCCTAATTTGCAAAACCCAAAGACGAACAAACATAAACACACCATGCATCATCTGTGGGTGCAGATCAAAACTTCGATCAATCATGACAGCCAACAAGGGGAACATTACACACTCATCACACTGATCGTTTCAATCGTAAGCTGGCGATATATATTATTTATTTAGTTTTTTTCATACAAGTAATCGGTAGTTATTGTAACCTTTTACTCCATATTATGAATTGCAGCAACACGGGATTTATTGGCTAAGAAGATCGCTTCCAAAAGCTATGAAGAGGTAAGCATCAAACTAACATTTGACGTAGTGGACTTAAAGGTAAAATTGTTTAACGAAAATTTGCTAAAACTATGTAAGGATATAATAGTTGTTGTCATCTATAGAGTAGTGTTGAGCTTGATGGAAGGTGAATCAAAATTTGCAAACCTGTGTACGCTTAGCAAATAAATCTAAGTACACAATTAAGTGGTTCAATCACGACTCCTAAGGCGCGATATGCTCCCCAATTTAGAGCCAAATATTACTTATTATAACTCAGTGCACCATAATATGACATTATAACCAATCTTACCCATTAAGACCCAATATGGCCTATTATGGCGCATCATGCATTCGTCCAACTATCATATTCATTACTTTTAAGACCCAAACATGATCACCATTAAGATATTAATGACTTGTACATAATATAACACTTTACAACCAATTTAATCCATTTAAGGTATAGTATGATCTAATAAGGCTTACGAGCTACTATGACTTTTAAAACCCAATATGACACATGCATGATCTTGTATGGACATTAAGATATGCGTGACCCAAAGTGAGCATTAAGAAATGTATTTGTCATTTAACTTATTACAACCTCACATGAATCATTCTAATCCAATATAACCCATTAAGATCTCATGGCTTTTGAAGAACTATCAATTTTTTTACAATTCAATATCACTAATTAGTTAGACATATGTAGTTTAAAAGTGCAAATGGCGGGCGCGGGCAAGGAAGGGCGAGACCTAGGGGGTACCTTGATGATACAAAAGGCGAAGTTCATGATTTAGTCCGGTGACCAAAATGTAGCCAAAAGTTTAAGGTGTAGAAAGATGGAAAGAAAGTTGTAGATGGAAAACGAGTGACGAACATTTAGTTATTACGGAGAGGTTGTGATCGCTGTTATGGAGAGGTTTTGATAGATATTTAATGCTAGCGTGATATTTTATATGAGGAACAGTGAAAAGAACTTTATATAAATTATAACTATAAATTATAGGCAACTCATAAAGAGTGAGAAAGACTACTATAAAGGAGGTTAATAAAGCATAAAGAAGGTTAACAAAATTTAGAATAATTATTAAATTTATTATTTTAGTATTTATAAATAGTTATATGCAGTAAATATTTACTCTCAAGACTCATTATGGCTTATTATTACATGTATTACCCATAGTCAAAGGTGAGTATATATAGGCGAGGTGAAGCGGGGCCTAGGGCCTCAAACGTTAGATGAGGGGTAAAATAAAATGTTGTTGAACCGAGCGTTTTGGTTTAAGCATAAGCAATTAAGCACAAATAAGACAAGGCAAGCATTTAGTTTGTTAAAAAAATAAAATTAATCGATCAATCTTGGGTATTAGGCTCTCACCCAGCCAAAAGCTTGTAGGAACCGCTCGTACAAAAACTAAAATACTTTTATAAATTCATTTACAATACAATGAAAGTAAAGAACATAAGTAAATTACAATATGATTACAATTGAAAAATTAGAAATACAAAAAATGAGTATAGCAAAATTGTAATATGGGCTGAGGATTCGTGTTCAACACGGGTCCCTTAAAACAAATTTCGAGTCTCCCAAGAGAACTCGTTTGTTTCCCAGGGTACAACAGCCGAAGCAGTATGTACTGCCGGGATGAACTTAAAACCCGAAAGAGTATTTTTATAGAGAATGAAGGATAGTAAGAATTTGAGAGAATGAGAGCTTTCTAGTATATGATCTTTGGTGTTTCAAAGTGTGTCATACAACTAAGTTTCACCTAGTATTTATAGTGAACCAAAAGTTGAAACATCTTTCAAAGCATTAATAGAGTATTGAATTCAAAATTGAAACTTAATTCAAAATTGAATTCAATATTAAACTCTATTTGACTTGAATATTGAAGTAACCAATTTTCAATACAATATTATTTATTTATTTTTACAAAAATAAAAAAGGATTTTCCAACAATCCCCCACATGTGAAAATAAACAAAATCTCATTTTCGTCATGTGAAACCAATTTTCACACATCTTCCAACAATCCCCCATGAGGATGGATTTCTATCCATACTCTATCAATATCAAAATACAATTTCAACGGTTTAATATTGTCGGATAGGTAGTGGTTAACTTTGAACCTTCCGTTGTGATGTATACTTAGTCTCCTAGTAGTTCGGTAGACGCGATGTCCTTGAACCAACCACCGTTTATGTAGACGACAATACACATTATACAATATTATTCCTGGTTTAGTCAACCCCTCATTGTCGTGTCCGTTATGGTCATGGATCACTAGCCTGGTTCTGCGAGAGCTCTAGGATTTGCGCTCCCCACAAATCCATTTGAAGCGACCCCACTTCTCTCTCACATAGGTGATTTTCTTCAAATCATTAAAAACATTAAGGTTACATAGATTACCATAAATCATTGACCATACATTATGCTTATCCTCACAACGTGTCACTGTTGTTAAAGGAATGGACTAGGAAGTGTTTGACTCCCTTTTATTTATTTGAGGTACTCCCCCACAGTGACCTTAGTTAATACAATTAGGTTGTCCTATTGAACCTATATTTTGGGATCTCCAATCTCATAGGTTAGGTTTTCCTTTGTATTAACTTCCTTTACGGGCTTTAGTCTCATTCCACGTGACGACTTACGTACTAACTCTTTGCTTAAGCCTTTTGTAATTGGGTTCACAATGTTATCTTTTGACACATAGTCAATCGTGATAACCCCGTTGAGAGTACTTGTCGTACCTTCTTTTGTTTACGTAACAATTTTTGGGTCCTATCTTTTGAACCTTGGGCTCCGGTATAAATACCTTTGGTAGACACCTTCACACTTTCAAGTATTTATATGATGGTTTTTCTTTCCATCCATATCTCATAAGTGTTTTCATCCCTTTTCTTGTGAGGTATATTATTTAAAAGATAAATGGCCGTATGTATGACCTCCCCCCACATTTTCGAGTTATTAGATAACATTCGAATGATTTATGTAAAATAAATCGGGTCTAACACGCTTGTTAGAAATTAAGCGATTGCTTAAAATCGTGTTTAGAGCTTCATATTGTTAGGCAATAAATTATTTCTAACATGATCGTTAGATAGAAATGGTTACAAAAACCATTTTTAAGCCTTATGTGTTTATAAAATAAACACCCAAGTTAATCTCATACTTAATGAGTTTTAGTTTAATTTCATACTTAATGAAATTTAGTTTGATTATAAAATAATCAATTTCCTTCCAATCTTCTAGAACACATAAATGATTACAATATCATTTTAAAGTGTTGTTTCTATATAAAATAAACATGTTTCTAACACATTTGTTAGAAATAAATGATTACAAAAATCATTATATAGCTTTGTAAGTATATATAATATAAACATTTTCTAACAAATTTGTTAGACATAAATGATTACAAAAACCATTTTTAATGTTTTGTTGTTTATATAAACTAAACATTTTCTACTTAATTCTCGCCATAAACGATTACAAAAACCGTTTTCTCTCTTTTCCAATGTGTGATCTATATCTACAACTTAATAAGAATGAATCTTAAAGTTCATATTTCATTCACACAAAAAGATGACAAAACTTCATAACTTAATCTTTATTAGTCATAACTAATATGACCCAACTCCATATTTAAAGTTGTATTAATCACAACTAATTATGGATTTAAGAGAAACTAAAACTCTTTTTTATTCATGACATAAGTTATGAGTCAATTAGAAATCCATTTCATATAATGACATGTTCATTATTTATTAACGTTTACAACCCGTTTGATTTCTAGTACCAATACGATGTTTAGAAATTTAACGTTCACAAAAATAATTATGGTTTAAACATTTAACGTACATGTTAGAACATAAATGTATGAGGCTAAAACCAACAAAAGGTTTAGAAGAACTTTAATAGAAAACTAAATGTCTTTAATTAAATAGTTAACACATAGTTAACCACATAAGGTTTCGAAACCTTTGAGGTAAAACAAAATTGAATTTTCAATCTTTTTGTTTTAACACAATGAACCATTCAACAAAATGGTTGTAATGAAAATAAACCCACTTTTGAATTCAAAAGAAACTTATAAGAATTTTAAACTCTCAAAGTAATTGATTCAAGTTTTATGAAAAACTACAAAAGCTTAAAACATAAACAAAAATTACACTCAATCAAAACCAACAAATGGCAAAAAATGAACTACTTTCATTGTAAATGAAATCCGATTCTAGAAAAAAGTCAATTGTAAGTTCTCTAAGTCCAACTTTGAGAGACGAACAATGACTATATACTTTTTTTTTAAATACGAATGGTGATTTAAAAAAAATTTGTTTTAAGATTGTAGGAACCGCTCGTACAAAAACTAAAATACTTTTATAAATTCATTTACAATACAATGAAAGTAAAGAACATAAGTAAATTACAATATGATTACAATTGAAAAATTAGAAATACAAAAAATGAGTATAGCAAAATTGTAATATGGGCTGAGGATTCGTGTTCAACACGGGTCCCTTAAAACAAATTTCGAGTCTCCCAAGAGAACTCGTTTGTTTCCCAGGGTACAACAGCCGAAGCAGTATGTACTGCCGGGATGAACTTAAAACCCGAAAGAGTATTTTTATAGAGAATGAAGGATAGTAAGAATTTGAGAGAATGAAAGCTTTCTAGTATATGATCTTTGGTGTTTCAAAGTGTGTCATACAACTAAGTTTCACCTAGTATTTATAGTGAACCAAAAGTTGAAACATCTTTCAAAGCATTAATAGAGTATTGAATTCAAAATTGAAACTTAATTCAAAATTGAATTCAATATTAAACTCTATTTGACTTGAATATTGAAGTAACCAATTTTCAATACAATATTATTTATTTATTTTTACAAAAATAAGAAAGGATTTTCCAACAAAGCTAACAGGTTTAGCTAGGTATACTCCTTTTTTTTTTGTTAACAATTGACTCATTTCTTACTTTCCAAAATTTTATACAATATACATGAAACAATGTAGGATCAAAATTCTATTGAGACAAACACCATTTTTTTTTACTTTGTTTTAAAGGAAAAGTTATAATATTATGTCTTTTGTTTTATTTGTAAAATAGTGTTTAATTTCAGGGCGTTCATTATTCGAATACGATTTGAATTATTCGAAATTCGATTCGAATTGAATTCGATTAAGGCCATTTGAAATCAACTTTCAATCATTCGAATTCGAATATGATTTTCAGTATTCGCATTCAACTCGCCTAATTCAAATAAGAAATATATATATTTTTTAATAATATTTTCAATATATCTAATTAATTATAAATATATATATATATGAATATGACTTAATGAGCTAAAGTAAGTTCAAAATACTCAAACCCAAACCATTATCTAATCTTAATTGTTGTTTTTGTATATGGATTTGATTTTGTATTATGATAACTGCTTAATTGTTATTTCTAAATGTTTTGAACCTATTCATGATCTTTTTTTTGTGTTTAATTAGGCAGTTTTATCTTTTTAACATATTTTAGACTTTTGATGTGCTAATATTTTTCTTATTGTTTGGGTGATGTTTTGCACATTGATTGAGTGATGTTTGAGGCTTATGTTATGTTGGTGTTACATTTGTATTTTTGTTTGATGTGTTTATTTATTTATATTTTTTAAAGCGGTTACATTTGAATATATTCGAATATGATTTGAATTCGAATAACTTAATCGAATCGAATACATAGATTTTTAGTCGAATGTGGATCAAATGCGAATACAATTTTTAAAAGTCTCAATTCGACCAATTCGATTCGCCCAATTCGTCCAATTCTTATTCGATTCGAATAAACACCCCTAGTTTAATTATTACTATTTTTTATAGTATGTATTTTGTTTTTTTCATTAAAACTCTATTTTCTCGTGCGTGCACACTTTTTACGTCTAGCTAGCTCTTTGTGGGGTGCATCGTTCACTACTTAGATCATTCATGAACTACTCTTCCGATTCAATATGTTATCATTTAGACATGAATCACCTATTATAACTCATTAGGAGTTAATATGACCGCTTAATAATCCACCACTTGACATTCAACTATGCTATCCATCTAAACATCATATATTATGGAATTATTTATGTACATAACAGATCATAATAAATTTTCTTTAGATTTTAACTAAATAATGAAATTGAATTAGATATTTTTAATCCTTTTTTTGTTTTGTTTGTTTCTGAATGATTAAAATTATATTCTAATTGAATTTTAATATACTAATTCTTTATACAAAAATTAAAACAATTATTTTATAATATGGTTTAAAAGAACGTTATTACTCTTCGATTTTAACGCAAGATTCGTCATATTTAACATATTCCTTCATCTTTTTTATATATTCATAATCTTTTTATGTGTTACCTTTTTTTTAAGTTAC
This sequence comes from Tagetes erecta, assembly GCA_030867185.1. Lineage (NCBI taxonomy): Eukaryota > Viridiplantae > Streptophyta > Magnoliopsida > Asterales > Asteraceae > Tagetes > Tagetes erecta. The sequence goes on along the minus strand of CM061488.1, from coordinate 80,927,566 downwards.
CACAATAAAGAGCGTTTTTCTTATTTTTAATATGAGTATGGTATTGTTATACAACCATACCCGGTAAATTCCACACAATAACACAACTATTGGTCGGGTCTGCAGAATATGAGATGTAGGTAAACCATACATCTTTCATTCAAGGGATAAAGATGCATGTTGCTTCGTGTGAGACCCTAACTCAAAAGAAACCTCCACAAAGACATACACAAACATATAACATGCTGATGTGGTAGTGATATGTAAGACTATAAGTAATTAAGTAATTATAGTAAACTACCAATAACACAAAAATGTGTGAGAGGGTACAATAAGAGCATATTACACACCTTGGTATTGCTATATAAAAAAATGTTTTAACATGATGAATCTATTCATGGCGCTAAGATTTATGTACATGGTATTTTTCAAGTGATGTACATGGTATTTTTAGATTATGTACATGGTGTTTTTATTGTGTTGTGTTCCTCATTGCATCATGTGGGATACTCTCATATAGGATTAATATATTAGGAAATTAATAATTATTAGGGTTTGTAGTATATACATCTTGCGTTAAAAAAAATATTGAATGGAATACCAGGCTTGCATTTGTTTTTTTTAAATTAAGTTTTCTAGAAATAATGATACTCTTTTTCTAATTTTGTTGTATTTATTTGATTTTGTTATATTACATTGATTTTTATTATAGTTTATAATATCAAATATGTATACCTATTGTAACATTGCCCCAAACTAAACCTGATTCAAAGTCTAAACCCGAACCGTTCAAATTGTCATGTCATTCCCGTCATCAATGAAATAAACAAATTTAACAAATAGATATTATTTAAAGTTACTTATGTAAACTAAAATTAAGACCGGGTCGCACGATCGATGCAGCGACTGAGTCACGCGGTTAGGTCTTACGTACAATACAATATAATGTAAAGTAGCAATGTGTCAAACATTAAAAGACGTAGAAATATCCAAACTTAGATGTCAAAATGATAACCAAGTCAAATCCTTAAAGTTAAAGTCATAAATATGTCAAAGTTGGATAAATGATCAAAGTCGTCAACTGGCTAAGTCATCAGAACCTAAAATGATAATTAGTAAAAGTCAGAAATTAAAATCGTATATATGTTTTAGTAAAAAAAACTTATTAAAAACTTGAGTGGGAAAATTGTAATGAAACCAAAGTGTCAAAATTGTAAAGAAACTTAACTTTTATACCGTCCTTACATATTATTAAAGTTAGAAATATGTTATATAAATCATTATTTATAAAGTTATATTATAAAGTGAATTTTATAGATATTATTGAGTTTAATACCTAACAAATATGAAATTTATCATCATTTTGATTTCATAAATGCATATTTTATAAAATTTATCAAAGTAGAGTAGGTGGCTAACTTTAGGTGATAATTGCCAAATTTTAAGCTTATATTGAATGTTTTAAAATAAAATAGCAACAAGCAAACCACAAGGACCAAGCATGTAAATTATTTAAACCCAATCCATCCCCCTGTTTTCACGGTCTCACCTCCGGCGAATTCGCCGGCAACACCCAAATGTCATTTTAATGCGTTTTTGGCTCAATCAAATCGTTTCTTTGCCTTTATCCACAAGATTCGAACTTGGGACAACCTTATAGCCTTATCATCTACCGATCGTTATTCATGTTCAATTTTGGTGATGTAGATTCTTGGGTTCAGGGCCGGTCCCGAGGAATCGGATGCCTTGTGCGAGACGAGAAAAAAATGCCCCCAACCCGAAGCATCAACGCACTAAATTATATAAACTAAATTTTTAACCAAAAAACAAACGTTTGATAACTAAACATAAGAAAATCTTTAACATGCTTATTTATAAAAAAAAATTATATATAAATTTTTTTTTTTAAAATTTGGTGCCCCCGACACACGAGTGTCTTGTGCGGTCGACTACCCCGCACACCCCATGGGCCGGCCCTGCTTGGGTTTATGTGTAGATACATGGATTTTTTAGATAAAAGTTGTAGATTATATAAATCGATTATGATAACATATGCCTTTATTGGTCCAGTGGTTTGGTTACTTATGTGAAACTAGCAGGTCTTAGGTTCGATTCTATAGTCCCTCACCTTCTTTTATTTTTAATAGATTTATTACAATGGTTGATTTCATGATTTTATTTATCATTAGTAAAGTCAATTCAATTAAATATTTTTTTGAAAGTATATACTAATTTATAAGATTATGGATATAAAATGAAACTTTATAAAATAATTGATTTCATAACACAAAGTTTATAAGCATTACTTTATAGTTAATGGGCATTTAATACTTTTAAAATTTATAGATAGTTATAAAAATTTTAGTAATTTAAGTAGTTATGAGTTTGTATGTAGTTTAGAAGTCTTTAAACTTATAAAATTTATATAAATTGTGTCATTGATTATTCAGTTACTAGTCGAGTATAATTATATTAAGGTAATATTTAAAGGATTAAACTTAGAAATTAACTATCTTAAATAATTAGTAGTTTTATCACATCACTTTTGTCATTATTTAATTTTTATTTAGCTATCATTTTAACATAAGAAACCGTACCTTAGGTTATAATTAAGGAGATCATTGGTGTCTCATTCGAGTCTCATTTAATTTAATATCATTGAGCAGTTATTAAGTGAGTATTCATAGCTCCTTTTCACTTTTAAGTTTTAGGGTGAAATCATGTGTCTTATTTAATCATGTTTATCATTTTGTTAACTTTTATTCATTTTATTCAGTATACTCATATCAATTTATATTTTGTGGTTTCTCGCATTTATATGTTCATTACATGTTAAACTAAAATTTATCGAAGCATAATCACTAATTTGTAGGATACACTTCGCATTTATAGTATTGACATAACATGAGAATTGAATAAAACATTTTATGTATTATTTATATACATTCAAACCTGTGTATATTCACCAGCTAATTCGTTAGCTGAAAAAAAAATACTATTTTACACGATTTCAGGAAATGCTGCTTAGGGGGATTTTGAGATGCCTTCATATGTAGGATCTTGGACCTAGTTTAATTAAATGAGCTTTCACTGAGTTATGTTTATTTATTTATGGTTTGAAACGATGTAACTTGTTATTTGGAGTTATGAAAAGGTCGTTAATATATATTCAATTCATTTTAGTATCCTGAGCTATGAACAATCTATTCACTTATGTCCGTCTCGAGGTTTCCGCCATCGGTCGGGGTGTGACACCTATAGTTAATGTTCGAAGATATTGAAGATAAAAGTCGTATATTTGTTTTCATATCTGCCAACCAAGACCACCTAAAAGGTAAGTGTAATATTGTAATTATATACAAATCTAATTGCAATATGATATACATCAACAATATGCCGACATGACTAACACGTGTTGTGGTTGAGATGAACTTTCAATCCCACTGTCGGTTGCTTTAACATCTCCTCCCTTCCTCACTCACCAATCATCCTCTATAAGTACACACTTTAAGCCTTCCTTTCTACATCTGTAAATCTAATTCGTCTTCTTCTAGCGTTTCAGTTAGAATTTGCTTAGAGTGCACGAATAGAGCGGTGCATACACTTGTTTTATCAGTCTTTTCACATTGAAAACTCTTTTGCGTTGCTCAACAAGGTACACAAGTGTTTATGTAAATAAATATCTGCTTGTGTATAGCTTCTCTATCTGTTTAGAATTATCTTCTGATCTATGTGGTGAAGTCTCGCTATTTAATTGATTACATATACCTGATGAAGCACTTGTTACTTTTGGAAATTGTTTTGTTTCTTTATTCATTTGTTTAATTTTATTGTTCTTTTTCTTGTGTGTTTAATTCAAATTTTTAGTTTTTTCTTATTAGTCGAGAAGTGAATCGATAATCAAGGGCATAACAAGAGTAGGAAAATTTTAAGCTCAAATATATGTCATTAGATCTTGATGCTACTTTTACATGTTTTTGAATTTTTCTCTCTTGATTTAGGAAAGAAGAAGTAAAGACATGTTGTTGCTACTTGCAACTGCAGAAGAATTCTGAGGATGTATCATTCATTCTGCCACAAGTACGCACTTAGTCTTCTCATAATGTTTTCTTTAATGTTATTGTCAAAGTATCTATATGAATATATGAAGTTAATATGCGTCTTTCATTTCCTAGCATTCATATTTTTATAAATTTCAATGTAAATTTTGTTAAAAGTGCAAGTAAAATTAAATTTGTTTGTGACAATAAAAGGTAAGCATGTAACCATTTATGAAAAAATATATACTTTTGGTATTCAATCAAATGACTTTAGAAAAGTATCTAGTTTATATCTATTTCTTTTTTCTTATTGGAGTTCAATGTTTTTTAAGATAGCAATAAATATTTTAAATAATAGTCACCATTTTGTTTAGTAGTATTTTATTAATTTGTTTAGTAGTATTTTAATATTCTGGGTTGAGATGAATTATTCTAACTTAGGACTTGATTTTTGTGTTTAATTATCGTGGATTTAAATTGTTGTATGCAGATCTTTACTGAGATTTGACTCGGATAAGGACCTTTTTGTTGGAATTGGTGATCTCGGAAATATTTTTGTGCACATATGGTAAAATCTCATTTTTTTTTAATTTACTTATCAGTTAGTTGGAGTTGCTTACTATTATTTTATCTAGATATTTTTTAATGTTTTGTTACCTGTATCATATTTATTTTGTAATATAAGGTGTTGTTGTTAGTGTAGGTCACCCCTTATTGTTAAGTGCAAAATGCACCCCGTGGTACACACCTAATAGCATATTGTAACCATGCGTGAATTTTTAGACATTTTGCAACCCTAGACTTTTTAAAGTGAGTTATTTGCAACCCCTGATTAGTTTGACTATGAGTTGATCATTCGAAAAATGGTTATATACCTAATTACCCCTTTCTTATCTATTTATCTCTTTGTTTGATAAAACCATAACCTTCCATCTCATCACTTAGACGTTTTTCTTAACACATCTATTTTAACAAAATCAAAGTTTATGATGTTTCAACATCTAAAGCATGATGTATCCAAATCAAAACTATATTACTTTAGTGACTTTAATCATGTTTCTTTATCTATGTATGTAACCAAATGCACCATAGCAAACCCTCAAAATCTTCTTTGTGTTGAACTTAGCTTATGTAAGTAACACAATATATGTTAATGTATGCATCTCAACTTAGATGAAGTAGATAAGCTACGGTGGGAGGAGACCGGACTACCATCAACCGGAAGTTGTGAAATCTTGAAGAGATCTGGTTATGGCAGCGGAATTAGAAATAATTTCACGATGTTGAAGCTTTGTAACGGTGTTGTTAACCAATGGACCTTTCGTAGTAGCAACAACCCTTCTCCGACCACCGCACAACGATGAACAACAATGAATTCTGCAGCGAGTTCTCTGTTGACATCTACCCTTTCATGAACACTATTGATCAAGTCGATGCTCAACCAAATAGCTCGGAAGCCAGTGATCTTTAAACAAAGACGGAGACGTAAGACCGACCAAAACACGTTAATATTTAGTATTTTCAACGAAAAAAGTAATCTTCTTTAGATTATAATTGTAAAGAAATAATGTATTTTTTTCAATGAATAAAAGTCGCATTTTATTTAGCTTATTTCATTGCCTAATGTTAATTTTATAGAAAGTTCCATATTTTTACTGAAAACCAGTATTCTTATGTTATTTTCAGTTAACTGATTATGTTAAAAACCTAATCGGATACAACATGTTAGATTTTTCAGGCTCCAAAACCGGTTTATAACCTAACTAGTAGTACGAAGTAAGTTAAAACCCAAACCGGTTTAAGAAAGAAAAACTATATGCACACCTCTACGCAGAGGTCCACAAAAAACCGGAACCGATTCAATAACTGAAAACCGGTTTTAAAAGAATTGGTTCTACAATAACCGAATCAAACCGTAGGTTCTGAATAGATTCTGCTATTTTTTCAAATTGTAGATTCCAAAAGAACCGGAACTAGTTCCTAACAAAACCGGTTCCTGAAAAAACCGGTATTTTTAGTGTTGTTACTTATTTAATGTTTTAAGAGCTATATATCTTGTAATATTTGATGTTTTTAGTGTTACTACCTGTTTAGTCTAAAATAATATAAGAAATTTATAACCATAAACTCTAAATGAAAGCCTAATAGAGAGTGAAGATTTGCAGCAGCATAGCGTTCCGGCCCATTTCATAAAAAAACCGGTTTTTTTAAGAACCGGAACCGGTTCTATAGGAACCGAAACCGGTTACATAGGTTCTAATTTTTTCACAAAAAACCTGTTCTAAAACCAGCCCAGTTCTTGTAAGAGCCGGTTCTTTTACCGCCAACAAGAATCGGTACCAATTCTTAAAAGACCGATTTGTGTGCCTCTACGCAAAGCCTGAAACAAATAATCGGGCCAGCCCAAAAACACTTTGTTTTCCTACTCCTATCCATCTAACCGAATCAAACACAAAAAAACCAAGACGAACAAACCCTATTCATTCTGCAACCACCAAACCCTAATCATGTCTTCTCCACGGAAACGATCATCCATGGAAGATATGTTACCCCCAAATCTCATGTTCGACATCCTCTCACGTCTTCCAATCAAATCAATCATCTACTGCAAATCCGTCTCCAAAAAATGGCTTAATCTCATTTCAGACCCTTACTTCGTCCATCTTCATCTCTCCAAATCACCTGAAGCTCTAATGATGCACGAAGATCTCACTGATGATGATCCAGGAACGTTAAATTGGGTACAAATCAAACACCATCTCATCGCTCCTGTAAAAAAGCTTAAACTTAAACGTTGTCCGCCGTTGCTAGAAGGTTACATTATTGAATTACAAGGCTCTGTTAACGGTTTAATCTGTTGTTGGAAGAAAAACAATGCTATTTACATTATCAACCCTGTGTTGGAACAATATATCGCTATACCTCCACCACGATGTCTTTTATTGACAATAAGTTATGGTTTTGGTGTTTCAACCACAGGTGAGTATAAAGTCATACGGATTGTTGTTAATCCACATGATCTTGTTTACGAAATCGGTGTTTATACGCTTGGTACTTGCAAATGGATACTTTTGAGACAAAAACGGGCTTATGTTCATAAATCGGTACAGACTGTGGATCCTGGTGAGGTTGTGGGTAATCATGTGTATTGGCTTCTTCCGGACGCGAAAATTTACGATTTTGATTTGGATTTGGAGACGTTTGAGTTGTTTCCGTCCCCACCGAAAAGTAACGAGAAAGAATCAGGGTTAATGTTGGGGGTTTTGAAAGGGATGTTAAGTCGAATTGCGTGGTTTTCGGTTGGTTTGGAGGTTTGGGTGATGAAAGAGGGGTGTTGGTATAAGGAGATAGCTATTCAACAAGTTGTAAGCCCTGTTATTATGTGGCGTGGTGATGAATCGGAGCCTATTTGTCTTGTGGATGGTTTAAATGGCACTAGTGTTTTGATGGTTCATAATAGGGCAACAAGGGAAGTGGTGGCGTGTTGTCTTGACACGAATACGATTCTTCCTTTAAACTTGCGGGGTGAATTCTCTAGCTTTGTGTTAACGTATCGTCCTAGCTTTGTTAAGCTTGACAACTTTGGATCAGAGAGATTTTATGCCATGGAAGGTAAGGAAAAATCAAATTCTACTTATTGGCATTGTTGTTTTTTTCTACTTAGATTTAGATAATGCATGTGGTAATGGAAAACTAGTTGAACTTTTTTTTATTGTTCAATTCTTTGTTAGATGTTTCCATTCATATTAAAAGTTATTTACATAGAAATAGAAGGTAAACGGGCAACAAGCTGCGCCGCTAACCCTTTTTGGATAGCAAAACCAAGTCGTTTAAACACTACATTCATAGACCTCGGGGTCATAACAAAGCTATGCATAACCCGTTGGACTCGATTAAGTACCTCTATGATCTCAGGTGCAAGAATACCAAATGTATCAAATGCAAATGGAATGAATACATGTTAGTTGTCAATGCATGCTTTCTCGTGTTTAGCCACTTTGCAAGCTATGCATAACCCGTTTAACTTTGATTTATTTATGTGCAGTTAACAACACATTTGTAAATCACAAAAAAAGGCACAAGTTACCTGCTTTTGTTTTCAATAAGTGAAATTAAGTTATGGGATTTGAGCAGTTAGTTAAGTTAAAAAACTTTTGATCTAAATGTACATGCTCACTACAGATTGTTAAAATAATTGTTAAATTAGTTGAACAAGATTCAATTAGTAGTTTTGGTTTTCTGATGAACCTTAACATATATGATTGATTGGTCATATAGTTACTAATCTTTTGGATTTTAGAGGATGAGGTGGGTCTTGCTTTTGACGCCTTTGAAGAAAGTGACGAGCATAAGGATGAGGCACGAGAGTCGACGGCGACAACTGATATTGAGGGTTGTCAAGATGGTATGAGAAATGGCGATGATTCTGCTTTGGAAAAGGAGAAAATTGAGCAGGCTCCTTTGTGTCGTGAAAATGATCCGGATGATCAGGCAGATGAATGTGAAGCTATTAGTGACCTAGAATCTGAGATGTCTGATGAGATGTACGATTTTGACGATTCTGATGGTTCTGACGATTCTGATGAATCTGAAGAGCATGATGATATTGAAGGTTTAAAGAAATTTTTCTGGCCAAGTAGGTATGCTGATTATCTGGAGTATTTGGAGGATAAAAGAGAGGTTGATGATAGCAAGGATGCTGACAATGTTGAAGGCGATGCGAATGTTATCAGTGATGCAGGTAGGAATGCGAAGTAGACGTGGCGTCGTTTCATTTCCTCTTTTTTTTTTGCAACCTTGTAATGTTGTGATGATAATCTGTTGATACTCTTCCTTCCATGTTTTTAGTAGTGGATATTTTCCTTTTAATTAGCAAGTAGTGGTTTAGTCATTTTAGTAGGCAATTAGCAAGTAGTGGTTTAGTCATTTTAGTAGGCTATAAGCATGACTTATATGTGTTTGTTAAGGTTATAAATGAAAAATATAAAAATTGGTTTGACCTTTTTCTAATTTCTTAAAGTGAGGGGAGTCCACCCCTCACCACCCCACACTTTTTACTTCACCCCACATCCATCTCACATTCACCCCAAATTACCCGGTATCCACCCCACACCACCCCAATTAATAAAGTAGCCGTTGAAAAAGAGATGGAGGTGGGCCCCCACATGTCCAACACTCACAACAAATCGGGGAAGGATACGGGGAACACACCCCAAATTGCACCCCAATGTTCGGGGCCGAAGGGGGGTGGGGCGGTGTTCCCACGCGGGGCCGATTCGGGGCCACACCCACCCCACATCCGCTCCGTCTACTCTTATAGTCTTCTCATTTATTTTTCTTGATTCAAATTTGATACTTAACAGTTAGCGAAACCCATCAAACCTAGATTAGGTCGGTATGTTGTAGGTATGTTGTAGGGCTGGCAATTTCTGATACGGACACGATAATACGACACGAGACGACATGGAATTAACAGGTTTTGTGTTTGACTTTAACAGGTGTCGTGTCATTAACAGGTTAACACGATAAAGACACGTTAATAATCGTGTCTTAACAGGTTAAAGATCTGTTAACACGATAGGTCACCTGTTAATATTTATATACAGGAAAAGTTAGTGAAGAATGAATGTGAATATGAACTTTGATGGAGATTAGTAGAAAGATTAAAGACTGAACTTTGATAGACCTTTAATCTTTTTTTTCATATCTGTTTATCAAGGATTATTATGATAAAATACTATTTTTATGGACTTTTATTGTTTTGTGGCTTAAGAATTATCATGTTAAGTCATATTTAATAACCATTGGGGTTGGTGGCCCAGTGGGAGATGCTTTGCCTCTAGGAGCACCATTTGGGGGGAGGTCTCAGGTTCAAACCTGAGCAACTCTATAAATATTAGAGTTTAATTTAGGAGTATGATATTTTTGCCGTTCTAAAAAAAATTAAAAAAAAAAAGTCATATTTAATATTTAAGACACATGATTTTTTTTGAAAAAAATATTTTTTTAAAATGAGTTTTTATCGTGTTTTATCGTGTGACCTGCTTTTTATCGTGTTTGGAAAAAAATATCACGATAAGTTATCGTGTCGTGTTCGTGTTTGATCTTATTGTGTTTGTGTCTTATCGTGTCGTGTTTGACAAGATATGTCAGCCCTAGTATATAGCTGGTGGTTATTAACCATCTATATTATATTTAATTATTATTTGGAAAAATAAAACATAAATAGTTGTTTTTAAAGAGACATTTTGATTATTTCATCTCCACTAATACTAGAATTTAAAGCCAATTACAAGTGTCAAGATACTAACTTTATTCAACTTTTAAAGATGAATGTGAGTTTGTATTGTCTAAATTATATTTTTAAAAAGAGTGTTACCATTTTTTTTAACTGGAATCAATCAAAACGAGGCTGTTTTTTTATGAAACATAGTAAAACTATCCTAATATTCATCTCAAATCATGGCCACATCCCACAATAAGGAGTGGGGCGGTTTTTCGATTGAGCCCGGATGGTGGCGTACGCAACCGTCACCACTCTAACTCCACTCCGTCCGCTCTAACGACCATTGAACCCTAGTCCTAGTAATTAACTCAAAAAAAAAAAAAAGAGCAAACACAAACACAAACACAGCTCCACAAGGACGATCAAACCCTAAACATGTCTTCTCGACTGAATCGATCATCCATGGAAGATATGTTACCCCCAAATCTCATGTTCGACATCCTCTCACGTCTTCCAGTCAAATCAATCATCTACTTCAAATCCGTCTGCAAAAAATGGCAAAATCTCGTTTCAGATCCTTACTTCGTTCATCTTCATCTCTCCAAATCACCCGAGGCCTTAATGATGTACGAGGATCTGAAGCCTGAACAACCAGGAACTTTAAATTGGGTAGAAATGAAACACAAACCTCATCACATTGTTCCTGTTATTGTGAATAAGCTTCATCTTCAGCGTTGCCCTTATTTATCCGGTCGTCACATTGTACCTGTTGGCTCAGTCAACGGTTTGATCTGCTGTTGTTTGCTAAATAATGCTATGTACATTTTCAATCCTGTTTATGAACAATATATCACTATACCTCCACCACGACGTCCTTTAGCTACAATAACTTGTGGTTTTGGTGTTTCAACCACAGGGGAATATAAAGTCATACGGATTATTGTCAATCCACATGATCGTGTTTACGAAATCGGTGTTTATACACTTGGTACTTGCAAATGGAGACTTTTGAGACAAAAACCGCCTTACGTTCATAAGTCGATCAAGAATATGGATCCTGGTGTGGTTGTGGGTAATCATGTGTATTGGCTTCTTCCTGATGCGAAAATTTACGATTTTGATTCGGATTTGGAGACGTTTGAGTTGTTTCCGTCCCCACCGGAAAGTAAAGAGCAAGAATTAGGGTTAATGTTGGGAGTTTTGAAAGGGATGTTAAGTCGAATTGCATGGTTTTCGTTAGGATTGGAGGTTTGGGTGATGAAAGAGGGGTGTTGGTATAAAGAGATAGCTATTCAACAAGTTATAAGCCCTGTTGTTATGTGGAGCGATGAATCGGAACCTTTGTGTCTTATAGATGGTTTTAATGGCACTAGTGTTTTGATGGTTCATAATAGAGAAACAAAAGATGTGGTGGTGTTTTGTCTTAATACGAATACGATTCTAGAGTTTGAGTTACGAGGTGACTTCAATAGCTTTGTGTTAACGTATCGTCCTAGCTTTGTTAAACTTGATAACTTTGGATCAGAGAGAGTTCATGCTTTGCAGGGTAAGGAAAAATCAATTTAACTTTGATACATGTGCAAGTTATAATCATTATTTGTCATTGTTGAATTAGTTGCACATGATTCGATTGATAGTTTTCGTTTTATGATAAACTTTAACATGTATGATTGATTGTTGTTGATATTACTTTCTCATCTTTTGGATATCAGAGGAGGAGGTGGGTCTTGCTTTAGACGCGTTTGAAGGAAGTCATGAGCATAAGGACGAGGCACATAACTTGACTGCGACAACTGATCTTGTGGGGCGTCAAGATGGTATGAGAAACGGTGATGATTCTGCTTTGGAAAAGGGGAACATTGAGCAGGGTCATTCATGTCCTGAAAATGCACCGGTTGATCTGGCAGACGAAAATGAAGCTTCTAGTGACCTTGATTCTGAGATATCTGACGAGATCTATGATTCTGATGATTCCGATGATTCTGATGAGCATGATTATATTGAAGTTTTAAAGAATTTTTTTTGGCCAAGTAGATATGCTGATTTGCAAGAGGAAGGAGAGGTTGATGGTAGCAAGGATGCTGACGATGGTGAAGGCGATGAGAATGTGATCGCTGATGCAGGTAGGAATGCGAAGTAGGCGTCGTTCATTTCCTTTTTATTTGCTTGCAATCTTGTAATGTTGTTTTTGTGACAAGTTTATGCAACTTTGTTGGTGCTTTTAACCATTTCATAGATTGAATTTATTCAAGAATTAACTAGGCTAATGTTGGGAGTTTTGAAAGGTGGTTTAAGTCGAATTGCGTGGTTTTCGTTAGGTTCATTGGAGGTTTGGGTGATGAAAGAAGTATCTTGGTACAAAGAAATAGCTATCCAACAAGTTATAAGCCCTATTCTTGAATCACAACCCTTGCGTCTCGTAGATGGTTTAAAAGGTACTAGTGTTTTGTTGGTCCTTGATAAAACAATAAAAGAAGTGATGGCGTATTGTCTTAACACGAATACTATTCAGCACCTAAATTTGCGAGTTGACGTCTCTAGCATAATGACATATCGTCCTAGCTTTGTTAAACTCGAAAACTTTGGATCAGTTGGACCAAAGGAGTTTTTGTCATGTACAGCAGGGTAACGAAAGCCTTTACCTATTGACACTGTTTTACCGGAAAACTAATTTAACGTAGATGTGTAAGTAACAACACATTTGTACATCAGAAAAAAGGCGCAAGCTAACTTTTGATTTAAATATACAAGTCCACTGCATATTGCTATAAGCATTGTTTCTATTAGTTGCACAAGATCCAGTTAATATTATTTGTCTTCTAATAAACTTTAACTTGTATGATTGATTAGTCATCTTACGCTGACTGGTGTCGCCTACGCTGGTCCGAGCATGGGTTTTAGTTTTTGATGTTTGCAATAGTTACTTGTTGTACTTGGTTACTAACTTGTACACTAATAAAACTAGTTTATCGTGTTGTAGAACACTAGAACTAGAACCTTAGGTAAACCCTCCAAAAGACGATGGTGATGGAAGATGAAGGCCTCGGAATGTGAAGTGATCAGCATATTTTAAGATACCATCTCAAATGAACCCATATATTAATGATTAAGTGTAAATACCTGACACTTTGGAAGGGGCAAATGGGAGCAATGAAGGAAGATTTGTGGCAACACAAATTCGATCTCTGAGCCAAACGAGTTTTACTGCTAGCTTGTTGTCGTTCCTACGGGCGGACGGGTTATAATAGGTAGGCTTCGGCTACCCAGCGCTGTCTGTGTTCGCAGAGCGTTTGGGGTCGCCTTTCGCCATTGGGTTACTCTGGGTAGCCGGACTTTATTCGTTTCGCTGTCCAAAAAAAAGTAACTAAATTTAAAAGTGTTTTAATTAAGTTACTCAAGTTTTAAAAGTGTTTCATTTAGGTTACTTAACTTTCAATTAGAAAACTTGTTTTCTTTTTTTGTTGATGTAAAACTGTGACTTGATCTTTAGATTTTTTTTTTAAAGAAATTAACACGTTCTAAAAAAAATTAAATTGTTATTACATATATTAGAAATCCCGACCCTCACATCTTTTTTTTCGTTTCGTTCTTAACACCAAATGTTCAACGATGACTCGATTTGAAGGTTATGTGACCCATCAAATTTGAAAAAGACATACTAGAGTAACATAATTAGAACACTTTTGAAACTTGGTGATATGATAATACAACAAGTTAGGGAGCTATGGTTTAGTTTTTAAAAAATAATATAATTTCTTAACAACCAAATACACACAAATAGTTACGTAAGAAAGATTTAGAACGAGCCTAGAAATGAAATCAAACAATCAAACAATCAATCACACAAACACCAAACATAAGGTCTCTGCCTTTAGAATATATGTGTTACTCTAGAATTTTGCTTGTATCATATCCACTATGCTTTTATCCACTTGAAATGCCTTGGCTAAAATATCCCCCGGAATCGGAGGATTTGCACCAAAAACTGCATTTGCGATTGTTATAGCACCAGGATTTTGACTGCTCAATGCCGCAATAGCCACTGCATACCCATTCCCAACATTGCGTTGGAAATGCACGAGTCCTACTGGGAACACGAAAACATCACCTTTGTTTAGCACCTTGGTGATGAAACGGTTATCAGGGTTAGAAGTTACAAACCCAACTTGTAGTTTTCCTTCAATAACAGTAAGGATCTCAGTGGCTCTTGGGTGAGTGTGAGGTGGATTTTGTCCCCATGGCGCGTAGTCAATCCGAACCATTGAGATGCCTAAAGTGTTTAGCCCAGGTAACTGAGTTGCAAAGACAGGTGTAACTCTTGATCCCACAGCGTTTGATGTGTTACCCCTAATGTGTAGCCCGCTAAAAAAGAAGTCATCTGCTTGAACTTGCGTCGGGTTCTTACATACTAGACCATTTACTTTCACTGCACATTAAATACGATATAGTATCAAGTATCAACAGATCATGTGTAACAACAATGCATACTTTTGCAAAAAAAAAGTTACCTGAATTGTTAGGATCGGCTACACAAAAGTCTTGGAGGGGTTTTGGCTCGTAGGCTAAGGCATGGCAGCTCAGGGTGAGAGCTACAAAGCTCCATAGTATAAGTTTGTTCGACATTGGTCTCGTTTAGTTATTCGAGTCGAAACACAAATGTGGGATGATGTATTTTTTGATGATGAAACAAGCAACTTAAGTTCCATATATATATATAGAGCCAGTGTGCAAATATGATTTTGTCGTATAATGAATGCTTTATGATTTGTTAACTTGAAATGATGTGATCTTAATGGATGGCCGTCAAATGAATTGAAGATAAGATTTGGCGCTACATAATGACATTTGTCTGTATGAATTTATGTAAATAATTGAATATGAAACTTGTGCTAAGGAATTGGCCAGCCGGCTATATATTAACACTTTGTTATGTTAACACATTTATCAATTGTTTGTACTTGGAACTTACACGTAACTAATTATAAAAGCGGTCCGCATGATGTGGCAGCCAGGGCTTACGTAGGTATGTGACTTCGTGTGAAATAAAAGTTTCATATTTCATACGTTACGTTGTAAAATCGTAATATACCACATATTAAAAGACGGATATATATATACATATGTATCTAAACTTAGAAGTCAAAATTATAACTAAGTCAAAGTCATAAATAAGTCGAATTAAGTAGAGTATAAGGTCCAGAGTTGTAAATTGGCAAAGTAATTATCAGTGGTTAAATGCTAATAATTCAAATTTGAGAGGTGAAAAATGTAAATATATTAAAGTTAAGTTACAGGGTTAAAATGTCATTAGATTAAGGATCGGGTGGTAAAACATGTTGTCGTCACGTATGAAGGAGGGTGGCACGACACCAACCTTCCAAATTAAAAGGTTAGAGAATTGAAGGCCTTTTTTTCATATGAAAAGAGTACGGTTAATGATGTCTTTGTCTTTGGCGTTGCAAACCGGACATATCATCGAGTCAATTTGACACCTCGTCTGGCTAGAGCTTTTCTAGTATGGTTTCTTTTGATCTTGAATAGATCTCTAACCAAATATCTTTAGTGAAACCCAATTATTCCAAGTGTGAGCTATTCTAAGATCTTCAACATAAGATGACTACAACAACCTTTTAATGTCACGAACCAAGAAGCCGTTGGATTGGTCGTTGGCACAAATCCAATTGTCATGGATAGAGTCCAAAGAGCAGATTGCAATAATGGAACAGAGAGCCAAGTGCCGAATCGAGCCAAAAAAAGTTCTTACAAGACATTTTGAGTTAAGTTGTGATTTTCAGAAGAGGTTATAGCGAAAATGGGTGTAATATTTAGAACGCTTGTTTATGACGTAAAAGATTGAAAGTTCAATTAAATATTTATAAAGAAAACCTTGTAAAACAAGACCAACTAGAAACAACCGGTTTTAAAAGAGATAAAATCTAGTTTTTAAGACGCTTTTTACATATTATTATACTAGGTTAGTACCCGTATACTACACTGGATTTAAGTTTTATATGTTTTAACTAAATTTAGGTATCAAATACAAATATTTTTCTATCAAAAATCATATGCTAAAATAAAGCAAAATTATTTATAATAATTGGTAAATTAAAATATATCAGGTTAGAAGATAATTTATGATAAGTGGTAAATTTTTAATTTGAACATATTAGGCTAGAAGATAACTAATGATAAGTGGTAAATTTTTAACTTGAACATATCGGGTTAGGAGATAGATTATGATAATCGATAAATTTTTATTTGAATATATCAGGATAAAAGATAATTGATAATCATTTGTGAATTTTTTATATGTATATATCAGGTTATTTCGAATATGAAGCATTTCATGACCTGACTTGAAATCCTTCATCAAATTGAATTAGAGGATGACACCTAAGCAAAATCCTAGGTAGAATATTTAAATTGTTGACATGTGAATAAGTTTCTCAATTATTAAAATAAGTAGATACATGTACATAGTATCATACTTATAACAATATCTGCATCTCAAGCAACCTAACCCTAATACCCATTTAGGTATCTTCAAAATCCAATAATCATCAACCAGTTCATACTACACAATGTTAGATTTATATTTCATGGATAGCAAAGTGATTATTTCTATGTTTCGAACTTACAAAAAAATTGGACATAATAGGAAATGTTTCATTAGATTAGATTTGTATAGCAAATTGTTTTTTGAAACAAAAATAAACTCACATTTTTATTGTTCTACACATTTGTTACCAAGCCAAACCACCAGAACCATAAAATAACCGAACCGAACCCCTTAAAAACTATTCGGTTTACAAAAGTTAAGGTTCCGTTTGTTGCGGTTCAATTCAAACCTTTTGCTCAGTCTATTACAAATATTATAAAACAAAAAAGCCTCAGGCAGCCACGTTATCATCAAAATGATATCAGTCGGTAAATCCAACATTTTTTAAAATACGTCATCATCGGCTCAGTTTCAACATTCAACAAAAGAAAACAATTTTAAATGACATATAAAAATATGTAATTGCAAAAACCGGCTCTGTGAATGAACAGAAATATATCAATTCACAGGTTCCTATAATAATGCAAAAAAACTTGTTATCGGTTCAATCATAGCATCGTCGGTCATTGCAACTTTAGCTACCGCCGACGTGGCATCGAACCTCAAAATATTATTATTGATAAAATTTGTTATCGTCAGATAAAGAGATTGATGGAAATGAAAACAAATCCGATCCAAATGAAATAAAAGTAAATGCAGTGCGTGTTAACAATTCATGGTGAATTGGTGTATATGTAGGGAATGGTCAACCCTAATTTAGCTGGACAAAGTGGGGGGAGTGTTGGGCCGTGAAAGCCCATAAAGATGCGTTTAAAGTTTAGCCCTTAAACAGTTAAACTGGTTTTACTAGCCGTTAAAAAAAATTAAAATAAAATTGGTTTTACTAGATGTCGTGTGGGTTTGTACATAGAGTAAACCTCGTTTGGCCTCCCTAAGTTTTGTCTAAAATAACAGTTTGCATACAATAGATTTAAAATTACGTTTTGCCGCTCTAAACTTACAAATTTGTCACTGTATGCTACATTCAAAATAACTACGTCTAAAGCAAACGTTAGTCGGTCCATGTGCCAATCACGTGAGGGACACTTCAGTCATTGTCAAAACTTTTTTTCATTTTTTTTGTTGATGTAAAATTGTGACGTGATCTTTAGATGTTTATTTTATTTTTCATAGAAATTAACACGTTCTAAAAATATTAAATTGTTACTACATATATTAGAAATCTCGACCCTTACATCTTCTTCTTTGTTTCGTTCTTAACATCAAATGTGAAACGATGACTCGATTTGAAGTTTGAAAAAAATATGCTAGAGTAATCTAATTATAACGCTTTTGAAACTTGGAGATCAATAATGATAGACGCGATAATACAAGTTAGGGAAGCTATGGTTTAGTTTTTAAAAAATAACTAGTGGTATGCGCCGGCTCGCCCGTTGCGCGAGCCCTTTTTTTCTCTCTGTACATTCAGTTTCGTGTCATTTATCGTCTTGGATACAAACTCAAATTATCATTGTGGTGTCAAAGTTGCAAGTGGAAAATCCGCTACTTACCCTCCTTATTAACATAACTTAGAAGTATGGGTTTTACAATATGATGATCATCATAGTCGTATTCATTTGTGCATATAGTCGCTATACAAAGTCTCAGAAACATCAAACCGAAGAACGTCCCACAACCAAAACAAATTCCAAAACAACCATATCTATTACTATATACCAGTTATTATTGAAATTCTAATGGCCTTAAGTATTAATTTAAGAATCCAGCCCACAAATTTTCAAAAGAGATTGAAAGAATTAATTTTTTTTGTTTGCACGTGCATACACATCACCAGTTTCCAAAGTATTTTTGACATTAAACCGGCACATGGTATCTTCAAAACCAACCACAGGTTTGGTTTTGTTTTCTTCCAACACACAGCCTTTTCAAAACAACTCAATCTTTCAAAACCCAATTTCAAAGTTATCGTTTTTGAAATAACAAACGCCCAAATATTAGCAAAATTCAAAATGTTTATCTACAAATCCAAAGAAGTTTTAGACACCAGAATCCAGAGCAATAAAAAACAGCAGGCTCAGAGTTTCAAAATCGATTAGCACGCGATGGGTGCTGGAGCGTTGCAGGCGAAGACCCGACCATCCACCCCTGCCACGCCAAAGCAACACCGCTAATCATTTTTGGTCACACATACAAACTCATCACGGCCTAACAATAAACCTCACCATCAATGAAATCGGAGATATAAAAATCATTAACACCATATGAAGAATAGAATCAGAAACAACCAGATACACAAAGTACAAAGGTCACAACCCATTCGGTAGGCCGAACAGTGATGAAACGTCGATTAGGGTTTCCGGTGAGCCAACTACTGAAAAAACACAGATCTGGCACTATCTGACCAACTCTGGCCAGCATGCACCATCAGTTAAGCCTGACGGCATCAACCACCGACACCAACACCATCATCAATATCACCACAAAACAGATATGGTAATAGTGGGTTGTCGGTGAAACCAAGGCCACACAGACCTAAAAAACCACAATTAAAGTTCATTATCAATGGTGCTTTAATATAAAGTTAGATCCAGCCAGATCATCAGCCAAGATGAACAAAAACGACATTAAGACCATCTTCATCAACAGGATTTCACCGTCACCACCATCATCACAACATAAATCCACTTTACATCCGGCCAAAAAAACTGCCGGAGTAAGCAGATATGGTAACGATGGGTTGCCGATGAACCAAAGGCCACACAAATCCAAAGATCGGCAACCCCAAAACCCAAAAACGGTCACAAGCAACAACCATCATATACCACCATAAAAGCAATCGGTGGAGAACAGACAGAAAACAGTGAGAGAACATGTGAGATGCTAGTGAGAGAAAAGCAATACATGCGCCTTATATACACACACGTACAGAAAAGTGAAATACCCAAACTACCCTAACTTTACTGTTCAATTTCAATGGTTCTTCAATATAAAGGATAATATAATTTCCTAACAACCAAATACACACAAATAGTTCCGTAAGAAAGATTTAGAACAAGCCTAGAAATGAAATCAAACAATCACACAAACACCAAACATAAGGTCTCGGCCTTTAGAATATATGTGTTACTCTAGAATTTTGCTTGTATCAAATCCACTACGCTTTTATCCACTTGAAATGCCTTGGCTAAAATATCACTTGAAATAGGAGGATTTGCACCAAAAACTGCATTTGCGATTGTTATGGCTCCAGGATTTTGACTGCTCAATGCAGCAATAGCCACCGCATACCCATTCCCAACATTGCGTTGGAAATGCACGAGTCCTACTGGGAACACGAAAACATCACCTTTGTTTAGCACCTTGGTGATGAAACGGTTATCAGGGTTAGAAGTTACGAACCCAACTTCTAGTGTTCCTTCGATAACAGTAAGGATCTCAGTGGCTCTTGGGTGAGTGTGAGGTGGATTTTGTCCCCATGGCGCGTAGTCAATCCGAACCATTGATATGCCTAAAGTGTTTAGCCCAGGTAACTGAGTTGCAAAGACGGGTGTAACTCTTGATCCCACAGCGTTTGATGTGTTACCCCTAATGTGTAGCCCGCTAAAGAAAAAATCCTCGGCTTGAACTTGCTTCGGGTCCTTACATACTAGACCATTTACTTTCACTGCACATTAAATACGATATAGTATCAAGTATCAACAGATCATGTGTAACAACAATGCATACTTTTGCAAAAAAAAAAAAGTTACCTGAATTGTTAGGATCGGCTACACAAAAGTCTTGGAGGGGTTTTGGCTCGTAGGCTAAGGCATGGCAGCTCAGGGTGAGAGCTACAAAGCTCCATAAGATGAGTTTGTTCGACATTGGTATCGTTTAGTTATTCGCGGAACACAAATATGATCAGATGATGTGTTTTTGATAATGAAACAAGCAAGTTATGTTGTCCATATATATAGAGCCAGTGTGCATATATGATTTTGTCGTATAATGAATGCTTTATGATTTGTTAACTTAAAATTATGTGATGTTAATGGATGGCCGTCAAATGAATTAAAGATAAGATTTGGCGCTACATAATGACATTTGTCTGTTTGAATTTATGCAAATTAATAATGAATATGAAACTTGTGCTAAGGAATTGGCCAGCCGGCTATTAACACTTTGCTATTCTTTTGTAGACAATTGTAGTGTCAAGAATTGGTCAATCGAAACAAAATGAGCTACCATTTTTTAATTCCTTTTCTAAATTCTATTGTTATTAACTATTATTAGATTCTTATGGAAAGACAAAACATATGTTAACATATTTATCAATTTTAAGAATGGGTTAATTCCTTTATCAAAAATATTCTTTTAATTATATAAGACTGATTGTAGTGGCTGTTATGCTCACTATCTTTTGCATGATTACACTAAAAACGCCTTGAACATCATTACTAGGGGCGTTTTAGGCAAAAATAAATGTCTAGATTGTTTTAGCATAACACCTATGCGCCACACAAAACCATGCAATTTTTCCGATGGCTAGTTTATCAATCGGTCGTTTTGAGCAAGCAATTAAAAAATTAAATTCATCAATTTAAACCTCACAGAAGCACCACAAATTCTCTACCATAACACACAATCAACCTTAATTATCTCCTAAATTACGCACTAATATTTTCTAGAATGAAATTCTACTCATCATCAAGTGATGATAGAACATCAATGGGGGAATGGAGATTTGTGCACTCGCGGCTCAGATGCGACATGTTGCTCAAGGTCGGTGCTGAGGATTTGGGTGTCCTATGCAGTCAACAATGACTCACACCTTATGGGCAAGCCCTGATGATGATAACCCATGCACCATGCCGTAAATACCAAAGAGTATCCGTTGAGAGAGACAGGGCACTTGTAGCAAATGAACGATTATCAAAAGATTATTTCAATGTAAACCCACGATATTAAGAAAGTTATTTTAGATGTCAGTTCCAAATGAGTTCAACGTTATTTTTACGTATAACTTAAGCTTTGGAATGAGATAAACCTTATATTCAACAAAGATACAATGCAAGAGAAAAGATGTGATTTACAACCATACAAAAATGTACTTCGGCTTTATGCATACGCATACTTGGATACAATATTTTACATAAACTACACCATTTACTAGACACGGACAATTAATGGCCACGTAGCATTAGGTGAGATTGGACTAGGGCGCCTGTTTTTAACCTAAAACCTACACCATTTTAGGCTCATATAATCACACTCGAAACAAAATTCTAAAAAAAAGTTTCAAAAAACTTTCAATTTTCACCTAAAACTATACCTTTTTAAACAAAACAATTTCATGAAAAAGATGTTAAAAACATCCAAATTTCATCTAATATGGGAAGTTATGGCCAATAGAATCAGGGTTGTTAACGAGCAGAGCCAAAATGAGCGGATCTTCGCTCGTACTTAGTTCGTTTTCAAACCAAACAAAGTGGAATGGATGGTTACAACCTAGTATGTACAAATACAAATTCATGTTTGTTTATAATGACATAAATCTATTAGAGTGGTAAATATAGGCTATACATATACTATATTCAAGTAGCAAACATTTGCTAGTTGGTTGACTCGTTTAACAATCAAACCAAGCAAAACGGCACATTTATAATTGAGTGGAAACAAACGACCAATTTTCCAAGCAAGCGGCAAATGATTTAAAGAGAAATGCTATTTACACCGGGGGAAAAAACAAAAAAAACCCCATATACGCTACGGATAGGCCACAACGCAGCGTATATGGGTGGTTTGTCTTATTATGTTTTGACCATATACGCCGCATATAGGGCTATACGCGGCGTATATGGTACGATGTTTCAGAAGGAATGACCTGCGTCAGCTCTGTTTGTACTAGGTTCAGGCCTATATGCCGCGTATAGCCCTATACGCGGCGTAGTGATTCCAGCTGAACTTTTATATTCACGACCATCTCCCTATCACACAAAAACTTTCACAAAAACCTTCACAAACACCTTCACACAATTTCACAAAAACATGTCGTGGTGGAAGTTTTTCGATCCTTCGGACGAGGAACCGACGTTTAATCTGAACGAGGTGCCGACTCCAGAATTCTACGAACAACCGGCCCCGAGTAAAGAGTTTGGAAATCAACAAAAGTTTCCAGATATAAACGAGGAAGCGATAAACTTGAATCAGGTAAAAGTTAAATATATATGTAATCGTTAGTCGTTTAAAATATATATGTAATCGTTTTCTTGATTTAGGAATATTATTTTCACGAGAGTCAGACATCTTACCACATTCCTGTAGAAGACCCGTACTACGGTACGTAGCCCTCATTTAATTTTTCAGCAGAAGCATTATATTCTACTACACATGCCTCGTACGAGAACAACGAGTAAAACAATGAAAATGGGACAACGAGGAAAACAAAGAAAAAGATGACGAGGAGTCTAACGATGATTACATACGCGAGGCGACAGTTTCGTATGTAACAGACAACGTACGTGTTAATCAGATTTTATATGTTTAGTTATAACTAGATAATTATATTATTATTGACTTTATATTTTTGTTTTAGTATTTTTCTTCTCGAGCCGAGTTGGAGGAATGGGCGAAAAAGAGAGGAGAGGAGCATGGGTGTGTTATTGTGGTTGATCGGTCGAGAAACCGCGCCGTTGACCTTCGATGCAGTCGTGGCGGGGAATACAAAAACAAGGCCACAGTTAGGCGTACCGGTAGTGCTAAAACGTACTGTCCATTTAAACTTTTAGGGAGATACGATAGGGGAAGTGATTCCTGGAAGTTAAATGTAGAAAACCAGACTCACAACCACGGTCCCATTGTATTTAAGGAGGGGCACCCGTATCTAAGGAGACTGGATGACGAGCAAAAAGACGTGGTTGCGTGGTTACACCGGCAGGGCATGAGGCCGGTACAGATTTTGGATGGCTTACGAGATCAGTTTCCCGAAATCTTGTGTGTGGTGAAGGATATAAACAATCACGTCCGGACTATAAAGGATAAAGAAAAAATTGGCAAGACCCCGATGTAGACTTTTGAAAATTTTCTAGATACAAATGGGTTCTTGTTTCAAACCTTCGTTGATGGTAAAAACAAACGGACGAAACAAATATTTTTCATTCATTCCACCTCCCATAAAATGTGGCGCATTCCCTCACGTGTTGTTAATTGATGCAACATACAAAACAAATATGTATGGTTGGCCTTTTTTACAGTTTGTTGGTATGACTTCTACGTTGAAGTCGTTCTGTATCGCTCACGCGTTCCTATCCAGGGAATGAGAGGCTGATTTCACGTGGGCCCTTGAACAACTAAAAAAGGTCATATAAGATTGCATTGAGCCACGTGTGATCGTTACTGATAGGGATCTTGCCCTAATGAAATCGTGTAACCGCGTATTCCCCAATGCCACCAAAAACCTGTGCCGGTGGCACATTCAACAAATCATTTCAAAGAAATGGAAAAGTCTGTTTAAAGGCGAAGTATGGGATAACTTTAACTATAGTTGGACCAAACTATGCTCGTCTCCCACGATTAATGATTACACATATCATTGTGGGAAAATGGAAGAGTATTTAACCTTGATATCGAGACAAGGTATGTTATTTAATTTAACCATGTTTGTATGTTATCATAATTGCTCGTTTGTTTGTTTCAGGAGTATGGATTTATATACGAGATAACTGGTTGAATCCTTACAAAGAAAATGTATGTTATTTAATAAATAAACATCCATATGCTTGGAAGGCACTATGTTTTGCATATATTTACAACCGTTTTTTTCATGCTATTACATTTGTTGTGCCCTTTAGTTTTGCATATAGCACAAGGCACTATGTTCCCAACTCTTGTCATTGCTCCATTTTTGAAATGTCCTGACTTAATTCATCAGTTGTATTTCTCATCTTTTCATTAGGCCTCTCGGTTTGTTTTTGACGCTTCGGAGGAATGAGGGTTGTTGGACATGTACACGACGGACGGAGCCCACAAATGTTTGCAGTTAATTTATGTGTCGCTGGATGGGCCAAGCCTGGCAGGGGATGATGGATCATTCAAACAGGATCCAAAATGTTAAAAATATATATTATATTATTATACACCAATTTAATATCAACATTTGTTGGAATATTATTTATATTATTGTTGGTTTATTTTGTGTTTCCACATTGTTAGTGGGCTTGGAGCAGAAAATGTCAACTGGGCTAGAAAAAAAATAAACTTATGGGCTTGGGCTTATAGTTGTTGGAATTAGGGCACAAGACATTTTCTCATGGTGGCATATATAATGATGAGCAACCTACAATGAAATGATCCAAAATATAATATCATCATCATTCATCTTCTCAAAATGGTTTGGGTTTATCACAAGTTGTCATCTATAGCTCCATTTGTTCATCTTCTACATATTTGGATCTTTAAACCTCTATTCACATCTTCATGGTGTTTGCACCATTGATTTCTTCGGTTTGTATTGGTTTGTTATCGTGTTTATCTTATGTTCAATCATCGACCTCTCCTGTATTGTTCTTGTATTAAAACCGTTTGAGTGGTCTTCCTGTTTATCACAATGAATAACAATTTTTGACACGAAATCAATCTAGAAACGTGTCCTTATTCAATCCGATCTGTCCCATCATTTTGAGATCGGTCATGGTTGGGATGTTCATACATTGCAAGACTCTTTTTGATGAATCACATTTAACTCTTAAAATACTTTCTATGGTATTAGAGTGAACGCTCAGTCTATGACAAATCAAATACTTTGTTTGCAAAACACATTTCTTTCGGTTGGGGGCAGGTCACTCTAATACCAAAGAACAAAACAAAGAAATGAAAGAAATGTGTTTCATCAACATTCAGAGTAACCTTAACAAAAATCAATACTTCATCAACATTTCATCCAATCATTTCCATTACCAAATTGAAAAAGAGTTATGTACCTGAGACTCAAACAGTGCAATCGCATCTTCAATACCAGTCAACTCATTAACTTGATCGCTCAATTCATAGGCGGGTAACTGCATTCCCTTCAAGCGAATTTGAACTATTGCATTTCGAATAGTATTCCTATGAGCAATGAGTTCTTCATTCAGGCACATACGTGCCATGTCTAAACTGGCTCGAAGTTCCACTGCATGCATTTCTTCAGCCACCATTTCATCCACCACAGGAAGATAGGCTCCAAGGTCACTTGAACTAGTATTATCCGATAAATGCACCGAAGACCACTCACTTAAACTCGGTCTATCTGATAAAGGCACCGAAGACCAACCGCTTGAACTTTGTCGCTCTGATTCAAGCAACAATAACAAACCACTTGCTCTTTGTCTCTGTCTCAATGGCAACACCGGAACACTAACCTTTCAAGTTTTAGTGACGACATAGGAAGGACGTTCTTGATCAGTCCACTGAAAACCAACCGGTGGTTCTTGATCAGGTGGTCGGAAACCAACCAATCGGTCTTCAATGATTCTGCTAAGTGAGTTACCCATTCGCCCAAACAACTTTCGCTCCCAAAAGTATCTAACAGTGAAAAAGGATTGAAAGTGAACTTGGTTCCCACATATTTAAAATGAAAAAATATAACTGATTTCTTAAGAAGTTAGTTTACAAAACAGTTACAAAATTAGTTAGTGAAAATCTAAAAAATAGCTTGTTAGTTAAGTAGTTTGTTCCAGCTCAAATAAATATAAATTTATATTAATTTAGTGAGTTCTAATTTTATAGTTACCAAACAGTTGTGTGTGTATAATACCGATAAGGAACATAAATTGAAATATAGAAATTTTTAAAGTTCCTAGATTGATAATTAATTGATAAAGTAATAGTTCTGAACATAAATTGAAATGGGGAAATTTTTAATAGTCCTGATATACTTACAAACTCTATCCTTGATTTTTACAAATTGTCATTTTAGACCTTATAACTTATAGAGTTTCATCTGTTACTAAAATTAGAAGCATTACAGTATTACACTATTACACATGACACGAAGTCAAAGAAGCAGCTAAAACGCCCGATCCAGTCATCTAGTTCCAACTTATAATGAAATAAAAAAAAATAGTTGAACAAATAAAAAACTAAAATATGAAAAAGCCTCAGGCAGCCAAGTTATCATCAAAATGATATCAGTCGGTAATTCCAACATTTTATAAACTACATCATCATCGGCTTTCAGTTTCAAATATTCAATCAAACAAAAACAATTTTAAAATTGATAAATAAAAACATAAAAATGTAATTGCAAAAAACGGCTATGTGAATTGTGGGTATGTTGGGTTGGGCGGTTGGCCCATTAACATCCGTTTAGAGTTTAGACTTTAGCCCTTACATCATGAGTTTTACTGAAAACGTTTTGTATATTTGTGACTTTGTGTTCCTAGTTTAGTATCCGCATTATTATGATCGAAAAAAAAACACTCAATTGATGATTGTGAGGATGTTAATGAAGGCAACACGGTTTTAATTAATTTTAAGGCAAATTCATTGGAAAACGGAACACAAAATTTATTAAAAAAATATTAGTATAGTAATATTATATTCAAATTATAGGAACTACTTTATGCTTAATTTTAGATAAAATGAATTTTATTAATCTCAACTTTACCTATTGGCATTATTAATCTAAACGTACTATTGGTCATTATTAATCTCAATGTTCACTTAAGTAGCCACCATAAAGCCTTCCGTTAACCTTGACTAACTCCGTCAAAAATTCTGACGTGTCATCCACGTGGCAGCTGGCGTGTTAATTATTTTTAGTGTACAAGATGCAAGATGAAATGTGATAACGGAGTTAGTAAAAATTAACAGAAGACTTAATGGTGGCCACTTAAGTGAAAGTTGTGATTAATAATGGTCAATGGTAGAATTAGGATTAATAATGACCAATATGTAAGAGTTGGGGTTAATAAAATTCAATTTCCCTTATTTTTATGGTGTAATTTTTAAAAAATATAATTTCCTATAAAAATAATTATGTATGTTTAAAGAATAACGAGTTATTTAATCGTATGTTAAGACAACATAGTTTAGCCAAACTTTAAAGCCAAAGTGGGCCGATTTAGACAACATAGTTTGGTTGGAGTGTGGCAACATGACTCTCCATTTGGGGAGTGCACTAGCCTAACTAAAGAACGTAGTCACTCTAAATAGTAAAGAAATGTTCTCTGTAAGGATCAGTAAGATAAGTTTGATTGAAATAGCCATGATTTGCTCAAAGTAAAGTTGTTTGTTTTTTAGAGCTCTTCGATCACGACCAACTCCCTTCGATTGTATGTAGGTGTAGCAAAACGAGACATTAATGTTCCATAAATCATTTGTGAAGTGTGGAGGTCAAGCTTAGAATATTCAAAACACATCATTGTACACTGTAAGAATTTAGAGTGTAATTGAAGCTCGCAGGTGATCACCACTTCAAAGTTACTACGTGGGAAATCTGGAAAATAAGGAATGTTGAATGTTCCGATGGGGTTAATTGTGGATATAGTTCGTTGGTGGATGATTTTATGACCGATTCATTTCTTTGGGTTAAAGTTGGCGTAATTTTGTTGTCTCTTCTTTTTTAGGCTTATTTTTTGTACTAATTCATTATCTAGCTTCATGCTAGTTGGTTAATAAATTCGTCTACGGTTAAAATAAGTACTGATATTTTATACTTGGTGGAATGTCGAGTTTTTTACCAAAATAGTGTACCTCAAAAAAATATTTACCAATATAGTGTAGTTTTAAAAATATTTACCAAAATGGTGTTTATTTCATTAATTTTTTCTCTCTCTTCTTTTTATTGGATAACTCTATCTCATTAAATAATATCTAACCTAATATTGAAATAATTAATTTTTGACTTTTTAGAAAAAAAAACAGATATTTTTTTTCGAACAGAAAAAAACAGATTCTAATTACACAATTGATTATTAACCAAAATAAATTTAAAGTTACAATTCTTCCATTGTTTTCTTTAAGTTTACATATTTCAAGTACAAATTATTTTAGAGCTAACATTTTTTATGTATTGACATTTGAACTGCTGTATTTTAAATATCAATACAAAAAAAATTGGTACCTACTAAATTTTTTTATTATATTTTTTTAAATACCATATTATTATTTTTATTTAGTACAATATATTAAAAAAATTCTAA
Source organism: Tagetes erecta (assembly GCA_030867185.1). Lineage (NCBI taxonomy): Eukaryota > Viridiplantae > Streptophyta > Magnoliopsida > Asterales > Asteraceae > Tagetes > Tagetes erecta. Next base: position 80,898,601 of record CM061488.1, on the reverse strand, counting down.
TATTTGCTCTATAAGAATAAGGTTGAAAATGAATCAAAGTCAAACTACGTTAGCCAAGTTGTACTTAGGCTTGGCGCATTTACAAACCGGCTCGTCTCATTTACAAGCGAAGACGAGCTAGATCGTCTCATTCATCTTATCGAGATATATAAAATTTCAAGCTTGATTATGAGTGAGTTCGTGTTACAAGCTTTTTAAAGGTTCATAGAGTGATGTTGAAACTCTAATTATAAAATATAAACTTTACATATATATATACATGCACTGAAAAAAACGAATCACATACACTAATTTATTATTAATCCTATTTATTTATAAATATAATATCTCTAATAATGAAAGCATGCAATAGTTATTCAAATAAAAAAAAATATGAAAAGACCAATTACAGTTTATAGGCAAGACTTTTAAAACATAAAAAATTAATAATTCAATAAGATCATGAGAGAGAAACAACCAAATGAAATTTTCCATGAGTTTTATAAGTCAAACACCATTTTGGTAAATATTTATAAAACTACACCTAATTGGTAAATACTTTTTTCAAATACACCATTTTGGTAAAAAACTCGTGGAATGTCTGATGTACTCACTGTCGCCGCTGTTCTCGGTTACTCTAGGAATCATCCTGCTCCATCACAGGTACATTTCTAATCACATCATTTCACAGTTTTTAGGGTTCGTGTATGTGTAATGTCTCAATGATTTGGTATTATGTTTTACTCAATTATGTAAATGTGTTTGAATGCTTAAATCATACGTTTGGATGACAAGAAGGATGCAACTTGCAAGTGATTATAGATAATGTTGATTTTTCATAAACAGAAATTAGGTATATTGAATCTGAATGATAAAACAGTTGTGTTGTCAGTGATATATTGTAGAAATTGAAGTTCATCTGGATCATTGACCGTGTACGATAGTTGTAAAAATATTTATCTGGATCATTGACCGTGTGAGCTAATTAGGGAAAACTCTCAGCCTCACCAATACACTGCTAACGAGCGGCGGAGCTTGAAAAATGAGTTAGGAATTACCGACTGATATCATTTTGATTTAATATTGAAACTGATAGCATTACAAATGTAAATAATATTTCTATAATATAACTAGCTTAAATGCCCGTGTTATACACGGGCGGCGGCGACAAAAACTATAAATAATGGGACTTTAATAAAATTGTTGACGCAAAGAACCTCAAACAGAAGATATATCATCACTTCAAATTATAAACCCAATCGCTAATTCCAAATTATAAAATGAACTAAACAAAAATAGTTCCAACATGATAAATATTATAAAACAAAAAAGCCTCAGGCAGCCAAGTTATCATCAAAATGATATCAGTCGGTAATTCCAACATTTTATAAAATAATCATCATCGGCTTTCAGTTTCAACATTCAATCAAACAAAACAAAACAATTTTAAATCACATATAATTAAAAATGTAATTGCAAAAATCGGCTCTGTGAATGAACGGAAAAATATCAGTTCACAGGTTCCTATAATAATGCAAAAAAAAAAACTTGTTATCGGTTCAATCATAGCATCGTCGGTCATTGCAACTTTAGCTACCGTCGACGTGGCATCGAACCTCAAAATATAATTATTTACAACATTTGTTACCGTCAGAAAAAGAGAGATAATTACGAAAATGAAAACAAATCAACAAATCCGATCGAAATGAAATGAAGTGAGTGAATGTGAAGGATGCTAAGGAAATGATGGTGTATAAGTAGGGAATGGTAAACCCTAATTTAGGTGGATAAATTGTGGGTATGTTGGCTTGGCCTTTGAAAGCCCATTAAGATGTGTTTAGAGTTTAGCTCTTAGATTAGTTTTTAATAAAAACCTTTTGTGTATTCGTGTTAGTAGGTTTAATATTCAGTGAGTTTAATCAAATTACTAAATATTAGATTAAATATTTAGTTACATTACATACTTTTCTGCATTTATATATAATCAAAGTTTAAATTTAAAATTAAATTATAACTCATGAATAAATTATTTAGAAAAAAAAAGTTAAAAATGAAAGAGGAAACGATTGATTGTGAAATCAATATTCACGTAACATTAGTTTCGGAAAAGATGACGAAATATTGAATAGAAAAAGGGGAACTAACAAAATACGGTTCAATATGCATAATGACGCCTAATTTTCTTTCCCCTAATCCCTATCTACCATTTTTTCCCTCAAAAGATGCATTGGTGACCCATTCTAAAACATTGATTTATTAGATAAACTTTAGTATGCATGCATTTATGTTTGTCTATTTGCGTCCATTTATATTCGTTCACTTGCGTTTGTTGTTTTCGATAGTTTATAAGATAATGGCCTAAAATTTATAATTACTAATATTGATTAAAAATTATTTTGAAATAACTTGATATCTGGCTTTAAAAAGTTTAATTTTACGTCATAGAGATCTACTTTTCAGTGACACAATAATTGTCAACTGACAACCGGCGGTATAGTTTCTCGGCGTATAAGTTGATAATGTTTTCCGTTATATTTGTCAAGTTTTAAAGTGACGGTTGTCAGGTAATGATATTTTATACTTTTGATTAACTCCTATATCATGACATATTAGTGGAATATCTAGTCTGTTAACCTGGAGACTACTCATGTTCAATCTCACTTAATATACATTTGTCGGGTCAACTTACAGTAATGATTTGAGACGTCGAGCATAACCATGAGAAGAGATAATAATTCAAGTCTTAGTCGTTGGTCTTCAGCCACTCGATAAGCTACATTAACGCATATTAATTTCTAGGCGGGATGTCATGGGTAATGAGACCATGTGTAGTGATGAAATACAAAGAGCCCCAAAAAACCCAATTTTTATCTTCACATCAGCATTTAGCAAAAAATATATCTTTAAATGGGCGTTTTTGTAGAAAGCGCCAAATACAAATTTACCACCGAAAGCACCCCTATATAATGGTTAGGGACATTTTAGACACTTTAGGTTAGGTAAAACGTCCCTTACAAGTGATCTAAGATCGGAAAACCCAATTAAAAAAGTTTCTATGGTTACACAATTTCAAATTCCCGGTAAAGAGCGAATGAAATCAACAAATACCACCTGCAAACAAACAATTCATCTAATCGATCATCTTTAATGGCGTCGATTCAGGAAACCGACATCGGAAAAAAACCTCCGAAACAACTCGGTGGAATGTCCGATGTACTCGCTGTCGCCGCTGATCTCGGTTACTCTAGGTATCGTCCTCCTCCATCACAGGTACGTTTCTAATCACATCATTTCATTCTTTTTTAGGGTTCGTGTATGTGTAACGTCTCAATGATTTGGTATTATGTTTGACTCATTATGTAAATGTGTTTGCATGCTTAAATCATACGTTTGGATTCATGTTGATTTTTTCATAAAACAGAAATGGTGCATATTGAACCTGAATGATAAAACAATAGTGTTGTTAGTAATGGACTGTAGAAATTTTGGTTCATGCTGTTGATTAAATACAATAGTTGTAATGTTGTAAATATTTATCGGCATCGTTGACCATGTGAGCCGATTAGGGAAGAAAATCTCAGCCTCACCAATACACTGGCTAACAAGCGACGGAGCTTGAAAAATTAGTTTGGGGGTGGGGGGGGTTCATATAAGTTTAGGAGGGGGCGTGGGCCAATTATTTAAGCTATTGGACCTAAAATTTACACTACGAACCCCCCGGCCGGGTCTCCTTAGAGCTTCACCCTTTAAAGGTTTTCATGTATTTCTTCAAACAACACGTCTACTGTGTTCATGATTTGAGTCTTCAAATGTATGAGTTAATCTATGGCCTCATATTCAAAACTTTGGAATGGTAGAATGCTTGTGTTTGTAATTTTTAAGAAATTGGTTTTTTAATTAGGAAGACTTGCGAAATGGTGATGACTTAATAAGATTGATGCGTGAACTTAATGTGGTACAAAGAAAAGCTGCAGATCTGCATGTGGAGCTTCAAGGCCGGAAGGTAAATTAGTCATATTTCTTTTTAAATTTCTGCACATATTTCGCAATTCGTTTTTAGTTGAATAGTATCTGATTTGTGTTCATTAAATTGAATTTTTGAAGTTGCTATGGATTCTAGTTATTCATTTTTGGTTTAAAGTTTGTTAAATCATGTTACTTCTAAACAAATAAACTGATTTTTTTTCTTTCTGAATTTCTCAGGAAGATATGAAGGCCTCTCACTTGACACATGTGAGTGAAATGGAGAAAAAGATCGAAACGTTAGCAAGGATCACTACCATATTGAAAGGCGCCATCCAGAATAAGGTGATTTTGTTCATTTAAAACCACAATTTGATTTTCATCCAGGACTTCTAAGTTTTTATTGAAGTTGTAGTTGGTGATTAAATACCTGAACTAAATGTATGAGTTGGCTTTTTTATTATATGACCAAACATAACTGAGTTTAAGATTCTACCCGTGAAAACATATTACAACACTCGCAAAGAAGATTTTTCATTGAATTAAAATCTGAAATTTTCAAAAACTTTTAACGGATGTACTTGCTATGTGGTTTGTATTTTAATGTGTGTCGAGGTGCCATCCTAGTTGGACTAGTATTGAAGTGTGTATGCAGCCTGAAGTTAGAGATGGAATAATATTTCAGCCTTCATATTTATTGGTGGGAAAAAAATTGATCTGTTTAAGATGAATGGTTGATTACGGGCTACACTTTGTCTTCATGGGTCAAACATGAAAGGGAATGAGCCAAATGGGTCGGAACAGATTGGACGTCATCCAGATTCATTCATATTAAATTAGCACAAAGATATTTATTAAATTCAAGAAATGGATAAAATGCTTGTGGGTTGCTCAACCTGTCAGAGACCCATTTTGACTTGTTACCTAACCCAGCCGTTTTTCCACCTCTAGTTTATGCGCCAATTTCAGCGCTGGATATAATACATAGTTGCTCTCAAGGAAATTTTTTGACTATTTCGCATTTTCGCCATATGTTTTCGTGATATCTGAAATTTAAAATCGATCACTCAAAGAATAGACATAGACACTTATGAAATTTTGCATTTCTTGATTTGCAGGATCGTATAATAGCTCGTCTTCAACAGCCAGTTCCATTAGAATTCATTCCTGTGGAAGCAGAATATCAGGTTAGTTCTTTTAATACTGTTGTTGAAGCTTATGTATGCTCGTGACTTGTTTCATTTTTGTGTCTTTTTCCTTGGGATAAACAGAAAGAATTTTCTGAACTATTAAAGAGTGCTGCCAACGATTATGGGAGTCTTATTGCAGCTGTTTCTGATCTCCACTGGACTCTAAACTTTAGGGAACCGCCGTCTGTATGGAGGGTATGTTTATAAATCCACTCAAATGATAGAAGTGAAAAATGGGCAGGTCATGTGGGTTGGGTAACAGGTCCCAAGTCGGCTCATTCAATTACTTGGATCAAGTTTAATATGTGTTCAACCTAGCTTATGGCTGGATATTGCAAGCAGGAGATGCTACGTCCAATCCATGGGGCATTGGTATCATGTTCCAGATACTTTGAAGCAACGTCAGCCATGAGAGAATCTTTTGTCACCCTTCAAAAGTTGAGGTTGGGCCCTACAAATTCACCGACATCAAGATATCATTCTCAGAGAACATCACCAGCAGGTTCAGAACATGGAGGAAGCGTATGGAGCCATGATGAGTTGGATCTTAGAAGCCCGGATATGGAGGGAGTTGAGAATCAAGAAGAGGAACTTGAAACTAATTATAATACTGATGTAGATGATCTGAACGATTGAAGATCATCGAGTGAGGGAACTGCTTTATAGTTGAAACCCGGTATGAGTAAACAACTGTGATCTGTGCAGAGAGTTCATGCATGTGTTACATGAACAACAATTTTGGGTTTATTAATAATGCTACTTAAGTTTTATGAGTACACATATGTATAATTGATATGGTATTGAATAAAGGAATCAAATATTCATGTGATTAAAGGTTTTTTACAACATTCTTTGGATCTGTTTAAATCTTGTTATATATGACGTCTTTATTAGATTAACGACACTCTTAACTTTCATTTTTGTTGTCAGGATAGGTATATCATCACCCAACAACACCATTATATATTTTCTAGATAACTTAACTCTTAAAGCAAACGATCCACCGTACATTACTAGTATTAAAAGTTATACAAGTACACATATGTATAATTGTTATGGTTTACAAGATACAAGCAAAGAAGCTAGTTACACGTATAGTTAAAACGTGACTTATTGTTTTACGCAGCGTCTGCAAATCCAACTCTGAGATTTTCGTAATCAAATATAGTGTGGTAGCGACGCATAAAGACATCACCCATTACCCTGCAACCATGAATCAAGAAACGTCAGTCAACGTCGAGTTTCCAAAATGTATTTAAACCACAAATCATAGGAACATGTACCACAATGGTCCACCAGTAGGAGGATCATCCAAAGGAACAAAACCACTAATGCATTTCACATCATCCCCCACGCCAATTTTTACTATATACTGCAGAAGAAACAAAACGTTAAACACCACCGCGATAAAAGTTAAACTTAGGCGGAATGATTAACGCTACCTCATTTGGTGAAAGTTCAAATTCTTTGTCACCAATGGTAAATGATATAACAGGCATATAAGGGACTCTAGCACAGTCAACCATGGACGCTCCAACAGGGACGGGAATGAGACCACATACCTGCAGGCCGGTTAGGACTCGTCAAATGAAAAACAACATGAAGTACACATACATGCTAGAAAATATTAAAACAAGAAGATAAACAACTCACACTGCTTGCAAGTTTAATAACGGTATCTCGGCTCTTCAACAACACAAAACGAATCAACTTCACTACCGTTTTACAGATCATGCACATTGCGTTGCCTAATCCAACTTCCACACTGCACACATACGAGATGGGAACTTTTTGAGGTGATTGCTGTTAAAAGAAGAAACTGTTGCTGGAAGCAACAAAAAAAAGCGCACTGACCCGGTTTCGTGACTTCCTAGACAGGGTCCAAAGGGAAGGCAGATAAGATTTGGTTGCAGCTGTTTACAAAAATAATAAGCACACTAATAAACCATAACATGTAACCGCATTCGTGTATAATAATTGACTGATGTAATTTACCAGCAACGCAAGGCCCTCAAATATCATTCGTCCGGTTAAAGTAACCACAACTTTACACGAATCCGCAAAAACACCATTAGTACCAATGGCATGATTAATCTGGTTGATCACAGTCTGAAACAAGTGTACTTAACAACTTAAATTACTGAAAGCTGTCGGATCATATATAATGTACAATAATATATCAAGAGGTACAAACCGCTGGTCCTGCTATCAACGAAGTTCCCGAATCTACAATTGCTGAACATCCACTCTTACAAAAAACTGCAAGAAAAAAAAAACACATTATGCGCGATAAAAATGCAACATGTAGTTAACTAAAGCGTTTGTCGAAGGCATACCAGTCTGTATCCCATTAACAAATATATCGCCCATAGCAAACTAGCAACGAATGAAATAACAAGATTATTTAGAACTAAATGTACATAAAAGAAACACATATTAGTACATCTTAGAACAGGAGTTAAGGGTTAGATGAAAGAACCTGCCAGTAACCCTTGTTAGTGATTGGAACATAAGTATGCATACCCTTAAAGTGATTCGGATCAACACCCCCGAAGATAACTTCACCCCCTTCGTCTTTGTCACTATTTCTGTTAAGCCAAAATGAAAACACGCGCTCCTTAACTAGATATTGATTCATCATATTGTCCCTGTACATAGTTTTAAGTATTGGTCTGTTAAGCCAAAGAACAATACTTTTTGCACTAGTGTTATGGTAGAAATAACATAAGTAGAGATTGAATTAAAATACCATACGGGGACGACATGTCCAACAGAACTTTCCTTGAATCCAAGCCCGAGGATACCGTCAAACTTCCCTGTCAAAAAGTTCATACCAGTGTCTCGTGTTGCCTCGATGAACTCCTGGTAAGAACAAAACCATTGTTTTTGTACATTTAAACTTTTTTACAAATCAAAAAAGTTAAGGACATGGTTTTGAAATTCACCTGATCTTTAACAACTAAACCGCCGATTATGACGTTGTCTTCACTGAAGTATCCAGATATTAATCCTTTGCCATAATCAATAGAAGCATGTTTCCCTGCAAGAATTATGGCACTGCTCATTGTCATAACATGTAAGTGTAAATGGCCATGGTTGATAATTATATAACATGACTAATGCTACATGTTTGTATTAAACAAGACATGTAAAGAGATGATCACATGTGAAGGTAACTAACCATTCATTTTGTAGGTGCTTGATTCACTTGATTTGTATTTGGAGTGGAGAAAACAAGCCTGTTAAAGTTTCAAAAACACTCAAAGCTGATGTTTCTTTTAGCATTTTTACATACATCATGTATGAAAAACTTACCGAAGATAAGCATTCGGATGACGGTATCCATAAGTTAGCACTGCCGGTATCAAAGATGACTGTAAAGTTTTGAGGCGGGGTGCCAATGCCGATCTCACCATAGTATTGAACGTCTCGGTAGTTCTTTAGTGCTACGATATCAGACTTTTGAGTAACATTCATATTATACTTCTTAACTAACTTCTTCAAATAGTAGTCATTAATGTCGTTGTCGTCGTCATCATATGAACTGAAGTATGATTCGATACGAATATTAGTTTCTCCAAGTGGTCTTTTTTTCAGTGGTATCCGAACAAGACCGTCCGTTGATGTCGAAAACGCCGGTGTATGCAAAAGGGTTGACAAGAACAAAAAAAATGCTATGGTTTCTAGTGTTGTTCCCATCTCAAAACTACAAGTTAATACACATTTAAATCTTGTTAGCCATGTGTTAAAATTTAAAAATCACTTTAAACCATCCAAAATAATCCAATGAGTACTTGGGATTAAGTATAAGTAAGTGTTTTGCGACGAAACCATTTTTGCCGCAAACTGCGACACATTATACACAAAAACTAGCTTTTTTGTTATGAAAAACTTCGTCACAAAACGTTTTGTAACAAAAACCGCAAAACAATTATGACAGAAAAGCCAGTTTTTGTCACAAATGGGTCGCAGCTTGTGGCAAATATTGATGTGTCGCAAAACACTCGCTTTCTAAAGTATATATCATACCGTTGATCGGTCGATCGAGCTTACGATCAACCAAAAAGACAAGACAAGAAAGTTTGGAGTGAATGTGTGTTGTATATGACTGACTGATCACACAATGCACCTGCTTAGCTTTTCAATATCATTCATATTGAATCAACCAACCAGTTGCGTGAACTCATTTTCCAAAGGTAGATATACATACGTGTGTGTATTGATTTCTCACACCAGATTTGTATCAAAACCGTGTGATACATTGGAATTTTTAGTTAACTAGTTTTAAGCCATCGCGTTGCAGAGTGAGGGCGTAAAACCATGCTAGCAGTATTTGGGGGACGTAAAACTGTGCTAAGTAGCAAGCCTACGATAGCCACAACTAGGAAAACCCGTAAACCAACATACTAGATTATAAAACCAAGGGACTAAAATGACATGACACGTAGACCAAGTTGAATATATACCAAAATGTACTAGAAAGCCGAGGGGGTTAAAATGATAACCCATAAAGTTTTTAGAAAGCAGGAGGCAAAAAGTGATAACTTTGAAAGTTAAGTGGAATTGAAAAAAAAACACTTTCACTTTATTAAAGAACAAAAAAACTTGAGGTACCAAAGTTGACCATTAAACAAAGTTTGGTGGTCATAATCATAATGATCAAATAATAAAGTTTTTAGAAAGCAAAGCCACACAAAAGTGACAATTTTAAAAGTTAAGGAGAATCAAAGAACAATACATTTACTAAAAGACAAAAAAGGGTCTTGAGGTACTAAATTTGACCATCAAACAAAGTTTGACGGTCAAAACTAAAATGATCAAACTTCATTCTTCTTAAGCCGAGTGAGTTTTAGACTTTTTTTCTCTTGTTTATCGATCTAAACATATTTAATGCTATATATTTAAAATAAATAAACAAATGGTTTATTAGAATAACCAACTTTCTTATGAAATATAAATATAAGAACTGAGAATTAATTAAAAATGCATGTGAAAATAATTACATGCGCTAAATGAGTTTATTTATGATAACTAGCTAGTGAGTTTGTTTGTTCATTAGTGTAAACATTTTCATTCTGTATTTGTAAATTGTAAGGTTTTAATTAGGTAGCATTTTTATATAACCAAATACATAATATATACGATACTATCAGATACTAGTCATACTACAAAATGGGTATATGAAATTGAAACATTAAGTTACGGGACAATGAATGTGACAAATGGTTCAAATAGATAGTGTAGAGGGTAGAAAATGACAAGTCACGTAAACATAGAGGGGCAAGTCAAATGAAACAAACTTTAAACTAATTTCACACGATACAAACTGTTGGATCATGTAATAAACGAGTTAGCAGTAGGTTGGTTATTTAGAACATAATGTCGGATATTTTTTTTCTTTCGCATTTCTCTTTATTAAATTGCTTGTATTGAACAAATTATAACTTGTAAAGCAGATAAGGCTAATAGTAGAAAAGTTTGAGACAATTAACAAAATTTAAAGCAAAAATCTGATGACAAAATGCAAAAAATTATCAATGATGATACACACTTTGTTTGAAAAAAACAACTGTCTCAAGTCTCAAAAAACATCAAGTACACAATCTAGTAAATATCAAAAACAACCTTAAAACTTAAAACACCAAACTCTAATTCATTCGCCTGATGAGCTCGTTGATGTAATCTTCACGGTTACCTGCATCTCCTCCTTCGACATAGTGGTTTCTCTTTTTCTTCAGGCCTCCTAATGGAGCCTTCAACTTAAATGGCCAAAGGAAGTTGTTGGCTTCCTTAAAATGAGGACCCGCAGTTAGGATCTCGTGAATAAGATCTTCGACACAGATGATACCGTGTTTCCCAAGTGCCTATTATTTCAAAATAAATGCTGGTTATAACTATATTCGTTCACATGTGTTTGTGCATCGTAAACAAAGAAACCGCGGAACTAAAAAACTAACCTGCTCAACAATGGAGTTATCGGTCAAAGGAATCCTCTGCTTGTTTAACTTGCCATAACCTCTCTTGTAAATCAATTCCTTCACGCTCTTCAAGTTTGGGTATCTGATGAAAAGACGTGTTTAACAATGATTAAGTATATAAAGCTTACAATATATGAGAACACATTAACAAAGATAAATACCCGTAGGTGACATATGGCTCCACCCTGTGTAGCATATTCAAAGTTGCCTTGTTAACTTTCAGAAACACGCCATTGAAAATCTGGTCGATAAGAACAATACAACAGAACACAGAGAAATATTAACTCTAAACACCAGCACTGTGCTAATGCTAGCAAGTTTCATGAGAGCAACAAAGATAACGAATATATTTTCCCATGCTAAGGACATTAAAATGTGTGACAAACAATTTAAAAATCACCTGTCTCAAACGCAAGAGCTGCAAGATCTTCTTTGATTTGGGGTCCATTGCATTGATACTGAATATTCAAAAAAATATGATAAAAGTTAAAACTTGAAGCAGTTCATAGTGAAGGATTGCAAATTTATTGGAATAGATATTGCGAACAATGAAAGCAGCGATTCATACCCGCGAATCCTAATGATAAAGAGCATCTTAGGTTCAGGATTTACATAAAATCCTCCTTTGAGCCGTGCCTCTCTTTTCAGTTGAATCAACTCCTTTTGCTGCATTTAGTTACATTCATATCAGTCCAATTCAAGTCGTAAACCAAAAATCTGAAACACACAAGAATGATGATCAAACCTGAGCTTCATACTCCTCACTGTACTTCTTAGCCCTGTTAAAAATCAACTTCCTGTTGGCAGCATTTTTCTTCTTCAAAGCTACAGCCTCTTGGCTTTTAGCCAAAACCCACTCTTCATTCCTCTTCTGCTTCTTCAACACCGACTCCGGAACTGGAGCTCCTGCCTTTGCAACTTCAGCCATTTCTTAAAGCTGAATCAACAATTGAACAATTAGACCCTAATTACGCCTTAACCATACAATTTATGATTTTTCATATAATAAAGCTACATCACAGACAAAAAGATTCAAATCAGAGATCAATCAAGTTTATTTTTAGCAAAACATAAACAGTACAAAAAACTCAACTAATTGATAAATGTATCAGCTCCCTACATAATTGGGTTGCTAGTTCATAACCTTCAAATCAAAGTCCAATCACTGTCTTAACTCAAGTTCCATACAACAAGACAAAAAGCAAACATTCAACAAGCTTCACTGCTAGCCCTTTTTATAGCAAAACTAAGCCTTTTAAAAACTTAATTCATAGATCTTGAAACCAAAACGTTACTATACATGACCAGTTAAACTCGACTAAGTAGCTCTACATACACAAGCGCAATGAAAACAAATGTATCAAATGAAATTTGTTTCATTTCTTAGGAAAAATTAACCAAAACACAAAACTGAACCTACTGTTGAAAGCATAAACTAACTACGTTATTCGATTTCTCGTTCTAAGCTAAAAATGATTGACACTTAACTCGCAATACAGTAACGTTCCAAAAAACCTAAATTGAGGAAAAAATTCTATATGCATAACACGATAAAACAAATCATCATTCATGTAATTAAACAGGAACAAAAAACAATTATAATGATTTAAAAGCGTATGGAGATGAATGTAGGATCTGGATGAACTTACAAACTGATATCAGGTGATCGGCGACTAAGAGTGTGTATCGTTTCTAAGAAAAGTTGTTCTTAAAGGTGAATGTCGAAATTAGGGTATTGTGAGATCAGTTCTGTTTTACAACGAAGCCCATTTCAAGTTTATGGGCTTAGACTAAATGGGCTTATCAAACTTAACAGTTAACCACTTAACCGTAAGTATGTAACAATTTATACTATTAGAATGAGGGATGACCGGTCGTGAGAAATTTTGTGTCATGTGCGAGCGGACAAAAAACGCTTCCTGTTTTGTCTTGGTGAGTGTCCAGGGTAGGGATGTTCATTCGAATCGAATGCGAATTGGGCGAATTAAGCGAATCGAATTGGTCGAATTGGGACTTTTAAAAACTGTATTCGTATTCGATCCACATTCGAATAAAAAACTATGTATTCAATTCGATTAAGTTATTCGAATTCGAATCGAATTCGAATAGATTCGAATGTATTCGCTTTAAAAAAATATAAATAAACAAACACATCAAGTAACAATACAAATGTAGAACCAACATAACATAAGTGTAAAACACCACCCAAACAATGTGCAAAACATCCAACAAGTCTAAAACATATAAAAAAGATCTAAAACTGCGTAATCAAACACAAAAAAAGTCTATAAACAAGTTTAAAACCTTTAGAAACAACAAGTAAGCAGCTGCTACAGCACCAAATCATGTTCATATGCAGAAACACCAATTAAGATTGGGTAATGGGTTGGGTTTTGGTATTTTTAACTTACTTCAAGCCCATTAAATCATATTCTTATATAGATAATTAATTACATATATTAAAAATATATATCAAAAATATTTATATTTCTTATTCGAATTGGGCGAATCGAATGCGAATACTGAAAATCATATTCGTATTCGATCCACATTCGACAAAATTATTCGAATCGAATGCGAATCGAATTCGAATGACCGAAAGTCGATTTCGAATGGCCTTAATCGAATTCGATTCGAATCGAATTTCGAATAATTCGAATGATATTCGAATAATGAACACCCCTAGTCCAGGGGAAGCGTATTTGGGAGCAGGGCCTAAGAGGCGTTAGCTCCTAATGTCATCATTTATCCTTTATTAAAAAACCATTTTAAGTTTGATTTTTAACATTAAATGTCGTCCTTCCCTGAAACGGAACTTTCATGCTGGAGCAAGAACTAGCATGAAAGTCGATCTATTACAACCAGCGCGGTTGTTCGTATTTCATTTTCTTCTTCCAAGCCCTTCTTTCTTGTCAACAGTTCTTCCTCGTTCCGACAAAGAGTGTGTTTCCTTATTCTTTTTTAGCTTTGAGCTTGGTTCAGATTGGACACGTTGTCCTTATGGATGAGGGAATCGAGTTGCGAAAGATGAGGGAATCTACTTGAGTCCCCCTAAAAGCAGGGTATTATTCCTATTTTCCCTCTATCATATATTCTTTTAGGCTTATAATATAAGTTTAAATGTTAATAAGACGTGCTTAGGATGAAACGTTTTCACAAGCTTATGCATGTCAGAAGGTTGAGATTTTATGACTTTTGTTTTTACGTTTTTTAATACCGAATGCTTGTGTTAGAAGACATGATTTCTAAAAAATAAGCATGGGCAAGTGAGCTAGTCTATAATTATATCATTATCAGTAATCTACATCATTATTTGCCCAAGGCCGATCATGATACCACATCAAACTAATTTACATCATTATCAGAACCAATGACGTCTATAATTAAGAAACAAAGCCTCTACCGAGTGAGTAATTGTGTTTCTAGTCTTTCTAAAAGGTAAGTTACACCAATGGTGTAAAAAACAAAATCAAGCCGATATGGTTTGTTCCAAGTCGCGAAAAACACAAACCGGTTCTAAACCTATGCAAACCTTCGGTTCAAGACGGGTTCTTTATTCACTAGTTTCACTTGATACATATGCAATAACTTTTTATCATCACAATTGTTCGTCTATGTACTTATTATAAACTTCTGACGGTATTACGACATGCTTATTTTTATCTACGTTTTGATTTGAAATTTCATTAAGGTAAAAATGTTGTAACGCCCAGACGTAACCCGCTGATATGTATAACATACATTCTTGAAAGTCTTTGATTTTCTAGTGTATAGTAATCGTTCATTTACTTAGAAGTGTGTTGATTATAAACTCTTCGTATTCTTTTTGTTACATTCGTATCCGATTTCATCTTTTTGTGTTAAATAGTTATGGTATTTATCAAAATTATTAGACTTTAATTTGCTAGGTGAAGTGATTGTAACCAAATTAAGGACATTATAAATTTATGGTATTAACGAGATTTACTTAGAAAAGTTAAAGGTTCATGTCATGAGTTTATCTCCAGAACGGTTGGTTGATGGGTATTTTGACTCCGATCAACTTGACCCGAAAGAAGGGTTGGAGTAATCATTTGCTGTGTTTGCAGCTTTGGTTGAGTCTCACTATGCCGCTTATAAACACCCATTACATTGTACCTTTTGAGTATGATGTGACTTCGAACTCGATCATTGCATTGCACCTTTTGAGTGCAACACTTCTTTTTCTTGTTTTGTCCTTTAGAATTTAGACTAGGTAACTTACCTATTAATGCAAAAAAAGTATTTAAAAGACGATTGTGGTCAAATTAGCATATATTGACAATACTAATCCAAGAATCATCAAAGTTACAACCAAGTTCCGAATGACGATACATCCAGTAGAAAGTACAGTACAGATAAATATGGAATGCGACACTTGATGATGATATGATCATTGATCAATACTTGAGAGAAGGAAAAGGCTTAGACGACAAAAACATACTTTGATTTGGATACTTGATGTGTTATTAATTTGAATTATTTACAACTTCGGTAACTCACCCTTATCTTTTTTCTAATTAGCCCATCTTCACTCACACTAAATCACTAATCTTAAGTCTTAACGCAACCCCATCCTGACCGAGTGACCGAAGTACCCAACAACCAACCTAACCCATCCCATCCGTTTTGCGGCGTCTTTAAACCAAGGACTACTCTTGAGTTTCATCTAAACTTGAGGGTGCAATTTGCCCTCTTAAACCAAAAAAACCAGTGAACACATCTTTGCCTGTGATCAAAACCGCCGCACTGAAAGAATCAATCAAGCTACTGAAATGGTGAACAAAGCATGGAAGATCATACCAAGACCAGTTATCGAAACTGTTCTCAACAATCACGCTCACCGTCACCGTGTTCATCAACCACTCATCCTCCACGGTCCACGTGGCGTCGGCAAAACCACACTCATCCTTGAACGTAACACTCTCAATTCAACTTTTCATTTCTGTTTATAACTATTACTGAAATAACTATAATTGGAACTGAGCTTTGTTTGATTGCAATTTAGGGCTTTTGGAGAATTGGAACAAAGGTCCTCATGTAACTGGTTACGTTGATTTTGCACAGTCGATTGAAGATAACCATCCACACCATGGGCATTCGTTTCCATGGGCATCTTGGTCTAATTGCTCACCACCGTCTCTTCCGACTCTTCGAATCCAGCTCGAACGGTGTCTTGAGTCAATGGTTGAAAAGGGTGTGCAGCTTGGTGCCATTAGCTCTCACCAGATATGCAAAACCCTAGGAAAATGGCATCATTTGGATACATCTCTTAAGAGGATAATTGGAAGTGATAAGGGAATGAATGAAGCGACTAGTTCGAAGAGGTTTGTGTCGAAGAAATTTTCGAGGTTGGGTTTGTGGGATAAGGCGGTATGCACGCTAAGTGCTCGATTAAATGCCAAAGAGATTGATGAGGTTTTGGGGTTAAGTGAGAAGGGGGGGAATGTTAGTGTGGAAGAGGCTTCGTATTATAGGGAGGGGATGGTTGCTGTAAGACTGGCTAAGGAGGTGATCAGGGTTCAACAAGGGTTTAGGGCTAATGCTGTTAAGCATTTGAATAGGATGGGTGGGTTTTCGAGAAGTTTGGCTAACTCGGCTACTGATTGGCCGTATTTGTTGCTGGAGTTGTTGTCTGAAGCTGCTCAAGCTGATTACTTTCAGGTACATTAACACGATGTTTAAGTTTATTGTTTTTAAAATACAGAAGTGAATCAATGCTTATCAGGCTAGTATCATGTGACATGCTGCTTAATGACTGACCTTTTATGATCAAGTGATAAAGCCTGACGTAGTGACTTATGAGTATTGAAGTTGATGCAAAAAAACATGCTATGCTGAACTTATGTTTAAAAGTAGGGTATAGTTCTTGGCCTACTTTGTGTAGCAATGGAAGTGATTAATATGTTTAATGTAATATAATCGTTAGCCAGCAAACTAGATCCTGGCCCCTTTTTCTGGACCTCCGGTGGATGCCATTCAATCTTCTTCATGGCAAAGTTGATCTAAAGTTCGTATTTTGCTGAGTTTTTAGTTTGAACTGAGTGAATAATAGCATCTGAAGTATTGTATGAATAAGAGAACCACAGTGTCAACCACTTTATAAAAGCTTATGGTGTTTTAAGTGCTATTCCAATAACTTATCTGCATTTTCTACTTGTATGTGGCTCGTGGAGCAGCCAAAGTTGGTATTAAATAATATCGATGTTTTGAAACATGCTGCTTTGGTGGATGACTCATCAGTGTCTGCATCGA
This sequence comes from Tagetes erecta, assembly GCA_030867185.1. Lineage (NCBI taxonomy): Eukaryota > Viridiplantae > Streptophyta > Magnoliopsida > Asterales > Asteraceae > Tagetes > Tagetes erecta. The sequence continues at coordinate 80,881,218 of CM061488.1, read as the reverse complement.
TGTATCATGACAGTCTGATATGGAGAATAATAGCTTTAGGTGCAAATGAGACGTGTTTGCCAGTTATCCTTGTAACTTCTGACAGGTAATATTCTATCTTACGAAAGCATGATTTGCTATGTGTTATGCAATTCTTTTTAAGTGATAGAAAAACGTGTGGTTCTTGTCTTCTTGACCTCTTTCTACATCACATCTTTGTATATCACAATGTCCTAGTGCTGGTGAATTGAGTCATTTAGTTTTTTTTGCTTGATCTCTCACAAGATCTTTTAAAGAATGAGATACCATTTCTTCTAATTTATTAATGATTGTATCATGCATGATGCAACACATAATGTTCAAAGAGTGAGTCAGTGGGATGGTTGCATAGTTTCATGTCACTTAAGCTAGGTATTAGTTGACAAGTTTTACCAATATTTATTTCTCCAAGTACTTTATTTAAGTTCATATATACATCATTTACCCTCATAAAGGCTTAATAAAGCTCTGTGATTCCTACTGCGAAAAGTAACTAGAAGGTGTGCCTAAGTTGGCTCTCCAAATAGTAGAATGACGCATTATCATGCTGAATGTTACCACCCATAATTTTGTTTAGATCGTTTATTTATTTTTGGCTAAAATAGTTTATCTTACACAGTGTTCAACATTCTTTATGGGCACCAATTGTTTTTCCTCTAAAGTTGATCTCACTAATATTTTGCAGCTATTATTCATACGCAGCTTACATGGATTTTGGATTTCCTGACATTTTCATTTCCCGTGAGGTAACTTTCGTTTTACCAGCTATGCTTTCCTGTTTTTAAATTCTTATTCTCCTAACTATGAAAACTGGAAGTACCTGAAATTATTAAAGACTGTTATATTTCCCATCTCAGTCAGAAGATATCTCTCAAATCAATAGTTTAGTGCTAATGTAGTACCTACTGCAACTGGGTAAAATTTCAGAGGTGTTTGTTGGGAATGTTTTTTCAAGTACTAATTAGTGGTCACACCTTTGGATCATATGAGCTAATGCCTTACGTTATAAAATAATATGATTTATTGCATCTTGCAGACGTTTGGATGGACTCCACAACAAGCTAAAGTACATATGGTTCCAGATTATTTTAGCCAGTCAGAGGTGAATTCATATTGGATTTATTAACGTCTTTCAGTAATCCTTTGTGCTATACTGCTACTATATAAGGCTTTGGTGGTAGACTCGTTTGGATTGAAAAAACTAATCCATTTTGTTTGTTCATTTTCTAGTGGGATGTAATTGTTGAGGTGCTAGGGCCCAATGCGCGACATCTTTTTGAGATATATGCTCTGAAACAGAGCAATTGTTATCGGGCGTAAGTTTTAAATGCAATTTCTGATATAGCATTGATTTCATTTTATGCATGTTGCTTGAAGCAAGATGACCAGACATGTGCACCACGCCAAATTTTATCTTAAAAATGTCTCTTATTTCATATAATTTGCACGGTTTTGATATTGTGCAGGCTTATGGATGACAAAGAAAGTACATTTGAGGACATCATAGATGCGTATCTGGCATATTTGCAAGTAATAATTGACACTATTTCTTGTCTATTTATTATTTCAGATACTTGCAACCTTTACGTTCTAGCATGATCCATCTGACATTCTGACCAAGCTAATGATAGACACATGACAGAATGAATATTTGTGTTACTAAAACTAGTTGAATAAGTAGCTATACAGACTTTGATAATATCCACTTGAAAGTTAGAATAGATGTTTAGGACTTTGGAAAATTGATTACAGACATAAATGAACTTGAGTTATTTACATGTTTCAATATGTAAATGATAACATATTCAGGTCACTTTGCTTATCTACTAGCAGCTAGTAATGCAACGATAAAACAGAAAAAAAGTTAACGATCCCACTTTACAGGTAACCGTTGTGAATCCTGCCATGGATAGAGCACTCTCACTCTTAGAAAAGTTTGCACTTGATGCTCAGAAGGGCAAAATCCCGAAAGATAAATTAAGATTTGGAGCTCCTTGGAGGCATCCGCCAAAGAAAGATGACCCTTTCCTGCGTTCAGAGTGGGCTAAGCTTCAACTAATGGATTTCATCCAGTGTCTAGTCAATGCGGAGTTTGGGGTACATTCTTCTTCAATTTTTTTTTTGTCACAGTTCTTTGTTTTGTATATTATCATAATATCATCTATTGTTTACATCTAAAAGCATATGTAAAAAGTAGCAACTCTTGGCTAGCGTATATAATTTTATTAGCACTTGGGGGACACCAAATTAGTCAAAATCAAAATATAAAGGTTATGACAAATCATATAGTGATACAGAGAAGTGTCCTTGTTAATGTTTATTTTCAATTGGATGGTTTTGGTTAATATTTACTAGAGGTGGGCAGGTGGCAAACCATCTTGTGATGACCAAGTGGTAAGGCACCTGAAACCTTCCCTGGGTAAATATCTGTGATGATCATTGCCGCTCAATATTTTTTTTATTAAAGGTGTCAATTTTGACCATTTACTTCATCACTTTTGATGGTGTAAGTTTAAGCTGTTGTTTTGCTCTTAAATAGGCCAATTAAAAAATATAGCTAAAAAGGAACATGTCAAATGGGTTGAAAGTTGCCTAAAGTCTTTTTTAAATGCTATGATCTAAATCGTTTTATTGAACAATTAGATTATTAGTAATATGTAAAAAATATAATTAACGCATTAACAATATGTAAAAAATATAAAAGCAGACAAAAAGCATTTATGGGTGAACCAAGCCCAACCTGTTTTGATATGTCACCAACCCACTCATTTTGCTATCTGAATATATAATATTTTCTGAAGTTCGTGATGGGAGATCTTGATTTACGAGTGTGATATGTTCCTTTTTTATTACATCATTCAAAGATTATCTATATGTTATAATTTCTTTCACTAAACATGTGCAGGTTAATTATTTTGCTGATTGTAGTCTTGAGATTTATGATGATCCTTCCGTTAATGCAATGATTGAGGTGTGTGCTAATCACTACTTCACTAGTGTTATCTTTGTTTAGTTCATGTCAACAAATATAATTGTTGGTTCAAGATAACTTTTGACATATTGATCTTTCAAACGACTTCTAAGTTGCTCCTAAATTAACACTGAAAGATTTACAGATTGTGTATTATAAACTTTTAAAAAAATATAGTCTAATGTAATTTCATGTACAAGCTATAAATATCAGCTGTTGTTTATACGTTTGGAACTTGCTAGGTTGGTTTACTCTATGTCCAACGCGATCCATCATTCTTTCGACCAATATCCCGGGCTATTCAGAGATGTCTTGTGAGATGGTAAAATGATAAATGTCTAATGTCTTGAGTCACTATAAATGCAACATATAAATAGCTTATATTCACTTATCTTTGTAATAAATATCTTGCAGGCTTGTGCAGGAGAGAATGCAAATGAGCTTTAAAAGTTCACTTCTGTTTCAATGGCACCGAGTTTTAAGAGGACGAAGCTATCGTCATCTCATGTTGCAAGTGGGCAATAAATAGAGTTAAAGGTGCGTCATGCGTGCATTGCTTATAATGGCCTGGTTTTTGTCTTCTAAGCTTCAAAGTTTATAGGGTTCTTATTTTTCATTTGTTTGGCAAACAAGTCAGACTGGTCGGGTTAACATGTAAATTGGGCTAGGGTAAAAATTGGTATTGTTTTTGTCTAAGGTTAGAACCAAGTGGGGTTGACCTAATATATCTTTTGTCCAGCATCATATATTCACGTGCCATATATGATTATAAAAATTATTTTATATCAATAATAGTAAAAAGGTTAAGTAACATGATTCAGACTGAGTTAAAAATCACCCCAGGAGATATTCAGACCCGTTTCATTTTTAGCTGCTTATCTATTTTACCATTTAATTTGTCAACTTTTAATAACACGAATCAATCCTTCCAATAAGTAAATGGGTCAAAATTGCCTTCTCTACTTCAACATACTAGAAAGTTACTGTATTTGTAACCTTACAAACATGGCATGTTTGCGTGGAGCCTAGAGTCAGTCTAGTTCTTTTGAAATACATTATACATTATGCCTTTAAACGTTGAATGTTTATGCATTAATGTATTATTGCGCATTTTGTGGGACCCATTAATGATACATTGATACCCACAATAACGTCTTCATTCTCCATTTTTCTCTTCACATCATAAATATAGGAGCCACTCACCAAATGGAAATATTAAATATGCAATCTGTCAAGTCACAAGCAAGAGTTTAATCTTTATAATTATGTGAAGCTCTTTTGTGATTGAAAGTTGAAACTCTAGGTAGGTGATTGAACCTCATGTTTAACTTAAGTTACTAGTTAACCATATATTCACATGTGCATTGTCATCTTCCTGACATTTTTGTTTTGGGTAAATTCAGGAACCGAAGTAGTACACCTGAAGTACATATAGAATACTTATTAAATCTAGAACCGTATTAGGATCAAAATGAAACAAGTGCATACGATTCATGAATTCAGGATACAACAATCTTGAACACTTTCTACAACCAGTGCCTCAATATAAAGATACTTGAAGACTTTGGTGGTTATATTTAGTTTACAGGTTTATAATTTACGCATGATTATAGGTTTTACAAGTTTGCTTATTAATGGTTGATCCGTCATATGTTATAACTTTGTTAGGTCAATTTGAAAAAAAATATTTAAGCAAGAAATGGGTCAAATGGGTTGATGGTTGATATCTGATAGAAGGGTTTTCTATGCTCACAACCTCATTGATGGAATTGAAACACCTAAATTTTCATTTATGTGAATGAAAATTACTGTTTGTTTTAAGCTTGATTCATGCTTCATTTAACATTTTGCTTTCTTATTAATTATCAGTTTTCTACGAGCAAATGGTTGCAGAAGCTTCAACAGTGACCTCGCGAGAACAATTTAAACAATGTAAGTAACAATCTTCCCAGACTAAGGTCATAAATCCTTCTTAGCCTTCTTAGATTTCCAACACTATGTAGGATAACTCTCCTCTATATATATATATATATATATATATATATAGATTGGGGATTTTCTAAAAAGGCTCAAAACTCTAGGAAGTGTAGGAAGCATTAACAAACACGTGTCCATGAGGGGGAAAAAACACGGAGAGGCATCTTCGTCTTTCTATACATATGGTGTTTGATTTGAAATCTCTGTAATCTGCACGATATACAGAAGCAAACGATGGTGTTTTTTTTGTTTTTGACGTTTTTCGATCGAAACTCCGATCTTGTTACCCAAAATCATTCAACGATGATGTTTTTGTTTGTTTCATGTCGTTTTCGTGTTTTTGACGCATTAATCATTGTGATGACGTTTTTCATATCGACTTCGGTATTAATTTATTCCAGGTAACTTATGGCGTTTTTTTATTCCAGGTAACTCACTCGTATCATAGTGTTTTTATAATTTTTTATTCTAGGTAACTCAGTCGTATCATGGTGTTTTTATATACATGGTGTTTAAAACACACATTGACAAATCTACCGGTGTGTTAATCATTGTTATGACGTTTTCAACTTGATTCTGGTGTTACTTTGTAGTAGGTAAGTTATGGCGTTTTTATTAATTAATATTTTCATATGCGTGGTGTTATTTTTACAGAGTCAGTCTTAAACATGGTGTTTTTTATATACATGGTGTTGGAAACGCGCAATGACAAATCTACCCCTGGTTCTATCGCGCGCGTCAGCAAAAACTTCATAATATTTACAAAAACGCCACCGCGTTAATCTGGGCCGTAAACTACCAGATCCAACGTCCCAGAATCCTTCTTAGTGTTTTTAGCCTTTTTAGAAAATCCCTCCCCTACTATATATATATATATATATATATATATAGAGGAGAGTTATCCTACATAGTGATGAAAATCTAAGAAGGCTAAGAAGGATTTATGACCTTTAGATCTCTTTTTTAATGGTTGAGATCAATTTGTAGGAAAAGAAATTGATGAAAGGGTACATTAGTCATAGCCACTTTTGTTGACTTTCTCTCTTCACATGCAAGGCACATGCCAATTCCCCCACTTTTTTTAAAACTTTCATAACTTTTGGATACGATAATATTTTTTTAAAAAAATTACACCAAAAAAACAAGCGTTTTGTTATCTTTAAAACGCGTATAGTATTGATGTATAAAAAAAAAAATAAAATTCGGCACTTGTCTAGTCCTTGTGTAATATCATGTGATTGTGTTATATTATAACTAGTGAAATATCACTTTTATCGGTTCATTCTTAAGTCATTATATAATATCATCTTATTATAAATATTTGTTGTGTCATATTATGTGTTTAGAAATTATCACTGTGTCACAAATTGTTAATATGTGTTTGAGAAATGTTCAAAGACAATGTCATTTTTTGTTACAAAGTGTGAGAATGACACAATGGTAAACAAAGAGACAATGGTAAACAAAGACACAATGACACTTTTAAAAAAATTATAACTCACAATATAAATCAAATTTGAAAAAAGTGGTTCGGAGACCTTGTTCCCCATGTATTCCTCTTTCAGAAAATAAATAAACGAAAAATTAAAAAAAATTAAAAAAATTACCGTTTTTTTATTTTTTAAATTAGACACAATGAAAAAAGACACAATGAGAAAATAATAGTTTTTTAAGTTTTGTTTATTTATTTTTTAAGAAGGATGATGTGAGAGCAAGATCTTTGAAATACTTTTTGTGTTATTGTGTAATTATTATTAGATCATTGTGTAATACCTGTCAAATAAGATTACACAATGACCCGATGAATGACACAACAATCTTACGGATGACACAATCACACAATGACCTGATGAAAGACACAATGACCTGACGGAAGACACAATGACCTGACGTTAGACACAATGAGCTGAAAAATTGTGAAAAAAAAGTTCGTTTTTTATATATCAATATTATACGCGTTTTAAAGAGAAAAAAATTCTCGTTTTTATGGTGTAATTTTTTAAAAAAAATAATGTCGTATGTAAAAGTTATAAACGTTTTAAAAAAGTGGGGGGAATTGACATGTGACTTGCATGTGGAGAGAGAATATTTAAAAAAGTGGGCATGACTAAAATACCCCCTCTCTTAATTTTCCTAGATGCCACATGTCAATCTCTTATTGCTTCTTAGCCTTCTTAGATTTATAACACTATGTAGGTGAACCTCACTCTATATATATATATATATATATATATATATATATATATATATATATATATATATATATATATATATATATATATATATATATATATATATTGTGTTTTATATGGCTACCAGCCGATGGTTCTAGCGACTTTGTGAAATTAGCCATCAAAATGATGATAATTTAATTTATCGATTCATATAATAAGTATTTATATATGTTCCAAAATTTAACGTCTTTAGGAAATTAGCCATCAAAACTTGATTATATAATTCAAAATTCACCTGCAAAACTCGTTTTATTAGAAATGTATATACTCTATTTAATATATTAATCAATTCAAATTTATCGGCTCTTTAGAAATTAGCCATCAAAATGATGATAATTTTGAAAATAAAAGATTAGGCCATTTGATGTTCAAGTTACAATAATGAATTGTAATCATTTGATAAACGAATATTAAAAGGAGACAATTCTAATCATCCACACAATGATAAAGACCATAAATACTTCAATAATTAATATATTAATAATAGTTTATTTTCAATTGATCCATTTAGATTCGAAGAAATAAATCAAATATTATTTTATAATTATTTGCGAATATAATTGTAAAAAACACCAAATTTAAAACAGTCATGTCTACGTAATGTTGATTTGTTTGGCCTACAACCACTAGTGTTGCAATAAAAATGTGCATTTTTAACTAATTGTGGACGATCCTTTATTTTGACTTCATATATATATTTTAGCATGATGTTAACAATTATTGTTAAATAACGTCTTAAAATAGATAACATGATGTTCACGTATACTATATATAATCACAAGAATTGGTCCACCTTAAGTCATATGCGCCATAACGTAAAAAACGTTGATAATATATATTAATATAATGAACAATATGGAGCATGCATGGCTGTCATATCATATGATTTGTCGGAAAAAACGATGAAATTATTTATCGAATTTAGATACGAAAACGGCTTAATTTAACATACATCTAAAAATGCTTAAAACATTATCCAAAAAAATGTGTTTGGTGTTATTGTTTTCACATTATTTTAGTTGACTAAACAATAAACTATATGTCTATAAAATTTGAATGTGTAAAATGCATGTTCGTTCAAGACTGATTTGATTTCGGATATAACTTCAAAGGGGCAACGCCCTTGACGAGGTCCAAAGGGTTGAACCCCTGGTGAGGTCTCGCACCCCACGACTAGCAAAAAAAATGAATTGCCACGGTTTAGAGTATGCTTTTAGAACATCTTTTTTATATGATTAGTTGTTAGCATCTTTAGAAAAGTATACATCAGTAAGAAACTAAGAACTAATGCATCAAAACAAACTGTTGAATCATCCGAGCTTTAAGCGGTAGTGTTGGTGTTGATGACCATAAAGTCATGACGGTAGCAACTGTGCACAGTGGGATGCGACGGTTACCAGATGGAATGATTGAGATGTTGTCGAAAGAGGTGATCAAGGCCGGTCAGTCGATGGAATGATATATTGAGATACTATGGAAAGAGGTTACCAATTTTAAGAGGAAAAGTTTTATATTTTAACGTTTAGTTTCTTCAATTTATCATGAAACACAACACCATCATAATTGAAGAAAAAATTAAACATGAACAACGTCACACATTTTTCAGGTAGAAAATGTGAACAAATTTTATGCTGGTATTAGTTATTTTGAACATAAATACTTATATGTGGTTATGATATATATAATTAATTATTCTTTGGTAGAGTTATACATCAAGGTAAAAATGAATGTGATAATATTGTCTCTTCAAAATTCTAGATCTTCTTATAACTAAAGTCGACGAGACCTGCCTTATTAGACTTTTTCCTTTGTATACCCTATAATTTTGACTCACTAACTCAACTTTGACCCCATCCGTTGATTTTTTATAAGGAAAATTTTCAAAATGTCCATTTTGACCGTTGACTGCCGAAAAATTTCGAAAAATCAAAGGTCAAAAGGGACATTTTCAGAATTTTCCCTTTTTATAATTCTAACCCTAAAGATTTAGTCAATTTACATCTTTAACTTCCTACTTTACTTTGACTTATTTTCTCATTTTGACTTTTAAGCTCTGATATATCTTCGTTTTTTAATTTATGACGCAAAAACTTTTTAATATCAACGCATGTGACTTCGTCACATACCTGAAACCCGACCATCACACCGCACGGCCCAGTGTTATATGTAGTTATATATGTGTCTAACACTAAACTTAAAAGGTTTTATGATAAGTGCACATTATCGGTTTTGAAGCTCAAGGAAAATCATATGTTATCGGCTTTTAAGCTCAAAAAGTTTTCATGATATAAATGCAAAGTAATATATAGATTTTACGTTGGAAGTTAATTATAAGTAGTTTTAATGTTATTGTTGAGTCAAAAAGGTAAAACCGTAGAAGATGCTTATGAGTTTATAATGTTTAATTTGTTGAGTTCGTATTAGTATAGGATTGCGTAGGACTGATTAATTTGTTTATTTTAATGATATAGATCGAATTGGGCAGATGTTAGTATAAACAAAGGGTTAATTGCATATGGTTTTGAGTATTAATTTCTTGAACTCGTGAGAGTTTGCAAAAAAATATACATGTTTGTATTTGACCATATCTAGGCCAACATTTCAGTCTTGTTGGTCATCTTTGCTTGTACAACTGCTATTTTTCTGTACCCTAATAAACGCATAAGTAAAAAACACATGTCAAATAGAAAAAAAAATCAATTTCAGAAGCATGTCAAATAGACACCTCAATCAACCTTTACTTTCATATGTGTTTGGTTCATAGTAATTCAATATATAAATTTCATTTTTAACAAGTTTAATTAACAAAATTCGTAGGAGTTAGATTCTAAATTCAATCGTTAAGATGTTTCGATGATAGACCGAAGAGAATTATCAACTCCTCATTTTGTAAAGTCGGTGGTTTTTGCCAACGGCATGACAAGTGTCAAGCATGGATTTGTTGTTTTTTCTTGTATGTTTTTTTTGCTTTTTGACGTCTAAGTTAATACATATGTAATTGTTTTTTGAAAGCCGGAGCAACTGGCTTGGGTTGCTCACACACTACATGTAATTTGGCTGGTCCTAGGTTCGAGTCCCGGGCCTAATATTTCTCTATTTATCATTTTTTTTCTTTTTTCCTTTTAACTGTAGTAAAATGATAAATCTTCCCCAAAATTTCTAAGTTTTCACTTTCACTCCCTTAGGCTTATAATTTTTTTTCTTTTGTGTTTTTAATTGTTTTATAATTTGTATATTACGTTTACACGTTGATACAAATTCTAGTGTAACGTATTTTGTCACAACTTAATGCCACACAAATGTCGTGTTGGATAAAAGATGCCCACGCAACCTTTGCTCATTGGAACTAAAATTTCTTCAAGGACATCACAAATTTTGATTTATTTACAACTTCAATTTTAATTCAAATTTATCAGATGAAGGAAACTGATCATAGCAACTTAAACCTGAACTGATATCACACCCACCACATTAAAAAATTCAAGGCTAATTAGACTAAAAGACATTCGTCTAAGAAACCTACTTAGTTTCTTCCCTTGTCATCCAGTTTGGTTTAGCCAACTTTAAATTTAGTTCGGTTCAGTTTTGACTGAAAACTATTTAGTTTTAACTAAAAACTATTTCATCCGGGGAATCTAGTAAACATAGAGCCATACTTATAAACACACATATCTCTATGTTGTGTTAATCAAAGAAAACAAATAACAATAACAATTAAATTATTAACTTATTGTTATATCTAAAACCTAATAATTAACTAGCACTAATATGTTTAAAGTTTAAGACAGTTACAAAAAGCATAGTATACATTATTCTAGTTAAATAAAGTAAGCAATAATGAGTAGGAATTGACTTAAACATATGGTTTAAATTTGTCTATTATGTGCATCTCCAAATGCCATTAGATCCCTAAACCTTTTTCAACATGCTAAATAAATACCAAAATCACAAAGCCCCAAATGCATGTTCAAAAAGCACTTTGCATAAATCAAACCACCTGCATTGCTGTCTTCACCCAAACATAAATGTTTTATAATTAATTAGTACTTTAATTAACCTTAATCAAAGAATGTTTTTGTGTGGCATTTGTTAAATCTTGTCAATCATATAATGGGAGACATTGCATGTGAATCTGAATTGAATCCAACTTCCAATAAATCCAAACGTCACTCACTTTACTAGTGGTTTATCATCTTGCTTCAATGAATGAGGACACATTGTGGTCAAGTGACAAAATGTAACCATATATACACTTTATTTAATTCTGCTTTCTGACCACATATTTCCAAAAAAAAAAAAATTTATTGGCAAACATTTCTAGTTGTCTTCTTTTATATTTTAACATGTTTAAGTTACTACTAAAAGATATAGTACGTGCTAATTAATTTTGGTGAAATTAAACTATTTATCCATGAATGAAAGGGGTAAATTTGAAAAACATAATCAAGTTTTGATTTGTTTCAATTAAGTTACTCAAACTTTGTTTTGTTTCAATTATGTAATTTATCTTTAAGTTTTGTTCAATTGAGTCACTCAAACTTTGTTTTGTTTCAATTAGATAATTTATCTTTAAATTTTATTCTAATTAAGTTACTCAAACATTGTTTTTTTAATTAGATAACTTAAATTTACTTTAATGTTTCAATCCTATATATGTGAATATTAATTTTTTTAAATTGTGAAACATTTTTATAAAATGAAAATTTTTACAAATTCCAAAAAAACTAAAAAAATGGCAAAAAAATGTTTTTTAATTATAATTTGAGTTTTAAAATCAATTTTTACATGTTATACAAGTTTCTATCTATGATTAAAACATATTTCTAAAGTCAAGTTACATAATAAAATAAAACATAAAGATAAGTTGATAAACTGAAACAAAACAAAGTTTAAGTGACTTAATTGGAACAAAACTTAAAGAAAGTTACGTAATTGAAACAAAACAACATTTAAATAACTTAATTAGAACAAAATCAAGAGTTAGTTATGTTTTTATAACATTCTCCGGCACTCAAATTATGAGAATAAATATGAGTTCAAATGGGTCAGCATTAACTACTCTCACTATGTTCACCACCATATATCATTACAACATCGCTTTCATCATCACTACTACCCAGGGATAAAGCTATGAAGAGCTCAGGGGTATCTCGGGCTATCCCTCAACTTTCGTTACGAAGTACAATTTTCACCGGTTTAAGTATCAGGATACCATTTTTTCTTATGGTTTTAAGTATCATCTTACCCCTGAAAAAAATTTATGGTACCCTTAAGCGAAAATTTTCTCATAAGATACCCCTGATATTTGGTTCTAGATCCGCCACTGCTACTACCGTCATTGCCACCACCTCTACCGCCACTTCTACCCTCACTTCCATAGTTACCACCTCCATCAACTTTAATGTCATCACTAGCCACATCAAAACATGTTATGCTGCTTATTTGAACCTTGTGGCCAGGCTTAAATTAGAATAACGTTATGTTGTTTTGGGACCCTTAAAGCGACAATTATAAGAGGAATATGTATATATAATCATGAAGTTTTGACCATAAAGCAACAAAAGTTGATAATGCATTGTTACCTGACAATGTATATCTATTAGGGGTTTCTTTAGAAAAAGATGTTTTATCCATACATGCTATCTATCGATCACAAGAGAGGTTGGTTTTAAATCCATTTCATAACAGGCTTATCGCACTTGAGAAATAATATGCTCTTGTCCCATCTTTATGTCATGTCAACTTTACTAACACCTCACATGGTGTCTTTGTGTTCTTAACGTTAGAGCATTTACAATGAATTTTATAAATTGTTTGTTACAATGTTTTAATTGTATATATTAGGAGTTAGTTGTGATAAGATCGAGGTCGGAAAGATGAAATTTATAAGAGTTCACTGTTCAACGATATATTTAGGGAAGCCACTTTTTATCCTTATAAATTTTTAATATTCATTTTAAATTATGAGTGGAGGAACGAGAAAATATAATGATAAATGTGTTATAAATATTATTTAGTTGTAAATAAGAAACAAAATATAGTAATTTTTAGTGTAATTTCTATATGGATAGAGAATCCACTGTTAATGCATAGAGAATCTACTGTACATGCTCTTACACTTACTATGTGTGGTGACTTCTTTCATTTATTAGAATGGTCGTATGTGATGTGACTACACCAAAGAAGTTGCATTTAATTAGTAAATGCACTATCATGGATAAGGGCGTTTGTAATGTCATTATGAGAGGGAGCGTGGCCCTGCCTGTTGCCATGCATCCGCTGGGTGTGGGGAACACTACGCTGGTGCATAGTGAGAGGGGGCATGAACAACCGTTGTGAGTGGGGCTAACGAACGTTAAGTTGGAGAAAAGTTGGTAGACAAATTAAATGGAAGGGGTTGGTGCAATTCTTACATTTGTTATTTTCTTTTTAATTAAAAAATGTTACGCTGACTAAACTATCACACCTCTTAGTGAGTATGAAACCTTGGCTATAAGACCTTTTGGTGGCCACACTTTTTGCTCACACACAATAAAGCATTATGGACACCCTAATTATGTGGCGCAACTTAGAGCAAAAACCACACTGGTTAAATGTGATCTCTCTAAAATATTGCAGAGTTTTCGGAGAGGCTAGAAGATGGTGCTAAAAGATCACACTTCTCAGGTGTTAATAATCCCTCTTGTGAAATGGTACCAAACCAGCCCCTCTTGTTTTTAGGTTTACGAAGATAAATGTTTGATAAAGTGTTTGAGATTACATTTTTTATGAGCGTCTAACTTATACACCTAATAACTTACTTCTAAACAACATCATTATTACATGCAATGGGACTTGAACCTTCACATCTTAAGAGGATATGATACCATTCCATCAAAACATTGGTTACAACACACTTATCCACTTGAAGGGAACCGGAAACCAAACAGAACTGATACCTTTTTAAATGAAACACTACTTTAAATCTGAACATCTTTTGATCTGTAATCAATTTACGACTTATTAGTAACACTCATGTGTTTGAAACATTAAGTTCTAAGTCTAACATATACTTTTGTTAAAAAAAGTTAACAATTTATCTTGACGTGTTACTAGATCCCTCTCACCCTTTATATTGGATTTCGTACTAGTGTTTGGATGCTAGCACTATTGGTTGAAAAGGAAATAAACCATTAGTCTTTGGATGCTAGCACTATTGTTAGTACTATATGACGAGCGAAGAAGGAAATAACATAGAAATAGAGTTTGAAGTTGAAAGGTTGAATAATCTTTACTTTATATATGCCCATGATAAAGCTAGGAGTTATATATTTAAAAATCATTTCTTTCATTAATGTAGTTGTTGATAATGTTAATATACTTGTTTGGTGGGCATCATATGCCACTCAATTATATACCGAATAAAGAAATCAAATATACAAATATTATAAGTAACTAATAAAAAGACAGTACAAGTAAGATAAATCAATTGTACGTTATCATTCTATTAGAAGTTTTTTCTTATCTTTTTTAACCAACAAATATTAAAAAAAACTAGATTAATACCCGTGTACTACACAGATTTTAGTTTTATAGGTTTAACTCAATTTAGATATCAAATTTATTTTTAACATATCTTTTATTAAATCGATTTGGATATTTACAAATATATTCATATCAAAAATCATATGTCACAATAAAGGATATGATTTATAATAGTTGGTAAATTTTTATTTGAACACATCAGGTTAGGAGATAATTAATGATAATTGTTAATTTTTTTATTTGAAAATACCGAGTTAAGAGATAACTAATGTAATTGGTAAAACTTTAATTTGAACATATCGGGTTAGGATAAATCATAATAATTGATAAGTTTTTTATTTAAACATATCAGGTTAGGAGATAATTCATGATAATTGGTACATATCGGGTTAAGATATAGATCATGATAATTGGTAAATTTTGTATTTGAACATATCGGGTTAGGAGATAACTAATGATAATTTGTGAATTTTTAATTTAAACATATCGGGTTATTTTGAATATGGAGCATACCATGACCCGTCTAAAAATTCTCCATCAAATTAATTTAGAACATGACACCTAAGCAAAATCCTATGTGGAGTAGTTAAAATGATGACATGTGGATGAGTTACTCAATTATTAGAATAAGTAGATAGATTAGTTTATTTGGATGTTAAAAAAATCTATCGTGATCACCCTATTAAAAGCTTTGGTTTCTATTATGGGTAGCAATAGTTAGCAAGCACCAACTAAGATTTCTTTTACTATTGTCACTTTTTAGAAACGGATGAAACTCAAGTGTTATTAAAAATTAAGCCCCTCTTTGTTTTGTCTCTTTTCTCTGAATAGAGGAAAATGTCTGATTCGGTCAGACATAATCGACGTGGGACTGTTTGTTTTTTTTCTGGCATTAATTAAGAGGTTCAGCGTCTTAATAGCATCTGAACCAGTAAGAGCTTTTAGTGGGTCTGAAAACCTCTTAACTCAAAAAAACATACGTTTGTCTCCGGTCTCCATTAACTTCTAACCCGGAGACTAGGCTCCAATCTCCGACGACTAGAGGTTCGTCTCTAGCCTCCACCTCTTAATAATTCAGATTTCAGACATTTAAACCACTTCTTAACATTCTGATGTGGTATTCAGATTCAGGCTTAAATCTCTTAAAAAACAAAAGATGCCTAAATAAATAAGAGAAAACTTTTAAATGTCTTTATCAGACAAAGCCCAGACGTCTTGTCTGATTTAATCGTCCGATTAGAGAAACCAACCACACGAGATGACACTTGTCCACAAAAAAAAGGTTACTCCTTTTTTCTCGTCGTCCAACTTTTGTCATCACTCGAGGAAAAGAAAAAGGCGCCTTTTATTTTTTTAGCAAAAATTGATTTAAAAGTTATAAAAGTCGTCTATTTTTGTTTGTTATATAGTTTTACTAGGTTTAATACCCGTGTGTTACACACGGGTTAAATAGTAATATTTATAAAGAAATTATAACCATTATATTTAACAATTTGTATATATATAACATTTAAGGAGTTGGCTCCATCAACTTGCATAGTGAAAAATTTAGCTAAATTTTCCCTCCTAAACTTCCTATTATAGAAAAAAAAATCCCTCCAAAAATTGCCACCTAAAAGTTTGATTTATTAGATAGATTTGTGTCAATGTTTACATGCAGTTCTGCCCAGGCAATTTCTTACATCATTTTCGTAGCAATTAATCCAAGTCCAAAATACTAGTCTCCTAACCAAGGGTCTTAGCAGCCTTAGTTTACTATTTTACTTATTTAGTCACCAAAGTGGGTCCTTATAAATTCCTACCCACGTTTCATAAATAAATATATGCCCAAAGACTATATCTTGACTTCTAATGTAACGTCTAGTTTTCAATACCAATCTGGAAAAGTACGCAGGCACAACTTATAAATGTTTTCGTAACGGGACCAGTTAATTAGACCGATTATCTTATCAGTAAATTGGTCGAACCAGTTGGACTAGTCTAAAAAAACCGAATGACCACATAACTTATCATTTGGTTTGAGTTTGTTATCTTAGCTCAATATGAAGCATGAAATTAGAAAACATATAACATAAAAAGTAAATCCATAAATAAGTTAATAAAGTTATAGAAGTAAAGAGTTATATATTTTTTAATTTATGATTCAGTAGGTTATTATTATAATAATAACCAACTGATTTAAATAAATAAAGAAAGTTCAAGAGCACTTGACCGGACCTGATTTAAATAAATAAAGATAGTTAATGATCCAGTTAATGCTAGTGAAACAATCAGGTTTTACCTACGAGTGAGGGTTCGATCCTTGTTAACGGTTGCTACACCGCCCTTTGTGGGTTTCTCCTGTGAGCGTCCTGTCAAGTTAGATGCACCACATGGGCCGGTTAAAACAACGTATGTGATTGCCTGACTTGGTTTAGAGACACGCATGTAACAGGGTTTGCGTCGGTCACATTTCATGAAAGTCGTCGTTAAAAAAAATTTAGTTTCTTTATAGGTCAAGGATGCTACTTTTTCAATCTTGATATTAATAGGAAGTTTCCTTGTACATGTTCACTTTGTCTTTAGTGCCTTAAATCTCCTATAAATCAAGACCACAATCATCTTGCATTAAACCATCACACACAAACAAACACAAACACAAACACACAGAAAAGAATCAAGATCCAAGTTAACAAAAAAAGATGGCAAACTTCCCATTGATCAACATGGAGAATTTAAATGGTGCAGAGAGAGAAGTTACCATGGAGAAGATCAAAGATGCATGTGAAAACTGGGGTTTCTTTGAGGTTTGTTAAACTTAATCAACCATCACAAATTTAATAATAATATTCACACTCACAAACACAAACACACTAACAATTGATCATATGTTTTCAGTTGGTGAACCATGGGATACCTATTGAATTACTGGACAAAGTTGAAAAAATGACCAAAGATCATTACAAGAAATGTATGGAGCAAAGGTTTAAAGAAATGGTGGCTGCAAAAGCTTTAGAAGGTGTCAAAGCTGAAGTTACTGATATGGATTGGGAGAGCACTTTCTTTTTACGCCATCTCCCGGCCTCGAATGTATTCGACGTCCCTGATCTTGAAAATGAATACAGGTAACTAAACTTTTAGTAACAAAACTGTGAACATGATATTGTTATGATGATATATATGGTGATGCTATTAATATGATGATGTAGGGAGTTGATGAAGGATTTTGCTGGTAAGTTAGAGAAACTTGCAGAGGAGCTTTTGGATTTGTTATGTGAAAATCTTGGATTGGAAAAAGGGTATTTAAAGAAAGCTTTTTATGGATCAAAGGGTCCAAATTTTGGAACAAAAGTTAGCAACTACCCGCCCTGCCCGAAACCCGACTTGATCAAGGGTCTTAGAGCTCATACTGATGCTGGTGGCATCATTTTGCTGTTTCAAGATGATAAAGTTAGTGGTTTGCAGCTTCTTAAGGACGGCGAATGGGTCGATGTTCCGCCTATGCGCCATTCCATTGTCATCAATCTTGGTGACCAAATTGAGGTAACTAACTATACATTAAGTACCATTAACCAATGGCCTATAAGGCTATAACTAGTTCATTTTGAGGATGTTTGATTTAAATGGTTTGTGGATGAATTGCAGGTGATTACAAATGGGAAATACAAGAGTGTGTTGCATAGAGTTATTGCTCAAACAGATGGAACAAGAATGTCAATTGCATCATTTTACAACCCTGGAAATGATGCTGTCATCTATCCAGCTCCAACATTGTTGGAGAAGGAACCGAGTGCGAAAGAACAATCGTACCCGAAGTTTGTGTTTGATGATTACATGAAGCTGTATGCAGGTTTGAAGTTTCAGGCAAAGGAGCCAAGGTTTGAAGCCATGAAAGCAGTGGAAGCTAATGTCAGTTTGGGTCCAGTTGCAACTGCTTAAATGACATGTTTTAAATAATAGAATATTATTGTTATTGTTATAAGTATTATACTTTTTTTTTCTTTCTTTTTTTCATTTGTTTGAGGGGTCTCATTAATCTATAGATTTTCTATGAAGAAAATCATGCTTACTAGTTATAGCATAATGACAAAAGTGTGTTGTAATCATTTTCAATTATTTATTAATTGAGATTTAAGTGATGTATGCATATGTTTAGCTACTATCTTATGAATAGTTAGATGCTTGAAATTTTTCTTACTTACATTAACTAAAGAATGGGTTGCTTCGGCCTTCGGGTTATAATGGGTCAAATGGGTAAAAAAAGTTTCAGAGGGACAAGAATATCTCCCACTATTTAATCATATTTGATACACTAACTATAAATACAAATATTAAAACTTTTGGACAAAAATGATTTGGGTTGAAGTCAATCCAACCCAAACAGACCCATTTTGACCGTTACCAAAAAACTACACATTTGACCAACCAACCCAAGCCATTTTGACCCCTCCGTTGGCCCGACCCGTTTGGTCCATTACCAAACATGACACACTTGACCTTACCCTATCATTTTTACCATAAAGGTATACTTGACCCAACCCAACCCGTTTAACCCTTACTGAAAAAGTACTTGTTTGATCCGACCAACCGACCCATTCACCCCCTCTGTTGACCCGACCCATTAGGATCCTTAACAAAAATTACCCTTGTGACCCGACCTATCATATAACTACTGATAATAATAATAAAAAGTAGGACAGTGATCATACTTTTTTCTTGCTATAAAGTGCCACAGGTGTCCCAAGAAAAAAGGTAACATGCAACAATGAGCACTAACAGCAGACCATAAAGTTGACTATGGTAATTATTGTAATAATGTATTAGGTGAACATCCATTAGAAAAAAGCCAAAAACCTTGCCTAAAATACGCTCTGCCGCCTTTACTTTCCGCAAATATAACCGAATCTTGCAAGGAAGACATTTGCACTTGGATGTTTAATAAAGCACTAAGGTCCACAGGACCACAACTTAAAGCTCCTACAATTATGCATGCACATTATAACTTTATAAAAGTTAGTAACAAACACTTTAGAAACTAGCATTAGTTGCTTCTATGCAGAAAGCTTTTTACACTTTCGAGTTGAGTTATTTAACTAAACAGATTTTAACGGGACACTTGGCGTGCAGAAAATCTGTGTAACAGGGTTTTAGGCAGATGTAGTTATACTAATAGCTAATGTGTTATCGGGCCTGGACCTATCAACGAACGGAAGGTGATGGGCTGAAGGTTGTGCAACAGTTTGGCCCAAACCAGTGAAAGCTAGATCACATTTGACGGTTGAGACCTCTACTAGAGGGGAATCAGACGCTTATCATGCGCACCTTTGAAGTCATCGTTTTTGTGTTTTTTCTAGAAATTTCTGCTTAGTTTTATTTTCACTTGTTATTTACTTATTTTACATGAAATCAGAAGTTTCTGAATTTCACCTTATGCAGGTAATAATTTTCAGTTATACAACACTGATTTAAAAGTTTGAATTTTTATCCGACCGGCCAAAAATGTAATCGCCTAAACAAGGCCATCGTTTATAACTTCAAGAACTATTTTGTTCGTGTTTCCGCTCTGCATCAAGGATGTTGACCAAGTAAAATTACTGTTTCTGACTTTCTGCATTTGCATTGATTCACAAGAAGCTACACATACAATATATGTCAATTTACTTTCATTCCTTATGATAAGTTACAATGACAAGTTTGTAGCCTTGTACAGAATGAACTAGTCGAGGCCAATGGGCGATACTCAAGGAATGGTAAATATCATTCCTGAACTGCTAGACGTACTCCCGGAAATGAAGCTTATTCCGACCCAAACAGCCCAATGGGAACGGGTTTTACTTCTTCAAGCTCGAGGCATCAAACAGCTCCATGAATCTCTGATCCGAAACTCTAGCTTTAGCAGCTGCAAACATCTGGTACTCGTCAAAAATCGAAAGCAGGCTCCATCTCTGCATTTTTCTTAAGCATCCAACTAAACAACCCGTTCGATGCTGAATCAATGGAAAAGTATAATATTAATAGTATGTATTAAGATAGGTAATAATATGATTCAAAAGAAACAATTAATTACCTTTCCTCTTTTGCAGTGAATTAACAAAGGGTGGTTTCTTACATCTGCAAACAAGAATAAGAACAAGTCAACTTAGCTTACAATCTAAGTTCTATAGAAGGTAAATATATATAATGAAAAGAAGAGATTAATTAAATACCAATGACAACTTTTAATGCTTCTCGAATGGTATCCTCAGGAATATCTACAAATGGTTCCTGCATGATGATGCCAAGAAAATATTGAGGATACAAAATATGTACACTTGCATGTATATACAACTTTTGGGTAACTTATATTCTAAACTAGAGCTTAGCAACTTTCAAGGGGTGGCACTCTTGTAACTTGTAAGCAACATGATTCTCATGTTATAATAGAGGTTTTAGGTTCGAATCTAGCTTCCACTGGTTTTGTGCGTTAAATGCTTAAAGGTCACTTGTGGAGTGTAGGTGGTGCTTTACCTAAATCCCACTTGTTAGTAGGGAATTGGTGGGACGACCCATGAATTTTATCTGGGTTATCTTACGAGTAGTCTGATTTTGATCTTGTATAATCCGGTCGTGGCCGTCTCTACAGGCTTAACAAGTAATGTAATTATTTTGAGCGTCCACCATTTAAGGGCTCTTAAATTTGTAAGACACACTGTAATATCGTACTATGAATATAAAAATTTAGGTGCAACACGATTAAATATAAAGGCCCATTTTTACATCTGTGTTCATACTTACAAGTACAAATACTGCAAGTTTTGATGAAAATCTTAATGAACATGAACATATAAATTTATATGAACGAATAAACATAAACATTAAAGTTTATTATTCTCAGTTTCAAGCCCAGGAAAAAAGTTTATATTATCATTCAGAAAGGGCCACTCATTTTTGTAGTTTGTTTGAGGTCCTATAATTGCTAAAACGGCTCTGGCATATGCTTCTTTTACATATTTTCTACATTCTTGAGGTGAAATTTTGACAGGATTATCCAATAATTTTAAATGTTTATGGTTCCGTTGCATCCGAGATGTGTAGTGCAAAGACCGAGTTTGAAGCTCCGGTCTGTCCTGTACTAGCGCTTATAAGTGGCTTAGTGGGACTCCGTCAAAGTTGCAATTGCAGCGAAGGCTCAACCCAGCATCTTTCCAGGTCAAGTTGGTCGGAGTCGAAAACTCATCAACCAACCAATACAGGGAGAAATTTATGGCATGAACTTTTAACATTTCCATGAATAACCCTTCGACTCAGACTCGAACCTAGTTTACCCCAAGTTTGAGTTTCATTGTCATGTCACAAAACAAATAAATAGAAGGTGAGATTTAAACCTGGATCCCTAAGGATTGCAGTCCCACATCTACCACTTCAACCAAATGAGCTTCTATTTGCTTAAAATACTATAGAATTGTCTTCCCTAAGGATTGCTACCACTTCTAACAAATGAGCTCTATTTGCTTATAAAACCGTAGAATTGTCTTCTAAATAGTTGGAAAAATTAAGCATCCATTAGTCAACATATATTCTACATCTAGTCTAGATTCTACACAACAAGGTTCTATATAGTTCTTGTGATTTCACTTATAATTAAATTGAGTTCTAACAAAGATTACTATACAATTTATCTTTTATTAGTCACTACTTATGCAATGTTTAGTCCTTATAAGGCCATCCGTAGTGGCATTTTGTTTAGGCGTGACAGCCTAATATAATACCCTCACCACGCTGCACACCATCCCCCCCTTTCGTTATTTGTGGCGTTTTGGTGGTCAAGTGACCACTATCACAATGGTTTTCAACTTAAGGTTTCTTTTATAATTTTCCACCTATCACATTATTACGTCTCATCTACCGTAATAATTACAAACTATATCACTATCAAAACACATTACCACCATTTTTCACTATCACTCACTGTTGACTCAGTAGCCATGCAACACGACAACACCTTTTGTTATAACTCTCTCTATAACTCCCTTCCACTACTCATGGCCTAAGCATCTCAACTACACAGAAGCTGTAACGATTTATGTTTTTCGAGACAGCATAGAATTCAAACAAACTAATTAATGTCATATAGTTAGTTTTGTTTCTCAAACATAACTATTTTTCAATTAACTCGCTTAATCACAAAACTTAAAAAAAGCAATTCATATGCTCCAATGTAACCTGAATCCCTAATGTTGGGCAAACCCTAAATTTTTTTTTGAAGGCGGCAAGGCGCTAAGGGAGAGCCTTGGGCCAGATGCAAGACATTTAAAAACAATAATTTTTTAAATGAGACACATAAGAGTACTAACTTTAAGGATTTTAGATGTGTTTTAGACTTGGTTTGGGTTACTTTAGGTTGTTTTAGGTTTTATCGAGGGTTGTATAGGGCTTATGTGATTGCTTCATACTGTTAATTAGACAATTTTCGCTGGTATTTGACATAAAAACCCAAAAATAAGGCTTTTGAGGCGAGACGACAAGGTCACGACCAGCTTGTCTGAGAGTCTAGGTGTGTGCCTTGGGGGCATTTAACAACATATCCCAAAACTTTTCTTCAAAAATCTTACAGGTAACCTATCTTTTTATGTCAATGAGACACCTTTTAACTGTAAACTTACAAGACCGATAATACGTATCCTGCTAACAACATTATGAGGTAACTTGGAGCTTGTGTTACACATGTGTTCTTTAATTAATTATGATCTCCCTTAAAGCTATAATTAAATTTTATATCAATAAACTACTCAATTATATTGAACTAGACTTGTTTTCAATGCTATCTCAATACACCTACATCCTCATCCACTTTTGTCACCTCTAATCAACTAGTTATGTTTATTGATCAGTACCAAATCAATTCTACACGTTGCCCTGTCACGCTTCAAACCCAAGTAAGATCCAGATCAGCTTAATTAATTAACTTTCTTCTTATTTTTCAGTCTTGATTCAGCTCATGGAGTGCCTTCTAATTTTTTAATCTAATGTTAATTTATAGACCTTCAACATCACACCACAATTAAAAAAAATCAAAATTTGTTTGATTATCTTAAAGTTAAAAAATAGAGTAAATTGCAGTTTTGGTCTCTGTGCTTTGATACCATTTATAGTTTTAGTCCTACCTTAATAGTTTTGGTCCTTGTGATTTTATTTTATAACATAAATGATCCTGAACACTAACTCCATTAATTTTTCATTAAGTCTACCTCACATTCGAAGTAAAAATGTCATTTCTCCAACTCTTTTTGACAAGTGATTGAATAAAAATGTTAACCTATATAATAACCTAAATAAAAGAGGGAGAAAGTGACATTTTTACCCCTCATATGTGAGGCGCATGAGAGATTTAACAGAAAATTGGATGAAGTTAATATTCAGGACCATTTTTTAGAAATAAAATCATAATGACCAAAACTATTAAGTGTGACTAAAACTGTTAATAATATCAAAACACATTGACTAAAACTGTTAATAATATCAAAACACATTGACTAAAACTGTTAATAATATCAAAACACATTGACCAAAACTGTAACTTAGTCTTAAAAAAATATGAGCACAAAAATCAAGTATTTTAAAGCAAACAATTCTACATTTTGAATTTTGATATACTTAAACCACAATCACAGGATTAAAGCCTTCAACTTATTGAATCAAAAACACAAATTTAAATCCATGTGAATGCTCTTAGCCATATATCAGATCTCAAAGAATCTTAATTTAAGGTTGTTGTACAACAACCTTAAATCATTCAATTCACAACATAAAATCATCAACATAATCAAATAAATCCTTAATTACCTTGGTTCCTTTGATACCAAACTGAAACAACTGAATCCGATTCGACTTCAAGAACTCCAAGTTATGATCCGGATATGTTTCCGTACACAAATACCTACAACACAAAGCTAGCTAGCTACATAAATCTACTTCACTTGATCATATATGTTTGTTTTCAACAATCATATATTTTCTTTTAACTGCGTTTGAAACTACCCAATACCCGAATAAGCCTGAGATAGATATCTAAGTATCTAAACTGTCCTGATTAGACCGACTCACCCAGAAACATCATCAAACAAACATTCACACTTTAGTCAGGTTTGAACCTGAGACCATAATGATCAGGAGAAACTTAACTTACACGATAGAGCGGAGGTTTAGCGATTTAAGAAACGAGAAGTGGGAAGAGTCAGGGAAACTTGAACGGTAGATGCCATAATCAACCATTGAGAAGTTGACAGGTGGATAGAGCTCGTCGACGACGACGGTGGTATCTAATTTTCCGGTGGCCATTGTTGAGAGGTTGCACATGTCAGCACAACCATTTTCGTGATTGACTTGTTGCTCCAGTTTCATTGTATATAACTATATATGATCTAGAGAGAGAATTAAGATGAAGAATATAATTATTATTCCGGTATACGGTAGTTAAAAAAACTACTTCATGGAGAAAAGGATCAACGTATTTATAGGGTTTGGATTGTAGGATATGGTTAATCATGTGCATTACGTTATATATATGGCTAGTAAATTAATTAATACGGTCCAACAAATAAGAATTTTGTTTTTTACTTTTAACTATCATATAATAATTAACAAAACAGAGATATATCCAAACTTAAATGTCTAAAGGATAATTATCTCAAACAGTCAAAGTCGTAAATAAGTCAAAGTAAAGTAGGTCAATGATCAAAATGATAATAAGTTAAAGTGAAGTTCAAAGTTGTAATATTGTCAAAATTAAAATAAAGGATCATATGCAATGTTGTTTGGCTCGGATTGGTTCGGCCGGTTCAACTGGTCAAACCGGGATTCGGAGTGGAAACCGGTCCGATTCATACTAGTTCGTTATGTTATAGGAAGATCGGCTGGTTTGAACCGGTTGAACCGGGTGGTCAAACCGGTGAATCGGGAGGTCCGACCGGGATTCGGCATGGAAATTGTTTATATATCATTAATATTTTGAAAATACGTTATAAAATTATCTGGTCCAACCGGTCCGATCTGATCTATCTACTCGGCAATTCATCCGGTGACTTCACGGTCGTCAAAGAAGCCCCAAGAAGCATCAAACATTTCCGATGAGATCCATGGAGCTATTCTTAGATAGCAAACACTAGCTTCCGGTGCGACTTCATAAAAAGCAATCAAAGATAAGATCGAAGAGAATGAAACGCACGTAGTGGTCATTATAGCGGTTCCTTCTGATCATAGAAAACGCCAGTAAACCAGTAAGATATCCGATTCGATATCCGAACCGGTTCTAAAAACATTAATCATGTGTGTAAATTGATCAAAGATCAAAGACTAAAACAGAAGGTCTTAACCGAAAGACGTGTTTTAGTATATTAATTAAGGAATCTTTCTCTTAAGTTTTCACTATATAACTACTTCTCTTTATTAAGTCGCTACGGATCAATAGAATTGCACCGTCTAAGTACATCTCACTAAAATGGTGGTGATCGATCAGATTTTAATTTCTCATCTCACTAAATGAGTGGTGATCGGTATTTGTATAGTGGTCACGCACCCTTTACATATTTTTCCTTTTTAAATATATATAACTAGATTTAACATCAGGTCGCGCGTTGCAGTGGTCGGGTCATGCAGTCGGGTCTTGCGTATTTGACTTCGTCATACGTGTTGAAAAAAAAAGTCTCATGCCTCGTACTTCATGACGAAAAAACGTAATGTGTCACATGTTAAAAAACGATGAAAGTCGTACTATATGTCATAGTAGATTAAGAGAGCAAAGTCGAAAACTTATCAGGGGTTAAAATGACAATTAATAAAAGTCGTACTATGTGTCAAAGTGGAGTAAGAGATCAAAGTCAAAAACTCATCAGGAGCACAAACGCCAATTAGTAAAAGTTGGGGACTAAAACCGTCAATGCGTTAAAAGTCGGGGATTAAAACCGTTAATTAATACGTTAAAGTACGAAAAAGTTGAAACGCGACGCGA
This sequence comes from Tagetes erecta, assembly GCA_030867185.1. Classification (NCBI taxonomy): domain Eukaryota; kingdom Viridiplantae; phylum Streptophyta; class Magnoliopsida; order Asterales; family Asteraceae; genus Tagetes; species Tagetes erecta. The sequence continues at coordinate 80,854,529 of CM061488.1, read as the reverse complement.
CGGGACGGGAGAGGCCGATGAAAAGCACCGACATTCCCATTTAATAGGTATATAAATAAATTAATGAAGTAGATACGTACTCATAGTATAAACACATCGCTTTAACACTCATGAGTGTGGACTTAACACTTCATATCTTGCACCTTTTAATTAGAGTTAATTGTCAAAATGATCCCTGGGGTTTACAAGGTTTTGCCGTTTTTTACACTTTTAAGAATTTTTGCATAAATAGTCCCTACAGGCCAAAACTTGTTGCTAAATCGATCCACAGCACTAACAGAGTTTAAAAAATTTTGTTAGTTGATTAGGAATTGACCAAAATACCCCTAAGCACCATTTTGGCAATTAACTCTTTTAAAGCATAAAATCAAATCTTCACTTTGCTTCATTTAGTATCAAATAATACCCGTATGGCGACGATCTCTTTTCGGAAGTGAAGTCAACGAACCGTTGGATCAACAAAGGCCCAACATACATAACACACAGCCTTATGATTGCAAGTAGTGCAGTAAAAGCAATATGCTTCCAGAAACAATGAATCAATGTGATTCGAACCGGATGCTTCGAGTTCTCATGAGGTTTAGGCCAATTCTGTTCAAACAGCTTCGACATTTTATCAGTGTTCCTCTTTAGTTTCAAACCAACATTATAAGATGTAACGATTAAACACAAGTATTGTTACAGCGAAAATTGTAGGGACGTTAATTGATCAACAACCATTGATTATATTCACAATTGATAAAGTTTTGTTACCTAGCTGATGCTCCGGCGGATTCGCCGAAGCCGACGAAGAAGAAGAAAAGTAAGGCTCCACCGGCGCCGGCGTCGGCGTCGGCGTCGCCGGCGGTTCGCCGGACGATGAGGTGGCTGATCAGGAAGCAAAATGAGGGTTTGATTTTATGTTTTAAAAGAGTTAATTGCCAAAATGATCCCTAGGGGCATTTTGGTCAATTCCTAATCAACTAACAGAATTTTTTAACTCTGTTAGTGTCGTGGACAGATTTAGCAACATGTTTTGGTCTTAGGGACTATTTATGTAAAAATTCTTAAAAGTGTAAATTTCTGTAAGGTTTGTCATCGTATCATAGCATAATCCGTTCATTTAATCTTTATCTTTTCTTAACAGAAACAAAATTTCTAAATTAAGAAACGTGATTGTCAAACACCCCCTACAAACAGGCAGTTAATGCAATATTTATAGTTATAACTTGGAGCTTGTGGAGACATCGAAATGAAATTATTTTGACAAAGTGAAGCTGTCGGAAAACAAGGTTCTCTGTTAAATTATGGTGGTGGGATCCCTTTGGCTCAAGACTAGAACTAGGAGGGGAACTTACATCGCCATACCAAATTTTTCTTTTGATCCTGGTTAAGATGTTTTTTGTTATTGGTGTTTTCTTTTAGTTTATTTTGTGTTTTTTTTCTTGTATTTCTTTGGGGTTTTAGCTATTTGTTAGCTCCATTTTCTTGTATAGTATCTATTTTCCGTCAAAAAAAACTATTTTGTACTTTTTGGTTATTAATTCTAGTTATTTATTTTTATATTTTAATACTTTTATATTGTTCAAATTTTATATTTAGATTTGTAATATGTTTAGATCATTAAGAAATATGTTACTCCCTACGTCCCATTTTAAATGTCCGTCTTTTCTTTTTTGATTGTCCCAATTTAAATGTCCATTCTAAAAATAAAAGTATAATTTTCAATTTTACCCCTAATTATTTAACACAAAATCTACTTTATGACTAAAATACAAAATACTTTAATGGTATTATTGTCATTTTATAGGTTGAAAATATATAATAATTCACTTTTTCTTAAACTTTGTGTTGTGCGTCCCCCAACATTTAAATTGGAACGGAAGGAGTATTATTTTTTTTTTTTTTTGAACGGCGACTTTCAATTTTTGCAACCATTTGGTCGCATCCCCCGCAATGAGGAACCCACCACCCCACTCCGGTCAATATGTTGTCTTAACCGGGCCCACTTGACATCGGAATTTGGCTAGGCGTTCAACCGGGAAAACCAATGGGGTTTTTCCTGGAAAATCTCACAGGCAGGGAGGTTAGAACCCTGGACCACCACTGTAAAACCGGGTGTCCTTAACCAGCTAGGCTGGAATCATTAGACGGAGTATTATTTATTTAATTCTTGTATTTAGTTTTGAGTTTTTGGTAACTTTTTTTTTTTAAACAGCAACACCGGAAAACCACCTGGTCCCTCCCGGCCAGGGATAGAACCCCTGATCTTGTGGCCCCTAAAACTTGCGTCTTACCGTTGGACCACCACCCCAACGGCGAGTTTTTGGTAACTAATGAAAACTTTTTTCCGTGGCCTTAAACTTTTGTTAAGATTCAATTCTTCACATACAGCAGTACAGCACTCTGGAAAACGTAACCCAAGTTTTCGACCAAGTTGCTTCGTAAATGTCTCGCTCAAACTCTTTCATCAAGTTTGGGTTTTATTGGCATACATGCCTCTAAGAAAGGTCAAGGGATTGAATCTCTCTAAAAACTATTTTTCTAATTTTGTATTTATTTTTTTATTATACGTATTAGTTGTGTTAATTATATCCGATGATAATATTTTTAAAGAAAAATTCAAATACAAAATATGTTTTTGATACAAAGCGAGAGAATAACACAATGATAAATAAAAAATAAGTCACCAATAATATTGTTTTCAAATGCTAATGTTGAAAGATAAATTAGACTTTTATAAGTTTTTAAGGGCTCACCACTATATTGAAGTATAAGAACCTGAAATCCAATGATGATATACATTAGCTCCACGTATATTAAAGTATAAGGGAGGAGGGAGTAGTCCTCAGAAGGTTTTTGTTAACCAATCAAAATATGAAACAAAAGTTTCATTTTTGCACATCGTTGAAGTAAGAATGGTCCTCCCAAGGTTGTCAACAAGGAACACAAAATTCAAACGGTCATATAGGGATGGCAATGGGTCGGGTCTGGGACGGGTCTAAGTAATCTCAACCCCAGACCCGATTAGAAATGGGTGTCCCAGACCCAACCCAAAACCCGTTGGGTATATGTCGGGTATTTACCCTTCGGGTTTCGGGTCTACCCGTGGGTACTCGGGTCTACCCGTTTCTCACATAAAACTTACTCGTTGGGTATGCCCGTCGAGTTTGCTCGTCGATAGTTTTATAAAATACATCTTATTATATAATTAAAAGGATAATTCAAATTATCATTATATCATAAATTCACAATGTCCAAATGTGTTTGAAAATTCACAAAATCTTATTACAAAAGATAGGTTTGGACGTTTGGTCGAGACTTAAAAGTTAAAAAAGTTAATGCATTATAGGAAACGTAATATAAAAAACAATTAAACATATATATGAAAAATATTAAATTATTTTTGGATATGCTAGCGGGTCTACGGGTCTGTGTTATCGGGTAATCAGGTCGGGTAATAGGGTCTAGCAGGTAATCCCAGACCCGACCCAGACCCGCGAAAGTTTTTTTTATTAAGACCCAGACCCGACCTCAGACCCGTCCCAAATGTCTCGGGTTTCGGGTTTTCCCATCGGGTCGGGTCTGGCTGTCATCCTTACGGTCATATGACTGTTCAATGTTTAAATCAAGCAACTCGTGCGAGATACTAAGCTCGTTATATACCTCGTTTCCCTTCCTTGTTTGACAAGGAGTGGTGACCTTGTGAACTTTTCTTCCTTGTTACATATCTCGTATATCACTCATTCCCCTGACAATCATTTTAATATTATATAAATTATTATTATAATTATAATATAATTATTTAGTGCATGAATGATGCTTTTTTGAAAATAAAAGGAAGAGAACATTCACAGAATATGCCACTTTGTTCTATGGCCCACGTACTTGAAAGTATTCATTGGTATTAGATTTGATGATCATTCCCCTCATACATCAATCCTATTTATTTTTTTTTAGAACGGCGGTTGGTGCAACGGTCTATGACCGAAGCACTCAGAGGTGCAAGGACCGAGATCGAAACCCCGCCTCTAACACCAATAGATGTTTTTCGTCGGCATTGGGGCTCCCCCATTACTGCAAACGCAGCGGAGGCTCACCACAACCCTCCTTACGGGCCAAGTTGATCGGAGTCGAAACTCGTCAACCAACTGTTCCAGGGAAAAACCGGGCAGGAACCTTTAACCATGCCACGTAAAACCCTCAGGCTCAGACACGAAGCCGGGTGGTAACCCGGGACGAGCTTCATTGCCAATATCTCCCAAAAGTGTCACTAGTGGGGATAGAACTTGAGTCTCCATGGAGAACTCAAGTCATCTTACTGCATAATAATCTCCTATAAACATGGTAGGAGAATATAAACTCTATCTCTAAATAATTTAAACTATACTATGATATCTTTTCCTAATACTCCCCCTCAGTGTGAACGTGTAGATGAGCAAACGTTCAAACTGGTACGAAAAGCTTCAAACAAATACCAAGGTAGACCTTTGGTGAAGATATCAGCATATTGTAGAGATGAGGGGACATGAAGAACACGGATATGGCCAAGCTGAACTTTTTCTCGAACAAAGTGAATATCCATCTCAATGTGTTTGGTGCGCTGATGCTGAACCGGGTTGCCGGATAGATACACCGCCGAAACATTGTCACAATATACCATGGTTGCCTTAGTAATGGGAACACCAAGTTCGAGCAAAAGATTACGTAACCAAGTTGCTTCAGCAACAACATTAGCCACCCCCCTATATTCAGCCTCAGCACTAGACCGAGACAAAGTAGGCTGCCGCTTAGATGACCAAGATACCAGATTGTCCCCCAAAAAAATACAATAACCGGATGTCGATCTGCGAGAATCCGGACAACCACCCCAATCGGCATCCGAATATGCTGTAAGGGACATGATAGAAGAGTTGGTAATGCGCAAACCGAGGTCAATAGTACCATGTATATATCGCAACAATCGCTTCATAAAAGCGAGATGAGATTCCCGGGGATCATGCATGAACAAACATAACTGTTGAACCGCATAAGAGATGTCGGGTCTTGTAAAAGTGAGATACTGAAGGGCACCGACGAGGCTACGATAAAAGGTGCCATCTGGAAGCGGAGCCCCGTCAGATGCACTTAACTTTGCATTCGTATCAACAGGAGTATGGCATGGTTTGCAAGCTGTCATTGAAGCGCGATGTAGGATGTCACGAGCATATTGCGCCTGTGATAGAAACATAGTACCAGTATCACGTGTAACAGTAATGCCCAAAAAATGATGTAACGGTCCAAGATCAGTCATTGCAAACTCGCGTGATAATTTGGAGATGATGCGATTTAAAAGTGTCGGATCCGACGCCGTGAGAACAATATCATCCACATATAACAAGAGGTATGCATGATGACCACCATGAGTATATATAAATAAAGAAGTATCGCATCGACTTCCATGAAACCCCATTGATAAAACAAACGAAGAAAATCGACTATACCATGCTCGGGGAGCTTGCTTCAAACCATACAGAGACTTACGTAACTTGCACACGTGATTAGGAAACGCCGGATTAATGAAGCCGGGGGGTTGTTGCATGAAAACTGTTTCCTGAAGATGACCATGTAGAAAAGCATTTTTAACGTCCAACTGATGAATGGGCCAATTGCGGGATACCGCCAATGAAAGCACAGTACGAATGGTTGCCGGTTTGACAACCGGGCTAAAAGTCTCCATACAATCTATACCAACCGTTTGAGATTTGCCATTACAAACCAAACGTGCCTTGTACCTGTCTAGAGTTCCATCAGATTTAAATTTATGTCTAAACAACCACATGGCGCGAATGACCGGATGATCCACCGGTCGGGGTACTAAATCCCAAGTTTTATTATCCTGTAACGCACTATATTCGTCATTCATAGCACGTAGCCAATTAGGATCCGTTAAGGCTTTAAGATATGAGGTGGGAACAGGTGAAATATTAGTGGTAGTTGCAAGATTGTATTTCGGGTTTGGTTTAGAAATGCCGATTTTAGAGCGGGTTTGCATTGGATGACTAGAAGTGGGTTCGGTGGTGCGTGGAGGGGGTGGTGGGGTTGGTGGATCAGGTGGTGTAGGTGGGGCAGTGGGCTGGGCAATGGGAGACTGGGCCGAAGCAGGTGGTGTAGGTGTAGGAGCAGTGGGCTGGACAATTGGAGAATGGGCCGATGTAGGTGGGGCGGAAGGAATATGTGTTTGGGCCTGGGCCGATGTAGGTGGGGCGGAAGGCATATGTGTTTGGGCCTGGTTAGATGGGTTAGTGGGTGTATTTGGATTTTGGAGTGTAGTAGGTTGTGGTGATGTTGTTGGAGCATCAGCGAATAGTGGGTGATTGAAATGGGGGTGGAATGGTGGTTCGTCTTCAAGGAACTTATATGAGTGAGGTGGTGGGTGTTCAGGGAAGGGGAATGAAGTTTCGTCGAAGGTGACGTGGCGAGAAGTGTGGACGGTACCCGTAATCGGATCATAACAACGGTACCCTCGAAAATCCGACGGATACCCCAAAAATATGCATTGTGTCGAACGGGGAGATAATTTGTTGAGTTGTTTTGCCGATAGGTTTGGATACCACGCACACCCGAAGACGCGAAGGTGATCATACGTGGGTTGACGTTTGTAAAGGGCGAAGGCGGGAGTTTGAAAGTTTAGGCGTTTGGTGGGTAGTATGTTGTGTAAGTATGTGGCGGTGTGAAGTGCTTCGACCCAAAAAGTTGAGGGGATGTGTGCATGAATAAGTAAAGCACGAATGATATCGTTGAGACGACGAATCATCCGTTCGGCCCGACCATTTTGTTGTGAAGTTTGGGGACATGAGAAGCGAAATAGGAGGCCATTGGATTCGGCAAATCGTTTAAAGTTGTGGTTGTCAAATTCACCACCAAGATCGCATTGGAACGTTTTAATAAGGGTGTTGAACTGTGTTTTAATAAGTTTATGAAATTTAACGAATGTGGCAAAGGTTTCAGATTTATATTTCAAAGGGTACACCCAAACATAATGAGTAAAATTATCGATAAGTACCATGTAGTATTTATAACCTGAATTACTTGGTACGGGTGAGGTCCATAAATCACAATGCAATATGTCAAATGGTTTAAATGTATTAGAATGCGACTCATGAAAAGGTAATCGTTTACTATTTGAAAGTTGACACGAAGGACAAAAGAAAGATGCAACCGTCTTATTACATTTGAAATTCAAAAAGCGACTAAGAAAATCCAAAACATTAGCTCCGGGATGACCAAGACGATGATGCCAAGGAGTGACGGTTGACGAAGACAGCAAAGTGAAAGCGGGTGGTGTGAAAGGGTAGAGATCCCCGGTGCTATTGTGACGGGAAAGGTGGCGTCCATCCTTGAGATCCTTCAAAGTGAAACCAAAGGGGTCAAATTCAATAGAAACGAGATTGTCAATTGTAAATTTACGGACCGATAATAAATCTTTGATAATTTGAGGGGAGTGGATTATTTGGTTTAGGGTGTAGGTTTTGTTAGGTGTGTTGTGAAAGCCGTTACCGGATCCTTTTATTAACAAACGTTGACCATTCCCTACGAATATAGGTTGGGGATTTAAAAACGAAGGATTAGAAATTTTACCCGCATTAGACGTGATGTGAGATGAAGCTCCGGTGTCCATGTACCAAGGTGGTTCACTCGAATTCAGATGCATGTTGTTGAGAGCATTCCCAATGTCATTGTAGTTTGGCCCATTAAACTGAGATGGCTCATATCCATTGTTGCTAAATTGGACCGCATGGGCCTGTTGACCGTTAAAAGCATGTTGACTAGGTTGGAATGGTGCAGATGGATATGGGGTTGGGGGCGGCGGCTGGTTCCACTGTGGTGAAGGATTGAAGTTGTGAGGCCCATAGTTTTGTGATCCTTGCCACTGCTGACCATAGTTGGGATATTGATTTGAGCCCTGTTGACCTTGGTTTTGATACTGATTACTTCGGCCACCCCCGCGTCCACGACTCCGACCTCCTCTCCATTGTCCACGACCACGTCCACGAAAGTTTGGATCATAATTGTTACCCCGGTAGTTGGACTGTGGCGGTGGACGAGGCTTATTGCCATCTGCGGTTGTGTTGTTGTTCGAACTTTGTGAGTGCATGAGAGCCGATTCCTTACTAACCGTTGATGTGGACCGTGCAGCTTGTCGTTCCTGTTCCATATAGATAATGTTGCGAGCTTCATCCCATGACGGTGGTTTTCTGTTTAGGATGGTACCGATAGTGTCTAGCTCCATCGGTAATCCACGGATCAATTGTAAGACGAGACGTGTTTCGGTTACTGGGTGCCCAACATCCGCTAGTTGTGTAGCGAGATCTTTCAACGTTTGACAATACTCATCGAGTCCCCCGCAACCCGTGAGTGTTTGTTTGGTAAATTCATTCTCGAGGGCAGATGCACGAGCGTTCTTGTTATTTAAGAAAATTTCTTGCAGTTTCGTCCAAGTTGTATGCGCCGGTGTTTCGTCTTCAAGAACTCGCCTCAGTAATTCATCAGACACGGTAGCATAGATCCATTGATTGATAAGAGCATCAATCTCAGCCCACTGTTTGTATTCTGGATCGTCTTCATGGGGTGCTGGCGTCCCGTCAATGTGATCGTACACCTTGTAAGCCTTCACATGTAATTTGAACAATTTTACCCATTGTGAGTATGTGATCTTCTTGCCATCAAGCGTACGGACCTTGTTTTGAATATTTGTTACACTGTATGCGGGGTGTAGGTGTTCCTTTGTTGTTGTATTTGCACCGGAGTTTTCTCCGGTTTCTTTTGTTTTGTCACCGGTCATGGTGATGGTGTGACGGCAATGGTGGGGGGTTTGTTTTTAGGGTTTTTAGAACCGAAGCTCTGATACCATGAAAGTATTCATTGGTATTAGATTTGATGATCATTCCCCTCATACATCAATCCTATTTATAATACTAGATATGCATAATAATCTCCTATAAACATGGTAGGAGAATATAAACTCTATCTCTAAATAATTTAAACTATACTATGATATCTTTTCCTAATAGTACTCAGTTGGTCGCTTTCTTCACTTTTCTCCAAATTTCCCAAACAAATGTAGACGGTTCAAATATTTTTAGCATGAAAGTTTTTATTTAGTTTTTATCACAAAGAAAAAGATTCAAACTCATCCGTTTAAAAAATAAATGTTTATATCCGAGACTTAACTGTTGTTTGGTAGCTTCTTAATACATACTAGGTTATAACAATAAAAACAAAAAAAATTACTACAACTTTTCATGTTTTGATATTAAATATTATTATATGTAATATTACAGGATGAAATGAAGCTAGTCAATAGATAGTTTGTTTTATATCTTTTTTATGTAATTGTTCATCATACATGTTTGAGCCAACGTTGCAAAGTACTTAAGCATACTCTAAACACGGAATTGAGTGACAGTACGCACGTAACACGGAATCGAACTCATGACTAAGCGGCATTACACGCTTATATACATTTTGCGGCATTTGTGGTGTGTAAATTGGTATATTTTATATTTGTGAAGAAATTGAGAACATTTGTGATGAAAATTTGAGGGATTTGTAAAGCTATAGAGAGTTTATTTAATAATTTAAAGCCAAACGTTTTAACGAAACTCATCTTGATCCAAACTCATTCCAACCCAAATCCATTCTAACCTTTTTTTTCCAAATAACCCACCTCGAACCAAGCCCATCCTAACCCAAAGTCATCGTTACCAACCCAACTTACCCATTTTTTCACCTCTAGATTGCAGTAATGGAGGGAGTCCAAATGCCGACGAAAACACTTATTAATGTTAGATACGGAGTTTTGATATCGGTCATTTCAACTCTAAATGCATCGATCATAAACTGTTGTACTAACCACTATTTAAAAAAATTAAAATATCACACAAACACTTAATGAGTCAACCACACTATATATTATAATAGGTTTAACACCCGTGTGCTATACACGGGTTAAATAAAAATATTTAAAAAATTATAACTATTGAGTATATTTAAAAATTTGTAAATTACGATTAATCACAAAATTTTATCTCCATCAAATCTCCTAATCAATTTCCCTCTCATGCACGAGTGTCCCCCTTGGTTGCGCTCAAGGACTATGGATTTGTTGCACGACAGGCAGCGTCAAAGGCGGAATCATGCAAGATCGCCAAACACGAGAAAGCCTGCCTGGACAATCAGCATGTTTTTATTCCATTAGCTTTTGACACATTTGGCTTCCTAGCCACTGAGGCAGTGAACTTCTTGACTAGGGTTCAGCGGGTCATTCATAGCAATGTTTCGACACATAAGGGCCAAGGTTACGTCTTCAGTAGGCTAGGTTTTGCTATTCAAAAGGGGGTGGCGGCGCAACTTGTGGCCCGTTTACCTGCCACTTTATTGTAAATCCTTTGAAAGATGTTAATGGAAAGAAGTTAATATAAAAAATAAAAAAAAAAATACTTCCTTTTATAAAGCAATTTATGTTTTTCCCCCAAAATATTACCTCCTAAAACCTTAATTTATTAGACAAATAACTGACCCATATTCATATAAATAGTACACAGAGAAACTATAGAGAGAAAATTCACTTAAGTTAAGAAAATCCATGGAAACTAATGAAAATTTTAATATAATTTTCTTTAAGGGTATTTTCTACAAAAAAAAAAAAAAAAAATACCTCCAAGTACTTTAAAAAAAACTATGCAAAAAATAACACAAAATAACTTTTTTTATCACTTGGTAGTGTTACATATGTAAACTGGGCATGTTACATTATGTAGAAATCTGGAAAAAAGTTCTGTTGTAATTTTTTTTAAAACCACTCGACACGTGTAATTTATTTATTTTCAAAAATATCATATTATTGAATTTAAAATCAATTAAAAAAATAAAAATTATTACATGCATAATATTATGATGTTCTTAAATTAGATGAGTTTTTTCTATATCCATCGATCTCCCCCGTGTATACTAACCTATCATTTAATCTATAAACATACATATAAAGGGATATAAAAGATCTTATGATAAAAGGCGTAAAGAATAAACTATTAAACGATGCATATTATTTGTGTAATTTGGTTTCAAACAAACATGAAAGCACTTAGGCGATAAGTTGTGAAGGAGTGTGATAGAGAGTGTAATAATAAAAGTGTTGTCACGTAAACAATGGCAAAAGTCTTTCATCTTATTCTTAACTACTAAACCAAAAAATCATTAATGAAGTGTATTAATGTGATATTTAAAAAAAGTTAAAAAAAAGAAAAAAGAAAAAACAACACATGACCAAACCCGTGGATCACTGTCAAGAAGAACGCTATAACGCCCCCTATAACTCCAAGGGGGCAGTGTTGAAGCGCTTTGGGGGCTATCACTTGCGTAATAACATTCCATTACTCATGATCTTATAAAACAAATTGTGCATGTTTAACAATATATTTTTTATTTATGAGGAGGGTTTCTTTGTTAACTAACCCTTAAGAGTGTTAACTTGTTAAAACTTAAAATCAATCAAAATCATTATTATTTGAAATAACATATATTATTACACATAAATAACATTATATTCTTTTATATTTATGAAAAAATTTGCATTGTAAGTGTAAATATATATACTAGTTTAATATTTACACATACACCTAGTTACATTAATCCTAATTTTTTTCACTTTCAAATTTCCAACAAAGAGTAATAATATTTATTCACTTGACGAGTTAACGTGATTAATAAATATTTATCACTAGATTAGTACCCGTGTACTACACGGATTTTAGTTTTATAGGTTTTAACTCAATTTACATATCAAATTTATTTTTAACATATCTCTTATTAAATCGATTTGGATATTTACAAATATATTCATATAAAAAATCATATGTTACAATAAAGGATATGATTTATAATAGTTGATAAATTTTTATTAAAACATATCGGGTTAGGAGATAATTCATGATAATTGTTAATTTTTTTATTTGAACATATCGAGTTATGAGATAATTAATGATAATTGGTAAAACTTTAATTTGAACATATCGGGTTAGGATAAATCATAATAATTGATAATTTTTTTATTTGAACATATCAAGTTAGGAGATAATTCATGATACTTGATACATATCAGGTTAAGATATAGATCATGATAATTGGTAAATTTTGTATTAGGAAATAATTGATGATAATTTGTGAACTTTTAATTTAAACATATCGGGTTATTTCGAATATAGAGCATACCATGACCCGTCTAAAAATTCTCCATCAAATTAATTTAAAACATGACACCTAAGCAAAATCCTATGTGGAGTAGTTAAAATGGTGACATGTGGATGTGTCACTTAATTATTAGAATAGGTAGATTTGACTATTTGAACCACTCCCTTTCATTTATATATGTTATCAAGATCAATCTATCATTACAACACTGCCACTTCATAATTCAATTTTTATTATATTTTAAGTAGTGGCTAATTACAAGTCACTCGATTAATAAAGTATAAGATGGATGGCCGTCATCCCAAAAGGCATGAAAGTTGCACTTTTTTAACATACCTTGCCTCTTGACTAAAACCAACATTCCCTTTTGGTATCACTACAAAAAAACGACCCTAAAGCGATGGCAGGTATAACGACGACATAAAGTTGACCTTTGTTGACGACACTTACGCCGAAGACTTTTTGGCTTTTGACGACACATGTATGTTGATTACACTCTTCGTCTCTTCCCTATAATATGTCGTAGGGATAGGTTGTGACTGACTATGTCAAAGGCATGTTCTTTGTAATGGCTTAAAAAATAAAAAAAAACATGTAACCATAAGATTGAATTCATGTAGTGTATAATGTATATTCGATTTATATTTTGATGTGTAATAAAAAATGATAATATAATATTTTAAATCTATTTAATTTGTTTTAAAATTTGATTAATTAATATTTGCAACTAACAATGATTAATGTCATGCATGTATGTACATACACATATTGATAATTGTTTATGGAATTATGTATTTATGTCCACATAGCCTATAATCATAATTGATTAATACTCATGATGATTGGTGATAGAATATCTTGTTTCGATATATAATGTTTGATTGTGTTATCGAAGATGATAGAAAGAGAACATTAGACTATATACGTACGTTGTGGGAAGTTGGAACTATCTTTCCTACAAACAAGCCCACATTAGACTTTCACCGACGCTCATTTATTCTTCTCACAAACATATTGTATCCCTGTAACATTTTACTATAATTATTTATGACAATAAAAATAAAATAAAAGAAACACACATTATAATCAAGCGGCCTAACATCATCCTTCTATAGGCTGCCCGTGGTGAAGGGCATATCAACAATAGCGCCAACACCCCAACAACGCCTGCCAGAGGGACGGCCTGCAACAAGCCAACGGGCTGCAATTTTTGTCTATATTGGGCATAGCCTTGGTAGTGTCTTACTGTCTTATCCGTATTGTTGTTAAAGGACATTATTCATGTAGATAGTTGATAACGTTGTTCATGTTACGTTTCTTAATTTTAACTAGTTCCTATAAATAGTAGTTCAACTGTAAGTTCAAATCAAAATAAGAGTGAATTTTTTTGGCTGAATTTTAGCCTATTCTATGTAACATGATTCCTAAAACAGGAAATGCTTCTTCTTTATTTTTTTTGGTTAGATAAGTGGTGCACGTCGGTCCCATTATGCTCTTTGTTCCCTAATTTATTTGCTCTTTCAAAAAATCACTTATGCAGGGTAGCTGACGCGTTGGACCCGTCTTCTGGAGAAGCTATTTGGTCAAAGGATAATTCAATTCTAGCTTTCTCGGAGGAGCATCTTGCCAGTTTTTCGGCTCTCACAAATGCACTCCCAAATCTACATCTATCGGAGACAACTGACTCTTGGGACTGGTCTTTAGACAAACACACATGTTTCACCACTAAATCGATGAGAAAGCTATTGGATAGTAGTGGATAGCACCATGGCTCGGTCGACTTTAAATGGGATAACTTACTTCCCATTAAAGTCAACTTTTTTACTGGAGGGTTATGATCGATAGATTGCCTTCTAGAGAAGCTTTATCCTGAAGGGGCATTGTTATCACAGATGTTGGGTGCCCACACTGTCACCAGTCTCCGGAAAACACCCACACTCTTCTCAATTGCCCGTTTGCGAACACGGTCTGGATATCCATATGGAAATGGTGCAATATCACCTCGATCAACGCAACTTCTCTCGACGATCTCTTCAATCACCTTTCTACATTCTCCACAAAATCTGATGTTAAAAGAAAGCTTCGCTCCATTGGTATTCTTACACTTTGGCATCTATGGAAAGCAAGAAACGACAAAATCTTCAACAACATTTCTTGAAATCTCAATCGACTAGTAGAAGAAATAAAGACGTGGAGCTCAGTTTGGATCAACAACAGAAGCAGTCATGGTCCCTCTGTCTGGTCCTCTTGGACTACATATATGCCCTGTTAATTATGTTTAGTTTTTTTAGTTAGTCGTCTCTTGGTTTGGGTTGTACATAACTGGTTTTTTCTATTCCATATGTTATCCTTGCTGATGTTCAAAAAAAAATTAAATCATATATAGTTTTAATTCCTTTATTAATTTATTCATATATATGCATCTATTATTTTGTGTTTCATTAGCCTGAAATATGTTAAATTTCCAATTCAATATCATACATATATTTCATTATCACTTACTTGATATAACGTTATTCACACCAAGTTCTCTACATTCATGATTCATGCATCCATTCGTGCTTTTGTATTTGAGAAAGATTTAACACTCGGAACCATTTGTGTTAAGAATTAAAATCACACGGATCAAAACATTTAGTGTGTGACTGAACCTATTAAAAGTGTTAAAACACGGGAACTAAAACCGCAAATTATCTTGATTAATTGGTATAATGAAGATTACGAAAGTAAATTTAGGGCCCATTGTACCCAAGGCTAATAAGCTACATGTTAGACTGGTCTGGACCCAAGCCCAACTTAAGATTATCAAACAAACAAGATATTCATTCATATGAGGCAACAGGTTTTATCAGTATACAATATTGTATACAACAAGTCATATATAAACATGAACTAAGTTGGTGTATTTTAACATTTTTTGTAACGTTAGCGTGTATCGAAACTAGACCAGAGAGTTGTGTTTCTTAGTTACGGAATCATCACAATGTTTACATGAAAAAGTTTGTCCATTGGTACGTGTTTCAAACATTTAGCAATAATTTGGTGGCCATCATCAGTAACTTAATTTGTCAACTGAATCTCCTTCAAATGACTCTTGATAGTTGACATGTTGGTTACTTCACTACTGATGATTGTTGAAGTTGTTGGTGCACAATTAGTGTTGGCCACCATGTTATTATGAAAATTTTTGTTGATGATATAGTCTACAATAACACTGTTCACATTTACTATTGTCAGCACAAATTATATATTATTAACCATGATTATTATCGATCGATAGCATATGTACATGTTGGTGATCATTGTTGCCAATGCTGGACTGGTTAATGTTGATAATCAGATTATTAAGTTATTACCCGTACGTTCAGATATAAAACTTGACGTATTAATTAATTAATGTTGGTAATTTTTTTGGAGGTCAGTTTAAAAGTAGGGTATGCTGCATAATAAAAAGATTGTGGTGCAAAGTTCGAACACAAGCCTCTTTGTTCATTGTGCAAGGTCACAACCGCGTTGCGTCGTGAGCGTGCACCATATATTAATGTCACCATCGTAACGTGTGTAACGAAGTCACAGACATGCTGCATCGCGCGCGTACGTATGGTTTTAAATCTAGTTTTCATTTATGAAAGGATTCATGACCTTATTGAAACAATTTTTAAATTTGAGTAACTTAATTAGAAAAATATTAAAACTTTGTTATATTTCTACAAAGTTAACTCTTAAAAGAAATTTTTTTTAATATAACTCATTTTATTAGTTTAAGAAAAATTGAAAGGATTATTTCCGTCTTTTTAATTAGTTTATTGCAACAAACCACTAAGAAGTTTTATCAACGTTTTTTGTCGTTAATATTTAAGAACCATCAATATATATGTCATGCTCACTGCCATTATATATTGTTATATATCTACGATAACACTAAAATCGTCCTCCCGGCCCCTAGCTTGAACCACCTTGCACCGCCGACTGGATCTATGCAATTTACTTCATCGATCGTGGTTTCGGTGGTCCTCCATAATAAAATTTAAAAGTATATTTCTTCTCGTATATATCTCTTCAAGCTCTCTCACTTTCCTTCAATTCCGTACTCTTTTAAGTTGCATCTTGAATCAAGTTTTTTTTAAAGCAAAATTTTATAACCACCACAAATAAAAGTACCTCACTCAAAACAATAAGAGGGAAGCAGCCTAACAACTAAACACAAACAAACATACAGCAAAAACAACAAACAACACAATCTTATAATATGAAACTAGACCATTTCTTCCAATCTAAATCTTGAATTTTTAACCTATTTTTCACCCAGAAGTAGCTTGAAGATCACCTCATTTCTCATAATCCATCTACACCAAAAGGAAGTGAGAATGACCCCATCTACCGTTGCGGGTTTGTAATTAATGTAATTAAAGTGAAAACTAGATAAGTTTGAAATGGGCATTAAATGTGGATGGAGGAGCATGCATGTGAGATTGACTTCACACACTGCAAAAGAGATAGAGGGACATTTCGCATGTCTAAAAACAGTTGGCATCTCAGTCACCCTTTCAGATTGATTATTGTTACAACAAATAATTAAAGAATGTTTGTTATGGTGTGTTTGGTTATTTTATAGGGGGTTTGATATAAGAGAATATGGGTATCAAACTATTAGTTAACTTTTGTTATAACTTATTATTATTGTACAACATCTTTTAGGTTATCTTTAGCATCAATACCAAGGACCTTTGGTGAATGATGTGGAGTTTGTGGTGGTCGTACGTAGGAACACCATTATCTCTATGTTGCATCGTGAGTCCTGACATGATGCTACTAATTCATGCCGGGACTCAATTTCTTATTTTAACACACTGGCACAAATATATATTATGTAAATATAATTGTGTGTGGTGTGATATAGTAAAGGAAAAAAAATGTAAAAGGTAGAGATATGACTTAGTTAAATTATAGTGAGTTTCATTCTGCTGTTCAAACAAAAAAGAAAACACTTCAGTCTCTGATCATGACAACAAATAACATGAATTTAGTTTTTTAAGTCTTTAATAAGCAAAATATTTTTCAGTTTTTTTATATATATTTGGATATTATGATGATACTTTCTGTCCCTGTCCTTTTATGTAGAAAATGACACATCAAAACACAATCCTTTATTACACACCGGAAGTGAGTCAAAGTCAAACCCACATTAATATTTTTCTGTTGACACAAATGATCATTTTCAGAACATTAAGATTAATGTACTTTAATGCATCATGAGTTGTACTCGTCATGGGTTTGAAAAAGATTCACACAAATGATCCTCTTCTTAATATAATTCTTTCTTTCAAACCTATATATCATACACACTCTTAAACTCTATAAATAGTTGAGCTGAGCCACACAATCATCTTCATGATATAGTATATAGTGGCTCACACTTAAACCCTTTTTCTCTAAACCCTTTTCCTTTTGGGTCCTAGCCATGGTCACAATGGCTAACCACCGGTTTTTTTGTGATCTTGTTCCACATGACCATGCAAAGTCGATAGAGCAACAACCGACATTTTGAAAACACCGTTGGCGGTATCCCTTTTGAGCTTATTATTCTAGTATGGTCTCTTTCTTTTCCCAAACTTTCAAGCGCTTGTTTATGTTTTCTTGACCTTGCAAGCCCGTCAATATTATCAACTTGCAAGCCTGACATGAATGGTGGAAGTTTGGTTTTCTAGCTAGCTTGTTTATATTTATGGATACAACTTACAATACATTCATTTTTTTTCATTCACTTTGATTAATATATTATTCTTTGTACGTATACAAAAGTGAAGTTTTTTTATTATGAAGAATGATTTAAGTGCAGGATATATTGTAATAATCTTTTTAATGTGACGTGTATTGTGTTATTGTTATGGATTAAGTATAAGAATATATTGTATGTATACAAAAGTGAAGCTTTCTTGTTATGATGTAATATTGTCAATATATATTCTATTGTATTAAACAAAAAGATGTTGAAACAAATAAAATAAAACAGTAAATGAATTGTTATGTTAAGTGTCATTGATCATAACTTAAAGCCCATCTAGAAGTGAAAAAAAAAAAGGTTCTAGACCCGACCCAGCGCGTATAAGTTTGTAACCAAGTAAAACATGTACACTATCAAGTTGCAAACATCAAAAACTCAAAACCATGCTCAAACCAGCATAGGCAAAACTTACGCCACTTGGCTGTACAAAACATATGAATTCGAAAGACTCAACATCAATTGATACTTCATATCGACCCATTTTGACCCGTTAGTAATAATTTCATATTGCTGCTATTATATATAAAGCCATATGCAAGGTTTATCATCAAACATATAGTGTGCAAATTAAACATCATTGTATCCCATAACATTCTTTTTGACTTGATAGGTAACTAGCTTATGCCTTTTCAGATTTTCAAATGTGTTGTTAATTGAAAATATATCCAAAGTTAAATTCATGTCAATAGCAAGGTAGAACTAGCCCCACATTCGCTAGCTCACTTGGTAAAGGCATTGCCTTTTAGATGGGAGGTCATGGGTTCTATCCCTGGCAAGGAGATATTTGATGTAATTTAATTTGGAGTGATGTAATGTAATAGTAGATGTAGTTTGCCGTTCAAAAAAAAGCAAGGTAGAACTTTTACTTACCTATAGTACATTGCACGAACTCTCTGCGATCCAAAGTTGTCGAGTTTAAGAAAACTAGGACGATATGCCATTATGCTAGATATGTCCCCCCGCAAATCTAAGTGTATAATCGTATTCGTGTTAAGACAACACGCCACCACTTCTTTTGTTTCTAGATTCTGAACCATCAAAACACTAGTACCTTTTAAACCATCTACGAGACACAAGGGTTGCGATTGATCAAGAATAGGGCTTATAACTTGTTGGATAGATATTTCTTTGTACCAAGATCCTTCTTTCATCACCCAAACCTCCAATGATCCGAACGAAAACCAAGAAACTCGACTTAAACGACCTTTCAAAACTCCCAACATTAGCCTAGTTAATTCTTGGTCATTACTTTCTGGTGGGGATGCAATCTCTTCAAATGTCTCTGTAACCAAATCGAAAGCGTAAATTTTGGCATAATAAAGAAGCCAATACACATGATTATCTACAACCACACCAGGATCAGGTGCCCTAAAAAGAGTATTAATAGAATAACAATCCACAGGCCTTGTTAAGTTAGGCTCATCGTATCGGACTTGACCCAAAACTCTCCATTCGTCTATTCCAAAAACCTCGATTTCGTACGTGTAAACCATACTTCGAGATAGATTTTGATATTTGTGCCCTTCGCAAAGGCGTATGACTTTGTATTCACCAGTCATTGAAACGCCAAAACCATAAGCTAATGTCCACCACTGCAGTTGTGGTTTAGGCAGTGTTATACATTTTTCCACGACTGGATTGAGTACGTAAACGCAATCATGCGGACGATAACAGCAGATCAAACCATTGACTGAGCCCACTTGAAACATCAGCCAAGGAAAACAACGGTAAGATTAATGGCCATGACAAGATTGAGATGATAATAATCACTATCAGCTTGGTGTTCGATCTCTACACAGTTTATAGTTCCTGGTATAGATTTATTATTATTCATGCGCTCATGAATCATTAGTGCCTCATGATGATGCGATGATCTGGAGAGATGAAGATGAACAAAATAAGGATCTGAAACAAGATGACGCCATCTTTTGCACACGCACTTGCAGTAGATGATTGTTTTCACAGGAAGCTTTAATAAAACGTCCAATAAGACATTTTCTGGAAATGTTACTTCTTCCATGGATGATCGATCGAGAAGACAAACCAACTAGGGTTTCATAGTTGTTGACATATATGTAGAATATATATTCATTAATAAATAAATAAATAAATAAATAAATAATATCTTATTCTTTTTCTTGGCATGAATTCGATTTCAAAGTTTTGTTAAGCACTAGATTAGTACCCGTGTACTACACGGATTTTAGTTTTATAGGTTTTTAACTAAATTTACATATTAAATTTATTTTTAGCATATCTCTTATTAAATCGATTTGGATATTTACAAATATATTCAGATAAAAAATCATATGTTACAATAAAGGATATGATTTATAATAGTTGGTAAATTTTTATTGGAACATATCGGGTTATGAGATAATTCATGATAATTGTTAATTTTTTATTTGAACATATCAAGTTATGAGATAATTAATGATAATTGGTAAAACTTTAATTTGAACATATCGGGTTAGGATAAATCATAATATTTGATAAGTTTTTTATTTGAACATATCAGGTTAGGATATAATTCATGATACTTGGTACATATCGGGTTAAGATATAGATCATGATAATTGATAAATTTTGTATTTGAATATATCGGGTTAGGAGATAATTGATGATAATTTATGAATTTTTAATTTAAACATATCGGGTTATTTCGAATATGGAGCATACCATGACCCGTCTAAAAATTCTCCATCAAATTAATTTAGAACATGACACCTAAGCAAAATCCTATGTGGAGTAGTTAAAATGGTGACATGTGGATGTGTTACTCAATTATTAGAATAGGTAGATTTGAAGAAAATCATTGTAAATTTTTTGGTAGAATCATATTTTTGGATGAATTATGTATATTTAAACCGTTAAGTGTGTTTTGGATGAATTGCAATATACATTAGATTTTATTGTGTTTATTAATGTTCGATTTCTCTTTGTTTGGGAATTGTTCATTTAGTTTTTTAACGAACAAACATGAGCAATAAAATTTTATTCAATTATGTGTTCGTGCTAAATTTAAATGAACAAACATGAAGATGTTGATGCTCGTGTTCGTTCCGCTCATTTATAGACCTATATGTAGTTACCACGTTTAAGGTATTTTTAATTTTTAATTAATAATAACCGGATGTATTCCTTGTGCATTATAGGATGATGGCGCAAAACTAAATGTTCTTTTTCTGTTTTATTTATTTACTAGGTTTAATACCCGTGTGTTATACACGGGTTAAATAGTAATATTTATAAAGAAATTATAACCATTATATTTAACAATTTGTAAATATATAACAATTAAGGAGTTGGCTCCATTAACTTGCATGGTGAAAAATTTAGCTAAATTTTACCTCCCAAACTTCCTATTATAGAAAAAAAATCCCTCCAAAAATAATAACATTTATACATATATTAAAACATTATTTTAAATATTTATAAATATTTAATAATTTGACTCCATCAACATAAATTATAAAAAAAATTCCAAACAATTTTTACCTACAAAACTTTCTATTATAGAAAATAAACATTTTCCCCCTAAAATAACCCCCTAAAACCTTGAATTATTAAATAGATTTTAGAATGTTTAATGTATTAACAGTCTCAACTATTTATTATTGGTCGCTACTGGTCTCAACTATTTGTTTTGATTTATCGTTTTGTCATCATTGGACCACCAGCGTTTTCTATTTTGCCATCAACTATCGAGTTCTACACGGACGTTTTAGGACTTTTGATCGAAAGAAGATACGAGTTGATTTATACAAAAAAAAATTCTTCATACGGTGCTCTAAACAACGAAACGGTGCTTCAACTGAGTGTTTAAACCTAAGGGTGCTTCAATCGGATGTAAAAAAATTGCTGTTTGGAGGTAGTTTTTACATCAATCGACTCGTAAATCAAAAACCTTAAAACACTAGTATAGAATTCAAAAAAGGTTAATGCCGTTAAAATTCTTTAAACGACGGTCAATTGGTGGTAAAAATAATAAAAGTTAGAACCACGAGCATATATTGGTAGTTAGAACCAATAGCGGTCAATAAAAATAGTTGTAAAATAAGTTGCATAAATATAATGGGCTAGTGGCTATAAAATCCCATTTTAACATTGTAATTGTTTTTTGTTCCTTGTGGCTAGTTTTTATATAGTGAGTGATGCCTGGAAGACAGTAATCAGCATGAGGGGTCATAACGATACCTTTCTTCACCAAGAACTGCGTTGCAAGAAATTAAATATATGCTAGATTCTAAAGCAACTAGTAAATATACGTCGCATATTAAAAAGATAAAACACGGGCTTACAAATTACAATGTTTGTCGCATTTGTTTCAGACACATAACCATCCTTGTCAAGCATGATTGCATCATCAGCATTTGCATTGTTCCCTTCTATCTACATCAACTTAATGAGTTTTTAGTCTGAACCACTTATAAAATCATAATAGGATAAATATTTCTTTCAGTTTACAATAAATCTTGGACGTTACCTTTGCAAGTATATTGTTCAGGAGGTTGTTGTGGTGAATTTTGGAATCCAAATTCTGGCAAGGAAGTAACGGGTTAAAGTTATTGATCGAAGGATTATATTATTACGGCATACTATAATTTTTGTTCCTTGTGGCCATGACAAGATTGAGGTGATAATTATATTCACTATCAGCTTCTTGTTCGATCTCTACACAGTTTATAGTTCCTGGGATAGATTTATTATTATTATTCATGCGCTCATGAATCATTAGTGCCTCATGATGATGCGATGATGTGGAGAGATGAAGATGAACAAAATAAGGATCTGAAACAAGATGACGCCATCTTTTGCACACGCACTTGCAGTAGATGATTGTTTTCACATGCAGTCTTGATAGAACGTGGAGCATCAGATTGTCTGGTACATCCATGATCGATCGAGAAGACATAATTAGGGTTTAGTTTGGTGGTTGTCGATTTGCAGGAACTTAATTAAGTATAGGTTATTTTCATTAATATATAACTAGACTAGAATCATATGTATTATCATTTCGAGCTTCTGAAATTTGTGACAACTTCATTCAAAAAGAAAAAGAAAGTCTCTCGGGCATGAATAGTACATATATTAGCTTCTCTTGTGGTGAGTCTAATGTTCGCTTGAAGCACAGTTGTGGCGTCCTGGTCATTAATACTTAGCACTTGATTAAAAAACATTCGCTTTTCCTTAATTAGCGAAAAATATATCACATTGTAGGTACTCTCAACTCATAACTTCATGTCAAAATTACCGGCCAGCACCTAGCTAATTGCAGCTCAATGTCACGTGCATAAAAACCAATACCCTAGGTCTGGCCAGCCATCAATGTCCAAAAACACGATGCAATTCATGACCTCTCACCACATAAACACGAGGATTAAAGTGGCTTAGGTGGGTGCTAATAAATTAACACATCTTACATTCACCAAGATGACCTCTCACCAAGTTAGCTGGCGATCATCTTTCACGTCTCCTCGATCTGTTTCAAGGTAGATCGAGATAACCTATACGCCTCGATCCCTTATGTTTAGCTTGGAAGAAATCACTATTACTCATCGGTCATCTCACTAGTCTAGGGAGTGATCACCTCTCAAATAAATTACCGGTTATATTAAATTGAAAGAGCTCATGCATACTCGTCTCACTAGTCTAGATGGTGATCACCTCCCAAACATCTCACCAATCAAGATATATAGTGATCACTTTTTAAACAGCTCGCTAATTTTGGTATATAGTATGTACGTACGTGTATCACCTCTTTCATACAACAATGTTTAGTAATAAATATTACAATTAATATAGCCCCGGCCAACATTCTTTCTCTCTTGAATGTTGAATTTCATAATCATTTTGTTTACCTGAATTAATTTTTATGTAATAAAAAACAGCACTCAAATTAACCAGTTTAATCTAGAATTATTTTCTTTCAAATCCACGAATTATACCAGTTTATTGAAATATAATTGACCTTAATTTAGACCACTTGAAGTTTCTAAGGATCCAAAATCCCTGCAATGACAGATCTTATTTCACACCATGGGGCAACAAGCAGAAGAACCGTACGTTCTACAAAAGCAGACCGAGCAGTTTAATTGACATGATGACAAATAAACCAAACACATCACTTGAAAAAATATATGCATTGCAAAAAAAGGTGATCATAAAACATAACTGATCTTTCTGCTAAAGCAAAAACCAAAATATAAAATAAAATAAAATGTTAGTCTTAACTCTTAACAGACACTGCAACTTATCTTAAACTTGTTGTTCAAATCTAATCACTTAAATGCCATTGTAGAAACATATATAGTTTTCTGAAAACTTATTTTGACTTTACAAATGTGTTACAAATTGCACATTCAAGTTGAATTATATGCATCATCTGAACACAAACAGGGAAGCTATGGAAAAATCACCAAATAGATAAACATATATATTTATACGTAGCGGTTGCAGGACGATTATTTGAAAAAAAATGAAAACAATTTCTTGAATATTCCCTTACCCTGTCGAATAGTATGAACTCTCTCTGGATATGATCCAATGTTGTCGAGTTTAAGAAAGCTAGGACGATATGTCATTATGCTATAGAAGCCATAACCCCGCGAATCTAAATGTAAAATCGTATTCGTGTTAAGACAACAAGCCAACAGTTGTTTTGTTCTATATTCCCTGAGTATCCAAATATAAGTGCCCTTTGAACCGTCTATGAGACACAAGGGTAGGTTGAATGCAAGAACATGACGTATACCATGTTCGAAAACTATTTCTTTATACCAAGAGTCCTCCTTCATCACCCAAACCTCCACTCTGAATAAACACCAAGAAAAACAACTTAACCTACCTTTCAACACTCCCAGGTTTGATGTCCACTTATCTCCCGGTGGGGATGGAAGTAACCCCAACGTCTCGGTTTTCAAATTAAAATCGTAAGTTGTACCAAAAAGCCAATACAAATGACTATTCACAGATACACCAAGACGACTCACTGCGTGTTTAAATGTATATACGTAAGGGATTGGTCCCAAAACTCTCCATCGGCCCGTGCCAAGCGTGTAAACCTCAATCTCAACTGTGCCACCTCGTGGCCTGCTATCGCAAATCCGTATCACTTTGTATTCTCCTGCGGTTGAAACTCCGAATCCGTAGAATGAATATGTGAGGACTTGCAATAGTGGTTGAGGGAGTTGGATATATGTTCCCAGGACAGGATTGAATATGTAAATGGAAGTATATAAATCAGAAAAACAGATCAAACCATTGACTGAGCCCACTACTTGATGCGGCAATGAACTTTGAGCTAGAGAAGGACAACGCTTAAGATCAATGCTCTTGACACGATCCAAGTGGTGGTTATCGATTTCTACCCATTCTAAAGTACCTGGCTTAGATAAATCTTGACTCGTGAGCTCATGAATCATTAGTGCCTCATGATCATGCGATGATCTGGAGAGATGAAGATGAACAAAATAAGGATCTGAAACAAGATCACGCCACCTTTTGCACACGCACTTGCAGTAGATGATTGTTTTCACAGGAAGCCTTAATAAAACGTCCAATATGACATTTTCTGGAAAGGTTACTTCTTCTTCCATGGAAGATTCAGAAGACAAATTAAACAACCAACTAGGGTTTCGTTGTTGTAGTTGTCGACATGTAGAATATATATATGGTTGAATTGATCAATGAGGGGTTTGTTTATCGTATATATTGTTACTAGTTTAGTGTCCGCGCTACACTTGGGAACACAATTCAAGTGATGCTTTTAAGTATGTTCATGAATGTTCCATTCAGTTTTGAGACAAACCGTAACTTTATCCATAAGTTTCATTTTTAAACCCTATCAAATATAAACCAACTCACGTACACCCATTGTAGTAAGGATTAAAAATATAAATACTCTTAAATTTTTCAGAATTCTTTAAAATATTAAGGGACCAAAAATATAATTAGTTTTATTATAATAAATTTTATATACATATTTTAAATAAAAAAATTATTATTGTTAGATAATCTCTCAAATAATGTCACATAAGCTAAAAGCTATGAAAAGATGTCACATAGGATTTTTTTGTTTTGCTATATTATATAAGGATAGGTTTCTATATTCATTAATAAATAATTAATTAATTAATATCTTACTATTTTCCATGGCATGAATTCGATTTCAAATTTTTTGTTAATCTTTTGAAGAATATCATCATAAAAATTTTGGTAGAATCATATTTTTAGATGAATTATGTATATTTAAACCGTGAAGTCATGTGTTTTGGATGAATTGTAACATATTAAGGGCATGTTTGGTATCATCTGAATGACCTGTGAATAACTAGTAAAAATTTGTCTTTTAATGGTTCAAAACTCATTATAAAGTAAGTTTTAAAAATATAATGAATTGTATGAGGTTTTACAATTTAGATGCTACCTCTTAACTATTGAAAATGTGCTTGTGGTCTCAACTTTTATCGTTTTGTCATCACTGGACCACCGGCGTTTTTCGTTTTGCCATCAACTACCCAGATCTACACCAACGTTTTAGGACTTTTGATCGAAAGAAGAATATGAGTTAATTTATTTAAAAAAATTTCTCCATACGGTGCTTCAACCAGGTGTTTAAACCTAACGGTACTTCAATCAGATGTAAAAAAATTATTGTTTAGAGGTAGTTTTTACATCAATCGACTCGTAAATCAAAAACATTAAAACATCAGTATGGAATTCAATAAATGTTAATGCCGTTAACTTCTTTTAACGATGGTCCATTAGTGGTAAAAATAATACAAGTTAGGACCGCGACCATATATATTGATAGTTGAGATCAATAATAAATAGTTGTAAAATAAGTTGCACGAATATACTGGGCTAGTGGCTAGAAAATCCCATTTAACATTGTAATTGTTTTTTGTTCCTTTTGGCTGGTTAATATATTAGTTGTTCAAAAGAAAATGTATGTTTGAAACCAGCTAAGCTTAACAAAACTGAAACTTGAGTTGGTGCTACATTTGATCAAATGTTCAAAACCGGGCAAAGTAACCTAATTAAGTGTGAAGTACTTAATTAACACTTTAATCATTCATATTCATACAAGATTGGATCTTTAATGTTTGTTGTACAAGTGACATTCCGAGTCTTTGATCTTCCAAGTTCCATCACCATTGTATTCAGAGGTTTTACTTAAGGGATTTCAACATAATAAATTAGTTATCAAGTGTTTAAGTTAGTAACCAAGTAGAACATACAACTATCAAGTCGCAAACATAAAAGACTTAAAACCAAACCCGGCCCGTGGACCCCGGTATAGGCTATGCTAGTGAGCGTACCCTATGCTAACCTGGTTTTGATTTGGCATAGACACTGATGTAAGGGTGAACGGAGCGGTTCACGAGCATGCCCACGAGGAAGGAGCTCGCCATCATCTCGCCGGAGACGGTGCCAACCTCGTCCACCTTGCGAGCTCGTCCCTCATCGTCTCCACTCGTTTTGCCTCCAGCCGAGGACCAAACCTCGTCCACGAGGTCTTCTTCTCCCACCTCTTCTTCTCCTCGTCTGGTACCTCACCACACCACTCCCAGCTCCCTAAACACATAACGACCTCACCAATCATCATAATTTGATATCTTTTGTTTCTAGCTTATATGATTACTTAGAATTATGTTGTTTTTTGTTTTCTTAGCAAAATTATCATTCAGAAAAATTTAGAAGAGCCCTAAAAATTTAATTTGTCTGGCCTCCAAAAAGGTTAAGACGGCTTTGTATTTTACGTCAGTAGACGGACACCAACACTTCATATTTTTGCTTTTGTGACCCATTTCAATGTCCAAACAACTCATGTATAGCCAACTTTCAGTTAACATGGACTATTAACTAACTATCAATGAGTTCTAACTACGTTTTTAACATCCCTTTTGTCCAACCCCAACATAAATGAGCATCAATACAATAGAGTGATTTTAGTAATAGAGTTAAGTAGTTGATTATACATAAGCTAGCAAGCTAGGGTTTTGATTTACAACTTATGTATCACTCTTCAACATACTAGTTGCTACAACCACCACAACTTGG
This sequence comes from Tagetes erecta, assembly GCA_030867185.1. Taxonomy (NCBI): domain Eukaryota; kingdom Viridiplantae; phylum Streptophyta; class Magnoliopsida; order Asterales; family Asteraceae; genus Tagetes; species Tagetes erecta. Next base: position 80,826,469 of record CM061488.1, on the reverse strand, counting down.
TGGATAACATAAGGTTGGTCTTTAATTCTAAACATGTCAATATTGAATTATTTCAACTGCAACTGCAAGACAAAGATTACATACATAAACTTGTCACATACCTATCACAAAAATAGCAATAGGGGGGGTCTTTTCACTTGCAAGGAAGGAAAATTAAAAGAGTAACAAGAGATTGTCATCACAACATTACAAGATTACAAATGACAACGAAATAAACGAAGTCTGTTCCGCATCCGCACATTCTCTTGGCGTTCACCATCATCAGCATCCTTGCTACCATCAACCACTCCGTCATCCTTTTGGTCACCACCTGAATCACTACATAAACCGAAATGGAGCTTCAAAATATCAATATCATCATGCTCATCCAAATCATCATCAGAATCATCTACATCAGAATCATCTACATCATCATCAGGATCATCAATCTCGTCAGAAATCTCAGGTTCTTGGTCACTAGACGTTTCATATGCATCTGCCAGATCATTCGGCTCATTTTCACGACACAAACTATCCTGCTCAATATCCCCCTTCTCCAAAGCACAGTCATAATCGTCTCTTATACCATCTTGGCGCCCCTCAGGATCGCTATACTCAAAAATTGGTTTAAAGGCTTCAAAAGTAGGACTCACCCCCTCATCTAATATCCAAAAGACAAGTAAGTAACATGACCAGTAAATCATACAAGTTAAAGTTTATCAAAAGACCAAAACAATTAATCAAATCTTGTGCAACTACATCAACAAGTCAATAACTATAGCAATCTATACAGAGCAATATTGATTATTAAATCAAAAGTTCTTTTAACCTAACTAATTGCTCAAATCCCTACTTAATTGCACATATATCCAAGTTAAACTAAAAACAACAATGCAAAAGATTGAATTTATTTTCCTTACCATGAATGGCATGAACTCTCTCTGATCCAAAGTTGTCGAGTCTAACAAAGCTAGGACGATATCTTAACACAATGCTAGAGAAGTCACCCTGCAAATTTAACGGTAAAATTGTATTCGTGTTAAGACAACACGCCACCACATCTTTTGTTATCATATTATGAACCATTAACACACTAGTTCCTTTTAAACCATCTATGAGACACACAGGCTCCGATTCATCGTCATCATCACCCCACATAATAATAGGGTCTATAACTTCTTGAATAGCTATCTCTTTATACCAAGACCCCTCTTTCATCACCCAAACCTCCAATCCCAAGGAAAACCACGAAATCCGACTTAAACCACCTTTCAAAACTCCTAGCATTAGCCTCGACTCGTGGTTATCTTCCGGTGGAGACGGAAACAGCTCAAACGTCTCCGAATCCAAATCAAAACCGTAAATTTTGGCATCAGGGAGAAGCCAATACACATGATTATTCACAAACACACCAGGATCCACATCCTGGATAGAACAATGAGCGTAAGGCGGTTTTTGTCTCGCAAGTCTCCATTCGCAAGTACCAAGTGTATAAACACCGATTTCGTAAACACGATCATGTAAATTAACAACAATCCGTATGACTTTATACTCCCCTGTGGTTGAAACACCAAAACCATAACTTATTGAAGCTAAATTATGTTTTGGTGGAGGAATGATGATGTATTGTTCAAAAACAGGATTGAAAATGTAAACGGCGTCATTTCGCTGACAACAACAGATCAAACCGTTAACAGAGCCTTGTTGAAACACAAGGTAACCGGCTAATAAAGGTGGACAACGCTGAAGATGAAGCTTATTTACAGGAACGAGGAGTTGGTTATCAGACTCATGTTTGATTTGTACCCAATTTAAAGTACCTGGATGTTCAGGACTCAGATCCTCGTGCATCATTAGGGCTTCAGGTGATTTGGAGAGATGAAGATGAACGAAGTAAGGGTCTGAAATGAGATTAAGCCATTTTTTGGAGACGGATTTGCAGTAGATGATTGATTTGATTGGAAGACGTGAGAGGATGTCGAACATGAGATTTGGGGGTAACATATCTTCCATGGATGATCGATTCAGTCGAGAAGACATGATTAGGGTTTGATCGTCCTTGTGGAGCTGTGGTTTGTGTGTGCTTTTTTTTGTTAATTACTAGGGTTCAATGCTCGTTTAAGCAGACGGAGTGGAGTTAGGGTAGTGCCACACGCGTCCAGGCTCGATCAAACAATGCCGCAACTAAGGGTGTTCAAAAATATCCACATCTGAAAACCTGATTCGAAAAATCTACATTCTGAACCTAAAATACCTGAAATTTCGGATACCCGCAAATTCAGATTCGGATCTGAATACTGATTTTGAAATAATTCGGATATTCGTATACCCGACTATCCAAAACTTAACAATGCAATTTTAACAATTATTTATTATTATTATATTTATATACATGATACTTATATAGTATTAAGACTTTAGGGTTATGTTTCAACCCATATTTTCACAGCCTTCATTTCCACTTTTCAGATTACGAACACAAACACAAAATTTCATCTTAGTCCAGTCTTGTCTCCGACACACCAGCCTCGCCTGCGACCATCATCTCCGACACACCTCTAGGCGCCGACCCTCGTCTCCAACGCACCTCTAGGCTCCGACCTATATCGTTTCATTGTTGTTCAGCGTTTTAGTTGTCGTTTTTTGTTTCAATTCAGCAGACCTATATCGTTTTATGGTTCAATTCAGCAAAATAGTTTTGATTTGAATTTGAATTGTTTTGGTTGTTTTTCTACTACAACATAACCCTATGTTGTTGTGGGTTTTTTTAAGTTCAGCAGACCAATATTGAATCCATTTTTTATATTAAAATCTGTTCGGATATTTGGATACTATTCGGATCCTATCCGAACTTTTGGATACCCGAAGTTCGGATACAGATACGAATAGTAAAAACTAGTATCCGAAAGTTTTGGGTATCCGAAATCTGAATATCCGACTTTGAACAACCCTAGCCCCACCTCGTTGATAAAAATATGATAACGTTCCTTTAAAAAATATGTTTAAAAATATAATTTACACAATATAAAATGACATTCATTTTAAAAAATTAGATGGAGTTAGTATCATTATCATTTCTGTTAAAAATAAAAATAAAAAAATTGAATTTGTTAAAAGTATCTTTGGCGTATGCAATTTGCTTTAAATTCTAGTATTACTGGAGATGAAATGATATAAATGTCTTTTTAAAAACAACTATTTATGTTTTATTTTCCAAATAATAATTAAATATACTATAGATGGTTAATAGCCACCATTAACATAGTGACCTAATCTTGGTTTGATGAGTTTTACACTTTAAAACATAACCATAAACTCCCGTAACGATCACCTCTTAAACATCATACTAATCTATGTAATAATCACCATTAAAACATCTCACTATCACTAAATGTTAAGTACCAAATTTTTATATTTTTCATTTATAAGATACTAGGTTTAATACCCGTGTATACACACGGAGTGATTTATACACATGTTGATTTATACATAGATTATCTAAATTACGCATCATTTAGTAAATAGCAATAATTTGATAATATATTAAAAAATACATTCATCTTCTATACTTTTTTTGTAAGTCATTTTTTTAAATATTTTAAATTTAAAACTTGAATGAGAAAAAAAATGATTATAAATGTATTATTAAAAAAATACATTCAACTTTCATATTTTTTGCTCCATCAACTAATGCATGTGAATTCCCTCCAAAACTTCCTATTATAAAATTTCCCTCCCAAAAACTGTCTCCCCTAAAAGTTTAATTTATTAGATAGATTAGAGAGATCGAATCAATTTTTATATTTTTCATTTATAACCTTAACAAATACTTATAAATCATACTTACAGCCTACTCAAATGACTAGACTCACTACTTGCAAATTAAAAGGAAAACATCCACTACTAAGAACATAGAGTTGAAAAAGTAAACTAAATCCACTTAACCACTTTTGATCACTATGTACGGAAACACCATTGGATCCCGATGCATGGTCGACTTATACGCTTTGCTATGAGACTGCTAGGAGTGCTCAAAAAATCCGAAATTCAAATAAAATCGAAATCCGAACCACATCCGAATCCAAAAACCGAACCGAAATCCTTATTCGGATTTCGGATTGGATCCGAATTCCTTATTTGGATTTCGGACCGGATTTCGGATGACATTATTTTTTAATTCGGGTTATTCGGTTTATTCGGATATCCAAATAAACCGAATAAGCATCCATTATATTTTTAGGATTTTAGCCATACCCATAGTGGCCCAACATATATCAGCGCAATACTCACTATGTTAGTGGCATATTGTTGTGATTGCTAGGAACTTGGAGACATATTAATCTTTATGACTTATTTCTTTATGACAGATTACTTTATCTTTAAACAATGAGTTATGTTTGTATCTTAATTATTTTCTGGTTTGTATGGTTTACTATTGTGGCTTTAAACTAGTACACATTAGGAATAAAAGAGTTGAAAAAAATAAATAAGAATAAAAATTTAAAAAAAGTTGTTGTTCGGTTTTATTCGGATTATTTAAATAGATTCGGATTATTCGGCTCCATCCGAATCCAATTCGAATTGAATTCGGATGGATTCGGATCAGATATTTCCTTCTTCAGATCAGACTAGTTTAGGGCTCGCGCTACGCTCGGGAACACAACATTCAAGTGATGCTTTTAAGGATGTTCATGAATGTTCCATTCAGTTTTGAGACAAAACCGTGGTAAACCGGAACACAAGATATATTTTTAAATATTAGATTTTTAGTATAGCAATATTATACTCAAATTAAAGAGAATAAATGTTCAGTTTTATGGTGTAATTTATTTTTAAAAAAATCATATAAAAATATTATGTATATTTATAAAACACTGAGGTATTTAATTGTATGTTATTATTAACTTTATCCATAAGTTTCATTTTTAAACCTTATAAATTATACACCGACTCATACACCTCTTGTAGTTATGGTTAAAAATATAAATACTCTTAAATGTTTCAGAATTTTCCAAAATATTAGGGGATAAAAAATGTAATTAGTTTTATTATAATATATTTTATATACATATTTTAAATAAAAAAATCATTATTATGAGATAAGCTCTTAAATAATGCCACATAAGTTAAAAACTTTTAAAAGATGCCATACAAGGTTTTTTTGTTTTGCTATATTATATAAGAATAACCTGATCTGAACAACCCGAATAATCCGACATCCGATCCGATAAACACTCCTAACGACTGTACATAACACTAACTTTGGTAGTGATCACCACTTCCATACATGAATGTTTACTAATGATTATTAGAAGAATAACACCAACATCCTCTCTCTTTCTTGAATGTTTGATTCATTTTCATTTACACTAACTTTTATGTGATGTCAAAATCCATGAATAATAACCGTTTATTAACATATAATTGACCACTTGGGACTGCATAAATCCAATCTTTTAAAATGATTAAAAGCAACAACAAAGTTAAAGAAAGTTGTCACATATCCATCACAAAAACAACAAAAGGGGCTTCCAGTTTTCACATACAAGGAAGGAAGAGTATCAACAGATTATCATCTTACAAGGTTGCAAAAAAAAAGAGAAAATGAATCGAATCGACGTCTACGTCTACTTCGCATTCCTACCTGCATCACTGATAACATTCTCATCGCCTTCAACATTGTCGGCATCCTTGTTATCATCAACCTCTCTTTTATCCTCCAAATACTCCAGATAATCAGCATACCTACTTGGCCAGAAAAATTTCTTTAAAGCTTCAATATCATCATGCTCTTCAGATTCATCAGAATCGTTAGAACCATCTGAATCATCAAAATCGTACATCTCATCAGACATCTCAGATTCTAGGTCACTAATAGCTTCACATTCATCAGCCAGATCATCCGGCTCATTTTCACAACACAAAGGACCCTGCTCAATTTTATACTTTTCCAAAGGAGAATCATCACCGTTTGTCATTCCATCTTGACAACCCTCAAGATCAGTTGTCACCGTCAACTCTCGTGCCTCATCCTTCTGCTCCTCACTTCCTTCAAAGGTGTCTAAACCAACACCCACCTCCTCCTCTAATATCCAAAAGATTAGTAAGTATATGACCAATTAATCATACATGTTAAAGTTCATCATAAAACCAAAACTAACTGCATGTATATTTAGATCAAAAGTTGTTTAGCTTAACTAACTGCTCAAATCCCATAACTTAATTTCACTTATTGAAAACAAAAGCAGGTAACTTGTGCCTTTTTTTTCTGATTTACAAATGTGTTGTTAACAGCACATAAATAAATCAAAGTTAAACGGGTTATGCCTAGCTTGCAAAGTGGCTAAACACGAGAAAGCATGCATTGACAACCAACATGTATTCGTTCCATTTGCATTTGATACATTTGGTTTTCTTGCACCTGAGGTCGTGGAGGTACTTAATCGAGTCCAACGAGTTATGCATAGCTTTGTTATGACCCCGAGATCTATGAATGTAGTGTTTAAACGACTTGGTCTTGCTATCCAAAAAGAGTTAGCGGCGCAGCTTGTTGCCCGTTTACCTTCATTTTCTATGTAAATAACTTTTAATATGAATGGAAACATCTAACAAAGAATTGAACAATAAAAAAAAAAGTTAAACTAGCTTTTCATTACCACATGCATTATCTAAGGGGCTGTTTGTTTCACCTCTTAATGGTTCAGTTCAGTGTTTAATCATTCAGATTCAGTATTCAGAGCGTTTGTTTCATAAAAAAAGAGCCTCTGAATGGTTCAGTTAAATGCTGAATGGTTAAGAGATTGAAATATGTTGAATGGAACATATACCAAACCTACCATCACCTAATGTTCTACCTTAATATCCCTCCCATTAATAGAGTCTCTTAATGGTTAAGATCTTTTAACCATTCAACACTTAGTGATTCAGATTTTACCAACCAGCCCCTAAATATAAGTAGAAAAAAACAACAATGCCAATAAGTTGAATTGATTTTTCCTTACCTTCCATGGCATAAAATCTCTCTGATCCAAAGTTGTCAAGCTTAACAAAGCTAGGACGATACGTTAACACAAAGCTAGAGAATTCACCCCGCAAGTTTAAAGGAAGAATCGTATTCGTGTCAAGACAACACGCCACCACTTCTCTTGTTGCCCTATTATGAACCATCAAAACACTAGTGCCATTTAAACCATCCACAAGACAAATAGGCTCCGATTCATCACCACGCCACATAATAACAGGGCTTACAACTTGTTGAATAGCTATCTCCTTATACCAACACCCCTCTTTCATCACCCAAACCTCCAAACCAACCGAAAACCACGCAATTCGACTTAACATCCCTTTCAAAACCCCCAACATTAACCCTGATTCTTTCTCATTGCTTTTCGGTGGGGACGGAAACAACTCAAACGTCTCCAAATCCAAATCAAAATCGTAAATTTTCGCATCCGGAAGAAGCCAATACACATGATTACCCACAACCTCACCAGGATCCACAGTCTGTACCGATTTATGAACATAAGCCCGTTTTTGTCTCAAAAGTCTCCATTTGCAAGTACCAAGTGTATAAACACCAATTTCGTAAACACGATCATGTGGATTAACAACAATCCGTATGACTTTATACTCACCTGTGCTTGAAACACCAAAACCATAACTTATTGTCAATAAAAGACATCGTGGTGGAGGTATAGCGATATATTGTTCCAATACAGGGTTGATAATGTAAATAGCATCGTTTTTCTTCCAACAACAGATCAAACCGTTAACAGAGCCTTGTAATTCAATAATGTAACCTTCTAGCAAGGGAGGACAACGTTTAAGTTTAAGCTTTTTTACAGGAGCGATGAGATGGTGTTTGATTTGTACCCAATTTAAAGTTCCTGGATCATCATCAGTGAGACCCTCGTGCATCATTAGAGCTTCGGGTGATTTGGAGAGATGAAGATGGACGAAGTAAGGGTCTGAAATGAGATTAAGCCATTTTTTGCAGACGGATTTGCAGTAGATGATTGATTTGACTGGAAGACGTGAGAGGATGTCGAACATGAGATTTGGGGGTAACATATCTTCCATGGATGATCGTTTCCGTGGAGAAGACATAGCGGTTAGAAGATATGCAGCAGAAGAAGATTAGGGTTTGATCGTATTTGTATTTGTGTTTGCTTATCGGTTCACCAGTTAGATACTGTCAAACTGTATCTAATTAAAACCGGTTTTTAAAAACAAAACCTCCGATCTTATTGAAAACGGTACTCCCTCCGTCCTATTAGAATAGTCTTAGTTTGAAAAACACAAAGTTTTAGGCACAATAGATTGGTATTTTTGTTTGTTATTTGACAATAATACCCTTGACAATAAATATTATTGTGGGTCCATCTTATTGTTTGTTTTATGTTATTAAGGGCAAATTTGGAAGTTTACCAGTAAATTTTAAAAGTGGACACTTTAAGTGGGACAATTAAAAAAGACAACATGGACACTTCTAATGGGACGGAGTGAGTATTATTTTAAATCAAATTGGGTTAGTCTCAACCAGATTTAACACAGTTTTAATGAATAATGGTAGGGTTTTGGACCCATTTCTAACTAGCAGATAATATCTAATTAATAATGGTTTCCTGATCATTTCAAGATCATGAAGCGGTTTGATGCTTCAAACTAAAAACGTTTTCAGGTCATTTCAAGATTACGAAACACTATTCAATCGAGTGTTTAAACCTAACGGTTGCTTCAATCAGATGTTAAAATGCCGTCATTTGAAGCACATTATCAAGGTAAGTTTCAGAATATTTTGGTGCAGAATAATATTCATGTTAAGGTAGTATTCATGGTGGTAGTGTGCCGATAACGAATACAACCGATAAGATGTTCGATATGGTTCAGTCTATTTGGCTTAAAACTTATAAAATATGCGGTCACCTAGCAAATTTAACCAACTAGACAGGGTTCATTATCCCTAAAGTCCAAATGGCTAACCCACAAAAGAGTCATAATAGGTAGTTCGCCATGCTAGATGCACCAGGATACATGCCATCCGTGATCCGTAGCAAAAGCTAGCCTTGGGCCCGTCAATACTGAAATCGTCCTCCCATGGTTCAAGACCGGTGTCAAGCCCCAACCAGCACACGCATTGTATTTGTAACTAACATAGCACTCATGTAAAACCACATGCGAATAGGTTAACAATTATTCTTAGGGAATAGGTTAACAATTATTCTTAGGGCTTGCGAAATGAATTTTTCGGGTCATGTGGAGAGTTTGTACTATCATTTAATGTGAAACAGAACTTATGATGAGTGTTAAGGTTTATTGAAACCATGTTATAGTTCATACACTAAAGATCTTGGAAACATAATTATCTCCAAAATAAGAAACAAATATCCATGCTAAATGAACCAACAAATATATGGTAAACAAGACCACCATTCATCATGCTGCTTGCGCTAAGGCTTCAGGTGCATCCGCCCTGCAGGTACAAGTAACAAATTAAATGAAAGGAAAACAGATGTTATTTTTAAACATGATATGAGATGGTTGCTAACAATATACAATTAAATGTTATAAAATGAAAAAAAGAAGAGAAAAAAATCATGGTTCTATAAAAAAATTAGCAAACAAAGTGAATATGTTCATTGGTTTAAAAGCTGTCAAAGGTGTATTTTTTATGCTTACTTAGTTAAGTGTTTTTCAATAGAAAACTAGATTATTATTGTAACAGCATGGTATTTATATATACCATATTTATGGCGTTTACAATTTATAAAATAGTGAGAAAAAATTGAATATTTGCAGGGTAGCCCAACCTAACTTGATCTGTTTCAGCCGATACTAAAATCAACCGACTTCAACGTGTTACCCAACCCGCCAGGCCTAGTATTTTTCCATATCTGTGCATACAAGCAAAACCTGCAATACAAAAAATGAACAAATGATTCAACTTTTCACTTATTTTACCTCTGAAATCCTTCTCCAACTTCCATTCTAAAAAAGTTTCCAATTTTCACAGGGGAGCCCACTTCATTAGATAGTTCACTCAAGAGGGTCTGCAAGAGTTTTTCATATTAAGTACATTTTTAATATATAGATGCAAGTCAAAAGACGCGTACATACCTTCACATTGACGGTGTCATTCACGATAAATTTTTGCTCCATTAGAACAACTTCCTCAAAATACTTCCTTAATCGACCTTCAACCATCTTCTCTATAGCTGCCTGGGGCCTACCCGAACTTTCAGCCTGGATAAAAAAGTTTCATAAACAACAATTTATAGTGAAAACTGATTATACAGATTAATTAATATCATACTAGGTATAATGTAAAATGCTGCACATTCAAACACTGTCTTATATTAACCCATTATATTACCACTGATATATGATTATTCTAATCATTCAAAATCACAATTACAAAAAGTTTAGGAACAATATGTATCCTAAAGAAAATAGAAATTTCACCTGAGATTTGAGAATCTCACGTTCATTCTGGACTGCATCAGAAGATACGTCTTCTTTCGTTAAAAATAAAGGCTTTGCAGCCACCACATGCATTGCCAATTCTGAACCAACACGCTTGACAGCATCGAGTGGAGCATTTTCATTCTCAACTTCAAGTGACAAAATTCCAGCAATACGTCCCAACCCTAAACAATAATAAGATCAAGATTCAGAATTTAGTCATTGCTGATTTTCTTGAGGATGAAAACTTCATTAATTTAGGATTTCTAAAAAATAATATTACCAGGGTTAGGACACGTATGGAGATATGTAGATATTACACCGTGATTAGACATTGGCATTGCAAAACCCCTTCTAAGTTTTACATTCTCACCCATCATAGCAGCCACTTCTGTAATCGCATTCTGGACTGTTGTTTCTCCGCTTAGTTTGGGATGATCAAAATTGATCTTCAATTCCTTCACAAAATGAATCACTAACCATAACTTTTAAAGCCCCAGTTAACATTAAGATACATATAATCTTGAGTTTTGTGTCACAGCCCGCCTAAATTCAGGTCGCAACACACTAATTGTCAGCGGTTAGGGGCGTTATGGAAGCAAGTACGGCTGCCCAGAAGACTCCAAAAGTCCGGAACAGCCCACATAGTTCCACACCAACATGGCATCATTGGTCAAGGGCCGCTCAAACATGCCCATCAAAATCAGCCTTGAAATGTACTTAGTTTTTTTTTGTCTCAAACTCAAGTCAACTTGGTTTAAACTACATTCTGGTGGATAATAATATAGCAACAAATAGAGATGCAACTGCAACCCACTCAATCACATGATAAACAAATTCAAATAACAAGACCCGCAGATCTCTTACCTCCAAACCTTGAAGTCCAACAGGGAAGGAACCAGGTACTTGTTCGGAAATTTCAGCAGATAGCGCCAGCTTGGCCAAAGATAAAGCCTGCAAAGACAATCATTTACAAGCAGATAGAACTTATGTGGATATCTCAACAATGTTTTTGCATAAATCATCTTCAGGCTAACTTGAGAAACACATCCATTGTTTATTCTGCAATTTGGAGTAGGAGTAGGGTCTGATTAGATTTGTTGGGACTTGATGTTGCAATACCCAGTTTTTTTGTTTGGATAAACATATCATGTATCTAACTACCATATAATTTACGGGTCAAATAACGAGTTTAAAACATTTGGATAAACACATCATGTTTCTTTTTATCTGAAAATTTTAGAGGTCAAATCATATGTTTTAAACCAGCTGCGATAAAAAAACAACTATCACATGGTAAAATTGGATTACCTATTAACTTCTTGTTTTAACAAAAACTAAGACTTTTACTTTCGATTCACAATTCTTCTTTGATTTATTATTTCACAAAATGTCATATTTTGCCATTTATCGATTAATTTTTTTTTTTTTCGCCAATAACTAATCAAATGATGACTTATAAGTTATAACAGTAGTGATCATTACAAATAATTAATTTTTAAAAAAATCTAACTGTGTCAAAAACTCATGCATCTAGTTATCCAATTATTGCAATTTCATTAAACAAACCCACATCAAAACAGTATCTCCTATAATCCATTTTGTTACAGCTGATGGTCTGATACAAATTCTACTATGTATCATACATTCAGTTCAAAGATGCACATCCAATTATCCAAATACTCCTTAAGACACTGACTCAAAAACTAATTTAGTGAGACTAACCAGGTATTGGAATATTTCATTTCTTGCAACAAAATCTGTTTCACAGTTAAGCTCAATAACAACAGCCTTTTTATCATTCTGAGACAGAGCAAGTAAACCCTCAGTTGCAGTGCGAGATGACTTTTTTGATGCAAGAACAACTCCCCTTTTCCTCAGTTCCTTTTGAGCATCCTCTATAACACAATCATCATCGTATATCAACAAATAAAATAAGTAATAATATAATAAACGCGAAAGGAAACAATCTTGGTACCCAAATTCCAGTTGCAATCTATAAGAGCAGACTTGACCTCTTTGATGGGAGCGCTTGTTCTTTCTCTTAATTTCTTTATGAGATTCATATGATCCGAAGGTGAAACCTCGCTTGAATATCGTCTCACCGTTGTACATTGTGTTTCATTTATTTTGGACTCAGAATTGAAGTTTTCTCCATACGATCGTGTGGAGTAACCAAATTTTGAATGTATAGGAGTGCTTACTCGTCCTGAAATAATCTCAATCGACCGTTTTGCACCTCTCGAAAACATCATTTTGGAAAACTGCAAATCTAGATCCAAATCTTCCAATAATAAGAAATGGTAAATAAATGTTGTATTTTATCCTACAAACATCATTTCAATTCAAGTGATAAAGGGTCAAGTTATACTAAAAAGTCTTTCAAATCTAAAAGGGCGTAAGAAGACGGTCAAACGAATTTCGATTGACTTCATTCCAACGGCGTTGAAACCGTCTTGTCGAACCTTTCAAAAACCTGGTTCAGATTGATCTAAACCCCCACTCCCACAAAAAAAAACCTAAAACCACCACCACCCTCGGTGTGATACTCTATAAAAGAAAATGAAGCTACAAAATCACTCTATAGTGAAGGCTAAACTTAATAAAATACAGTTTAATTGCTTTATTACTTATGAAATTTAATGCTCTAGCTAGTATAAAATCAGAAAATATAACAATCATGATGCATAAAGAGGAGGCAACAGAGATCAAGGAGCAGAAATTGATGCATAGATTGAATGAAACGGAAAATAAAAGAAGATACCTTTGATCGGAGTGAAGCGAAATGAGGTTAAGAGTTGCCGGTGGTGGTGGCGGTTGCCGGAGAAAATACATGTAACAAGTATTTGAGTTTTCGATGGGCCTAATGTACGTAGATGGGCTTGACCTTGACTGCTTGAGTGATAGCTCGATTTGGAGGTGTCCAATTCCATTTTATTTTTTGTTTTTATTTTACAAGCAGGTTGGTTCAGTTTCGGTCTAAGAAAATTAAAACTTATTTATAACGAAACCGGTTTAGAAGGGTGAAAACCAAAAAGCTTAAGGAAGTGATCCGGGTAGGTTCCAAACGGTATCAAGTAGGAATTGGTTAGGGGTTTTCTTTTTATTACAATGTAAATTATAACGAGATGCAAGGTCGGTTTAATGTTTTTTGGGGCCTAAAACGACAAGATACATGTCTCTCTTCTAAAAGGGCTTTTCATTTATCTAAACATGCTTAACTCTGAAGTTCTCCTCTATCCACTAATATTAAGCCTAAAACGCTTTGTTGGTATATGAGGCGGAACACTCCTTATAAACCAATGATCTTTCATGTCAATGGAATTTTTCTAGGTGTATAGTTTCACTTTTTTGTAACAAATTTAAAATAAATAATTAGAAAGCTTGTATTTCAATTTCAACAAGTTATATTTATATATGTCTATTTTTACTACTATGCTATATTACTATCTTTGGTATATAAGAAGAGTAAGGATGGCGTCTCACGAGATGGGCGACAAGCAAGTAGAGCTCATAAGAAACCCATCTGTTGTTGTCTGCCGAGGAAAGTAGACGAGATGTGAAACAAGGACCCGACCACAATGGTGAGCTCATTCAATTGATTGAGATAGAAAGAAAGAAGAAGGAATATATGAGATTTCTTGGTGGAAGAGGTAAAAGTGTCAGATTAGGAGTGCATCACCTCCAAAGAGATTAAAAAAGATGGTATTTTATGTAGTAACATGACATGTTTTATTGGTTGATGGAAAAATTGTGACAATGTTAAATCACATTAACAAATGGTTATTCCCTTAGGGTGGAGAGATGATTCTTTTTTATGTCACGATACACAAACCTCATATGCTAAATCACCATCCGTTGATGTGATTTGATTTGATTTGATTCGATATTATAAGTACTTGTAAATATGCGTTTAAGGGAATGAATATGCTTTATATGCAAAAACGGAACTTGACCATTTATATAGGAGGTAATATTTTTCATATAAAAATACGGGACAAAACCAATTTTATTATCTATCAAACCTAAAATCTATACTATTTAAGAAAAAAACAGAAGTAGTCCTTAAAAGATTTGATATTACGTGTATGCTCCTATAGAAAAATTAAACAACATTATATGCCTCAAGGGACGTAAACGAGTCAAGCCAAGTCCGTAAACATACTCACTTATGCTAATGATTGAATAACCCTTTTCTTTTAACAAGCAAACCCCTAAATCATCTCCCTTTGAAATTACAAATTTACAATACATCTCTAAACATTTCGTACAACACTCACTCACTCACTGTATTTGTTACGTGGTTTGACTCCACAGGGAAAATAATCATCATCACTGTATCCGTAAAACCCTAATATTTCCACCACTAATATAATCGTCAGGTAAATTCACAATGCTCCTCTTCAATTTCACTTTTCGCTTCTCGATCTTCATTTCGTTTCTGAAAATTCAACTCTAAATTTACCTGAATTTTTTATATCCTTGTTGTTGTTGTTTTATGCATGATTAGAAGAGGATTATTGTATGCTAAACCTACCTTTTGTTTTTCAACCTATTAGCTGATTGGAAGAGGATTTGAATGTAAGACGTATGTTAATTGTTCCCTTCATATGTTTTTGTGGGGGTTTATGATATGATTTTAGGCCTTTTTAGTTCTTTTTACTGGTTGCATTGTATGATGCTTGAAGTTTCATTGTGTAATACATCAGAAATTTTACACTTCAAGCTCATGATTTCTGTATTTGGCTAAACTACTGAGTGATGCTCTTCATAATTTATTTAGTGTTAACATCTAAATCAGATTGGGCAAAAATAGCTTTCAGCATTGTACCGAACGTTTATGCATTGAGGCTAGTCAGGCTTATATTTAAAGCAGAAGTAGGTACCTTAGCTGTGGCTAAGATATGTTAGAGCGTTCATTAACGTAATTGTAACTAGGACCTTCTAATGAGTTTTCTCTTCTCACTCATTTTAATTTCAGGAAGCTTAATATTGCTTTCCTTAATATCCGTTTGCGTGTGGATGTAAAAGATGGAGACAGTAAATGGTGAAGGTGCTAATGGTTCCTCACTCTTATCACCCCCAACATCCCCACCATCATCTGAAGTTATACAACTTGATGTGGAGACAGAGCAAGCAAACATTCCTAGCCGTTCGATTATTAGTAGGCCTGGATTTGGAAGCAGTGGAAGGCCCATTCCGTTACTTGCTAATCACTTTAAAGTTTCTGTCAAGAATCCATTTGAGATATTCTACCAGTACAGTGTATGGTAGTGAGGTTTCAATTGATTTTTTTAATCTTTATAGTTAAACACGTATGTCGTATAATGTCATGATAATGCAGGTATCTATAACTTCTGAAGATAACAGAACAATTGAGAACAAAGTTTTAGGAAGAAAAATTCTTGAAAAACTTTACAAAACTTACCCATCTGAACTCTCTGGTAAGAAATTTGCGTATGATGGAGAGAAGTGCCTATATACCGTTGGGCCTCTCCCAGAAAACAAGTATGAGTTCATGGTTGTTCTAGAAGATTCTTATGCAAATCGGTGTGTCAATCTTTTCATACCTACTAACCTTGTAATTGAAAGCTGAAAACTTTAGCTAAAGTAATTCTTCTTCTTGTAGTGGAAGCCCTGGTCATGATGGGATTCCCTGCGACTCTGGTAAAAGGTCAAAACGGTCTTCTCAGGAGAAGATTTTTAAAGTAGAGATCAGCTATGCTGCTCAAATACCCTTAAAATCAGTTTCTCTTGCCCTTAAAGGATCAGAGCCTGAAAAACTCCAAGATGCTCTAAGGGTTCTGGATACCATATTGAGACAACAGGCAGCTCAAAGGCACTTCTAATATCTCTCCATTAGTGCTTGTCGGTTTTAAAATTTTGTTATATTTTAGCTTATTATGTCTTATTTTATGCAGGGGTTGTCTTTTGGTTAGACAGTCATTCTTTCATGCTGACTCAAAGAACTTTAGTGATGTTGGAGGGGGTGTCACTGTATGCCGTGGATTTTATTCTAGTTTCCGTTCAACACATGGTGGTTTGTCACTGAATATGGGTAGATTGACTTTACACTTTACTCCTGTTGACTTCACAGTTTACCCATGTTAGATGTTATCCGCTTGATTATTTAATTATCGCATTTGTTTGTGCAGATGTGTCGTCCACAATGATTCTTACTCCTGGACCAGTGATTGATTTTTTAAAATCCAACCAAAATGCACGTGATGCTCGATCTATTGATTGGCTAAAGGTAATAAAAAGATTATACACATTATTTATATATTTGAATCTTATATGCATTTTTTGACAGGCCAAGAAAATGCTAAAAAACATGAGAATTAAAACAACACACAGCAACAGGGAATTCCGGATCACTGGGATGAGTGAAAAGCCGTGCAATCAACTATTGTAAGCTTTTATTCTTTTGAATATATGTATGTTTGCATGCTACTTTCCCCCACCTCCAATTGTGTTGCAACTAATATGTTTTGTTTATTTTAAGGTTTCCTTTGAGGGTGAAAAAAGACAATGGTACATATGATGACCAGACTATTAACATTACAGTGCTTGATTATTTTACCAAGCACCTTAAGGTTGAAGTTACTTACTCTGCTTACATTCCATGCATTGATGTTGGTAAACCAAATAAGCCAACCTATCTGCCTGTGGAGGTTGTATCTTATGCTTATTTCATCATCACTCATCGCCGCATTTTTTTAGACAGAACCTTCTGACGATGTTATTATTTTCCCATGGTTCCCAGCTATGCTCTCTTGTTTCACTTCAACGGTATACAAAGGCATTATCTACATTGCAGAGAGCATCTTTAGTTGAAAAATCTAGACAAAAACCTCAAGAGAAAATAAAAGCTATAACTAACGTAAAGCTACATTGCCCCCTTGATTCTATATATCTTCTAGAGGTGGCAAAATGAACCGGTTGGCTGGGTTGGGTACTAGAAACAAAATCTTTTTATAACTCTTAGTTTTTCAAATGCTTACAAAATTTCTATTGTTTAGAATTTTGGATAACAATCCAAGTTTTTTAGTAAAATGTTTAGGAATTATTACACGTTAAAAACATATTAATTTATAATATTAGTTCAACCCATTTGACCCATCAGCGATAAAACATAACCTGAATCAACGCATTCATAATAAAGGTGGTTGAATTTGCCTCTTCTAATCTTGGTATATTCCTAGTGTTTTTATGTAACTTGAGCTGTTATTTTACCTAGCAGGCTATGAAAATCTATCATTATGACGATGACCCTTTACTAGCTTCATGTGGAATTTCTATTGAGAAACAACTTGCTCAAGTTGAAGGCCGTGTTCTTGAAGCACCAAAGGTTGTTATTCACTTTTATCTAACAATACTTATCTTTATTTTTCTGGAAATTCAATCATGATATCTTTCACATATGTGGTGTTTTGAAATTCTAGTTAAAAGTTGGTAATGGAGAGGAGTTTTCCCCTAGTAATGGGAGATGGAGCTTTAAAAACAAGGTATTTTTCCAGGCTCTTTAGTTTCATGAACTCATGGTCCCATTTATATAATCTTATATATGATCAAATATAAAGAATTACAATTAATGAATATTCTTGTTTCTTTTGTCCTTTTTAATTTTTTTTCTTGCAGAAGCTTCTTGATCCCATCAAAATAGATTTTTGGGCAGTTGTCAATTTCTCTGCCAAGTGTGATGCAAGTTATCTTTCGCGGGAGCTTATAAATTGTGGAATGAGTAAAGGAATTGTAAGTGATCATATGCTAATTCTTTCTACTTTTTATTTCAAAATGTTTTGATTTTCGCTTTTACTTTTGGATTCTCAGATTATTAATCGTCCATTTTCGCTAATGGAGGAAGACCCGCATAATCGAAAATCTGGGCCTGTAGCACGCGTGGAAAAAATGTTTGACCAGCTTTTAGCAAAGTTCACACGTGCTCCTGAGTTTCTCCTCTGCATATTACCAGATAAGAAAAGTTGCGACCTATATGGTAATTCGTTTTATCTGTTGTATATAAAATGTCTTACATCTAAATACTATCACACCTATTTTATTTCAAGTTTTGATATGTGAAGGTCCTTGGAAGAAAATGTGCTTAAGTGATCATGGAATTCCCACACAATGCGTGTGCCCACTTAAGATCACTGATCAATATCTCACGAACGTGCTTTTAAAAATTAACTCAAAGGTATTGAATGTAAAGCTTTATATATAAATTTATTACCTCTTTTGTTTATTTATAAAATTAAATCAACTTGTATATTTTTTTTTCTTATCTTAAGCTTGGTGGGGTCAATTCTTTGTTATCAATGGAGCAGTCACCTTGTATACCCCTCGTACATGATACTCCAACAATGATAATGGGGATGGATGTTTCTCACGGATCCCCAGGACGACCTGATATTCCTTCAATTGCTGCGGTACTGCTGCTATAATGTATACCTGCATGGGCTATTTTGTCTCTTTACGGAGTGAATATTTATTATTTTGTTGGTCTGTGAAAATTGAGCACATTTCTAGATTGTTGGATCTCGATCTTGGCCTTTGATATCAAGATATAAAGCATGTGTTAGGACTCAATCATCGAAGGTGGAAATGATTCAAGGTTTGTTTGAACCCCAAGAAGATGGAACAGATAGTGGCATGATGAGGTATCAATACTGAAATGCTTTTTCTTAGATACAGTGTTTCATTTAGGAAATTATATGTTTATATAAAGGTAATTACTAGAGGTGGCAAAATAGGGAGGTTGAGGAAATGTCAAAACATGTAATATATTGTTGCAGGTTGAAACAAGTTGGGTGGAGTTGACTCGGGAGGCCATGCTATATATTAAACTTTTTATAATTAGTAAGTATCAAATAGTATTCCATAATAATGTTAAACTTATTTAATTAAACGATTGAGGAGTATGTGTTAAATTTACACTTTGGGATACTTTCTTGTTTCTACCTGTTTGACATAATTTTTCTATTTACTTGTTCGACCAAATAGAGAAATGTAATTTGAATCAATCCAAAGTGATGAGTTGCCATATCTAGTAATTACCCAGTTGTTCTCAAGAACCAAATATTAAAGCTTAGAAGTAACTCATTTCAAGCTGTAAAACTGGGACTCTTTAACAACAAAGGTAGTATTATTTCTTGATCAAGTATTATTCTAAACAGTGAACTGCTTCTGGAATTTTATCGCACAAGCAATAAGCGCAAACCAACTCAAATTATAGTATTCAGGTATTAGTATTTAGTTTCTTTCTTGATGAAAAATTGCATCACCTTCAAATATCTCTATGCAATTGTCTTGACTATTTCTTAGAGACGGCGTGAGTGAAACCCAGTTTAATCAAGTGCTGAATTACGAGTTGGATCAAATGATCAAGGTATGTTTTTCATGTGTCCTTATCAATATGGCTGCCTTTAATGCCTGCGAAACATATTGCAGTAAAATTGAAAATCATTTTCTAAAATGATGGCAGGGATGCAAGAAGTTATCATCTTTTTTAAGGCATTGATAGCAATAAAAATGTTTTGTATTTTTAGTTAGAGATGACAAATTCACACATTTGCTTATGAGTGGGTTGTTTGCGTTTTATCTTATCCAATTTTGTCAAACTTAAAGTTTTAGCTAAATACAGGCTTATCAGATGCTTGGTGAGAGTGACACACCTAAGTTCACTGTGATTGTCGCTCAAAAGAGGCACCGCACAAAGCTCTTCAAGGCTAATGGCCCTGAAAATGTCCCTTCTGGTCTGTTTTTCATTTCATTATTACTTTTACTTGTTTCTTTCTATTTAAACAACAAAAAATTCACCCTAAGTGATCGCGCACTTGCTTTCTCTTTATGGTTGCTCAGGTACTGTAGTAGATAAACATGTGGTGCACCCAAGAAACTATGACTTTTACATGTGTACCCAGCCAGGAATGATTGTGAGTTCCTAAAACCTTTTCTCTTATTTATTTAAGTTCTATTGTGTAATTTATAGGTCTAGATGTATTTGATCTCTTACTCCACTTGGTGACATCACATGTTAGAGGCACACAAGCATGTTTACTTGGTAGGATATCACTTGTGTTTCACATGCAGATCTGCACATGTGCATGCGGACACATTTACTTGAGAATGGGGCGATTTGGGTTATGCTTGATCTTTAACATCAAATAGATAAAACAAAAACTATTACCTTAAAAGGTTGGAAAAGTTCCCCAAAGTGTACTTTTAATGTATGAAACCTTTAAATAATTTTACTCAGTAGAATAGATCATTATCTGACTGATATGACTTTTATACTCATAATTAACACGCTAATTATCTATATAAAATTTAGCAATCATTTGTATATTTTTTATATTGCAGGGTACTTCTCGTCCTGCCCACTATCATGTTTTGCTTGATGAGATTGGTTTCTCTCCTGATGCCCTGCAGAATTTAATCCTTAGCCTATCATACGTGTGAGTATTCAAAGTACGGTTTATGTTATTCTTTTTCATGTGATTTTCAGAAAATAGCTAGCAAAAGTACTATATTGGTCATTTTCTGAAAACTGCATGAAATGAAACAGCATAAGCCTTTTTATACTACAAAAAATTGATTTTATTTGTCACGTTATTGACCTTCTAACTGGCATCGCAGATCACAAAGGAGCAGCGCTGCAACTTCAGTCGGTACTTTCTCCATCTGTATCACATCTCTTGCATCAATCCTAAATAAGATCTGGCAATTTCTGCTCGTTTATATACAAATGGGTTGGTTTGGGCTATGTTTTATCTAACGGGCCAAACGTGCAAACATTTAAAAAACAGCTTAAACCAAAGCATACCAAATGGTTCAAAAGTCTCCGAAAGTGTATTTTAATGCATAAAACCACGTAAATCATCTTATTTAAAAAGTTAGTTTACTGTCAAAATAAAAGTAAGTTATTTTGCAGTGGCACCTGTTTCTTACGCTCATCTAGCTGCCCACCAAATGGGCCAGTTTATAAAAATTGAAGATGTGTATGAAACTGCTTCCGGAAATGACAGCATCACTTCCGATGGAAGTATACCAATTCCCAAGCTACCGAAACTGGACGAAGATGTTGAAGATTCCATGTTCTTTTGTTAAGGTGTGGCATGAAACATCTAAAAATTCTTAATCGTAGTTGTAAATTCTTAAGGTGCGTAGTCGTTTGGCGTCCCTCATTGTGCCGCATGGACCCAAGATTTTGTAGAGACAAATATGGGGCAAATAGACTAGGATTTTTTTTTCAGTTTGTGCAGTTGATTGGTCTACAAGCCAACTCACCTAACTATTATCTCGTATTGAGATGCAGCAGTTTTTGAGATATGGGTGTTTTTTAAGCAGCATTCATGTGGGTTCATGAAATTAGTCATAACTTAAGCCTTAATGTTGTGTGGTCCTTTTGAACTCGATTAAAGTGCCTTTGTTGCTTTACTTGTTTTGGGTTCTACTTGTTCTTTTTTTTAGTCTTTTATTTAATAGAACGCTCCTAATCTACTTATTCAATTAACAACTATTTTCAAAATCATATGCATCTGTGTATGGGTATGGTATACACTTATATGTCGTGCATATAGTGATACTTTACAAACTGTTGTTGCACGAGCATCACAAGCTTTGATCAAACTTAATATCACGTGTGTTTTGTTAGCGTCATCCTCTATTAGCTCTAACAATACAAGTATACAACCCCTAAAATGTTGCTTGACAAAACATGATTTCTTTGTTACTCTTGGATATTCTTTCTTGACTTTCTGAACATGAACGAGAACACGAGCTTTGACTTCTGATGAGCATCAAGGTTTTGGTAACCTCTAAGACTCTTAGGTTTTGGTAAGCTTCATCTTTAAATATTTCCAACAATATGGTTCCGTTTTTGGGACTTGAACCCAGGTGGGTATATCGGGTGAGAGCCGAGTATCCTAACCAACATTATGAAATCCAAAAGAAAGTAGCCATAAGAAACAAATATATAAGTATTATTGTTGTTATTTGTGTTGAAATTAACCCGAGTGGAAGTATGGGTCCAAGAAAGGGCAACTAGGCTATGGGTTGGTTCTTCAGAAGATGGGCAAAGGGACATGTAGGGTTTATTGAATTGCCAATGTCTCCATTTACTCCCTAACAACATTGTCTTGCATTTTCCAACCTTTCTTCTCTTATATTTATTGTCATTGCATGCAAAACACAAACATAAACAAACTACAATCATTATTCATCACACTATCTTTTTTATTTTTTTAATATGAGATAACATAACTATATATTTATGGTAAGAAAATGAATTGAATGTCCAGTGAATTGTCGAGCTTGAAGTTCATAAACATAAGTTAACTTATGAAACAAGTTAGATAAACATACTTTTATGTTTATTTCGATACATGAATGAAGACGAATTGACTTCTTGTTCGTGATACTTTGGTTAACTGTTAAATGTTCGCTCATATATGTTTGTTTACAAATGTTACACACATACTCATATATACACCATAAAAATTTAATAATATATTTGTATATAAAAAGGGTGAGGTTATAAAAAAAAGTCTTTTGAACCTAGAAAGTCACAAAAGATACAGTATTGGAACTGTATCGCCGAACTTTAAGATCTTAGCTTGCAACTTTTAGGGTTTAGTTTATAGGGTGTAGTTTTAGTCTTAGGGTTTAGTTTTTTAAGGGGGGGGGGGGGGTGGTTTTAGGCTTTTGGAGGTTGGTTGGGGGTTTAGGTCGATCCAAAAGAGCTTTTTGAAAGGTTCGACCATACAGTTCAAGTGCCGCGGAAATAAGATCAATCAAAGTTCGTTTTACCGTTTTCTTATGACTTTGTACTTTCAAAGGTTTTCTACTATAACCTCACTCTATTTAAAATAACCTCAATTTGTAGCGTTGATGGTTATGCCACCTATCAATCGTAAACCGTCACATGACACAATCTTATTGGTTGGTTGTTTTGTTTTTTGTTAATATTTCTTTATAACAAAAAAAACAAGTGCATTTATACTATTTTTTTTCCGTACTTTAACACGAATGTGGACTAGCGTATTTAGTTTCAGAAGTGTGTGGGTCTAGGTTTAGATCAATCCAAATGAAGTTTTTAAAAAATAAAAAAACATACTAACAAAGATATAAAAAAGTTTATAAATGGTGTTATGCAACATTAAAATGAAAAATAAAAGCATGGATATATGAAACTGCAAAAACCTGCAAAGGTATCGATGCGATGATTTATTAGTCCACCATTCAACGCTAAAGTCGACTTATTTATTCGTTTATTGATTGCTAAGTTAATAATTTGCGGGATGACTGTCCACGTGTCGTGATCTAAGTGGTAGAACGTTTGACTAAATCTTGAAGTGGGCCAGTTCCCAACTGCCGATGTTTTGTTGTGCATTGAAAACTGGTCTGAAATCAAACACTAAGACTTGGACTTTGGTCCATTCCCATTTCGGGCATCCTTCTTTATTGGATCTTGACCCACTTTTGTGCTCCGATTTATTCCATCAAATCACTTTTTAAAAAAACCCGTTCCGGTTCCTACTGAGTGAAACCGATCCCTACTTGAAAACCATTTGGTTTCAAACCATGTACGACTTGACTTGAACCAACCAATACCAGAGCTATACCAGTGAAGCTTGCTCAAACCGGTCAACAGGCAAAAGCGTTAGATAGTACATAGACAACACACATTCACTCATGTAAAGGGTGATCTCCACTTATCCAACGGCTAGTCATTGCCTACGTGACAACATTTTCTTATACTTTCAGATCACTTCGCCAGTATTCACCTTTCCAACTCTCATTGCACATAAGCTAAGAGTGTCAAACAAAATACGTTTATGAGTTACCCGGCATACAATAAGTTTAGCAATATACTGCAATGTTTACTAATAAACAAATGCATAACAATAACAATCTTTGAAAAGAAACCTTTTGTAACATGATCTTTTTTAGCAAATTTATGGCCATCTAAAGAATTTAGTGTATGATAAAATACATCAATCAATGATAAAATATATGGTACCAAAACTTTACACATCCATATATAAGAATGACCCCTCATCCATAAGTGATAAAAAATTATATGAAACCTGAACTATATATGTCAACATCAACACATGGTGCATGCATGTTTGACAAAGTTTCTAGACACTTGACAACAATGGGTCTCATATCCACACAACATCATGTCGGGTCATGTGCCGCATGCTTTTAGTTATGCAAAAATTTGCCACTACATTTATTGAAAACAGGATTTTTACTATTTTTTTCTTCATCACCAACTTCATCTTTTTCCATCATTTTCTAAATACACAATTTACTTAGTGGTACCTTGGGCTTGATAGCCTTTCTTGATAGTACATATGTTTCGGTTGTTGTACCCTAGGTCCTAGGAGACGACCTTCTTTGTGGTGACTCGAAATCTGTTTTAAGTCCGTGTTAAATACGAATCCTCGGCCACAATCGTCAACATTGTTTGCTCATTATTACAATAAAGGAGGATAGTTGAGAAGACCCGAACATGGTAAAGATACATGCACAAAGGATCTACATGAAAGTGTCATAGTACTCACAGAAGACAACGGTTTCAAATCAAAAGATTGGTATATTTAGTATTTTATATGCATCTCCATTCGTTATTGTAAATGGTATTGTAGTATTTGTTTTCCTCGAATGACAAGTAAGTCTTGATCACTACTTTATTTCGTTATTATTTTAATAAAAAGATGACTCGTGTTCTTATAAAATTATCTAAGTTAATGGTCAAAATGAGAGAGGGTCAACGGCTTTACGAGCACCTAAGTTAATTTGGAGATTATGTATATAAGTCTCATAAAAAATAAAAATAGACAAATTAAAACATTCATAGTAGATTTCTCATCCTTATACCTATAATTACATTAAAAATTAATCACTATAATTTCTATCTCACTTTCAATTAAATAATTTTTTTTATATCTTTATTATTAATATTATTATTATTATTATTATTATTATTATTATTATTATTATTATTTTCTCATCCACTTACAACCACTGTAAAAAATATTAAAAAATAATATAGATGAACAATAAATTATTAAATTTATGAACATACAAATATACTAGGGCTGTTCAAAATATCCATACCCGATTAAACCGACCGATCCGAATCAATTTTGGGTAGAATGGGTCGGGTAGAATGGTTATTGGATAATCCATACTTGGTTATTTGGTTAACCCGAAGTTAATTGGGTCGGTTTTTGAATATGTTATTCTCAATTCGGGTAACCCGATTTACCCGATTAAAATTAAAACGTCCATGCAATCATGCATTGTCCATAGTCAATATTGTCCTTTTTGGAATGTTTTCTGTTGAAACTTGATGCACTTTCATCTAGAACTTAATTGTTAGAATTATAACAACCTTACTAATAGGTTATTTTGATGGCTTAACTGTTATTGTTTGGTTCCTATTTACAAAAAAAAATTTGTGCGGTAATACATATTTTATATCAAAGAAACCGAACTAACCGACCCTACAATAACCGAAAACCAAACTACCCGAACCCGATCTACCCAAATGTTATTCGGGTCGGTTATTGGATAAATTTATACATACGAAAAAACCAATTAACCCGAACCGATCCACCCGAAACCCAATTAAATTACCCGATGAACACCCTTAAAATATACATTAGATTTTTCAAATATTTTTTCTCTCATTCATTCAGAACCACTTACAAGTTATAACCATTTCATAAAGTATACAAAACTCTTTCGGATACATGTGAGGACTTTAATTAGTGTGAATGCTCTTAGCCATTAAAAAAAAGTAATGCAAAAAATGACGAGATTTTCTTAGAGAATTTAAAAATAGCATGAAAAGTTAACTTGTTAGCTTATTTAAAGATAGATTTTAATTAACAAAACCACACATTAGATGTTCTTCAAAACGGTTACTAAAAGTTGGTATCATGATTTTATTTAAAACAGATCATTCTAATTGGTGTCTACTCATATTCATTTCGGTTTTACATTTTACTGAAGTTGAAGAGAAGTTTTAATGTGAAAAATCTAAGATATATAAACTTTGAAATAACTATTTAATAGAGTTCAAGCTCTCTTAAGTTTAAATAAGACCAACTCCTTAAGAATGATTGCTTCTCTAAGTCCAACATAAAGACAAATAAAACATTCCGAAGGTTATATTAATAATATATAAATGTCATTGATGTCTGACTGTGTCTAACTCTGCATATATCAGGATGCAACAGAACGACATATAGAACATCAAATATACAAAGGTCAGAGATGTCTAATGGTGCCTATGTCTGCATATATCAGGATGCAACATAAAGACATCCAGAACATCTTGTGGATATAATATTTAAGGACTTCACATTTTATTATCAGATAGAAATGTCAATAGACACAATTTTTTAAAACTTATTTCTACATACCGTGTGTATCAAGAATTTAAAGCAGTATTCATATAATTTGGTTTAATTTGATCCTTTTAAAGTTTAATTGTCTGGAAACGTTATTGTGTAGGCTGCCTCGCCTTAACTTGCGGTTCAATGGAAGAAATGCTAGAGGCATGCATTTTTTTAGTAAAAAAGACGACGAAGATATCGACCTTAGAATGGCATGTATACACGTAGAATGACTAATTTAATGAGTATACATGTGAAAAAAAAATTAAATTGAAAGAAATTATTAAGGAACATTTATAAACTAAAATAAATGATTGAGAATAAAATTAAAAATATTATGTTAATAATTGTAGATTTGACATATTTTTTTTGAAAGGCGGAAGTATATAAATATAAGAGACTCAATGTGGTGATTATGAATATAAGAGACTCAATGCGGAAGTATATAAATATAAGAGACTCAACGTAGATTTGACATATAAGAGACTCAATACGGTGATTATGAATATCATTACAAAATATTTATTTTTTATTAGTATAAAGTGAAAATTTAGAATGTTTTTCAAACAAATCGTGTACACAAATAGAAAGCATGTACAGAGGAAAAAGAACATCTATAAAAGAACATATATGCATTTGAAAACCTAAAAGGTAAACTTTTATTTTAACTAGATTTAACATTAGGCCGCGCGTTGTAGCGGCTGGGTCACACAGTCGGGTCTTGCGTATTTGACTTCGTCATATGTGTTGAAAAAAAGGTCTCATGCCCCGTAAGTCACGACGCAAAAACGTAATGTGTCACATGTTAATAAACGATGAAAGTCGTACCATATGTCAAAGTAGAGTAAGAGAGCAAAGTTGAAAAATTATCAGGGGCTAAAATAACAATTAGTAAAAGTCATACTATGTGTCAAAGTGGAGTAAGAGATCAAAGTCAAAAACTCATCAGGAGCTCAAATGACAATTAGAAAAAGTCGTGGACTAAAACCGTCAATGCGTTAAAAGTCGGGGATTAAAACCGTTAATACGTTAGAGTACGAAAAGTTGAAACGCGACGTGACGGGACGGGAGAGGCCGGTGCAAAACACCGACCTTCCCTATTAGTAGTATATAAATAAATGATAAAAGTGTTCACAAATTTTCTAATTCAAAACAACCTTTATTGAGAAATGAAGAAATATGAAGAAACGAAGTCTAAGAAATGTTTAGAAATGTTGACAAGAAAATGTAACAAAAGTATCAAACTGCCACTAGGTGCAGCCGACTCATGATCGTGATGCTCAGGTGGTAGATTTCGCGGAACCAATCTCCCAGAGAATATATAATACACTATCGGACAAGCAAGGGCAGAGCCACCTTTGTGGGGTGGGGGAGTCTGCTCCCCCTAATTTTTTTTTGGTATACATATGTTAAATTTCCGATCGACCCTGTAAAATTTGACCCCTGATCTCTTCTCTAGTCTTGAAAACTCAGTTTGATGTCCAACTCATAGCCCATAGGAGATAAATAATATTTAACCATGAATTAACTTAATATTATGGTTAGGAGATAGTATCATATATAGTTATATATTCATGTATAGTCAAACATGTAGGTATTATAGCCTCAAGTGTCTCATCATTGCATAAAACTATCAACATAGTTGATGATTCGGATAATCATAAGTATAAGAAAGGAAATACATAAATAAAGTAACTACTTTGCTAAGTAATCAAGTGAGAAGTGAGAATTTGTGGAAATTTTATTTATGTATTTCTTTCTTCTACTCATGACTATTCTTTTTTAAAAAATTCTTGATTCCCGTCTCGAGGTGGAGGAGCACGACCGTGCTCAGACCAAGCACGGTCGTGCTTGAGTCAAGGTTTCCGACACGACCATGGTATGAACGATACTATCTACTGACGATCTTGGAAATGGCTTGAGCACGGTCATGCTCTGACGAACTTTTGCGGCACGACCACGATGCACTTCATGTGCTTCCGAGTAAACAACCTGAGCACAATCGTGCTTGGTCTAAGCACGATTGTGCTCTTACATGTACTTCCGTCAATTTCTCATGAAAACACGTTTTTTCTTCGGTGGGTTGTCTTGACTGTAAAATCACAAAAACCATAATTAAGTACTCAAACTAATGAACCAATTCACAACTAAATTCGGATTAAATGTAGGAAGAAATATGCATATTTTTATACATATCATATAGCGACATAGTACAATTTAAATCTGGTCGAAATTTAATAGTCTTTTAATGAAGTCTTCCGTTGGAATTTATTATTTAGTGCATGAATGAATATTTATGATACGCCACGTCACGTCCTAAGAGTTGGTTTCGTCGTTTCAACACCAAACTTGTTTTAAAGTCGGTTCCAAATTGTTACAGCCAAACCAATTTCAAACCTGACGAATCAAACTTGTTTTATTGAATATTAGGTTTAATACATGTGTATACACACGAAATAAATCTAAAATATATAAATAAAAATGATTAAAATCGAAAATACAGAAAACAATAAATAAAGGTTCAGCAACCGGATTGATTGAACATGCTATCAATACTGGTTATACACCATATTGAATTTGAAATTAGAGTTTAGTTATAAGAAACAAAACAATAAATAAAGTTTTAACAATTGGATTGATTGAAACCACAAACGTATTACTAAAAATATAGAGCACAATTGATTGGAAATCATCGAGTGTGAGTTGCCGTAAATAGCTATGAAGTTTTGGAGCCCAATTTGACTGGTCAAAAAATTTTCCCTCTCAAATTTGACCCCCAAAAACTCTAAAATATTAGATAGATTCAACATTATATAGTGATGTTAGATTCGACATTATATAGTGATGTGCTTGAAAGTATATATATTTTTTATAAAGATTTTTCACACAAATTTAGTTTTAAAAATGATTTTCACCTAATATTATCAAATCACACACAGAAAAGACAAGTGTACCTATCGGCTATTAATATAGTAAAAGGTAAGAACATGATATCAATCCTTGGACACAGTAGCTCTCGATACTAAACGTTTGTTAATGTTTGTCCGATCAAGTAGTCAAATTGGGTTTTTCTTTGAATTAAACTAGCAAATAACAAAGATATAAAACTAAAAGAGTTGCTAACTAACGGAAATTGAATTATGGAAATGAGTTATTATCTAGACTAACTCTCGCCTCTGATTCACTGAATACATAATGTCAGCACAGATGAACTCCCTTCTTCATACACATAACCCATCTCCTGTAACGACTCATGCGCCCTCTTGTTTGTAGTTTGATTGATTTAAAACAAGTTTTATTTATTTATTTACGTAAATAATCTATTTTACCCTTATAAATAACGGTCAACTGCCACTAAAACTAACCGAGTATTGCAAATTACTCACTTTATAAAGTCTATGGTTGTAAAAGGTCTAAATATTCTAGAGGGGTTGCAAAATAGTAGTGTATGTAAACCACATGGTTGCATTTTGCAGTTAACTCATAATAATTTCTTTTTATTTTAGTAATTTTTATAACAAAAGACATTTTGATCAATTCACAACTGACTAACAGAATATTTTTAACAAAAAAGTTAGTTCGCGATACTAAAACTACAACAAATTTAAGAAATAAAATGCATATAGTGAAAAGAAATATAGATTACTAAGTTTAATACCCATGTGTTACACATGGGTTAAACAACAAAATTTATAAAGAAATTATAACCATTATGCTTAATGATTTGTAACTATTTAGTATTCAAAGATTTATGTATGGTGATGAAATATTTTCTTTAATTTCCCTTCAAAACTACCTATTATAGAACAAATAATTTTTTTCCTAAAAAATTACCCCCCTAAAACTTTGATTTAATAAATAGATTACAAAAATCGTCAAACCGAAGGAATCATTTTTAAATTTTACTATTTTAATAAAAAAACATTTTAAGAATCTTAAAAAAAAAACTTGAGACCAATACAAGGGGCTAAAACAAAAACTATGAAATCCTTCAAAGCAACTAATCTCCTGACACATGTCCCCCCTCAAAACTTCAACGGCCACGATCACTCAACTTCTCTTCCACGCCACCTACTTTCCCGCCATTTCAACGGCGACGATTTTCTACATAAAAATATCCTCAGTATTTCCGAATACAAAAAATACCGTATTTTTATTTTCTACGACAAATTTACAATTTTACCCTTCAATGTTATCTCCCTATCTTCTAGATTCACAGGACAATTTAGTCAACTGACAGTCGACATTTTTTCCCATTCGTACACGAGTCAAAAAAACAATAATTTATCCCCCAAATATATTAAAATTAAAATTAATAATAATAATTAAAATAAAAATAAAAATTCTTGTTCGAGATCGAGGAGATCATAAACTAAAAATCAAGAATGAATATTTAGAGAGAGAAATTGATGATGAAAATTACCCAAATTGAAAAGATGAAGAAAGAATATATGGGACAGATTTTGATTCATCATTAATCGATCATTCATCAATTTCTAGGGTTTCAGTTTCTTCGATTTGCTAACCAATTCCAATTCATCATCGTCAACAACGATCAATTGTTGAATTTTAACTTATTTCCTTCAATTCGTTCGTGTAATCGATAAACCATCGTCCCTTTTGGATCCAATTTCGATATCTTGTTTGTAATTTCTGTGTTTTCAACATTTTTAACGTAGTTTTTGGGGTTAAAAAAACAGGGGAAAAGCAGAGCATCAGGGGATATTGAATAGTGTGTGATTATTTTATATATAAATTGTGGATTTGAATTTGTTTGATTAAAGTGTGTTGTTATGCCGGATAATCGGCGTGTTCAGAGGAATGGTGGCATCGCTTCAAATCCATCTGTTAATAACATTTCAGGTACAATTGTAATCATCAACTGTTCTGTTTTTAGTTTTTATTTAGCCTTTTTTTCTGTTACTGATGATGATTGTTGCTTGATTTGAAGCAACTGTTAAGTTTCTAAGAATGGGATCATGCTTTAAATGCCTCATTTGGTCACTTTCTGTATATATATATGATGTTACTCTGTTACAATTTTTATTCATTTGCTGTAAATTTCCTTAATTTTTCTCTGTTTTTTTGCCCAATTTCATGTTTCCGTACACTAGTTTTGACTATTATGATGATGTTATGTTTTGATTGTTTGGTATTTGATCAAAATTGTTGAATTTTAGACGCGATAAGGCGATTGAGAATACAGACGGATGTGAAAGAAGATGGCGGTGGTCTGGTGGCGGGTTATCCAGACCGACCAGGTGAACCCGATTGCATATATTATATAAGGACTGGCATGTGTGGTTATGGGAATAGTTGCAGGTTTAATCATCCAACTAACATTGGGCAGGTAAAGGGAGGAACCATGTTGTTCATTTGGTTTAATTTTTTCGCGATAATTGTAAGTTTTTTGCAATAGTAAGCAGTTATTATTTTGTCATGCTAACCTAATCTAATAAAAGGCTTGTTTTTCTATGAATTTGTAGTTTGACGCGTAATGTTTGTAATTTTGTCATTTTATAGACCAACCAACATGGAGGCGAGCTACCTGAAAGAGTTGGCGAGCCAGACTGTGTGGTAAGATTCTTCATACGCGTTTATGCTGACATGTTCTTGATGTATACAATATTATTTGATGGCTTAACCAAGATATGTCTTGAGTTTGAAACCAAACAAAAGTGCTTGTTTGGATCGTTCAAAGTGATAGTTACAACTTCAAGAACTGTATAAGAGAATAAACTTATTTTAAAGCAAGAATCTTTCCTTAAAAATCAGGAAAAGTTTTAATTTTTCTTGCAGCGGCTCCTAATCTGAATGTGTTTACGAAAAAAAATCACTATCAAACTAGCTTTCCTAAAATGCTTAAAAGTTATCACTTTTGCAGCACACTTAAGCACTTGTTTAAGGCCTATGTAGAAAGGTGCACATATCGTCCTTAAATTGTAAAGCATTAAAAGAACGAACTTTTTATCATTTTCAGTATTTTCTAAAGACGGGCACCTGCAAATATGGATCGACCTGCAAATACAATCATCCTCGTGACAGGCATGGTGCTGGGCCCGTTGTGTTAAACATGGTTGGGCTACCTATGCGACAGGTATTCTTGTTTAAATAATCACTCTTTTCAAATATTGTTTTAATAATATTGCTAATTTATATTAGCTTATTAGGAAGAGAAGTCATGTCCGCATTACATACGAACTGGATCGTGTAAATTTGGAGTTTCATGCAAGTTCAATCATCCACAACCATCAGTGAATGTGGGAGGTGTACCATATGCATCGACACATGTAGCTTCGTCTGGTGCTTCGGCATGGTCATTACCTAGAGCAACATATGTCCCTGATCCTCAAACTTACTTACCAGTTATCCTTCCTCCTTCTCAAGGCGCTGGCCCCACACAAGGTTGGAGTACTTACGTGGTGAGTATATATAACTCTCATTTATTTAACCGTAAGCACCAAAACTAGTTGAAACAGGTTCTTGGGATTTTTAAACTAGGAGGTGTTTGAATGTACGTTTTGAAAGCGAGTATGTGATATTGAATACTCAGAGTCATATAATCAGATGTAAAAACCGCGACCAAGAAAATAGTTTATAAATGAGCTTATGATGTTTGAAGTTGTAATAATTGTCGAATGAGATGAACGAACAAGTTCTGAAGATATATAAAGAATTAATTGGTAAACTGACCAAAAGTAACCCTTTTGTGATAGACATAGAGATGGTTTGTAAAATGGAAGTAAAAGCATGATAATTGGAGTAAAAGAAGTGATAATACTAATTTTACTTTTTTTACTTATGCTTATATCATCGTTTTGTTGCAATTGGTATGAACCAGTTTATCCGAAGCTGATTAATCAAACACATTTTTGTGAGTTCAGTGCTTATATGTTTGTTTATTGATAAATGATAAACATATGGTATTTTCAAGATTTTTTCCACCTTTTCATATCTAAACTGTCTTTATTTGCTGAGCAGTAAATAATTATTTTGGAATTTTTGCTGGTTTAATTTCTTTTTGCATGAGACTACACACAACGTGCGCCCGTGAGGGCTGTATGCCTGGCATGCCCATTGGGCACCAACCTTCCGTCTGGACATGAACTGTCCGTCGATTTTCTTTTTTGTTTCTTGTCTCACTAGTCGATTAGTTTAACATTAAAAAGTGGGTTGCATGTGGGAAGGATGGGTATGGTAGTGTTGAGGGTAAAATGTGTTTGTGGGAAAAATGGGTGGATATCTGATGTAGCGTGGTGACTAGGCACGCATGTGGGAAGGACGGGTCTCAGGGTTGGGAGCTGTCTTATTATTAATTGGATCCATGGTTTTATGGTCTGGTGATGTCATTTCCTCAGGGGAGTCTGAGCCCAGTAACCTCGAATAGTATCTTTGGTGGTTCGGGTTCCATTGACCAGGCCTATACTTTAGCATCTGCTTCTCATCTGCCTGAGCGACCTGGTGAACCTGAGTGTCGATATTTCATGAACACTGGAAACTGCAAATACGGGTCAGACTGCAAGTATCATCATCCAAAAGAGAAGATTGCTCAAATGGCTGCTAGTTCTCTCGGCCCACTTGGCCTCCCTCTGAGACCTGTAAGTTACTCCCATTCATGTTAAACACATGGTGCTTATTAGAGGTTCGCTTATTTCTTATTAGACCATCAGGTCAAACGGGCCAAAAGTACTAGACTTTATATCAAAAGACTTTGATTATTACTGTAATGGAGTGTTCTTTTTTAATCAAAACCAACACACTAGTTATTTATACAAATTTTAAAATTGACAAAAAGGGTGTTTGCGGGTCAACTCTACATGACCTGGCATGTTTCTGACATATTGCCCAACCAGCCTGATAAAACCTCTAGTGCTTATTTACCAGAATCTTGAAACACTATTTGGTTCAAAATGCAGGGGCAAGCGGTATGCTCGTTTTATAGTCTTTATGGAATCTGCAAGTTTGGGCCGACTTGTAAATACGATCACCCTTTGGTGGGATATTCATATAACTATGGCATGAGTCTACCTAGCATGTCCATCATTGATCCATCTGTGTTCCCGTATGGTGAAATCCACACACACCATTCTTCTGTGTCGTCCCCTTCAAAATCATTAAGAAATGCAGGTGGTTCTAAAACACCAGGAGAAGATTCACATTCGCGTTCGCGTTCCCCTTCACCTCAACATGAACATGAATATGATCATGATCAGGGCCAAGATCATGAAAATAGTTCCACCCATCCACATTCAGAATCAATATGATTATATGTCATTTAGAGTTATTTTTAGGAGATGAATTTGAGGGATTTTGTTTCTGGTTCTGAATAAATTGCAGGTGATGGAAATTGTTTTAACTTTTACCACAATTACTCTACCACTTTATTTGGTATCAACTGTTATTTTTTGTTTGTATGAATGTTTTTTGCTAATTTTATGGATGATGCCTATTTTTGTTTATGTTTTTACTTTTTACTTCTAGACAATGAATGCATGCTAGACACTTTGTAACACTATTAAAATTCTTTGACATTGATTTTTATTTATTTTCAAGTCGAAACGTTAACCACTCTTGACAGCTTGTTTTATGGCTAGAGACTGTTATATATTATGACGACTAGGACTTGTCTTGTTGGACTTATGAATTACACATAGAGAACATGTTAGGTGATCCGAGTAAAACACCCTGAAACCATAGGTTTTATATGTGTGGAAGAACTAAGACGAATGCACACGGCTGAAGTGCTAAGCCTAAGCACACATGCCAAACACGATCGAGACTTGGGAGGAACGCAAAATCATGCTCATGTAAGGTTATTTTATTAAGGTTCGTTCATCTAGTATGATGTGATTTTAACTATATTATGTTAGACTTGTAATCTTCGCAGGCCTTGTATAAAACGATGGTGTGTTATATATTTAGTAAGTATAGTGCCTCGATAGTCAATAGAATCAATTCACTTGTGTTAATACGATGAATGGTTTTGATTACTCTTGTTAGGATAAATCTTGGTTGGTATGCACGTGGTGATA
This sequence comes from Tagetes erecta, assembly GCA_030867185.1. Taxonomy (NCBI): domain Eukaryota; kingdom Viridiplantae; phylum Streptophyta; class Magnoliopsida; order Asterales; family Asteraceae; genus Tagetes; species Tagetes erecta. Next base: position 80,790,582 of record CM061488.1, on the reverse strand, counting down.
GAACAAAACTTTTAAAGGGTGGTGCATATATTGCTAAACACTTAGATTCATCTGTAGCAGAAGTCTCATGTTTGAATCTAACTTTCATCAACATTTTGAAAGCCACCTACTAAGCACAAGCTACGATTTACTTGATTTCATTGTTAGCATGGTATTGACGTGTCCATGAGTTTACAGAAAATATGTTCTCATGGACATAAAAAAACCAATGTTAGTTCATAGACATAACTAGAACTAGCCTCATATAACGAGTTGATTTATAGTAATGAGTGAATTAGAGAGATGGACAATTGCTACGCATGTTACTTTACACTTTATAACAAGTTGATATGTGTTTAACAAGACATCCTGTTTGTCTAAATATGTAATAACAAAGATTTTAAAACTATCTAGTAAAGCCGCTATTGTTTGCTATAAATTTATACATGCCTAGAAGATAAAAACACACACTCAACAACGTGTTATACACTTAGGCATGTCTAGCAACAAAGTATTGAAGTAATGAACTAGTGTATGAATGAAGCAAAGTATAAGCAAAAGTGTCTTTAAGGCTTAAAATTTGCATAACCCAAAACTCCAAGTACTTCTTTACCCAATACCAAAAAAAATGAATATGAAAGAGAGACCTTCATATTGCAAAAAGATAACACCAAAATTACAATACTAACCTCCAAACCAAAAAAAAAACAACAACACATAAAAGAAAACTTGACACATTTTGGTCCATTCACATTCACCTCCCATACCACAATAAATAATAAAATAACTTCACCCAAAACAATACCAATCTTCTTTTCTCCATCTTGGAGACTATCAAAAATGAAATTCTAGAGAGAGAAACAAAAAAGATAAGAGAGAGAAACAAAAACTCACCGGAAAATCAAGAAATCTTGAAAAACCGACACGGATCGTCAAAATGATCCCCGATATCAATCCCATCCGGTGGTAATCACAATACCCATCTCAAGATCGGAACTTTTTCAATCCCCATCTCCGATTGAATCAAATCCGCCGGAGATCGGAAATGAAACGAACCAGCAGAACAAAACCCGTCGCCGGAGACCCGATCGGAACAACGCCGGAGCAAAACAACGAGCCACGTTACCGCGGCGTTCGAAAGCGACCATGGGGTCGATTCGCCGCCGAGATTCGTGACCCGTGGAAGAAAGCTCGTGTCTGGTTAGGTACGTTTGACTCCGCCGTGGAGGCGGCGCGTGCGTACGACGCCGCCGCACGCTCTCTCCGTGGATCTAAAGCAAAAACCAATTTTCCAGATTTACCCTCACCGGCCGGTGACGATATAAAACCGTTAAAACCCCGGCCGACGATGAGCGGCATGAGCAGCACTGTTGAGTCGAAAACGTCGGTTCCGGTTATGAAAACCGTAAACAGAATAAAAGTTCCGGCGGTTGTTGTTCATGATGATGATGATTGTCATAGTAATTGCGATTCATCATCGTCAGTTGTTGATGATTATTGTTGTGATGTTGTTGATCTTACGTCTTGTTCACGAAAACCGTTGCCGTTTGATCTTAATCTTCCTCCACCGTGTGATGAGTTTGAGTTTGGATTTGGGTCTAAAACTGATGATGATTTGTATGTTACTGCACTTTGTCTTTAAATATAAAAATGATGTTGTTTTTGGAAGAAAAAATGTCATCTTTTGAGATGAAGTTGATGTGGATCTTGATTTGTTTAGATTGTTATTGATAATGATGATGATGATATTTGTAGATTAGTGTAATTTGAGGTTACTATGCGATCTAGATCATCGTAATTTTACAGAGAATCATGAACTTGTAATGTGTGATTCGTGAAAAAAAATCCCCAATTTGGATGATGATCTTGATCTTGAGTTTTGTTTTTCTCTGATCAATAGATCTTCTCCTTTTTGTTAGTTTTTGGTTATGATGAGTTTGTTAATAGAGATTAACATAGATGTTGGTCTTGATTTCGGCTCATCGTTGAGCTAGTCGCTTTATCAGGTTCTCGTTAACCCTTTATTGGGTTGTAGTATAGTTTACGAGTCGATAACCATGGTTGTCTTGAGGGTGTGTGGGATGGGTGCTGTTGGTGTTGGTGGACTAGGATTGACCTGTAATATGAACCATAGGTATAACATTTCGCTCAATACTAGAACTGAGAATTGAAACATAGCATCTCAGGCTGCATTAATCGAGGATACACGACAGAAGGAATTGTTCTATTTCCAAACTTTACTTTCAACAAGCGAACATTTTTTTTTTTTTCCTGATCACGAATCATATGGATTTCTTGTGATGAATAGAAAGGATTGTAAGTTTATTATTAATTATATGTTTTAAAAGCGGTTCGATAACTATATAGGATAAGTCAACTTGCGACTAATCTATCATTTGTTATAACAATTATCATCGTTAGGAAAGTTTTATATGTATAGTTTTATATTTTAGAGTTTTTTTTAGTAGGTGCACAATTTCTTCAAAATCTCAATATTGCAGAAAAGTAGTGGCATGCGAATTGTTCAACTTAAACAAGTTAGCTCATCTAATTGGTTTGATACTTTGATATGTTTAAAACTTGAAGCAACTGGTTGTGTACTTGTGTGAACTGAGTTGATAATTTGATCTTTGTTATATTTACATTTCTTTTCATATATGATATATGGGATATGAAACTAGACATGTGTATGGTTTCAAAATGTTGATACAAACTAATGCATCTAAAGAAAAATAAAAAGTTGCTTTAAAATGTTATAATCGAAGTATCGAACTATTAAACTGATAAAAACGAACGGTTTAAGTGCCGTTTTTTTAATACAATAGTTAAGAAATGAAACTAAAACTAAAATAAAAACAAATTTGTAAAACTAGAGTTTGTAAATGTTTGAAGTTTATTTATTTTAGTAAATGTTTGAAGTTTATTTATTTTAGTAAATGTTTGAAGTTTATTTATTTTAGTGGTTATGTAATAATTAATATTAGTTGGTCAAATTTGAACCTAACGAGTTCGGGATGTAAAGGTTTGGTTTGGGACCTAAATGTTATTGAGAATAAAGGCAGATTGGTGGGTGGATTTGTGCAACAACATTTAGTGTGGTTTTGCTATATAATTCACCCTTTGTCTTTTTTAATAAGGGTTATTGGATTTAAACACCCCCAACTATAAGTCATTGGCCGTTGTCACCTCCAAGTATCACTTTGGCCAATAACACTCCCAACTAAATACTTTGGTGTCCGTATCACCAAAAGTTAACCAAATCACTAACGCCGTTAAGTTTTGCTGACGTGGCACGGTGACGTGTCCTATCTCTGCTTACGTGGCACGGTGATATCGGCCAATGATCAATAGTTAAGGGTGTTTAAATCCAATAAGGCAATAACCCATTATTTATCTATATTTAACTAGGAATTGACCTGTGTCACGTGATGCGACGACCGAGTTTTAGTTGGTGCATATGTCGTGTAATATTTGTGTCTTCGTTACATGCGTTATGTTATTGATTATCTCTTGCACGTTATGGTGTAATATTATGTTTTGTACCTTGCAACGTAATGCCGTCAAAGTAATTAAAAAATAACTAAAACAAAAGAATATACAAAGAAAAAAAAGTTTAAAAAGAAGAAAAAAACAAAAATATCCAGCCCTCGTGTAGATGTTCAATGCACATCATGACCACTTGATCCAATATGACACTGCTAACTAGGATTTTTTTGTACAATATAATGGTATAAATAAATTTCCGCTTTTATGGTGTTTATGGATTTAATGTTGTCTTAATTCTGCCCAGTCATCAATTTTATTAAATAGGTCGCTTACTCAGAAGTTCACTTGAAAAGAGGATCGAGACAGGGCGATCCCTTTTCTCGCTTTTTGTTCTTGCTGGTGATGGAAGCATTTAATTACTTTGACATGTTACATTGCAAAGTACGAGGCATTATACTACACCAGAACGTGCATGAGATAATCAATAACGTAACGCATGTAACGAAGTCACAAATATGACACGACATATGCACCAACTAAAACCCGGTCGTCACATCACGTGACACAGGTCAATTCTTAGTTAAATATAGATAAATAATGAGTTATTGCCTTATTGGATTTAAACACCCTTAACTATTGATCATTGGCCGCCATCACCGTGCCACATAAGCAGAGATAGGACACGTCACCGTGCCACGTCAGCAAAACTTAACGGCGTTAGTGATTTGGTTAACTTTTGGTGATACGGACACCAAAGTATTTAGTTGGGGGTGTTATTCGCCAAAGTGATACTTGAAGGTGACAACGGCCAATGACCAATAGTTGGGGGTGTTTAAATCCAATAACCTTTTAATAATGCTGTTTTTCTCTAAATTATCTTTACTTTTGATCTATTACGCATGCATTTACTTTTATTAGGTTTGTCAAAAGCTCATTCAAATCTTGTTTTTGTCAAACACAACTTGTTAAATTATGTTAAAAAAATATAAAAAGTTGCAAGAGTGAACGAACCGGGTGTGGGGTGGGATTTGTGTCAGGTCGGCCCCATCAGGGCACACCGCCCCTTAGGACCGAGTTTTTGGGTGTAGTACTGTAGTTTGGTGTCTCTACCCAGGGCTTTTCCTATAAAAACTTATCGTTTTTAACTATGGTGTGGGCCATCGGTCCAACGGCCAGAACTCACTTAGTTTTTATACAAACTCAACCACACTCTCTTCATCAATCTCTCAATGGCTTCTAACACTAATCGTCAGTCATGGACGAGTGCTCAAGAAGTGAATTTGTCAAACGAATGGTTAGTTGGTTACATGTTTCATCTGACGGTAATAACGACGGTATGGGTGATTTTTGGAATCGAGTTCTTGAACACTTCAATCGACTAGAAGATGACAACCAAACGATTGACCAAGTTCATTCAAAGTGGAGACATGATTTCAATTTAATCACCAACTTCAATCGTCTTTATCTTCAAGTACAAATTGAAGCAACTGCCGATGCCATAAACACAGACTTGAATGAATACCAAGAGTTATATAAACATCTGTTCACCAAAATTGAATGTGACAACTTGTTAAGACACGTTGGATGTGTTACCCAATTAATTTTATTTTTCAATTTTTTTCAAATTATATACGTCATTTGTGTTTTTTATTTAAGTTGTTTAATTTTATTTATTAGTTATTATTAATGAAATATTAAAAGTAAAAAAACAAGAAAATAAAAGTAAAAAAAATGATTGAGGTGGTGTGGGGTGAACTCCTACTAATTTGGGTGGGTTAGAAGTGATGTAGGATGGACTCTCCTCACCCTAACAAAGTTCGATTTATATAGTATGCTTCATGTTGAGATATTTATCGTGTATTATGGATTTATGTCTATTGGTTTATCAATTTTCAAACTGTAAACCGTAGTTACGGTGGTGGGTTTATCAATTTTCATGATGTTACCAAACCGGTTCATCCAACCCGATCAATTCAATTTATTTATGAAGATGTCTAACTAATAGATAATTAGATAAATACACGTTAAGATCAAAACCAATTATTTGCATAAGAGGAGTGGGTTTGTCTTTATTCCTATTACTTGCAAGTTTTTTGACAACTCCTCTTTAACTTAAATCAACTTAGTTATGTTTTGAAAAAGGTATATGAATGTAGTGTTTAAACGACTTGGTTTTGCTATCCAAAAAGGGTTAGCGGCGCAGCTTGTTGCCCGTTTACCTTCTATTTCCATGTAAATCTATCTATATATATATCTACCTAAAAGGTATATTGGTTTTCATTGGTCCCAACTTTCACCTTTTGTCTTCTGCTGGTCCCAACTATCAAATTGTCTTCCACCGGTCCCAACTTTGGTTCTCTTTTCTTCCACCGATCCCCGCCTAACAGACCACTAACTTCGTTTACCTGTGCTGACATGTCAATCCTACATGTCAAAATTTAATAATATGTGGCAGTATACGTGGAAACATTCTTCTATATAACCTTGCTTTCATCATAATCAAGTCTTCAAATCCAAAATTTTCGATCGACCTCTGAACATGAAGCCCTAATTGATTGAAACGATCAACAAGCCCTAATTGATTTAAACGATCATCAAGCCCTAATTGATTTAAACGATCATCAAGCCCTAATTGATTTAAACTTTGATGATCTGCTTACATCTGTTTTTCTTGTAAGCAGATGTAGAAGACGACGAAGAACTCATTTCACTGTTGTTGAGCTGGTGTTCGATTGATTAGGGCTTGATGATCGTTTAAATCAATTAGGGCTTGCTGATCGTTTCAATCAATTAGGGCTTCATGTTCAGAGGTCGATCGAAAATTTTGGATTTGAAGACTTGATTATGATGAAAGCAAGGTTATATAGAAGAATGTTTCCACGTATACTGCCACATATTATTAAATTTTGACATGTAGGATTGACATGTCAGCACAGGTAAACGAAGTTAGTGGTCTGTTAGGCGGGGATCGGTGGAAGAAAAGAGAACCAAAGTTGGGACCGGTGGAAGACAATTTGATAGTTGGGACCAGCAGAAGACAAAAGGTGAAAGTTGGGACCAATGAAAACCAATATACCTTTGAAAAATGGTTTGTGTTCATTTTATAATATATAAATTGGATTTTAATATCCAAATTTCAATTGTTATCGGTTGGATTTTAATATTTGTAAAAAAAAAAAAAGAAAAAAAAACTTAACTTCGTTAACTTTACCCGAATTCCAAACTTATTTTTAGGAATTTTGATCGAAAGGAAGATACAAGTCGATTGATATAAAACTTACCACGAAACGTTCCTCTAAACGACGAAACAATGGTTACATCGGGTGTTTTAACATCTAATTAATCAAGCTGATAGTCATTTGGAGCATCGTTTTCTGCAAGTCTTTATTTAGAAATCCTCTTAACTTAAATCTAGTTAATTTAACTATATTGAAAGAAAAACATTATAAATAGTGTTCTGTGTGTGTGCGTTGTTGTGTTGCTATTGGTTGATGGTTTGAGGTGTTGTGTGATTTATTGGTTGATGTCATGAAATATTGTTTTGTGTGTGGTTTGAGGTGTTGTATTGCTATTGGTTGATGGTTTGAGGTATTGTGTTGCTATTGGTTGATGGTTTGAGGTGTTGTGTTGCTATTGACTGATGTCAAGAAATATTAGTTTATGTGTGGTTTGCGGCGTTGTGTTATTATTGGTTAATCGTAAATATACCTGCTTACCTATATATTAAACACACACATTTCCAATACTTACCTTCCTAGTCTTCTAATTACCCAACTAAGTTTTACAATTTTGTTTGCATTTTAGTCTCACAAAATTCCACCACTTTGGTGTTTTCTTTTTATTTATTTTTTTGGTTTTCACACTATGGTCTTAAACTTTTTTTAACGGTGGTTTTGTAGTTTCAAATTTTCTAATAGAGCAACTAACTTTGAGATATCGTGACGAGCCGAATGGATTACAAGTGAATATCATGGATTTGTATATTGTTAATATTAGCCATATTGTTGGTACGAGCTTTTATGATTATCGATAAACACGAGCCTAAAATTCACCTAGTTTAACTATGTATTAAAAAATGGATTTGTGTTGATTTCATAATAGGTTAGTTATTTACGTAACTTCTAAAACATAAGGTCATTTGGACCTTGTGTAACCGACCTTGTGTTTTATACCATCAAGTTTGACCAATTTGGAAATTTGCCACTTAGTCACATTTATAAGTTATTTACAACTTTGATTTTTAACTTTAACATATTTATGACTTCGACTCTCTACTTTTCTCATTTGGCAACTTTGATCATATACTTTGCTTTGACATATTTTCAACTTTCACTTTCGATTTTGGCTTAATTGTTATTTGTACATGTTATATCATGACCCTATTCTTTAACATATTTACATATGTTGCCTGATTTTGGATATATACACTTGTAACCTCCATCTATCTCACAGTCAAACATGTTGCACAAGTCAAAGTCGAAAACGTTGTTAACACGTGTGACGAAGTCAACAAGACCCGACCACTACATCACACAACACGGACATAAATCTATTTTTTTTTCCAACTCTGTATAAGAATTTATTTTTCCTTATTCGGTTCATAAATTTGTAGCCAAGTATTTATTGGGAATCGACATAAATAAACCTAAACTTTTTTGATGTGGAAAAAAGGATTTTGTTGCAACACAAAAACGAACACCGATGCAACCAAAAGCATTCATGGGGACACGTATTTTGCTAGATACAAAACAAAATATGCCAACCTTATGGCTACACTTACTTCGACCACAATAATAGATTTCTCATAAAAAGAATAATACGTAAATAAATAATGATATTACAACACTACTTTTCTAAGCATCATATTAGATAACTTCAACTAATCAACAAGTGCAATTATTTTGATTGTTATTCATGTTTAACTTTGCAAAACTCTTAAACTAAGACTAGATACGGAAAATCTATATCTTTTAATAAAAAATAGTTTTAATGACACATGTCATTTAATGGAGCTATTATTGACATCATTTTCCCGTTCATTTATATATTACATATTTATGCCTCCTACTATTGCACAATATACAACCATTAAACTAATACATTTTCCTATCATATATATTACAAAAATAATGACCATATTCTTAGTTCACATATCATTTACCAAAATATATATCCCAAAAATAATTATTATATTCCTAATAGTAGTATCATTTACCAAAATTATCGATATATTTTGGTCCAAAAATATGTCAATTAAGTGATTTAAAAGTTAAGAAATTTTAATAACTTATTTGGTTCCGGTTTTTCAGCAAATTCATCACATAAATTTAATAAAAGTATATTTAGTAGCACAGTTTAGGCTGAGTTTTTTGACATGATTGTTGAACTTTTGTTAGGTTAACTTTTGTTGAGAAGACAGTATAATAACAAATCATTATCAATAGAATAAAGGTTATAAGTAACAACTATACATGTAGCATGTTTCTAATTTTTCTTATGTGTGTTTTTAGTCTTTGTTGGTGTTAGAAAACCTAATAAAGATGATAATTATTTATAGTATAATGTTTGTTTGTCATATGATTCTTTATTTACTATGCTTGATGATTATTACATGTTTTTAGTTATTTAACTCGTGTAACACACGGGCTATAATCTAGTATAATAATATGATAAAGTTCAAGTAAAAACGTGTATAAAGTTATAATGTGTAAATGAGTCAAGTTGATCATACGTTGTTTAAAATCAGCTCACTGAAAACTTCAATTCCAATCAAGCCGAGCTTAAAGAAATTTAGCACTAAGTTAAAGCTCATTTAATAAACCGTATATGGAGTAAGTTTGTTGTTAAAAACAATCCTGGTCCTTGAACATAAACTACACATTACATGAAAAAAATATACTAGCATTCAAACTCTAGTTTGAGCATATACCAAATAGATTTTAAACTACAAATATAATATTAGTATCAAATTAGATATCTACGTTTTTAAACTGGGTGCATTATAAATCTTACTAATTAATTTAAACAAGATTAAGGAATACATACATACAAATAATCCAGATGATAGATATCCGGAAAATTCATGGTGACACTTATGTGTACTGGGTCGATCGTAGCGTACGGTTCGGCATGCATGGGTATAGGTCGTAAATTGCGATGCGTTATTTGTTTGGTTGTTTGTTTTCCGTTTTCACAATGATTTCAGGGATGTAAATAAGATAGATTGAAACTTTAAAGAAAAATTTATGGGTTATTTAATGTTATCGATTTATTTCCATACATAACTTAGAAGATAATATTTTTAGTTTTAAACGAGAAAAATATTCCAATATTATATCTAATGAATGACTCATATCGTTTAAAATACTCTTTTATTATAATGTAAATATTAATTAAGCATACTTCCAGGGGCGCACCGCCCCCCACTTTTTTGCGGGCGAAGTGTTGGTTTGTTGTTCGGTAGTTGGTTTTTTATATATATATTGAGTTTGGCCCCCTAAAACAAAACGTTTTAAGAGTTGACCCCCCGAAACAAAACGTTAATAAGATTTGGCCCCCCTTAACTCCAAAACCTGGCTTCACCACTGCATACTTCCTATTGGCTATTGTTACTAATTAAGAACTTAAAATACTTAATAGTCATGAAAAAAATATGGTTTTAATCAAAACGTGTGGTGATCCAACTATATAACGTCGAAACACGAATCAAAACAACAAAGTCAAATTCAACAACGTAAATATTTTTGGCTTAGAGAGTTAGAGACTTGGACTTTAAAATTGGCTACGGGTATATTCGAATTCTTAAATTTTTAGGCAAAGCCTTCATTATCTATTGTTAAACAAAATTATATAACACTAAACTAATAAATATCGTTAATTTTTACATATATGTTTTTTTTAATTAAAGATACTTTGATTTTTGAATCAAAGCTTAATATGTTAGACCCATTCTTACTGGGTCTAAGGGTACAATAACTGGTCATGGGTTTCCCAGCTCCACGGGTTGCCACATCAATGTTTCGTCATATTGTTTTAATCACATTCTAGGTTCAACACATCATAAAATAACTACTAACTCAAATTCATATACGAAATGATGATAAACTTCATACAGATAGTTTCGTAGCCAATGATCTTCAGTCAAATGGTTTAAACACTAAATGTATGTGTTCTGCAACCGTGGTTGTGAGTGATGGAGAATGATATTGACGGATATCCATGATCGATGACAATAGAAGAAACCGAGTCGTTGTAATTGTGTGGCATGATAAAGCCACCTACAAAAGGCACAGTGTTTTATTTATCCATCACCTATTTGTCAGTCTAACATAAGTAAATGATATCATTCATAACAAATTTCGCAATTTCGAGGAGACATTATGGATAGTATAGCTTTATTTATTATAAATTAACAACAAAATTTCTGTATATTAAAGTTTGACGTTAAATTTTTTTCTATTTTGAACAATTAACTTGTAGCACCTCAACTTTAATTAAATTAGAACAAGAGAGAGAAAACAACTTATATAACACACGTTGTGCAAAATTATAAAAATATCCCTGACGGGATTACGTTTTATTTTCAAGTTGCCAATTAATATAAAGAGGAATATGCATTTACAACCTAAACAATTTTTTTTAAATCAATGACATAACTTTTATTATTTGAAGTTAATTTGGCCTCAAAGTTTGTTTTGTCTTCTCAACTTTAATAAACTTACAACATGAATATGTTTTTAACCACGGGTATCAATCGACAATTTTGACATAAATTTTAATTGAAACGTACAACTCAATAAAACTACTTTTTTGGAAGGCCAATAAAACTACTTCTGGGGGAAGCTAAATGCCCAAAAAGTTTGGTGGATTTGGCCTCACACCATTAAAAGATTTTAATGTTGCTCTACTCTTAAAAACAATTCACGTGTATTTGGAATTCAGTAGCAAATATTGAAAACTCGTTGGCAAATCGGTAAATTAATATAAATCATTTGATTCGTGGGCGAGTTAGTTCGGTAGATCATTAGATTTTGGTTAGACGCTTGAGCAATAATTGGAGGAACAAGAGTTAACTGATCGTCTAAAGGCACCATCGTCCATTCAAATCTCAATTAGTTCACTAGATCGTTGGACCTGGACTAGTGATGAAGAACACTGCTTCATAGTCAAGTCAATCAAGAAGATACTTCAATCTCATTTGATCAATCTATAACTTGGAGAAGTTGGTGTAGTTTTTCTTTTTAGCTTATTTATATGTCTTTGCTAGCTTCTTAATAAAATTTACCGTAAAAAAACTTTATGGTTTCAACTTTTATATAAGGTGACTCATCTCTTTTTATAACATTCTGAATATACCATCAGGGCGTTCTTCTTTTTATCAACATCTCAACATAAAATACTTAAACCACGCGTTGCAAATTCTACACGTCATCAATAACCCCGTCACAAAGCTAGCCAAGGCTTACGTCTACTAATTTATTATTATTTTTTTTAACAACAAACCTATCATACCAAACACCTAAATTACACCATGCATGACACTATGAGTTTGCATCCAAGACCTCCAATAGAAGAGACAATGTCATTATTAAGTTGGCTATTCTCACATTGACACATCTATTAATTATTTATTAACTAGGTTTAATACCCGTGTGTTACACACGGGTTAAATAACAATATTTATAAAGAAATTATAATCATTATGCTTAATGATTTGTGAATATTTAGTGCTTAAAAGATTTAGTTTCATCAACTCATGTATGGTGGTGAAATTTTTTTCTTAATTTCTCTCATAAACTTTCTTTATAAAACAAACAATTTTTCCTCCAAAATTTGTCCCTTTTAAAACTTTGATTTATTAGATAGATGTATCACTTTAAATTGTTTATGAAAACTTATTTAACATATAAGTACATTAAAATAACATCTAGATCCGAAGTTTCTTCCCTTTTATGACTACTTATTATTTAACATGTATACATCAAAATAATAGCTAAATTCAAAGTGTCTCCTGACCGTGGCTGCAACGAAATCTGAGTAAAGACACATAGTTAGTGTTAAACAATGGTCCAATGACAATGGACAGTCGTTTTAATTAAAGTTTGGTTTATTTTGTCCTCTACTTAAATCTTTCTTATAAAGACATATGGCATTTGATGGTGTGTCAAGCAAACAAATATGGCTTATACAATTAGCACTATAATTGTTACTTTTTTGTACTTAATCTTGATATCTAAAGCGGCACGTAACCTGAATTCAATCAACAATCAAGACGAGTCGTCATCGTTGGGTGATCAGGTTGGCATATGTAGCTTGCTAATCGAGACACAAGGCTACACATGCGAAGAACATAAGGTAAGTTTTATATTATCGAATGAATATATAAACAAGCACATATGAATTAACGAACGTGTAATGAACAAAATGAAAATAAAGTATCGTTTATGTTCGCTTCATGTCAAACAGGCACTTCATTTACAATCTTGTACTTGCATATAGGGCTGAGAATTTCTGACCCGACCTGAAAACACGACCTGAACCTAACCCGAAAATCATGGGTTTGGGTTTACATTGAATGGGTATGGGTCAGGTTCGGGTTAACCCATCGGGTTCACGGGTTGACCTGATTTTTTATATAAATATAAAATTTAAGGTACATTGTGTCAATATACATGTAGTTTAGGGTGTTTTATGCTAAAACTATAATAATATTGAATGTCTTATATGGTTGTGCGTACATTTGGGTGGCAATTCCCGATTTTCCATAAGCTCGCTATCGTTTAAAGAATGTATTTCTTGGTAATTTTGAATTTTTAACTCTTGGAGAATGTATTTTGTAATTATTCAGGTCAAATGGGTCGGGTTCGAGTCAACCTGCTAAAAATCAGGTCGGGTTCGGGTTTAAGTAATGTCTAAATTTTCAGGTTCGGGTCAGGTTTTGGTTTGTATAAATTTTTCAGGTTCGGGTCGGGTTCAACCCACCAACCCGATAACCTGACCCATTGAGCACCCCTAGTAGTTGCATACTTGGTTGTTATTCAGCATGGTTAAAGGATTAAATTTATGAACTTAGAGACAATAACGGTTACATGCTTGGTTTTATTTTAGGTGACAACAGAAGATGGTTATATACTTAGTCTACAACATATTCCAAAAGGACGCGATGGCACAAAGGCGAACAAGCCCCCTGTGTTGTTACAACACGGGGTTCTTATGGTAATTTCGTAGTCCGAATGATATGTTAATGTTTTTCTTTATCAAAAACTAATTTTTTGGTGTTTGGCAGGATGGCGGGACATGGGTTCTAAACTCTCCAGACGAATCACTTGGGTTTATTTTGGCTGATAACGGGTTTGATGTGTGGATTGTAAACACTCGTGGAACTAATTTTAGCCGCGGTCATACATCTCTTAGTCCAAGCGACCCAGTCTGTTTTCTTTTTTATGTCACATAAATGATATGCAGTTTCTATATATTCTTGATTGTATTTTATTTTGCAGGCCTATTGGGAATGGTCATGGGACGAATTAGTAGCGTATGATCTGCCGGCTACAATCGAATTTGTGCATGGTCAAACAGGCCAAAACCTACATTATGTAGGTCACTCGTTGGTGAGTTATTTGTGACGCCAAAGGGTGTCACGAGTTTTATTTTTGGTAAAATGTGTTGGCTAATTTGCTACGCCGTTGTTAAATCATTAGTTCTGTTCTAAAATGAAAAAAAAACTAATTTATCAGGGAACGTTGATTGCGTTTTCTGCATTTTCAAAAGACAAGACGTTGAACATGTTGAGATCAGCCGTGTTACTTAGCCCCATCGCATATTTGGGACAAATGTCATCAGCTCTTGCCAGAGCTGGCGCTGATGCTTTCTTAGGCGAGGTATATCCGTCTCATTTCTTATTTTAAAATGACATTTTAACGACTAAATGTTTTCTTTATTATAACAGACTTTATATTGGTTGGGTCTTCATGAATTCGCTCCGAGAGGGTAAGAAACATGCATCATTTTCAACTTTAATCAGAAACTAACAGTTATTCTTAACGTTGTAAAACTTCGTGACATATTTAGTCTGAATCATAAACTTATAATAATGTTGTTACTCAATTGAATGCAGGGAAGCAGTTGCTGATCTTCTTAGTGTCATCTGCAAGAAGCCTGGCAACGATTGCAGCAATTTGATGACATCGTTTACGGGTATCTTGCAACATTCAGTTAAATGTTTGTTGTATAAAAAACAACATAAATATTAAATATATGTTTTCGTGAATGCAGGACAAAACTGTTGTGTGAACTCGTCGATGACCGATAAGTTTCTTGAGCATGAACCGCAATCTACATCGACCAAGAACATGATCCATCTCGCTCAAAGTAAAATACACCAAACTATTATGCTGATTAAATTTGATCATTTTAAATGTTTATAAATACTTCTAATTTTGCTTGTTTTATGGTGTTTATTTACTTATTTATGCAGTGATCCGAACGGGGACTATAACAATGTATGATTACGGCAACACCGATGATAATGAAAAGCATTATGGTCAGCCTACACCTCCGATATACGACATGGGAAGCATCCCAAAAGACTTTCCGATGTACCTGAGCTATGGCGGGGAGGACAAGCTCTCCGATGCGCAAGATGTTAAGACATTGCTTAAAAGTCTCAAGGATCATGACGCGGATAAACTTGTTATACAATACAAGGAGGATTATGCACATGCAGATTTTGTTTTCGGTGTAAACGCTAAAGAGGTTGTGTATGATCCTATGATGATATTTTTTAAGCTCCATCAGTAGTTGACTTTTATTTTTGTAAATTTTGTAACTACTTTGATATTGTAAATTATATTTTATTAGTCTTCTCATTACTGTTGGCATGTCATTAGTCTATACAACTAGTGGTTAAGTAATGGTTTGACTGACTTTGGTCGTTGAGTCTTAGATTTTGAGGGGCAACAATTCTTAATGGGGTCCAAGACAGTCACCGAGGGTTTTGACATTTTTATATTGCGATGAAAATTGCTTTGAAGTTACAAAGTTACCGGGAAACTAAGTACAATATTAACTTATGGTCTAGTACAAATAAAGTTTGACAAGAACTCATACCGAGACAGTTTATAAAGTTTTATAAAAACTATATATTCAGTGATCTGGTCGGTTAAGTTTGATAAAATTTTCGTGAGTAAATGATTTGATAGTAGCTAACTTACTGCCAAGGGTGATTTCGGGAATTTTTTTTCTATTACCCTACAAATCTACATTCTAAAATAGGAATAACTTTGGATTGACTAAATCATCTACGTACACGTTTTAAATAAATATTTGTATACGTTGTAACAAGCCAATCTTGCTCGTCCACGTTGCAGTTCTTTCTAGAATGACATGGCAAGCTGACATGTAATAATACGATTGGCTGAACCACGTACCCCAAGTCCACGGTATCAAACACTGGAAGGGGTTTTTCTACACTGTCTCGCAAAGGTTTTTCGTTCATTACTTGTCCACTGTGTGTAAGAAATCATGAGTCGCTCGTCAAAACTGTTGATCTGGATTTGTTTCTTCGTGTTATCAGTTTGTTCGAATTTAAATTTCGTTGATGCATTGTACGGTTCATCATCACCAGTTCTTCAGCTCACTCCTTCTAATTGGAAGTCTAAGGTAACTGATTCAATGCCGATCTCATGCAATTCTCGTTGTTTCATTCATTACATGGATGCATTTGATTCTATTTGTTGTGATTGATGCGTTCCGAGTTTCATTTCGTATGTGTTATTGATCTCGAGATCGGATTTTTTTTTTCATTTCCAATTGATTTTCGTAGGCCATATAGATTTAAGAAACGACGTTAATAGATGATAGAAGTACACGCTAATAATGGCTTCAACATGTCTGATGTCTCCGTATTTCTGGCGTTAAATGTTTTGATCATATCTTCATATTACCGATTATAGAACTATTAAAGAGAAGATTCATTTGAAATTAAATGACGCTTCCTTCCATTTCTGCTAATTTGAGTTAATGCTAAAATACCTCTTTTCAGATGAATTGCCATCCATATGAATATTTGCAAGTTAATTTCATGGAAGTATAAGAGTTGCAATCAGATATGAAGTCAATAAACATGCAAATTTTAACCTTGAAAATGTTTTAGACACAGGATCTAGTGTTTTGGAATCTATGCCACTTAATTTTTTATTGTATATATTTTTGCTGCTGTAGAAGTATTTCCAGACTGTTGGTGGAAGGAATTTGAGATCTTCTTGTGTTTCAATTGGTAACTAATTCTGATATTCTTTTAGGTTGAAAATTCAAATGGTGTTGTTTTGGTTGAGTTCTTTGCACCATGGTGCGGTCATTGTAAAGCTTTGACCCCAATTTGGGAGAAGGCAGCTTCCGTCTTGAAAGGTGTAGCAACCGTGGCAGCTATTGATGCTGATGCACACCAGGCTATTGCTCAGGTATGTATTTGACTATTTCTCAACCATTTCTGTGATTTTCACTTATTCATTCTGCCAAAAGTAATTTATGGTGGTAATCTAGTTAATGCTTGTCCTAATAGTACTTGTTGCTATGCCGCTATAAGCCTATAAATGTGGCATCCTAGCATTCGATGAACACTTACTTCCCATCTCATTGAGGTGTTACAAATAACATGTAACTTACCTTTGACATCTGAGGGTTGGCAGTATCACCACAAGTTACACTGTTTACTTATGGAAAACTTCTCGTTAAAAGTAGTTTTGAACTGGTTTAGATGTGAACTTTGTCTAACAGCCAGTTGATGGTGGCTTAATCTGTTGACACATTTGTAGTAGTACACGTGACCAGGCTTGTTTTTGTTTGGTAGAAACACGAGGGACGTGAAATAAAGGTTTGGTTATTGCTAATGTGGAGCTCAAAACCTATAGATTATATTTTCTCTTTTAGACATTATGAATGTTTTATGGTTGCCTCTTATTACTGGCTAGAAGCTTCTTTGTTTCAAATTTCTTCTGTTTTGAGTACTATGTGTATGACAATCCACGCATATCTAACTCCTTGTCATTTGCTTTCTGCAGCAATATGGTATTAAAGGATTCCCAACCATTAAAGTGTTTGTGCCCGGAAAACCTCCTGTTGATTACCAAGGTGCTAGGGAAGCAAAACCTATAGCAGAATTTGCACTCCAACAGGTCATCATATTGAAATTATGCTTGACTCATGATATTGAATTTTTGCCTTTCTCTATTTATGTATGATGTTATCTGTTATTATGGTATCAGAAAAACTATTAGGATGCTTTTTAAGTTTAAACAATTTTTTTTTAAATGTTGGTGGATTGTTATAAATACTCACAATCATTGACACTGTAAAGTTTGATATGAAGATGTTAGTTTTTGTATCAGTTAACAGGTCATTCACTGATTAAGACTCATCTTGTGCCTGTTATTTATAATTTCTATATGCATGCTGTGATGCTTGAAGTATTTATAGATGGTTTATTGTGCACAGGTCAAGGCACTCCTCAAGGACAGATTAAGTGGAAAAGCAACAGGAGGATCAAGTGAGAAATCAGAACCAAGTTTATCAGTTGAATTGAATTCACGAAATTTTGATGAAATGGTTGTTAAAAGCAAAGATCTCTGGGTGGTGGAGTTCTTTGCACCCTGGTAATTCTTCTGCTTTTGAGTTATTTCTTTAGCACTGTGTTTCCCAATGCTCGTACAGTCTCACTATTGCACACAGAAGTATTCATTAAATGGTTTAATATTATCTGACATTCTGACCCTGTGTTTAATATTTAGGCTTTAAAATATAACTTGATGTGTTAAGTTGCTTAAGGCACCGCTAATTGAGAAAAAAATAGAATACAAGTTAGCTTTCAGAATGGTCACATTAAGCCTTCAACAAATTTGAGAATTATTTTACTTTATATCCCACCATTTTTGTTTTGGTGTCTGTTATATATTGAAATGACGCCTACAGTTTTTGAATACACTCCATATGTTGTCTTATCTTCAGGTGTGGACACTGTAAGAAGCTTGCTCCTGAATGGAAGAAGGCCGCAAAGAACTTGCAGGGGAAGGTGAAGCTTGGCCATGTTAACTGCGATGATGAAAAGGTGATCTTGATCTTGGGTTAAACTAATTTTATATCTTATTATCATCCTTTATAACTTTCTCTCTTGCCTTTTATTGATATACTGTGGTTTTCAGTCTTTAATGAGCAGATATAACGTGCAAGGATTCCCAACTATTTTGGTGTTTGGTGCGGACAAAGATGCTCCAGTTACATATGAAGGAGCAAGAACCGCTTCAGCAATCGAGTCATTTGCCCTTGTTCAACTAGAAACAAATGTTGCTCCTCCTGAAGTGACCGAGTTGACTAGCCCAGTAAGTTGGTTAAATTTATGGTTAATTTCACATTTAACCTTAAAACAACATTAAAAGTATGCTACTTGATTGTATATAATATTCCTGTTGTAGGATGTATTGGAAGAGAAATGTGGTTCAGCAGCCATATGTTTTGTCGCCTTCCTCCCTGACATTTTAGACTCCAAGGCAGAGGGAAGGAACAAGTATTTAGAGACACTACTATCGATTGCTGAAAAGTTCAAAAGGAGTCCATACAGGTAAAGTATAAAATATATATATTTTTGGTTATTAAATTGCCTTGTTTTTAAGGAAGGGGATTAATTTATTGGTTGGTTCAAATTTGGGGCAGCTATCTATGGGCTGCTGCAGGTAAACAGCCTGAACTTGAGAATAAAGTCGGTGTTGGTGGTTATGGATATCCGGCGTTGGTAGCTTTGAACATAAAGAAAGGTGCATACGCCCCACTTCGAAGTGCATTTGAACGAGACCAGATCATGTATGTTTTTCTTTGTCTTGCATTCTTGTTCTATCCAATACTTGCACATAGTAGAGATCAGGTCTTGACACACCCCATATATTTATTCATGCCGAAGACAGCAAACCCTATCCCACATATCTTGTTTAACTCAAGTCTGTTAAAAGATATAAATGAGTCGAGGTGTCTATATGATTAATTAAATGGGTTAAACATGTCAACCTGGACATATAGGTATGACAATCCAAAACCTTTTGATATGTCGGTGCTGTGATTCTAGTAATATCTAAATTACCACCCCTACTTTCAACAATCCTGTTTTTCGTTTGACGCATGGATACAGAGTATAATGGCGTCTTGTTTACCAATAAACGCATCAACTATCTGTTTGTATTTGCAGAGAGTTTGTGAAAGCAGCTGGACTGGGAGGAAAGGGTACCCTGCCATTAGAAGGAACACCGGAAATAGTGAAGACAGAACCTTGGGACGGTAAAGATGGAGAGATCATAGAAGAAGATGAATTTTCCCTAGAAGAACTTATGGGTGATGCAACTCCAGAAAAAGATGAATTGTGAGTTTAGAGAGTAAAAATATTTGTTAAAAAGGTTTTTTCTTGACTTGCTAGAGTTTTTTTTTTTTCTGATTCTTGTTATTGTGTTAAAGCAATATCACCCTTGTAACGGTAACTCCGCTCGTTATTTTAGTGGTACCTTCTACACGTCTATGGTTTTCTATTTTATTATTTTATCTAAAGTCATGAGGAACCTTGACCAACATGCTTGAATGTCGCAACCAGGATGTTAACGGTTAACCAAATGTGCTTAGAAAGCAGCATTGTTGCAATGGAGTAGTCAGTAGTCACTTTCTGATTCAACAAATGTTTAGGACTTTACTGGTGTAGAATGTATAGTAATCAAGTACTGTTGGCATTGTTTCTTTTCTCTACATGGATAATCTCTAGGAGTTCTTTTTCGAAGTAGTATCTACCATTAAAGCTTCATTTCGTTGATGTTAGAATTCAGGTCACAATTGAGTTTGATATCAACGTTAGAACAAGAGGTTTTGAGAAGATATTCAAAAAGATACATATTAGTTCTTTTTCCTATAACGACGGTTAGTGCAACGATCTATCTTATCGACGTATTTTTATATGAATTTCGCAATCAAATGGGATTAACAACTTCAAAAAGTATAAATAACAAAATTCCCATTACAATCCTTCTAATTATGAATCAAATGCTACATGTTTGGGTTGTGCTTATGCATGTGATTTTGTAATTGGTATTGACGTGAAAATTGCTTTAGATAAAACTAAATCTTGACTTGGATAAGTCGAAGATATAATAACATGTGATATATGATACGAAAAATGTACCTAAAACTAGATTGAAGTTCTTCCTCATATCGCAAGGGAAGCAATAGAACGAACCGTTACAAGTCTCTTGTAGGAAATTGGTTGGTTGTTTCTGATGCAGTGTCTTTCCGTAACAAGTTAGTTGTTGTTAATCACATTTACAGATGATTATTTGAAAATACTACCGATTCAAGTTGCAACTAGGTCTAAGATGATCAACAATTCTTACTAATAATTAAGGTGTTGATGGTCTTAGTTGCAAATGATTAAAAGTACCAACCGACTACAAATTTGTCAGTTTCATGTAACTTTTCATTAATCATGTGAGTCCGAGCAACTTAAAATGACGGATACAACGCAAGTGATAAAACAATTACAAATCAAGCAACTTCTTTTTGATTTGTCAGTTTTTATCAACTACAAAACCAAATGAAACTTGAAAAAACTTTCTACAAGCCAACTCGTTAGCCAGCTCGGCTCATATCGTTTAGAGACCCTGATGAGTTTGACATGGCTTGTCTAGCAACAATGGTTTAGAAACACAAGTTCACATCGACCTATTTACACTAACTCGACTCGAGTCACTCGACTCGACTCATAAACATCATTGCTAATATGTAAAATTTAAAGGACTGAATTTGACTATTTGAATATACATCGACATTCGACACTGGTAGTGGTGGTGACTGGTATCTTTTCCTCCGTTTCTAGCACTCCATCGCCGCCCTTGAACTCGCCGTTGTTTATATCACTTACTTTGACTCCGGCCACCGCAATCCTCACCGATCTGGCATCCTTACGGTATCTCTCTCTCTCTGTCTATATATATATGTGTGTGTGTGTGTGTCTATACACACATAATGTGTGATGATAATGTATGAAGCGTATTGTTAACCATATCTGCAATAGATTTGGCATGTAGATAGAGTGTGTAATATTACAAAACCTACTTCTCCAGTTTCACAGTAAGCTGGATTTTAACACGTGAAAACATGAAATAGGCACCTTAATCATTGAATTAAGTTATTTGAATTGAATTGATTTGTGTAGGGTAGAAATTGGAGCAAAGACAATATGATTATAATAAAATGATAGAGTTGGTGTGTAGAAGAGGTTAATTTTCAGCTTTGAAATCGATATTTTATTTAGGAATTTAGCAATTTTTATTATGATTTGAGTGTGGACTTGCAGATTAATTTTTTAAGTGCTGTAACTGAAATGCACACCAATTGAAGTGAATTAAGTTTATGTTGATCTATTATTATGATTTGGTACCAGAAATGATGTTATTTTGTCTTTCGTGTAAGTTTAGTTTGTCTATAATATAATTACCTTTTAGTATTTTGTTTTCATAATGTTAATCTTGATTCTTGACTAATCTGAGCTCTGTTGTGCAGTAAACGTCATAATGCTGCGTAAAATGAACCGAAATAGAAGAACCAGTTCGTTCTTTTTGCCGACAGTGGGAAAGTATTTTTCCACTTCTGCCCAGGCTGCAGTTGACCTGGCTTCCAAAGATGGGGAAATGAGGATCTTTTTAGTTGCTGGAGAGGTTTCTGGAGATGCTATCGGTTCTCGTCTTATAGCTGCACTGAAGAAGCTATCACCATACCCCTTACGTGTCGGTGGTGTTGGAGGGTAATGCTTCATAGGCACATTTTCATCTTACTATAATTTAAATCTTCTTACCTTAAAACTATATCTGTTACATGATTTCGTGTGGTATGTATATATTCATGATTAATGATGCAGTTTGCTTGATGGACCATGAATATGGTTTTCTTGTTAATCAAATGGTTTCTATTACATATTTTGGTCTTTATTTACCTGATAATATGTTGTGTACTTAGCTATCAGGCTCTTTTCACTACAGCCCCTCTATAGCTGTTCGTGAAATCTCCGTTTGTTTTATCACATAGTGTGTGTATGTATTTTTATATGTATATGCATCATATTCTTGAATTTTTTTCTTCCTATCCTGTTAATAATTAATCACATTAATTGCTTTTGTCATTTATCAGCTCTAGGATGGCAAAAGAGGGATTAAAATCCCTCTTCCCAATGGAAGATATTGCAGTGATGGGGATCTGGGAGTTGTTGCCACATCTAAAAAATTTACAAGTATGTTTTCACACTTTCTTCTCCTTCATCAAATAGGAAGTTTTAACCTCACCTGCAAATCGGAAGCTGTAACAAGATTTCACATGTATGAAAAAAGCATGTTGCTCCCTTCATTTATGAAGAAGAGCTACAATGTGACTCCGTAGTTAAAGATTTTATCTTATAGTTTTGTGCATAAAGTAAGAGTTTTGTATCTGGATAATAGGTTTTGACATCAAAATGTCTTAGAAAGTGTGACAGCTGAAGTTCTTTTCTTAAAAAATAGAAAAGGTAAATTGTTTAATGATGAGATAAACATCTGAAACACATTATAGAAGTCTTCTTATAGTTAATTAAGTGTAATGGAAGCAGCAGTGATCACATATTACTCAACCTGTTATACGATTGAAGTTTTGTTTTCCAGGTTAGACTGAAGGAAACAGTTGAGGCTGCAATCTCATTTCGTCCTCATGTTGTAGTGACAATTGATTCCAAAGGATTTTCATTTCGTCTCCTAAAACAGTTAAAGGGTAATTCATTCTCTGATCATCTTCCTTGTGTTCAAATACATAGTTTGAATTTTCCTTATACATAATAGTTATGACTTATGATGTAGGACGATGGGGGAATGTTTTTTGCAGCTAGATATCACCAACAAGGACCCAACACCCCTTTACACTTTCATTATGTTGCACCATCTTTTTGGGCCTGGAAAGGCGGTGAAGAGAGACTTAATGGGCTTTCTGAGTTTGTGGATCATATCCTGTGCATCCTAC
This sequence comes from Tagetes erecta, assembly GCA_030867185.1. Classification (NCBI taxonomy): domain Eukaryota; kingdom Viridiplantae; phylum Streptophyta; class Magnoliopsida; order Asterales; family Asteraceae; genus Tagetes; species Tagetes erecta. Next base: position 80,767,056 of record CM061488.1, on the reverse strand, counting down.
CATTTGAAGAGGAAGTTTGCAAATCTCATGGAGTACCTGCAACCTTTGTCGGTCATCCTGTGCTAGACGATATTCTAGAGCTGAACTTGGTATAAGTTAATTATTCTTTCTTTTAATGCCTATCGTGTTCTTGGGTTTTATATAGTGTTGCATTGAATATCCAGCTGATAGCTAATTCTCACATAATCCATGCCATGACTTTGACTTTAATGTCAAAGGTTACGACAGAAAAGGGGAAGGTGCAAGGGAATGCTGACTTGTTCAGGAGTGAATATGGAATCTCTTCAGGTGAATGATTCACTTGTTAAATCACAAAGCCAAAAAAAAGTCCGGTTGTCATTGATTTAACCTTATAAAAGATTCCTTCTTGTTTTTATCTTCTTTCTAAAACGTGTGTTACTTTTGACACAAGGTTCAACAATATTTACCTTGCTTCCTGGGAGCAGATTACCAGAAGTGACCCGTATGCTTCCCATTTACGCAAAAACCATAAAACTTTTAAAAGGCTCTGTTAAAGACCCGACTACAGTGATCCATGTGGCATCTAATCAACATGTGGAAAACTACATCAAAAAATTTGTCAATGAGTGGACTACACCCATAGTGCTAGTTCCAGGAGGATCGTCACATACAAAGTATGACGCCTTTTGTGTAAGTGATGCTTCCCATTATTCAAATTTGAATACAAAAAAAATAATTTATCAATCTCATATCTTCAAGCTGGTGTTGAAGTAATAGAATGTGACCATTATGTTGTTATGCAGGCAAGCACAGTGGCATTGTGCACATCAGGAACAGTAGCAGTGGAGTTGCAGCTTGCCCAATTACCATGTGTTGTAGCTTATCGGGCCCATTTCTTGACCGAATGGGTCATACGTTATAAAGCTAAAATACCTTACATCTCCCTCCCTAACATCCTTCTCAATTCACCTGTAGTTCCCGAAGCCCTGTTTCGTGAATGCACGCCAATGAAACTTGCATTGTTGCTAACGTAAGATCCTGTTGCATTTTATCTAAAACTTCTATAAATAATTAGTTTGTCAAATATGATTACGAAGGTTACTTATATTGTTTCAATCACAATTTACTTTCTTGAATATTGATTAGGGAACTAATGCATAATGAAGGAGCTCGACAAGAACAGATTCTCGCAGCTGAGAAGGTTAGGCAACTGTTATCTCCACCACCACTGGCACGAGCTGGTAGCGGTGACTTGGATTGCAAGGAATCTAGCTTTGACAACTCACCAAGTATGAACGCTGCGCGGACTGTTTTATACCATCCAAGTCAGAAACTTTATGTATAAGACATTTGTCAGGCATCAAATTTTGAAGTTTTCTTAACTTGAAATGGTGAAAAGAGTTGCTAGATAATGCCTACTTGCCTAGGTATTTTTATTTTTATCTTTTTGTTGCACACACACACGCATATAATATTCAAGAACAACAATTTGAAAAATATAAATTCAATGGTTATTATCATGTTTTCCGGGAAGCCATTAAATTGAATTTGGAGTTAGAAACTGTAAAGAACTAAACTTGATAATACTTGAAGTGGTGTTTGTACAAGATTGTGACATCTCTATTTATAGAGATGGAAGCCCTAATTTATAGTGGGCCTAACATACACAATGGGCTGGGCTACAATGGGCTGGACTATATACATGTTTAACACTCCTCCTCAAGTTGGAGCATAGATGTTTATCATGCCCAACTTGTTACATATAAAATCTATTTGTGTTTTCCGAAGAGGCTTTGTAAGTATGTCTGCAAGTTGGAACTCTGTCTTCACATGAATCGGTTGGATAGATGGAGGATCAACTTGGGTGCCAGTCACACGATCTCTGATTAGATGACAATCTACTTCTATGTGTTTAGTTCGTTCATGAAACACTTGATTTTTTGCTATATGTATGGCTGATTGATTGTCACAATACAATCTCATCAAATCTTTAGAAACAACTCCAAGTTCCTTTAGGAGACGACGAACCCAAATCATTTCTGAAGTGACATCTGCCATGGCTCTATATTCTGATTCAGCACTTGATCTGGATACTGTGTGTTGCTTCTTACTTTTCCAAGATACCAGGTTTCCTCCAACAAACACACAATATCCAGTCGTAGATCGTCTAGAAAATGGGCAGCCTGCCCAATCAGCATCAGAGAATCCAGATATTCGGCCATCACCTTCCTCGGTGAATGCACCTACACGACAGTGACCCTGATCTGAGTATAAGATTCCTAATCCTGGTGCGCCCTTAAGGTACCGTAAAACACGCAGAGCGGCATCCCAGTGTCCCGTGTACGGGTTTGCCATAAACTGACTTAGTACACTGACGGCAAATGATATATCTGGACGAGTAACTGTCAGATAGTTGAGCTTTCCAACTAAGCGTCTGTATTGTTCAGGATCTTTCATCGGACTTCCATCTTCTGGAAGGAGCTTTAAGGTAGGAAGCATTGGACTATCTAATGGCTTGCAACCCAGTAAGCCACACTCAGTCAACATGTCAAGGACATACTTCCTTTGAGATAGAAGTATTCCTTGCGGGGAACGCGATACCTCTATGCCAAGGAAGTATCGGAGTCTGCCAAGGTCTTTAATTTGAAACTGAGACTGAAGGAACTGCTTGAGGTTTGTGATGCCAGCTGTATCATCCCCTGTAATTATAATATCATCCACATAAACAACTAGTATGATCCTTTTCCCTTGATGATGCCTGAAAAATACAGAGTGATCATGTGCACTGCGGGTCATCCCAAAGTTCCCCATAACCATAGAAAATCGACCAAACCATGCTCTAGGAGATTGCTTAAGGCCATACAATGAACGACGCAATCTACATACCTTCGAGGCCTCCTCCTCCACAATATACCCAGGTGGCTGCTCCATATAAACCTCCTCCTCAAGGACGCCATGTAGAAAGGCGTTCTTGACATCAAGCTGATGGAGCGGCCAATGATTGATGGCCGCAAGGGCAATAGAGATGCGAACAGATGACATCTTAGCAACCGGAGAGAAAGTCTCCTCATAATCAATGCCATAAGCTTGAGAATAACCTTTAGCAACTAGGCGGGCTTTCAGGCGAGGAACAGGACCATCCGGATTTGGTTTGACTGTGAATAACCATCGACAACCGACAAGACGTTTCCCAGGGGGGAGAGGTTGGAGATCCCATGTATGATTGGCACGGAGAGCCCCAATTTCTTCTTCCATAGCATGTCTCCATCCTGGATGGGCAAGAGCCATCTTCACATTACTGGGAATTGGGTAGGAATCAAAGGCGGTAGTATACGCATGACATTCAGGTGAGAGACGGGCATAGGAAACATAGTCCTGGAGAGGGTAACGGGTATGGTGTCTGGGTTCTCTTCGGAAGGCAATGGGAATGTCAGGATATGGTGCACCTGGTGGGTCATAATCGGGTGTAGGTGATGTAGTGGTCGGGAAGGGTGTATCATCGATATCTGGTGGGCACTCAACTGCAGACGTACCCGAATCTTGGCCAGGTTGTGAATCAGGAGCCCCAGTCGTGTCCTGGTGTACTGTTTGAGGTTCTGTCGGTAGGTCGGCTGTAACAGGGGCAGTGTTTGTTGCATCAGAGACCGGGGGAGCAAATTGAGCAGAAGGGTCAGGGATAATAGGGACAGAGATAGAATCGGAGATAACCGGGTCAGGATCAGGAGTAGAACAGGGAAAAAGATCGTCGACTGAATCAGCCGACTCAAGGAAGTAAGGACACGACTCATGGAATGTAACATCTGCACTAGTGAAGTAGCGACGGAGGGAGGGGCTGTAGCAACGGTACCCCTTCTGAACACGAGAGTAACCAACAAAGACGCAACGAATGGCCCGTGGGTCAAGTTTAGTGGTCCCAGGGCGATGATCATGTACATATGCTACGCATCCAAAAATTTTCGGTGCGAGCGGAAACGGAGTGTGTTTAGGGAAAAGGACAGATAATGGAGTTTGACCATTAAGAACAGAGGATGGCATGCGGTTGATCAGATAGGCAGCAGTAAGAACTGCATCTCCCCAGAAGCGATGAGGGACATGTGAATCAATCATGAGAGTGCGAGTGACATCCAACAAATGACGGTTCTTGCGCTCAGCAATCCCATTTTGTTGGGATGTATATGCACAGGAAGTCTCGTGAATTATGCCATGTGTACTGAGATATGAGGAAAAGTCAGTAGATAAGTATTCCTTTGCATTATCAGTACGAATTGTTTTGATTGATGTTTGGAACTGGTTTTGAACATATGAATGAAAGTCACGGAAAGTGGAATACAATTCACAACGAGATTTCAACAAGTAAACCCATGTAGTTCGTGAATAATCATCAATAAAAGTAACAAAGTACGCAAAACCAAGGGGGGTCTTAACAGGTGAAGGTCCCCAAATATCAGAATGCAGAAGTTCAAACGGATTACAGACTCGATTAGACACTTTCGGGGGATAGGGGCGCCTGGTGTGTTTGCCAAGCTGACACGACTCACAATGAAAATCAACAGGAACAGATAAATCCGGTCTCATTTGCCTCAGGACTGCTGCAGACGGATGACCAAGCCGACAGTGAACCTCTCTAATACTTGAATCACATATGTTAGCTATAGGTTGTGATGCCAAGGACAGACGGTAAAGACCTCCTGATTCAACACCCGAGCCAATCAGTCGGTTCGTCCCCAGTTCCTGAAAAATACAGTGTGTGGGATAGAACATTGCACAACAGTTATTTTGTTTAGTGAGCTGGCTTACAGAACAAAGGTTATCTGGAAACTGTGGGACTAATAAGACAGACGATAGTGTTAGGTTTTTCGAGTTGCTAATGGACCCAACACCACGAACCGGGCATGAGGATCCATCAGCGATTCGTACAGGGGGGTGAACTACATGTCTAAGATTGGACAATATACCCTGGTTCCCAGTCATGTGATGAGTGGCCCCTGTATCAACAATCCAGGATGAGTTGGAACTAGAGATCATACCTGAGCGAGCCGAATTGGCTCGAGGGCCGGAGGTGTTTGACTGAAGGTGAAGAAACTGCTGGAACTTGTTGTACTCTTCTTGACTAAGTATATGAGTTGGGGTAGGATGATCAGAAACTTCATCAACAGTAGCTACTCTTGCTTTGGGGCGAGGAGGTGGTGCAGATCCAGGACCTCTATTCGGACAGTTGTACTTCATGTGTCCATCTTGGTGACAATAGTGGCATGTGATAGTACCTCGACCAATACCTCTCCTTTGAGCCATGTGAGATCCTCGACCCGTGCCTCTACCCAAGGGTGCATTGGTATACATAGCAGATGAGTCAGATGGTTCGGAGGTTGAGTTGGATCCATACATCTCACGTAGGAGATGATATGTGGATGCCACAGACGATGTAGATGCAGAGTTGCTCAACAGTAAGGGGCGAGCGCTGGAGTACTTGGGTGATAAGCCGGCGATGAATATCATGATATCCATCTTAGTGTTGCGCTCCTCCTGGATCTTTAGATCAGTGGTTGGTGGGTACAAGGCACGCAACTCATCTCGGAGTCTTGAAAACCTGGTGAAGTAATCAGTAAAGGTAGACTCACCTTGTTCCACTCTACTATAGGCTTGGACAACAGAGAACGCGTGAGAGAGAGACTCCTTTGCTGAGAATGATGAAGACAAATGTTCCCACATTTCTTTCACCGTTGAGAAGTTCTGAGCAATACCGAGTACCTGCGGCTCCATTGCATTCCAAAGAGCCATTTGAATCCCACTATCATCAATACGCCACTCTCGCGTAATCGGGTCCGGGGGGGACTTAGTCAAGTGGTCTTCTTTTCCAACACTTATGAGTCCTTTCTCAACAAAAAGACTCCAAGAACTCCAATTTTTTGAATCAAGCTTAACAGGAATGCGTAAAACAGCGGTGTAGTTGATGATACCTGGTGTAATCTGGTTTGTAGTGATAACAGGAGCAGATTCGGTCTTCTTTTCATCACCCATTGTATAGATCTATCAGATCTGAGAAACCACGAAGTTGAAGGAGACTGAAGTACCCGAACAGAACTGAAAAACTTTGCTGGAACTGAAAACTGATGACACAGGGCAGCGTGAAATGGAATTCTGAACGTCGTGGAAGAAAAACGATCGTCGCCGGAGTTGTCACGCGCTCTCACGCGCCGGCTAAAGGAGGCGCGTGGGACAGTAGTGGGTGGCGCGTGGAGGCGCGTGAGACGGAGATGGGTGGCCGGATTTTCAGGGTAGCTAAATCGGAGGACGGCGGTGCTAGTGGTGGTGGCGGTGTAGTCGGATCTGGTCTCGAAAAAAGATTCTGGTAACCGAGCAGCAGGTATATGAACCGAGACGGGTTGTAGCCGGGACAGATTTTCGGGTGACGGATCAGGTTTGTACCGAGAGCTTTGTTGGCTCTGATACCATGTAAAGAACTAAACTTGATAATACTTGAAGTGGTGTTTGTACAAGATTGTGACATCTCTATTTATAGAGATGGAAGCCCTAATTTATAGTGGGCCTAACATACACAATGGGCTGGGCTACAATGGGCTGGACTATATACATGTTTAACAGAAACCATCAAATTCTGAATCATTTTTAACCACAAATTAGTCTCATAAATTCCCTATCTAATTCCTTGACAATAGAATTTTTTTAATTTTTGATACGCGTTTTAAATAGATAAGTACATGATGGGAAAGATGGGGTTTGTTTGCCTTTTAGCCCTCCTTATATCTTCGGTTTTGATTCTAAAAACCGAGGCTGCTGCGAGTCATGGATGTGACCCGACAGACCCTAATTGTGTCATCACCCCTTCCAGAAAGAAACCGAGAAACGTTCAAGGCACCAAAGATAACAAATATGCAGAAAGGGCAAAAGCCGATGACTCACCAGAAATAGTTATAGTTGGTCATTGATGTAGCTTTTCTTTTATTCATGTTGTATGGCTGATTTATACATATTGTTTCCCTTTTTTTTATTAGCAGGTTATGTTTTTTCCTTCATATGGACATATTTTGATGCACAAGTCCAATGTCATATATATGTTTTAAAAATTACGTTTTAAAATTTTTATACCATAACATGTGGCATATATGTTTTCAGTTTTATGTCTTCTTTTTTGTATATCTCTACACTGCAAGCGCAAGTAATTGATGAGTTATTACAACTGAATTAATACAACAACTTTAAACGTTTCTTTGTGCACTTAAACACATTAATGACCCACTAATAGTGTGGGTAACATAGTTAAAAAAAGGATTAATTGTATATTTGTATATATACCCTTGCAAACACTCCTTAAATGCATATATACCCAACTAAAAAGTTTAATTTCATATATACCTAATTTGTGGTTATGACAAGATTTATAACTAACAAAACACAAACAAAAATTTAAAGGTATATTGGTTTTTACTGGTCCCAACTATCACCTTTTGTCTTCTACCGGTCCCAACTTTTAATTTGGTTGTCAACGGTCCCAACTTTTATCACTTTGGTAACCACTGGTCCCGTCGTTAAATTTTTTTAATGCTGTTAAGTTTTTTCCAAATTCAAGACCGATGTTTTAGACCTTTTGATCGGAAGGATAATACGTGTCGATTGATGTAAAAGTTTTCTCGAAAAGGCTCTCTGAACGATAAAATTTTTACATCCGATTGAAGCACCGTTAGGTTTAAACACCTGATTGAAGCACTATTTCGTTGTTCGAAGCGCCGTTTTGAGGTAACTTTTCCATCAATCGACTTATATTATCGTTCCGATCAAAAGGCTTATAACTTCGGTATTGAATTTGGAAAAAACTTAACGGCGTTAAAAAAATTTAACGACGGGACCAGTGGTTACCAATATGATAAAAGTTAGGACCGTTGACAACCAATTCAATAGTTGGGACCGGTAGAAGACAACATGTGATAGTTGGGACCAATGAAAACCAATATACCAAATTTAAAAACTTTTGAAAAATTCATAAGGAACGAGTAAAAATGCAATAATAAACTAATTTACATAAATTTTTTTAATAAAATAAATAAATTTGGGTAAATATGCCAATTAAAAAGGTTTGTAAGGGGAAATCTGCATTTAAATTTTTTAGTTGGGTATATGTGTCATTAATGAAGTTTAGAAGAGAAAATATGTCAATAACCATTTAACTAAAAAACTTTCAAAAAAAATGCCCCGAAAGCCTTAACCATGTGAGTGTCATCGTACTGAGTGTCGCAAAACACATTAAGGTTATTTAACTACTTATGTGTCAAAAAGTAAATTAAAAAACTTTTAAGGGTAAGATCTCACACAACGCTCATCCATTGCCCGTGTCCTTTTCGTTTGTCACATGCCCTTCACCAAAGGCACCCTAAGGATAGTGGTGGTGGGACACACAATTATATCTTGTGTGGTGATTTTGTTTTTTATTTGTTTTTTGTGGATGGTCGTAAGATAATGAGTATAGATTTATAAAATAATAACTATGCGAAAGAAAAATGAACAAAAACGAGTGACAAATAAAAATATTCTTAAAAAAGGAGACAAATTGTAGTATTGTACCGTTAGGAGTAAATAAGTATTTTCCCGGACAAAAACTAAATCACGTTGCAGATATCGTCCGTCGTCATATTTGATTGATCGATAATTTTCCCATTCAACACAACACAACACAACACATCTTCATCTCTCCCGCTATTTTTCCCTACCCAATCTCCGATCGAAAGTTTACAGTGTTGAGATTCATCCAAATTGGCGATGCAAACTGGAGTTAGCACCTCCAAAGTTCTCATCCTCGTCGGAGCAGGTTTTTGCACACACCAACCCTAGAAATTCAAATCCTATGCTTATTTTACATTGATTTTTGCTTAGTTATTACAATTCTTATTCCGTTAATCATTGTTGAAGATTTAGGGTTTATCCTCTAGTTTTATGGGCTGATTATTGGTTGAATTATTTTAGGGTTTATTATTTTGTTGATTCATATGATATGATGTAGTAGTCGAATAATAAGTATATTCAAAAAGAAGAGTTCAAAATCTGCTTATGTGATTAACTCTATGTTCTGCTTGATCCCTCTAAAGTATTAGCAAAAGACTGAAAACATGTGTATGATAAGTTTGTGATGTTCTGTTCTGTTCTGTAGTCTACACAATCATCTTAAGTACTGTAAATTAATGTCGTTGTGGCTGCTGATCGCATCTGTTGGTAATGAAAAATGGGCTGCTAGATTTAACATATCATGTATAGGCTCTTGTAGTATCATTTGTAGCTATGTTTCTTCTTCTTTTTTTGTTAATTGTGTTTGGCTGTTTGCTGTTGTTTATTGACATTCATATACTGTTTTTTCTCTTGCTGAATAGGTCTGACTGGTTCTGTTATATTGAGGAGTGGAAAACTCTCAGATATATTATCAGAGCTCCAAGAGTTAATGACAGGTGTTAACGAGATTGAAATCCAACCTGGAAAGTATGATAGTGCAGCTCTTGCAGCACAGGTATTTGGAAAACCACTCTAAGAATTATGACCGCATGTACTATATTTTTGTTAATATTGTGCTTCTTATAAAGTTTAATAGAAAGTGTTAGAAATTGTCTTCAAGTAGTTACTAGAATGAGTTATACTTGTCAGTTTTGTATATGCAATCAAGGGCAAATGATTCATACATTGAAATCTATTTTTATGTGCTTACTTTTTTCTCATTTTATTCATGGCTTCACTTCAGATTCGACAATTGTCTCAAGAGATCCGGGAGTTGTCCCTCTCCCGGCCTGTTGCCATTTTTAATGGAAATTCTAGTTCTAGTGGTAAGACATTTGAACTCCTATGTGGACCTTTTTGGCTTAAAACTCATGCTTCTTTTAGTTTATTTTGAATGTTCTTGATAGATATCAACAATGTTAGTTTGAATTCTTTATCCATATTGAGGTCTAAATGGTCATTATATTACATACCTTTTAGAGGAAAACATAACAGCGTAAGTCCGATTTTCGATTTTAATTATTTACGCTCCAAAGTTCTCATTCTTGGTATAGAACCCCTATTTTAATGTTTAACGGATTGACGTTTATACCTTTGCTGTCATTGTTCTTCCTGTTTAAATTGAAGAACAAAATATAATCCAAAAGAATATATATATGGATTGGTATCCTTTTAGTTTTGTGGTTTTGTTTTTGCTTTGTTGGTATGATTCGTAGAATATTATTGCTTGATTTGGTGGATAATGCCAAAGTTTCAAGACCATTTATGATATGGATGGTTATCTTTTTATGTTGTTGATATTGTTCTTGTGAGTTTGATGATTAGGTAACCCAAGTTCAAAATATTGTAAAAACACCCAAACACAACTTATAAACCGAACACTTTTGAAGTATTCATACCTATTCCCATTCCACTCTACAATCAAATATATAACCATAGTGATTTCATTACAACAAACTGAATACCCCCTAAGTATAGTTATTTCGACTTGTTCTTTGTTTTTGTTGCACATTTTCCCTTGTTCCTTTATACTTAAATGTCACCTTCAGTTTTACTCCATAAAAAGTTGCAAATATATAATATACCAAAATGTGAACAAAACATAATTACATGACACATAAGTTTTACTTGGTATATGTTTGAAACTAAGATTCATAAATTTCATATGTAACATGCCAACTTGTGAAATGTAAAATTAACATTTGTTCAAGTTAAATAGCTGATGACTTAATTGCAATTCCACTTGCTGATTATGCTGATTTTGAGCTTGATTTTTTTAACTTCTCCATATGTTTAGAGCTTAAAACTTTCCTGTAAATGTGTCACACAGGGGGCTTCTCATCTTACTTGATGCCAGCTGCAGCACTTGGAGCAAAGGGGTATTGCTATATGTGGTGGAAGGTAAGATCAATACTACTTATACAAGTCTACAGGTTGTTTGACTGGATTTGTTCTTATTTCATCACATTGATGCGTTTTTTGTTTTTTTTTTCAGGGTTTATCCTTTTCTGATGTTATGTTCGTAACTAAGCACAATATGGCAAATGTTGTATCAACGGTCTCAAAACAATTAGAGAATGTATCTGAGGCATTAGCTGTGAGTATACCTCTCTTATAGATTGTAGATGTTTAAACTTTGCTCTTTTTTGAACTCACTTGGTTAATCTTTCTTGACTTTTTTAAACCCAAAATAGTTTCTTTACACATAAAAAATCAGTGATTTTACATTCTTTTTACTCTACGAAACCATTCTATGCACCATTTCTTCCAAAAATTTTAACTTTGCTCTTTTTTTTTAACTCACTTGTTCATTGTTTCTTGACTTGTTAAAACCGCAAACAGTGGCAGTAGAGTTTCCTGATTATCGGTTGTCATTACACGCTGCATTTCAGGAGAGTTTCTTTTATCCTTTTCCTTGTTATGTATTTTATTCTATTTTGAATTTTTTTATGCACTTTTATCTTTGTTTCACATATTGGGGACAATGTGTGTTTCAAGTGTGGGGATGAATTTCATAGTTAGATTTTTATTTGTTATTTTTCTGACAAACCACTCCCGTACTCAATCTCCATTCGGGAGTGGTTCGGTTCACTTTTAACCACTCCCGTACTCAATCTTCATTCGGGAGTGGTTCGGTTCACTTTTTCTAAAAAAACAGAAAATTATGAAAAATACAATAAATGTAAGTTTCTTTTAAAATGCTTGTCTTGTTTTTGTCACCTTTTTGCACAAAAGACGCATCTCATTCAATGTAAATCGTTGACAAAAGGTTGATCGGTTTGGATTTGCGGGTTCTTAACATTTATATAGAATATGACTAAATAAAACGAAAAAAAGTAGACCTAGCTAGCCTTTTTTTAATGAAAATAAAGTGTTGGGATGCCTAGGATAGTGGAGTGAGCCGGACGGTTGAAAGATTATGCTTTGCTTGCATCATTATTTCCTACCCTTTGTCTTGTGAGGATTTGAGCCTGATTATTGAGCTTTACATGATAGTATATATGCTCATTATTGTTTTGTTGAGAGTTTGACCATTATTGTAGTTGCAATTATAGAACTTGTATGCTTTGATGCATTTTGAAACCTTAGACTTGAAATAAAAACAAGAAAATGATTGAGGCATTTAGGATTCACCCTTTTCTTACCCGTATATACTTACCCGTTTTATAAATTTCCCCTAGTTACCCCGTCTGAGCCTTAGCCTTTTTATTTGTTTTGACCCGTTTAGCCCTTTCCACTTCGTTTATATTAAGCCTTATCTGTTTTGACCCAAGTGTTTGAAAATCCGGCTAAGTTAGTGTTTAAACAAAGCTTTTTATTGTTTTTAGTAGTTAAACATTTTGGGAAATTTTCAGTAGTGTGTATATATTGGTGGAAAGCATGAGTAAATGTTTATATGAAAAAAAAAGAGAAAAAAAAAGAAAAAAAAAGAAAAAAAAAGAAAAAAAAAAAGAAGAAAAAAATGTAGAAAATTGTTGAAAAAATGAGAAAAGAAGAAAAAAGGGTAAGAAAATTGACCCTAAATTGATAGTTTATTGGGTTTGAGATCCTAAGTTTGATCCAAGTTGAATGTTTTGATTGTTTAGATGTTAACAAAGCCGGGTTTTTAGCACTTTTCGTTTGTTTTTCCTTTGTTTATCCTACCCCTAGCTCTAGCCACGTTACAACCCGAATAAAGACCTCTTGATTCTTGTTAATTTCTTGTCAATAGGTGTAGATTTGATTGGCATTCAAGCTTATGTTAAATTGCACTACTTTAGTTGGTCTTGAGAGTTCACTCCCAAATTTCATATTTAGCCCGAGTGATTGAGTGATAGTGAGGGGTGCAAGTATGTATAGTTTGATACTTGAAGGTAAACAAAACTTGATTGGGTAGGCCCTTGGTTTTAAAACTGCTTCACCGTGCTAGTTGGGTTATAAATCTTTGATCGTTATAATAAACATAATAATAAGTTTAGGACCCCGCGGTTCGAATTTGATTTTGCCAGATGAAGGCGTATTTGTTTGGGTATTGTGTTGGATGTGATTGTAAATATTGAGGTTAATAAAAGGGTTAATCATTCGGATTGGCGGTTTCCGTTGTAAGTTGACCTTAATTTGTACATTTAGTGTTGAACATTAAAATATTCAGTTTTTTTAAAGTGATCATATGATAATCATTTTGGAGGCTAAAAGATTGTAGTTCAGAGTCTTTTGAATAAAGTTTATTCCAGGGCCAAATTATTCGTGTTTAACTCTCTTTATGATGTGCTTGATGTTCAGATCTGGACTATTTTGAGATGAAGTTTCTAGGGTTCTTGGCGATGGTCTTGTATCAGGTACACCATCCAGTTTTTTTCATCACCCTCCCTACTATTTTCAATGTGTTTTGTTGCAACTATTTTAACGATAATTTATTTTGCATTTTCGTATTTTGCCGGGTCGTTGGTTTTGGTTGGTGGTGATCCAGGTGTTGGGAAGAGTACACTAATGTTACAGGTTACTTAGATTTGGATCATGATCTTTACTTTATGCTTAAACTTGTAAACTGTAGTATTATTTTTATGGAAATGTTTTGCATAAACATAACTCTGGTTCCTTTTACGATTTAAATACGGAAGATTGCAGGAATTATAGCCCAAGGAAAAGAAATCGGTAAACCAGCTCATGTACTTTATGTCTTAGGTAGCAATCCACTTTCACCATTAATGTTGTTTTCATTCTTTTTATAAGACAGCTAAATTTATAACATTTTTTGTGTAACAATCTTTTCAATACAGAGTGTAGAGCAAATTGGAAACAGAGCAGACCGTATGGATATTAGCACATATGAATTGTTCTTATATTCAAGTACCAACTTAGAGGTGCGTGCTCCATAATTTGCATAATTTCACCAACATGTTTTATATATATATTTTTTAATTTCAGGATATTTTGGTAAAAGCTCAGGCTCTCTTTCCACGTGCTCTAGTTATCGATTCTATTAAGACTGTTCATCTAATGGGAGTTACTGGTAGCGCGGGTGGTATCTATCAGGTTAGTTTTTTTTGTATTATACTATTATATAGCTCTTTAAACGTCAATCATGTTACATATGTTAAATATGTTAAAGAGTTTTTACAGATTAAAGAATGCACTGCTGCCTTACTTCGTTTTGCTAAGAAGACAAACATACACCTGTATTCTTGGTGAGCATAAAAAATGTTTTGCATAATTTCACCAACATGTTTTATATATATATATTTTTTTTTATTTCAGGATATTTTGGTAAAAGCTCAGGCTCTCTTTCCACGTGCTCTAGTTATCGATTCTATTAAGACTGTTCATCTAATGGGAGTTACTGGTAGCGCGGGTGGTATCTATCAGGTTAGTTTTTTTTGTATCATACTATTATATAGCTCTTTAAACGTCAATCATGTTACATATGTTAAATATGTTAAAGAGTTTTTACAGATTAAAGAATGCACTGCTGCCTTACTTCGTTTTGCTAAGAAGACAAACATACACCTGTATTCTTGGTGAGCATAAAAAATGGGCCTTGTTTACTCGTTTTTTATACTGTTTTCTCCCGGCTCACTTGCCGTTTTCTTGTTTGTCAAACTTATGGGAGCTATTTTTCATGGATTTGTGTTAGATTGGGCACGTAACAAAATCAGGAGACATAGCTAGACCTCGTGTCTTGGAGCATATTGTTGATGCAGTGTCCTTTAGCCTTTTATTTTTACTGAATAGTATGTATTCATAAATGTAAAATAGAACTTCAAGCAATTAGCTTTGTTGTTATAACGCTATTCAACGGTTATCCAGGGGGAGCAACATTCAACTCATCGTCTTCTTCGTGCATTCAAGAACCGTTTTGGCTCCACTGATGAGGTATTTTTATTTTCATTTTTAGAATCATGTCATTTTTTTTTGTAGTTGAAAATAATTTATACTTTATTTTTCAGCTTGGAGTGTTTGAAATGTCGTCGTCTGGACTTAAAGCTCTCAAGAATCCCGGTGAGATTTTCGTGAGTGATGGATACTCAGATTCAAAATTCTTGGCAGGTCTGGCGATCGTTGAGTTATGGATGGGTCCCGCACATTTGTCATTGAAGTTCAGGTACTATGAACATTTGACTAATAATTTGCTAAAATTTGATGATTTTTGCATTTATTTTTTTGGGATGATGAGTAGTGTTTATATGATTTAATTTACAGGCGTAATGTGCAGCAGGGTCCTCGCTCCCTAGGCAAGTGAATGGTGTACAAGCAGGCAGAGCTGATATGATTAATTCTGTGAGTAACTATCAAGTATTGTTTTTCTCAAATTTAGTGCAACTTAAAATAATTAATATTTTACGTGTCTGGTTTTTGTAGGTTCTTATGAAGCAAGCCGGTCTCAAGCTCCAATCAAATGTAAGTCGCAGTTTCTTTCGAGCTGCTTCAAGAAGCTTTTGTAGCTAACTATCGTTTACATGTAAATTACAGGCAATCTTTTTGAAAGTTGTTAGTGGGGCTACTCTAACTGAAACTGCTGGTGGTCTACCAGTTGCAGCAGCAATACGTAGCAGGCATGTTATATAGTTTGCAAACCCACGTGAACATTCTTTCTTGACTTGTTAAACTATCAAATGATTTCTTTATTTTTTGAACTCACATGATCCCTATTTGTTTATTTGTTAATTAAACCATCAAATAGTTTCTTTATTTATCAAAATCTCAATGATTTTACACTCAAAATACTTTATGAAACTATTCTAAGCATCATTTCATCAAAAAATATAAACTTTGCTCTTTTTTTAACTCACTTGGTTACTCTTTCTTGACTTTTTTAAACCCAAAATAGTTTCTTTACACATAAAAAATCAGTGATTTTACATTCTTTTTACTCTGCGAAACCATTCTATGCACCATTTCTTCCAAAAATTTTAACTTTGCTCTTTTTTTTTAACTCACTTGTTCTTTGTTTCTTGACTTGTTAAAACCGCAAACAGTGGCAGTAGAGTTTCCTGATTATCGGTTGTCATTACACGCTGCATTTCAGGAGAGTTTCTTTTATCCTTTTCCTTGTTATGTATTTTATTCTATTTTGAATTTTTTTTATGCATTATTATCTTTGTTTCACATATTGGGGACAATGTGTGTTTCAAGTGTGGGGATGAATTTCATAGTTAGATTTTTATTTGTTATTTTTCTGACAAACCACTCCCGTACTCAATCTCCATTCGGGAGTGGTTCGGTTCACTTTTAACCACTCCCGTACTCAATCTTCATTCGGGAGTGGTTCGGTTCGCTTTTTCTAAAAAAAACAGAAAATTATTAAAAATAAAAAAATACAATAAAAGTTAGTTTCTTTTCAAATGCTTGTCTTGTCTTGTCACCTTTTTGCACAAAAGACGCATCTCATTCAATGTAAATCGTTGACAAAAGGTTGGTCGGTTTGGATTTGCGGGTTCTTAACCTTTATATATAATATAACTAAATAAAACGACAAAAAGTAGACCTATCTAGCCTTTTTTTAATGAAAATAAAGTGTTGGGATGCCTAGGATAGTGGAGTGAGCCGGACGGTTGAAAGATTATTCTTTGCTTGCATCATTATTTCCTACCCTTTGTCTTGTGAGGATTTGAGCCTGATTATTGAGCTTTACATGATAATATATATGCTCATTATTGTTTTGAGCTTAAATTAGTGCAGTTTGTGCATGTTTTAATGTGATTTGTGATGGGTATAGATGTATGAATATTGGGGGGGGGGGGGTCTGAATGTTTATTGAGCTTTACATGATAATATATATGCTCATTATTGTTTTGAGCTTAAATTAGTGAAGTTTTTAGGTTATATTAGTGCAGTTTGTGCATGCTTTAATGTGATAGGTTATATTAGTGCAGTTTTTAGGTTATATTAGTGCATCTAAATGCTATAAATATAACAGCAGAAACACATGTTTGTGATGGGTATAGATGTATGAATAGGGGGGGGATCTGAATGTTTAGTGTTGTGTTGTTTGCTCTATGAATGCTATAATTACCATCTAAATGCTATAAAAAAAGAAAATAAAAACAGTTGTTGGTGCTGCTGGTGTAAAAAAAATATTCATCTGCTGATGTATGTTCAAATGTGTGTTTTGATGTTGAAATTGAATGTGTTGTGTGTGTGTGAATGTGTGTGTTGTATGTTTGTTTGAATGTATGAATGCTATAATTAGCATCTAAATGCTATAAATATAACAAATTAACAACAGAAACATATGTTTGTAATGTGTATGGATGTATGAATATGTGGAGGTGGGGGGGGGGGATCTGAATGTGTGGTGTTTGTTTTGAGCTTAAATTAGGGCAGTTTTTAGGTTATATTAGTGCAGTTTGTGCATGCTTTAATGTGATAGGTTATATTAGTTCAGTTTTTAGGTTATATTAGTGCATCTAAATGCTATAAATATAACAGAAGAAACACATGTTTGTGATGGGTATAGATGTATGAATATTGGGGGGGGGGGGGGGGGAGGATCTGAATGTTTAGTGTTGTGTTGTTTGCTCTATGAATGCTATAATTACCATCTAAATGCTATAAAAGAAAAGAAAAAAAAAATTGTTGGTGCTGCTGGTGTAAAAAAAATTCATCTACTGATGTATGTTTAAATGTGTGTTTTGATGTGGAAACTGAATGTGTTGTGTGTGTGTGAATGTGTGTGTTGTATGTTTGTTTGAATGTATGAATGCTATAATTAGCATCTAAATGCTATAAATATAACAAATTAACAATAGAAACACATGTTTGTAATGTGTATGGATGTATGAATATGTGGGGGTGGGGGGGGGGGGTGGGGATTTGAATGTGTGGTATTTGTTTTGAGCTTAAAGGTATGATTTTGAAACTGAATGTGTTCTCTGTTGTGTTGTATGAGTGTGTTTGTTGAATAAAGGTATGATATACAACACGTTGAAAACATATAACAACTTCACCTGTGTGTTGTATGAAATATGTGTTTGTGTGTACTGAATATATGTGTGTGTTTATGAATTTGTTGTATGTTGTTATGATATACATCAGCAACACACATAAAGACTTCAAAAAAATTTAAAAAAAATTTAAAAACAACTGATGTTGCACAAGATATTTAAAAACAGCAGTACACACAACTGTTCTAAATATTGTGTTGTGTGTTTTGATGTTTAAAATACTCTATAAGTGTGTGTTGTGATTATGAAATTGAATGTGTGTGTATAAATTTGTTGTGTGTGTATGAATGTGTGTGTTGTATATTTGTCTGAATGTATGAATGTGTATGTATGAATGTGTGAATTTGTATGCAGTAATGGGGTTTCTGAATGTGTAGTGTTGTGTTGTGTGAATTTATGTTTTTTGGGCATATTTTGCAAAAAAGTGTGTTTTGATTTAAAAAAAAGGTTTTTTTACATATTTCCCCTTCCTAAGTCCATCAATTACATATTTACCCAAGCCTAAAGTTTAATTACATATATCCCCTTTGACATAATAAATTACTCATTTACCCTTTCTTTTACACAAACCATAAGAAAATATAAAAATATATTTATGAAGATCATTAAGGGTAAAATAGTAAATCAAAAAACTAATTTAAAGAAATTGGGTAAATATGTAATATATATAGTTTAGAAAGGGGAAATATGTAATTGAATTTAAGGAGTGGGTAAATACGTAATAAATGATCTTAAGAAGGGGATATATGTAAATGCCCCTAAAAAAAATACAATATATAAGTGTGTGTTGTGATTTCTTAAAGTGTATGTGTGGTTGTGTTTTATGAATGTGATGTGTGTTGTGTTGTATGAATGTCTGTGTTGTATGTGTTGTGAATGATAAATACTTAAAATAAATGAAAAAAAAGTTGATGCTGCTGATGTAAAAAAAATTATATATGTTTAAATGTGTTTGTTTTGATGTTGAAACTGAATGTGTTGTGTGTGTATGAATGTGTTGTGTGTGTGTGAATGTGTGTGTTGTATGTTTATATGAATATAAGATTGTATGAATGCTATAATTAGCATCTAAATGCTATAAATGTAACAGTAGAAACACATGTTTGTAATGTGTATGGATGTATGAATGTGGGGGTGTGGGGGGGGGGGATCCGAATGTGTGGTGTTGTGTGAAATTATGTTTTTTGGGTATATTTTGCATAAAAGTGTGTGTTTTGATTTTAATCTCCCATTGCTCTTGTTATATAAAAGTGTGTGTAGTATGAATGTGTGTTGTGTGTTTGTATGAATGTATGAAAATTCTAATCTTTCATTCCTCTTGCTATATATGGTATCCATGATGCTTGCTATTCAAATCTCGCATTACTCATATCTAACCTAATTTCTTTATCAATCTCGCATTCCTCCATATTAATTTAAATTTCAGTTAGTTAACGCCGTTAAATGTTTTTAGAATTTCTGACCGATGTTTAGGGTTTCTCACCGATGTAAAACTTACCATGAGCCGATGCTCCAAACGACCAAACGGTCTTCAATTGGGTCTTTAAAGCTAACGTTGCTTAAATCGGATGTTAAAATTTTATTCGTTTGGAGCATCGGCTCAAGATAAATTTTATTCGTATCGTCCTCCCTATCAAAAGTCCTAAAACATCGGTTTGAAATTCCAAAAAAAGTTAACGACATTAAGTTGGGATTAATAATGGCTAATATATAAAAAATTCCGAATTTTAAAATCCAATAACCCTTTTAAATCTAAGGTAGTAAAATACTAAAAATACCCTTTTTACTGTTTATCACTTGTCGCTAATTCAATATATGTTAATAATTTGTGTAGAGACCGTTTTAGCCTTTTAATCTGCTGGTTAAAGTTTGGCACGTGAAACATAAAATTTTTAAATATCACCCATATATTAAATAAAGAGAGAAGTTCATATAAAAAGTTATTCTTTAGTATAAAGTGTGAAAGGGCCAAAATACTTAAAAATGACAATTAGTAATTTTAAACTATTTTAAACTATTTTTTTTAAAACTATTTTGGCCCTAATACTAACTTTTTTTTATTTTAATGGATTAACAGTTTTAATCCCCGACTTTTGACGGATTTACGGTTTTAATCTCCGACTTTTACTAATTGTCATTTGAGCTTCTGGTGAGTTTTCACACTTTGTACTAACGGTTTTAAAGTTTGACACGTGAAACATAAAATTTCTAAATATCACCCATATATATTAAATAAAGAGAGAAGTTCATATAAAAAGTTATTCTTAATTGTCATTTAATTGTCATTGTATTTTTTTATGTATATATTTATTCACACGACTCATGCAACCAACAACACATCTATGGTTTTGAGATGATAAGATAATAGTTGCACAAGAGCTTCGTAAAAAAACCTTTAAAAGTACATACCAATTTCTATTATTATTATTATTATTATTATTATTGTTATTATTATTATTATTATTATTTTAATTATTATTATTATTATTATTATTATTATATGATTTTATATTTGTAATTTATGTATCTATATAAATAGTCCTTAAGTTAAGTATGTAGACTTTATAATTTACATAACAATCCCTGGAATATTAAAGACCAAATTACCTTTGCACTTAACAAAAAAATGTGAAGAAAGCACCGGCTGAGTCACGTGACGTAACGCCACGTTTCAACTTTTTTTTTATTTTAACGTATTAACGGTTTTAATCTTCAACTTTTACTAATTGTTATTTTAGCTTTTGTTGAGTTTTCGAGTTTGATCTCTTACTCTAGTACGACTTTAATAATGTTATCATTTTGACCTCCAACTTTTAATATTTCATCGACTTTAACATGTGACACGTTATAGTTTTGCGCCGTGACGTACGGGACATGAGCCTTTTTTTATCAACGCATGTGACGAAATCAAATACGCAAGACCCGACTGGGTGACCAGGAAGCTGCAACGCGCGGCCCGGTCTTACATCTAGTTTACATTATATATTAACATAACAAAAGAAAGGAGATGACAGTTGATAGTATTAAACTTGTCACCTATTGCTCCACCTTTTTGTTTCTGGAAGTATATGTACCTTAAAGTACAAGCAAAGAAAGCGTTAGAGATTAGGTGCCCAGGTAGATCCGTCCCACTCTCCGGACCTCACCTCTGCTTTTTTGGAGTACGGGATGACTCGGATGGGCAGATAAAGCAGAACCTGCCAGTTACGCCTTTAGGGGCCGCCACGTATAACTTTAGTTTATGCTGTAGCATCGGTTCTTGCTCTGGTTACGAATGACCCAATCTATCTATGGCAACCACCCTTACTTTTAGTAGATGGAGATGCGCACCTAGGAAAGCGCGGAATAGACCTACGTGTCGGTCGGTGCCGGGGCAGAGATAGGGACCATGAAAGCATGGGATTCAGTCGAACCTTTTCGGACAATTCCTAACGCAGAAGAGGGATGCTAATAAGCTGACAGCTCAGGCATGGCTTCAATAGCGAAAGAAGTTCTTTCTGATTTGAATCAAGAAAGACAATGAATTTACGAGATCTTGATCCGTTCAGTGCCTTCACTTATGAACAACAGGGACCCATTCTGTTGATTGCTTCTCTGTCGCAGCCCTAACAAACTTTTCTTTCTCACAGAATTAGGGAAATCATTAGATTCTTCTTCCTTCTTTCGGTAACATATACCGAGATAGGCTGGGAAATCCCCCTTCGATTTTAATAATGTTATCGTTTTGAACTCCAACTTTTAATATTTCATCGATTTTTAACATGTGACACGTTATAGTTTTGCGCCGTGACGTACGGGACATGAGCCTTTCTTTATCAACGCATGTGATGAAGTCAAATACGCAAGACGTGACTGGGTGACCCGGACGCTGCAACGCACGGCCCGGTCTTACATTTAGTTTACATTATATATTTACATAACAAAAGGAAGGAGATGACAGTCACACTTTGATAGTATTAAACTTGTCACCCATTGCTCCACCTTTCTGTTTCTGGAAGTGTATGTACCTTAAAGTACAAGCAAAGAAAGCGTCAGAGATTTGATCAGAGATTTGGATATATGTGCCATTAATGAAGTTTAGAGTGGGAAATATGTTAATGACCATATTTTTTAAATTGATATGCACTTGTTGAGTATTTCTACAAAGAGAGTAACAGGCCCGCTGCTACCTCGTGCAACATTTGCCATTTGTTGTGCGGCATTCCCAATCCTATTAGAAAGGCATGCACAAGTTGTTTTTCGAAAGTTTTGGTAAATAGTTTTATGGTGGAAAATAGATTTGGAGTTTATGGTGGAAAATCATGCTGTGTAATTACCAACCTAAATGAATAACTCAAAGCTATAGTCAAAGATTTTAATGGATAAATGTAAAAAACAAATACAAGAACAATTGCGAAATATGATCCTATCATCCTAAGTCCTTTTACATTGGCTTTTATAATATTTGATGAATAATAAACGTGTTAAATATGATCACGAAATCTATAGTATAATCTTGCGTGTATCAATTTAGGGTGTTGTATGTATGAAAATTGAACTCTGGGCAACTTTTTACTTGTGCTAAAGAATTTATTTCAAAATCTACAGTGTTTGGTAATAAAGAGCGAGATCTACTGACGAGTAGAGACTCGTACGTATAACTAAAAGATTATGGATTCTACTAATCTTGTTCAGAAATATAATAATAAAAATTATAGGTGGTGGTGGGCATACAATTATATCATGTGTGGTAATAAAGAGCGAGATCTAGTGACGAGTAGACCTCCCACAACGCTCATCCATATCATGTTTTTGTTTGTCACTTATCCTTCATCAAAGGCACTCTAAAGATACTGGTGGTGGGGCATACAATTATATCATGTGTGGTGATTTTGTTTTTTTATTTGTTTTCAGCGGATGATTGTAGAATAATGAGGATGATGTAGCGTGAAAAGTAAAAGTTTTTTCAACATATTGTTTCCTTTTTTTTTATTAGCAGGTTATGTTTTTTCCTTCATATGGACATATTTTGATGCACAAGTCCAATGTCATATATATGTTTTAAAAATTACGTTTTAAAATTTTTATACTATAACATGTGGCATATATGTTTTCATTTTTATGTCTTCTTTTTTGTATATCTCTACACTGCAAGGGCAAGTAATTGATGAGTTACAACTGAATTAATACAACAACTTTAAACGTTTCTTTGTGCACTTAAACACATTAATGACCCACTAATAGTGTGCGTAACATAGTTAAAAAAAGGATTAATTGCATATATACCCATGCAAACACTCCTTAAATGCATATATACTCAACTAAAAAGTTTAATTTCATATATACCTAATTTGTGGTTATGACAAGATTTATAACTAACAAAACACAAACAAAAATTTAAAAACTTTTGAAAAATTCATAAGGAACAAGTAAAAATGCAATAATAAACTAATTTACATAAATTTGGGTAAATTTGCCAATTAAAAAGGTTTGTAACGGGAAATCTGCAATTAAATTTTTTAGTTAGGTATATGTGTCATTAATGAAGTTTAGAAGAGAAAATATGCCAATGACTATTTAAATTAAAAACTTTAAAAAAAAATGCCCCGAAAGCCTTAACCATGTGAGTGTCATCGTACTGACTGTCGCAAAACACTTTAAGGTTATTTAACTACTTGTGTGTCAAAAAGTAAATTAAAAACTTTTAAGGGTAAGATCTCACACAACGCTCATTCATTGCCCGCGTCCTTTCCGTTTGTCACATGCCCTTCACCAAAGGTACTCTAAGGATAGTGGTGGTGGGTCACACAATTATATCTTGTGTGGTGGTTTTGTTTTTTATTTGTTTTTTTGGATGGTCGTAAGATAATGAGTATAAATTTATAGAATAATGACCATGCGAAAGAAAAACGAACGAAAACAAGTTGACAAATAAAAATATTTTTAAAAGGACACAAATTGTAATTGTAGTATTGTACCGTTAGGAGTAAATAAGTATTTTCCCGGACAACACAACACAACACATCTTCATCTCTCCCGCTGTTTTTCCCTACCCAATCTCCGATCGAAAGTTTACAGTGTTGAGATTCATCCAAATTGGCGATGCAATCGGAGCAGGTTTTTGCACACACCAACCCTAGAAATTCAAATCCTATGCTTATTTTACATTGATTTTTGCTTAGTTATTACAATTCTTATTCCGTTAATCATTGTTGAAGATTTAGGGTTTATCCTCTAGTTTTATGGGCTGATTATTGGTTGAATTATTTTAGGGTTTATTATTTTGTTGATTCATATGATATGATGTAGTAGTCGAATAATAAGTATATTCAAAAAGAAGAGTTCAAAATCTGCTTATGTGATTAACTCTATGTTCTGCTTGATCCCTCTAAAGTATTAGCAAAAGACTGAAAACATGTGTATGATAAGTTTGTGATGTTCTGTTCTGTTCTGTTCTGTTCTGTAGTCTACACAATCATCTTAAGTACTGTAAATTAATGTCGTTGTGGCTGCTGATCGCATCTGTTGGTAATGAAAAATGGGCTGCTAGATTTAACATATCTTGAGGAGTGGAAAACTCTCAGATATATTATCAGAGCTCCAGGAGTTAATGACGGGTGTTAACGAGATTGAAATCCAACCTGGAAAGTATGATAGTGCAGCTCTTGCAGCACAGGTATTTGGAAAACCACTCTAAGAATTATGACCGCATGTACTATATTTCTGTTAATATTGTGCTTCTTATAAAGTGTAATACAAAATGTTAGAAATTGTCTTCAAGTAGTTACTAGAATGAGTTATACTTGTCAGTTTTGTATATGCAATCAAGGGCAAATGATTCATACATTGAAATCTATTTTTATGTGCTTACTTTTTTCTCATTTTATTCATGGCTTCACTTCAGATTCGACAATTGTCTCAAGAGATCCGGGAGTTGTCCCTCTCCCGGCCTGTTGCCATTTTTAATGGAAATTCTAGTTCTAGTGGTAAGACATTTGAACTCCTATGTGGACCTTTTTGGCTTAAAACTCATGCTTCTTTTAGTTTATTTTGAATGTTCTTGATAGATATCAACAATGTTAATTTGAATTCTTAATCCATATTGAGGTCTAAATGGTCATTATATTACATACTTTTTAGAGGAAAACATAACAGCGTAAGTCCGATTTTCGATTTTAATTATTTACGCTCCAAAGTTCTCATTCTTGGTATAGAACCCCTATTTTTATGTTTGACGTTTATACCTTTGCTGTTATTGTTCTTCCTGTTTAAATTGAAGAACAAAATATAATCCAAAAGAATATATATATGGATTGATATCCCTTGTTCTTTGTTTTTGTTGCATGTTTTCCCTAAGTATTGTTATTTCGACTTGTTCTTTGTTTTTGTTGCACGTTTTCCCTTGTTCCTTTATACTTAAATGTCACCTTCAGTTTTACTCCGTAAAAAGTTACGAATATATATTATACCAAAATGTGAACAAAACATAATTACATGACACATAAGTTTTACTTGGTATATGTTGGAAACTAAGATTCATAAATTTCATATGTAACATGCCAACTTGTGAAATGTAAAATTAACATTTGCTCAAGTTAAATCGCTGATGACCTAATTGCAATTCCACTTTCTGATTATGTTGATTTTGAGTTTGATTTTTTTAACTTCTCCATATGTTTAGAGCTTAAAACTTTCCTGTAAATGTGTCACACAGGGGGCTTCTCATCTTACTTGATGCCAGCTGCAGCACTTGGAGCAATGGGGTATTGCTATATGTGGTGGAAGGTAAGATCAATACTACTTATACAAGTCTACAGGTTGTTTGACTGGATTTGTTCTTATTTCATCACATTGATGCGTTTTTTGTTTTTTTTTTCAGGGTTTATCCTTTTCTGATGTTATGTTCGTAACTAAGCACAATATGGCAAATGTTGTATCAACGGTCTCAAAACAATTAGAGAATGTATCTGAGGCATTAGCTGTGAGTATACCTCTCTTATAGATTGTAGATGTTTAAACTTTGCTCTTTTTTGAACTCACTTGGTTAATCTTTCTTGACTTTTTTAAACCCAAAATAGTTTCTTTACACATAAAAAATCAGTGATTTTACATTCTTTTTACTCTACGAAACCATTCTATGCACCATTTCTTCCAAAAATTTTAACTTTGCTCTTTTTTTTTAACTCACTTGTTCATTGTTTCTTGACTTGTTAAAACCGCAAACAGTGGCAGTAGAGTTTCCTGATTATCGGTTGTCATTACACGCTGCATTTCAGGAGAGTTTCTTTTATCCTTTTCCTTGTTATGTATTTTATTCTATTTTGAATTTTTTTTATGCACTTTTATCTTTGTTTCACATATTGGGGACAATGTGTGTTTCAAGTGTGGGGATGAATTTCATAGTTAGATTTTTATTTGTTATTTTTCTGACAAACCACTCCCGTACTCAATATCCATTCGGGAGTGGTTCGGTTCACTTTTAACCACTCCCGTACTCAATCTTCATTCGGGAGTGGTTTGGTTCACTTTTTCTAAAAAAAACAGAAAATTATGAAAAATACAAAAATACAATAAATGTTAGTTTCTTTTAAAATGCTTGTCTTGTTTTTGTCACCTTTTTGCACAAAAGACGCATCTCATTCAATGTAAATCGTTGACAAAAGGTTGATCGGTTTGGATTTGCGGGTTCTTAACATTTATATATAATATGACTAAATAAAACGAAAAAAAGTAGACCTAGCTAGCCTTTTTTTAATGAAAATAAAGTGTTGGGATGCCTAGGATAGTGGAGTGAGCCGGACGGTTGAAAGATTATGCTTTGCTTGCATCATTATTTCCTACCCTTTGTCTTGTGAGGATTTGAGCCTGATTATTGAGCTTTACATGATAATATATATGCTCATTATTGTTTTGTTGAGAGTTTGACCATTATTGTAGTTGCAATTATAGAACTTGTATGCTTTGATGCATTTTGAAACCTTAGACTTGAAATAAAAACAAGAAAATGATTGAGGCATTTAGGATTCACCCTTTTCTTACCCGTATATACTTACCCGTTTTATAAATTTCCCCTAGTTACCCCGTCTGAGCCTTAGCCTTTTTATTTGTTTTGACCCGTTTAGCCCTTTCCACTTCGTTTATATTAAGCCTTATCTGTTTTGACCCAAGTGTTTGAAAATCCGGCTAAGTTAGTGTTTAAACAAAGCTTTTTATTGTTTTTAGTAGTTAAACATTTTGGGAAATTTTCAGTAGTGTGTATATATTGGTGGAAAGCATGAGTAAATGTTTATATGAAAAAAAAAAAGAGAAAAAAAAAAAAGAAAAAAAAAGAAAAAAAAAAAAGAAAAAAGAAAGAAAAAAGAAAGAAAAAAAAGAAGAAAAAAATGTAGAAAAATGTTGAAAAAATGAGAAAAGAAGAAAAAAGGGTAAGAAAATTGACCCTAAATTGATAGTTTATTGGGTTTGAGATCCTAAGTTTGATCCAAGTTGAATGTTTTGATTGTTTAGATGTTAACAAAGCCGGGTTTTTAGCACTTTTCGTTTGTTTTTCCTTTGTTTATCCTACCCCTAGCTCTAGCCACGTTACAACCCGAATAAAGACCTCTTGATTCTTGTTAATTTCTTGTCAATAGGTGTAGATTTGATTGGCATTCAAGCTTATGTTAAATTGCACTACTTTAGTTGGTCTTGAGAGTTCACTCCCAAATTTCATATTTAGCCCGAGTGATTGAGTGATAGTGAGGGGTGCAAGTATGTATAGTTTGATACTTGAAGGTAAACAAAACTTGATTGGGTAGGCCCTTGGTTTTAAAACTGCTTCACCGTGCTAGTTGGGTTATAAATCTTTGATCGTTATAATAAACATAATAATAAGTTTAGGACCCCGCGGTTCGAATTTGATTTTGCCAGATGAAGGCGTATTTGTTTGGGTATTGTGTTGGATGTGATTGTAAATATTGAGGTTAATAAAAGGGTTAATCATTCGGATTGGCGGTTTCCGTTGTAAGTTGACCTTAATTTGTACATTTAGTGTTGAACATTAAAATATTCAGTTTTTTTAAAGTGATCATATGATAATCATTTTGGAGGCTAAAAGATTGTAGTTCAGAGTCTTTTGAATAAAGTTTATTCCAGGGCCAAATTATTCGTGTTTAACTCTC
Source organism: Tagetes erecta (assembly GCA_030867185.1). Taxonomy (NCBI): domain Eukaryota; kingdom Viridiplantae; phylum Streptophyta; class Magnoliopsida; order Asterales; family Asteraceae; genus Tagetes; species Tagetes erecta. Next base: position 80,739,038 of record CM061488.1, on the reverse strand, counting down.
TTTATGCTGTGCTTGATGTTCAGATCTGGACTATTTTGAGATGAAGTTTCTAGGGTTCTTGGCGATGGTCTTGTATCAGGTACACCATCCAGTTTTTTTCATCACCCTCCCTACTATTTTCAATGTGTTTTGTTGCAACTATTTTAACGATAATTTATTTTGCATTTTCGTATTTTGCCGGGTCGTTGGTTTTGGTTGGTGGTGATCCAGGTGTTGGGAAGAGTACACTAATGTTACAGGTTACTTAGATTTGGATCATGATCTTTACTTTATGCTTAAACTTGTAAACTGTAGTATTATTTTTATGGAAATGTTTTGCATAAACATAACTCTGGTTCCTTTTACGATTTAAATACGGAAGATTGCAGGAATTATAGCCCAAGGAAAAGAAATCGGTAAACCAGCTCATGTACTTTATGTCTTAGGTAGCAATCCACTTTCACCATTAATGTTGTTTTCATTCTTTTTATAAGACAGCTAAATTTATAACATTTTTTGTGTAACAATCTTTTCAATACAGAGTGTAGAGCAAATTGGAAACAGAGCAGACCGTATGTATATTAGCACATATGAATTGTTCTTATATTCAAGTACCAACTTAGAGGTGCGTGCTTCATAATTTGCATAATTTCACCAACATGTTTTATATATATTTTTTTTAATTTCAGGATATTTTGGTAAAAGCTCAGGCTCTCTTTCCACGTGCTCTAGTTATCGATTCTATTAAGACTGTTCATCTAATGGGAGTTACTGGTAGCGCGGGTGGTATCTATCAGGTTAGTTTTTTTTGTATTATACTATTATATAGCTCTTTAAAAGTCAATCATGTTACATATGTTAAATATGTTAAAGAGTTTTTACAGATTAAAGAATGCACTGCTGCCTTACTTCGTTTTGCTAAGAAGACAAACATACACCTGTATTCTTGGTGAGCATAAAAAATGTTTTGCATAATTTCACCAACATGTTTTATATATATATTTTTTTAATTTCAGGATATTTTGGTAAAAGCTCAGGCTCTCTTTCCACGTGCTCTAGTTATCGATTCTATTAAGACTGTTCATCTAATGGGAGTTACTGGTAGCGCGGGTGGTATCTATCAGGTTAGTTTTTTTTGTATTATACTATTATTATATAGCTCTTTAAACGTCAATCATGTTACATATGTTAAATATGTTAAAAAGTTTTTACAGATTAAAGAATGCACTGCTGCCTTACTTCGTTTTGCTAAGAAGACAAACATACACTTGTATTCTTGGTGAGCATAAAAAATGTTTTGCATAATTTCACCAACATGTTTTATATATATTTTTTTTAATTTCAGGATATTTTGGTAAAAGCTCAGGCTCTCTTTCCACATGCTCTAGTTATCGATTCTATTAAGACTGTTCATCTAATGGGAGTTATTGGTAGCGCGGGTGGTATCTATCAGGTTAGTTTTTTTTGTATTATACTATTATTATATAGCTCTTTAAACGTCAATCATGTTACATATGTTAAATATGTTAAAGAGTTTTTACAGATTAAAGAATGCACTGCTGCCTTACTTCGTTTTGCTAAGAAGACAAACATACACCTGTATTCTTGGTGAGCATAAAAAATGGGCCTTGTTTACTCGTTTTTTATACTGTTTTCTCCCGGCTCACTTGCCGTTTTCTTGTTTGTTTAACTTATGGGAGCTACTTTTCATGGATTTGTGTTAGATTGGGCACGTAACAAAATCAGGAGACATAGCTAGACCTCGTGTCTTGGAGCATATTGTTGATGCAGTGTTATATATGGAAGTTGGTACCCTTTAGCCTTTTATTTTTACTGAATAGTATGTATTCATAAATGTAAAATAGAACTTCAAGCAATTAGCTTTGTTGTTATAACGCTATTCAACGGTTATCCAGGGGGAGCAACATTCAACTCATCGTCTTCTTCGTGCATTCAAGAACCATTTTGGCTCCACTGATGAGGTATTTTTATTTTCATTTTTAGGATCATGTCATTTTTTTTGTAGTTGAAAATAATTTATACTTTATTTTTCAGCTTGGAGTGTTTGAAATGTCGCCGTCTGGACTTAAAGCTCTCAAGAATCCAAGTGAGATTTTCGTGAGTGATGGATACTCAGATTCAGAATTCTTGGCAGGTCTGGCGATCGTTGAGTTATGGATGGGTCCCGCACATTTGTCATTGAAGTTCAGGTACTATGAACATTTGACTAATAATTTGCTAAAATTTGATGATTTTTGCATTTATTTTTTGGGATGATGAGTAGTGTTTATATGATTTAATTTACAGGCGTAATGTGCAGCAGGGTCCTCGCTCCCTAGGCAAGTGAATGGTGTACAAGCAAGCAGAGCTGATATGATTATTTCTGTGAGTAACTATCAAGTATTGTTTTTCTCAAATTTGGTGCAACTTAAAATAATTACTATTTTACGTGTCTGATTTTTGTAGGTTCTTATGAAGCAAGCCGGTCTCAAGCTCCAATCAAATGTAAGTCACAGTTTCTTTCGAGCTGCTTCAAGAAGCTTTTGTAGCTAACTATCGTTTACATGTAAATTACAGGCAATCTTTTTGAAAGTTGTTAGTGGGGCTACTCTAACTGAAACTGCTGGTGGTCTACCAGTTGCAGCAGCAATACGTAGCAGGCATGTTATATAGTTTTCTATTTCTACAAATATAGTTTGCAAACTCACGTGAACATTCTTTCTTGACTTGTTAAACTATCAAATGATTTCTTTATTTTTTGAACTCACATGATCCCTATTTGTTTATTTGTTAATTAAACCATCAAATAGTTTCTTTATTTATCAAAATCTCAATGATTTTACACTCAAAATACTTTATGAAACTATTCTAAGCATCATTTCATCAAAAAATATAAACTTTGCTCTTTTTTTAACTCACTTGGTTACTCTTTCTTGACTTTTTTAAACCCAAAATAGTTTCTTTACACATAAAAAATCAGTGATTTTACATTCTTTTTACTCTACGAAACCATTCTATGCACCATTTCTTCCAAAAAATTTAACTTTGCTCTTTTTTTTTAACTCACTTGTTCTTTGTTTCTTGACTTGTTAAAACCGCAAACAGTGGCAGTAGAGTATCCTGATTATCGGTTGTCATTACACGCTGCATTTCAGGAGAGTTTCTTTTATCCTTTTCCTTGTTATGTATTTTATTCTATTTTGAATTTTTTTTATGCACTATTATCTTTGTTTCACATATTGGGGACAATGTGTGTTTCAAGTGTGGGGATGAATTTCATAGTTAGATTTTTATTTGTTATTTTTCTGACAAACCACTCCCGTACTCAATCTCCATTCGGGAGTGGTTCGGTTCACTTTTAACCACTCCCGTACTCAATCTTCATTCGGGAGTGGTTCGGTTCACTTTTTCTAAAAAAAACAGAAAATTATTAAAAATAAAAAAATACAATAAAAGTTAGTTTCTTTTAAAATGCTTGTCTTGTTTTGTCACCTTTTTGCACAAAAGACGCATCTCATTCAATGTAAATCGTTGACAAAAGGTTGGTCGGTTTGGATTTGCGGGTTCTTAACCTTTATATATAATATAACTAAATAAAACGAAAAAAAGTAGACCTATCTAGCCTTTTTTTAATGAAAATAAAGTGTTGGGATGCCTAGGATAGTGGAGTGAGCCGGACGGTTGAAAGATTATGCTTTGCTTGCATCATTATTTCCTACCCTTTGTCTTGTGATGATTTGAGCCTGATTATTGAGCTTTACATGATAATATATATGCTCATTATTGTTTTGAGCTTAAATTAGTGCAGTTTTTAGGTTATATTAGTGCAGTTTGTGCATGTTTTAATGTGATTTGTGATGGGTATCGATGTATTAATATTGGGGGGGGGGGATCTGAATGTTTATTGAGCTTTACATGATAATATATATGCTCATTATTGTTTTGAGCTTAAATTAGTGCAGTTTTTAGGTTATATTAGTGCAGTTTGTGCATGCTTTAATGTGATAGGTTATATTAGTGCAGTTTTTAGGTTATATTAGTGCATCTAAATGCTATAAATATAACAGCAGAAACACATGTTTGTGATGGGTATAGATGTATGAATAGGGGGGATCTGAATGTTTAGTGTTGTGTTGTTTGCTCTATGAATTCTATAATTACCATCTAAATGCTATAAAAAAAAGAAAAAAAAAACAGTTGTTGGTGCTGCTGGTGTAAAAAAAATATTCATCTGCTGATGTATGTTTAAATGTGTGTTTTGATGTTGAAATTGAATGTGTTGTGTGTGTGTGAATGTGTGTGTTGTATGTTTGTTTGAATGTATGAATGCTATAATTAGCATCTAAATGCTATAAATATAACAAATTAACAACAGAAACACATGTTTGTAATGTGTATGGATGTATGAATATGTGGGGGTGGGGGGGGGATCTGAATGTGTGGTGTTTGTTTTGAGCTTAAATTAGGGCAGTTTTTAGGTTATATTAGTGCTGTTTGTGCATGCTTTAATGTGATAGGTTATATTAGTTCAGTTTTTAGGTTATATTAGTGCATCTAAATGCTATAAATATAACAGAAGAAACACATGTTTGTGATGGGTATAGATGTATGAATATTGGGGGGGGGGATCTGAATGTTTAGTGTTGTGTTGTTTGCTCTATGAATGCTATAATTACCATCTAAATGCTATAAAAGAAAAGAAAAAAAAAACAGTTGTTGGTGCTGCTGGTGTAAAAAAAATTCATCTACTGATGTATGTTTAAATGTGTGTTTTGATGTGGAAACTGAATGTGTTGTGTGTGTGAATGTGTGTGTTGTATGTTTGTTTGAATGTATGAATGCTATAATTAGCATCTAAATGCTATAAATATAACAAATTAACAACAGAAACACATGTTTGTAATGTGTATGGATGTATGAATATGTGGGGGTGGGGATTTGAATGTGTGGTATTTGTTTTGAGCTTAAAGGTATGATTTTGAAACTGAATGTGTTCTCTGTTGTGTTGTATGAGTGTGTTTGTTGAATAAAGGTATGATATACAACACGTTGAAAACAGATAACAACTTCACCTGTGTGTTGTATGAAATATGTGTTTGTGTGTACTGAATATATGTGTGTGTTTATGAATTTGTTGTATGTTGTTATGATATACATCAGCAACACACATAAAGACTTTAAAAAAATTTAAAAAAAATTTAAAAACAACTGATGCTGCATAAGATATTTAAAAATAGCAGTACACACAACTGTTCTAAATATTGTGTTGTGTGTTTTGATGTTTAAAATACTCTATAAGTGTGTGTTGTGATTATGAAATTGAATGTGTGTGTATAAATTTGTTGTGTGTGTATGAATGTGTGTGTTGTATATTTGTGTGAATGTATGAATGTGTATGTATGAATGTGTGAATTTGTATGTAGTAATGGGGTTTCTGAATGTGTAGTGTTGTGTTGTGTGAATTTATGTTTTTTGGGCATATTTTGCAAAAAAGTGTGTTTTGATTTTAAAAAAAATACAATATATAAGTGTGTGTTGTGATTTCTTAAAGTGTATGTGTGGTTGTGTTTTATGAATGTGATGTGTGTTGTGTTGTATGAATGTCTGTGTTGTATGTGTTGTGAATGATAAATACTTAAAATAAATGAAAAAAAAAGTTGTTGCTGCTGCTGATGTAAAAAAAATTATATATGTTTAAATGTGTTTGTTTTGATGTTGAAACTGAATGTGTTGTGTGTGTATGAATGTGTTGTGTGTGTGTGAATGTGTGTGTTGTATGTTTATATGAATATAAGATTGTATGAATGCTATAATTAGCATCTAAATGCTATAAATATAACAGCAGAAACACATGTTTGTAATGTGTATGGATGTATGAATGTGGGGGTGTGGGGGGATCCGAATGTGTGGTGTTGTGTGAAATTATGTTTTTTGGGCATATTTTGCATAAAAGTGTGTGTTTTGATTTTAATCTCCCATTGCTCTTGTTATATAAAAGTGTGTGTAGTATGAATGTGTGTTGTGTGTTTGTATGAATGTATGAAAATTCTAATCTTCCATTCCTCTTGCTATATATGGTATCCATGATGCTTGCTATTCAAATCTCGCATTACTCATATCTAACCTAATTTCTTTATTAATCTCGCATTCCTCCATATTAATTTAAATTTCAGTTAGTTAACGCCGTTAAATGTTTTTAGAATTTCTGACAGATGTTTAGGGTTTCTCACCGATGTAAAACTTACCATGAGCCGATGCTCCAAACGACCAAACGATCTTCAATTGGGTTTTTAAAGCTAACGTTGCTTAAATCGGATGTTAAAATTTTCTTCGTTTGGAGCATCGGCTCAAGATAAATTTTATTCGTATCGTCCTCCCTATCAAAAGTCCTAAAACATCAGTTTGAAATTCTAAAAAAGTTAACGACATTAAGTTGGGATTAATAATGGCTAATATATAAAAAATTCGGAATTTTAAAATCCAATAACCCTTTTAAATCTAAGGTAGTAAAATACTAAAAATACCCTTTTTACTGTTTATCACTTGTCGCTAATTCAATATATGTTAATAATTTGTGTAGAGACCGTTTTAGCCTTTTAATCTGCTGGTTAAAGTTTGGCACGTGAAACATAAAATTTTTAAATATCACCCATATATTAAATAAAGAGAGAAGTTCATATAAAAAGTTATTCTTTAGTATAAAGTGTGAAAGAGCCAAAATACTTAAAAATGACAATTAGTAATATTAAACTATTTTAAACTATTTTTTTTAAAATTATTTTGGCCCTAATACTAACTTTTTTTTATTTTAATGGATTAACAGTTTTAATCCCCGACTTTTGACGGATTTACGGTTTTAATCTCCGACTTTTACTAATTGTCATTTGAGCTTCTGGTGAGTTTTCACACTTTGTACTAACGGTTTTAAAGTTTGACACGTGAAACATAAAATTTCTAAATATCACCCATATATTAAATAAAGAGAGAAGTTCATATAAAAAGTTATTCTTAATTGTCATTTAATTGTCATTGTATTTTTTTATGTATATATTTATTCACACGACTCACGCAACCAACAACACATCTATGGTTTTGAGATGATAAGATAATAGTTGCACAAGAGCTTCGTAAAAAAACCTTTAAAAGTACATACCAATTTCTATTATTATTATTATTATTATTATTATTATTATTATTATTGTTATTATTATTATTATTATTTTAATTATTATTTTTACTATTATTATTATTATTATTGTTATTATTATTATTATTATTATTATTATTTAATGGTTTTATATTTGTAATTTATGTATCTATATAAATAGTCCTTAAGTTAAGTATGTAGACTTTATAATTTACATAACAATCCCTGGAATATTAAAGACCAAATTACCTTTGCACTTAACAAAAAAATGTGAAGAAAGCACCGGCTGAGTCACGTGACGTAACGCCACGTTTCAACTTTTTTTTTATTTTAACGTATTAACGGTTTTAATCTTCAACTTTTACTAATTGTTATTTTAGCTTTTGTTGAGTTTTCGAGTTTGATCTCTTACTCTAGTACGACTTTAATAATGTTATCATTTTGACCTCCAACTTTTAATATTTCATCGACTTTAACATGTGACACGTTATAGTTTTGCGCCGTGATGTACGGGACATGAGCCTTTTTTTATCAACGCATGTAACGAAATCAAATACGCAAGACCCGACTGGGTGACCAGGAAGCTGCAACGCGCGGCCCGGTCTTACATCTAGTTTACATTATATATTAACATAACAAAAGAAAGGAGATGACAGTTGATAGTATTAAACTTGTCACCTATTGCTCCACCTTTCTGTTTCTGGAAGTATATGTACCTTAAAGTACAAGCAAAGAAAGCGTTAGAGATTAGGTGCCCAGGTAGATCCGTCCCACTCTCCGGACCTCACCTCTGCTTTTTTGGAGTACGAGATGACTCGGATGGGCAGATAAAGCAGAACCTGCCAGTTACGCCTTTAGGGGCCGCCACGTATAACTTTAGTTTATGCTGTAGCATCGGTTCTTGCTCTGGTTACGAATGACCCAATCTATCTATGGCAACCACCCTTACTTTTAGTAGATGGAGATGCGCACCTAGGAAAGCGCGGAATAGACCTACGTGTCGGTCGGTGCCGGGGCAGAGATAGGGACCATGAAAGCATGGGATTCAATCGAACCTTTTCGGACAATTCCTAACGCAGAAGAGGGATGCTAATAAGCTGACAGCTCAGGCATGGCTTCAATAGCGAAAGAAGTTCTTTCTGATTTGAATCAAGAAAGACAATGAATTTACGAGATCTTGATCCGTTCAGTGCCTTCACTTATGAACAACAGGGACCCATTCTGTTGATTGCTTCTCTGCCGCAGCCCTAACAAACTTTTCTTTCTCACAGAATTAGGGAAATCATTAGATTCTTCTTCCTTCTTTCGGTAACATATACCGAGATAGGCTGGGAAATCCCCCTTCGATTTTAATAATGTTATCGTTTTGAACTCCAACTTTTAATATTTCATCGATTTTTTACATGTGACACGTTATAGTTTTGCGCCGTGACGTACGGGACATGAGCCTTTTTTTTATGGGTTATTGGATTTAATCACCTCCAACTATTGGTTATTGGCTGCTGTCACCCCCAAGTATCACTTTGGCTAATATAACTCCAAACTAAACACTTTGGTGTGTGTATCACCAAAAGTTAAAAAAAATTAACCAAAATTAACCAAAAGTGACTTGAATTGGTTAACTTTTGGTGATACGGTGTCCGTAACACAAAAAGCTAACCAAAAAATAATCAAAAGTTAACCAAAAGTGACTTGAATTGATTGAATTTTGGTGATACGGACACCAAAATGTTTAGTTGGGAGTGATATTGGCCAAAGTGATACTTGAGGGTGACAGTTGCCAATAACCAATAGTTGAAGGTGATTAAATCCAATAACCCTTTTTTTATCAACGCATGTGATGAAGTCAAATACGCAAGACGTGACTGGGTGACCCGGACGCTGCAACGCACGGCCCGGTCTTACATTTAGTTTACATTATATATTTACATAACGAAAGGAAGGAGATGACAGTCACACTTTGATAGTATTAAACTTGTCACCCATTGCTCCACCTTTCTGTTTCTGGAAGTGTATGTACCTTAAAGTACAAGCAAAGAAAGCGTCAAAGATTTGATCAGAGATTTGGATATATGTGCCATTAATGAAGTTTAGAGTGGGAAATATGTTAATGACCATATTTTTTAAATTGATATGCACTTGTTGAGTATTTCTACAAAGAGAGTAACAGGCCCGCTGCTACCTCGTGCAACATTTGCCATTTGTTGTGCGGCATTCCCAATCCTATTAGAAAGGCATGCACAAGTCGTTTTTCGAAAGTTTTGGTAAATAGTTTTATGGTGGAAAATAGATTTGGAGTTTATGGTGGAAAATCATGTTGTGTAATTACCAACCTAAATGAATAACTCAAAGCTATAGTCAAAGATTTTAATGGATAAATGTAAAAAACAAATACAAGAACAATTGCGAAATATGATCCTATCATCCTAAGTCCTTTTACGTTGGCTTTTATAATATTTGATGAATAATAAACGCGTTAAATATGATCACGAAATCTATAGTATAATCTTGCGTGTATCAATTTAGGGTGTTGTATGTATGAAAATTGAACTCTGGGCAAGTTTTTACTTGTGCTAAAGAATTTATTTCAAAATCTACAGTGTTTGGTAATAAAGAGCGAGATCTACTGACGAGTAGAGACTCGTACGTATAACTAAAAGATTATGGATTCTACTAATCTTGTTCAGAAATATAATAATAAAAATTATAGGTGGTGGTGGGCATACAATTATATCATGTGTGGTAATAAAGAGCGAGATCTAGTGACGAGTAGACCTCCCACAACGCTCATCCATATCATGTTTTTGTTTGTCACTTATCCTTCATCAAAGGCACTCTAAAGATACTGGTGGTGGGGCATACAATTATATCATGTGTGGTGATTTTGTTTTTTTATTTGTTTTCAGCGGATGATTGTAGAATAATGAGGATGATATAGCGTGAAAAGTAAAAGTTTTTTCACCATATTGTTTCCCTTTTTTTTATTTTATGTTTTTTCCTTCATATGGACATATTTTGATGCACAAGTCCAATGTCATATATATGTTTTAAAAATTACGTTTTAAAATTTTTATACTATAACATGTGGCATATATGTTTTCATTTTTATGTCTTCTTTTTTGTATATCTCTACACTGCAAGCGCAAGTAATTGATGAGTTACAACTGAATTAATACAACAACTTTAAACGTTTCTTTGTGCACTTAAACACATTAATGACCCACTAATAGTGTGCGTAACATAGTTAAAAAAAGGATTAATTGCATATATACCCTTGCAAACACTTCTTAAATGCATATATACCCAACTAAAAAGTTTAATTTCATATATACCTAATTTGTGGTTATGACAAGATTTATAACTAACAAAACACAAACAAAAATTTAAAAACTTTTGAAAAATTCATAAGGAACGAGTAAAAATGCAATAATAAACTAATTTACATAAATTTTTTTAATAAAATAAAATAAATTTGGGTAAATTTGCCAATTAAAAAGGTTTGTAAGGGGAAATCTGCAATTAAATTTTTTAGTTGTGTATATGTGACATTAATGAAGTTTAGAAGAGAAAATATGCCAATGACCATTTAACTAAAAAACTTTCAAAAAAAATGCCCCGAAAGCCTTAACCATGTGAGTGTCATCGTACTGACTGTCGCAAAACACTTTAAGGTTATTTAACTACTTGTGTGTCAAAAAGTAAATTAAAAAACTTTTAAGGGTAAGATCTCACACAACGCTCATCCATTGTCCACGTCCTTTCCGTTTGTCACATGCCCTTCACCAAAGGCACCCTAAGGATTAGGGGTGTACATGGTTCGGTTTCAAACCGCGAAACCGTCCAAACCGTTCATTGGTTTGGTTTCGCGGTCGGTTTATATTTATACAAAAAACCGTTCGTAACAAACCGGACCGGACCGTTATGAATGGTTTGGTTTACGGTTTATACTAAAAACCGTTCGTAAAAAACCGGACCGAACCGTACGCGCACGCGTGTGTGTGTATATATATTATATCTCATATATGAGTTATTGTAAGTAAAGTATTAAAAATGTATTAGTTTGTTGGTGCTAAAATAGGTCATAACTAGTATATCGATCACACATATATATATATATATATATAATATCATTATTTCTATCATTATATATTATATATAGTATCACTACTATCATTATATTGTTACAACACATGTAATATTACAATATTCAGATATATAATCAATTTTTAATACCGGTACTTTTGAAAGTTTATAAGATTTTGACAAGATTTTGGATGTTTTTTTAAGCTTTTAAATTTGGACTATAAAGCTCAAACCGTAAATCCAAACCGGACCAAACCGTTCGTATGGTTCGGTTTTTTACTTTAAACGGTTCGGTTTTGGTTTTTAATGGTAAAAAACCGCAAAATAACAGGTTGGTTACGGTTTTATCCAAAAACCGTAAAACCGGACTGCGTACACCCCTACTAAGGATAGTGGTGGTGGGTCACACAATTATATCTTGTGTGGTGGTTTTGTTTTTTATTTGTTTTTTTTGGATGGTCGTAAGATAATGAGTATAGATTTATAGAATAATGACTATGCGAAAGAAAAACGAACGAAAACAAGTGACAAATAAAAATATTTTTAAAAGGACACAAATTGTAATTGTAGTATTGTACCGTTAGGAGTAAATAAGTATTTTCCCGGACAACACAACACAACACATCTTCATCTCTCCCGCTGTTTTTCCCTACCCAATCTCCGATCGAAAGTTTACAGTGTTGAGATTCATCCAAATTGGCGATGCAAACTGGAGTTAGCACCTCCAAAGTTCTCATCCTCGTCGGAGCAGGTTTTTGCACACACCAACCCTAGAAATTCAAATCCTATGCTTATTTTACATTGATTTTTGCTTAGTTATTACAATTCTTATTCCGTTAATCATTGTTGAAGATTTAGGGTTTATCCTCTAGTTTTATGGGCTGATTATTGGTTGAATTATTTTAGGGTTTATTATTTTGTTGATTGATATGATGTAGTAGTCGAATAAGTATGCTGAAACAAAGGTGATGAGTGTAATAGCTTCCAAAAGAAGAGTTCAAAATCTGCTTGTGTGATTAACTCTATGTTCTGCTTGATCCCTTTTAAGTATTAGCAAACGAGGCGAAGACTGAAAACATGTGCATGATAAGTTTGTGATGTTCTGTTCTGTTCTGTAGTCTACACAATCATCTTAAGTACTGTAAATTAATGTCGTTGTGGCTGCTGATCGCATCTGTTGGTAATGAAAAATGGGCTGCTAGATTTAACATATCTTGAGGAGTGGAAAACTCTCAGATATATTATCAGAGCTCCAGGAGTTAATGACGGGTGTTAACGAGATTGAAATCCAACCTGGAAAGTATGATAGTGCAGCTCTTGCAGCACAGGTATTTGGAAAACCACTCTAAGAATTATGACCGCATGTACTATATTTCTGTTAATATTGTGCTTCTTATAAAGTGTAATACAAAATGTTAGAAATTGTCTTCAAGTAGTTACTAGAATGAGTTATACTTGTCAGTTTTGTATATGCAATCAAGGGCAAATGATTCATACATTGAAATCTATTTTTATGTGCTTACTTTTTTCTCATTTTATTCATGGCTTCACTTCAGATTCGACAATTGTCTCAAGAGATCCGGGAGTTGTCCCTCTCCCGGCCTGTTGCCATTTTTAATGGAAATTCTAGTTCTAGTGGTAAGACATTTGAACTCCTATGTGGACCTTTTTGGCTTAAAACTCATGCTTCTTTTAGTTTATTTTGAATGTTCTTGATAGATATCAACAATGTTAATTTGAATTCTTTATCCATATTGAGGTCTAAATGGTCATTATATTACATACCTTTTAGAGGAAAACATAACAGCGTAAGTCCGATTTTCGATTTTAATTATTTACGCTCCAAAGTTCTCATTCTTGGTATAGAACCCCTATTTTAATGTTTAACGGATTGACGTTTATACCTTTGCTGTCATTGTTCTTCCTGTTTAAATTGAAGAACAAAATATAATCCAAAAGAAAATATATATGGATTGGTATCCTTTTAGTTTTGTGGTTTTGTTTTTGCTTTCTTGGTATGATTCGTAGAATATTATTGCTTGATTTGGTGGATAATGCCAAAGTTTCAAGACCATTTATGATATGGATGGTTATCTTTTTATGTTGTTGATATTGTTCTTGTGAGTTTGATGATTAGGTAACCCAAGTTCAAAATATTGTAAAAACACCCAAACACAACTTATAAACCGAACACTTTTGAAGTATTCATACCTATTCCCATTCCACTCTACAATCAAATATATAACCATAGTGATTTCATTACAACAAACTGAATACCCCCTAAGTATAGTTATTTCGACTTGTTCTTTGTTTTTGTTGCACATTTTCCCTTGTTCCTTTATACTTAAATGTCACCTTCAGTTTTACTCCATAAAAAGTTGCAAATATATAATATACCAAAATGTGAACAAAACATAATTACATGACACATAAGTTTTACTTGGTATATGTTTGAAACTAAGATTCATAAATTTCATATGTAACATGCCAACTTGTGAAATGTAAAATTAACATTTGTTCAAGTTAAATAGCTGATGACTTAATTGCAATTCCACTCGCTGATTATGCTGATTTTGAGCTTGATTTTTTTAACTTCTCCATATGTTTAGAGCTTAAAACTTTCCTGTAAATGTGTCACACAGGGGGCTTCTCATCTTACTTGATGCCAGCTGCAGCACTTGGAGCAATGGGGTATTGCTATATGTGGTGGAAGGTAAGATCAATACTACTTATACAAGTCTACAGGTTGTTTGACTGGATTTGTTCTTATTTCATCACATTGATGCGTTTTTTGTTTTTTTTTTCAGGGTTTATCCTTTTCTGATGTTATGTTCGTAACTAAGCACAATATGGCAAATGTTGTATCAACGGTCTCAAAACAATTAGAGAATGTATCCGAGGCATTAGCTGTGAGTATACCTCTCTTATAGATTGTAGATGTTTAAACTTTGCTCTTTTTTGAACTCACTTGGTTAATCTTTCTTGACTTTTTTAAACCCAAAATAGTTTCTTTACACATAAAAAATCAGTGATTTTACATTCTTTTTACTCTACGAAACCATTCTATGCACCATTTCTTCCAAAAATTTTAACTTTGCTCTTTTTTTTAACTCACTTGTTCATTGTTTCTTGACTTGTTAAAACCGCAAACAGTGGCAGTAGAGTTTCCTGATTATCGGTTGTCATTACACGCTGCATTTCAGGAGAGTTTCTTTTATCCTTTTCCTTGTTATGTATTTTATTCTATTTTGAATTTTTTTTATGCACTTTTATCTTTGTTTCACATATTGGGGACAATGTGTGTTTCAAGTGTAGGGATGAATTTCATAGTTAGATTTTTATTTGTTATTTTTCTGATAAACCACTCCCGTACTCAATCTCCATTCGGGAGTGGTTCGGTTCACTTTTAACCACTCCCGTACTCAATCTTCATTCGGGAGTGGTTCGGTTCACTTTTTCTAAAAAAAACAGAAAATTATGAAAAATACAATAAATGTAAGTTTCTTTTAAAATGCTTGTCTTGTTTTTGTCACCTTTTTGCACAAAAGACGCATCTCATTCAATGTAAATCGTTGACAAAAGGTTGATCGGTTTGGATTTGCGGGTTCTTAACATTTATATATAATATGACTAAATAAAACGAAAAAAAGTAGACCTAGCTAGCCTTTTTTAATGAAAATAAAGTGTTGGGATGCCTAGGATAGTGGAGTGAGCCGGACGGTTGAAAGATTATGCTTTGCTTGCATCATTATTTCCTACCCTTTGTCTTGTGAGGATTTGAGCCTGATTATTGAGCTTTACATGATAATATATATGCTCATTATTGTTTTGTTGAGAGTTTGACCATTATTGTAGTTGCAATTATAGAACTTGTATGCTTTGATGCATTTTGAAACCTTAGACTTGAAATAAAAACAAGAAAATGATTGAGGCATTTAGGATTCACCCTTTTCTTACCCGTATATACTTACCCGTTTTATAAATTTCCCCTAGTTACCCCGTCTGAGCCTTAGCCTTTTTATTTGTTTTGACCCGTTTAGCCCTTTCCACTTCGTTTATATTAAGCCTTATCTGTTTTGACCCAAGTGTTTGAAAATCCGGCTATGTTAGTGTTTAAACAAAGCTTTTTATTGTTTTTAGTAGTTAAACATTTTGGGAAATTTTCAGTAGTGTGTATATATTGGTGGAAAGCATGAGTAAATGTTTATATGAAAAAAAAAAGAGAAAAAAAAAAAGAAAAAAAAAAGAAAAAAAAAGAAAAAAAAAAGAAAAAAAAGAAGAAAAAAATGTAGAAAAATGTTGAAAAAATGAGAAAAGAAGAAAAAAGGGTAAGAAAATTGACCCTAAATTGATAGTTTATTGGGTTTGAGATCCTAAGTTTGATCCAAGTTGAATGTTTGATTGTTTAGATGTTAACAAAGCCGGGTTTTTAGCACTTTTCGTTTGTTTTTCCTTTGTTTATCCTACCCCTAGCTCTAGCCACGTTACAACCCGAATAAAGACCTCTTGATTCTTGTTAATTTCTTGTCAATAGGTGTAGATTTGATTGGCATTCAAGCTTATGTTAAATTGCACTACTTTAGTTGGTCTTGAGAGTTCACTCCCAAATTTCATATTTAGCCCGAGTGATTGAGTGATAGTGAGGGGTGCAAGTATGTATAGTTTGATACTTGAAGGTAAACAAAACTTGATTGGGTAGGCCCTTGGTTTTAAAACTGCTTCACCGTGCTAGTTGGGTTATAAATCTTTGATCGTTATAATAAACATAATAATAAGTTTAGGACCCCGCGGTTCGAATTTGATTTTGCCAGATGAAGGCGTATTTGTTTGGGTATTGTGTTGGATGTGATTGTAAATATTGAGGTTAATAAAAGGGTTAATCATTCGGATTGGCGGTTTCCGTTGTAAGTTGACCTTAATTTGTACATTTAGTGTTGAACATTAAAATATTCAGTTTTTTTAAAGTGATCATATGATAATCATTTTGGAGGCTAAAAGATTGTAGTTCAGAGTCTTTTGAATAAAGTTTATTCCAGGGCCAAATTATTCGTGTTTAACTCTCTTTATGCTGTGCTTGATGTTCAGATCTGGACTATTTTGAGATGAAGTTTCTAGGGTTCTTGGCGATGGTCTTGTATCAGGTACACCATCCAGTTTTTTTCATCACCCTCCCTACTATTTTCAATGTGTTTTGTTGCAACTATTTTAACGATAATTTATTTTGCATTTTCGTATTTTGCCGGGTCGTTGGTTTTGGTTGGTGGTGATCCAGGTGTTGGGAAGAGTACACTAATGTTACAGGTTACTTAGATTTGGATCATGATCTTTACTTTATGCTTAAACTTGTAAACTGTAGTATTATTTTTATGGAAATGTTTTGCATAAACATAACTCTGGTTCCTTTGACGATTTAAATACGGAAGATTGCAGGAATTATAGCCCAAGGAAAAGAAATCGGTAAACCAGCTCATGTACTTTATGTCTTAGGTAGCAATCCACTTTCACCATTAATGTTGTTTTCATTCTTTTTATAAGACAGCTACATTTATAACATTTTTTGTGTAACAATCTTTTCAATACAGAGTGTAGAGCAAATTGGAAACAGAGCAGACCGTATGGATATTAGCACATATGAATTGTTCTTATATTCAAGTACCAACTTAGAGGTGCGTGCTCCATAATTTGCATAATTTCACCAACATGTTTTATATATATTTTTTTTAATTTCAGGATATTTTGGTAAAAGCTCAGGCTCTCTTTCCACGTGCTCTAGTTATCGATTCTATTAAGACTGTTCATCTAATGGGAGTTACTGGTAGCGCGGGTGGTATCTATCAGGTTAGTATTTTTTGTATTATACTATTATATAGCTCTTTAAACGTCAATCATGTTACATATGTTAAATATGTTAAAGAGTTTTTACAGATTAAAGAATGCACTGCTGCCTTACTTCGTTTTGCTAAGAAGACAAACATACACCTGTATTCTTGGTGAGCATAAAAAATGTTTTGCATAATTTCACCAACATGTTTTATATATATTTTTTTTAATTTCAGGATATTTTGGTAAAAGCTCAGGCTCTCTTTCCACGTGCTCTAGTTATCGATTCTATTAAGACTGTTCATCTAATGGGAGTTACTGGTAGCGCGGGTGGTATCTATCAGGTTAGTTTTTTTTGTATTATACTATTATATAGCTCTTTAAACGTCAATCATGTTACATATGTTAAATATGTTAAAGAGTTTTTACAGATTAAAGAATGCACTGCTGCCTTACTTCGTTTTGCTAAGAAGACAAACATACACCTGTATTCTTGGTGAGCATAAAAAATGGGCCTTGTTTACTCGTTTTTTATATTGTTTTCTCCCGGCTCACTTGCCGTTTTCTTGTTTGTCAAACTTATGGGAGCTACTTTTCATGGATTTGTGTTAGATTGGGCACGTAACAAAATCAGGAGACATAGCTAGACCTCGTGTCTTGGAGCATATTGTTGATGCAGTGTTATATATGGAAGTTGGTACCCTTTAGCCTTTTATTTTTACTGAATAGTATGTATTCATAAATGTAAAATAGAACTTCAAGCAATTAGCTTTGTTGTTATAACGCTATTCAACGGTTATCCAGGGGGAGCAACATTCAACTCATCGTCTTCTTCGTGCATTCAAGAACCGCTTTGGCTCCACTGATGAGGTATTTTTATTTTCATTTTTAGAATCATGTCATTTTTTTTTTAGTTGAAAATAATTTATACTTTATTTTTCAGCTTGGAGTGTTTGAAATGTCGCCGTCTGGACTTAAAGCTCTCAAGAATCCCAGTGAGATTTTCGTGAGTGATGGATACTCAGATTCAAAATTCTTGGCAGGTCTGGCGATCGTTGAGTTATGGATGGGTCCCGCACATTTGTCATTGAAGTTCAGGTACTATGAACATTTGACTAATAATTTGCTAAAATTTGATGATTTTTGCATTTATTTTTTTGGGATGATGAGTAGTGTTTATATGATTTAATTTACAGGCGTAATGTGCAGCAGGGTCCTCGCTCCCTAGGCAAGTGAATGGCGTACAAGCAGGCAGAGCTGATATGATTATTTCTGTGAGTAACTATCAAGTATTGTTTTTCTCAAATTTAGTGCAACTTAAAATAATTACTATTTTACGTGTCTGGTTTTTGTAGGTTCTTATGAAGCAAGCCGGTCTCAAGCTCCAATCAAATGTAAGTCGCAGTTTCTTTCGAGCTGCTTCAAGAAGCTTTTGTAGCTAACTATCGTTTACATGTAAATTACAGGCAATCTTTTTGAAAGTTGTTAGTGGGGCTACTCTAACTGAAACTGCTGGTGGTCTACCAGTTGCAGCAGCAATACGTAGCAGGCATGTTATATAGTTTTCTATTTCTACAAATATAGTTTGCAAACTCACGTGAACATTCTTTCTTGACTTGTTAAACTATCAAATGATTTCTTTATTTTTTGAACTCACATGATCCCTATTTGTTTATTTGTTAATTAAACCATCAAATAGTTTTTTATTTATCAAAATCTCAATGATTTTACACTCAAAATACTTTATGAAACTATTCTAAGCATCATTTCATCAAAAAATATAAACTTTGCTCTTTTTTTAACTCACTTGGTTACTCTTTCTTGACTTTTTTAAACCCAAAATAGTTTCTTTACACATAAAAAATCAGTGATTTTACATTCTTTTTACTCTACGAAACCATTCTATGCACCATTTCTTCCAAAAATTTTAACTTTGCTCTTTTTTTTTAACTCACTTGTTCTTTGTTTCTTGACTTGTTAAAACCGCAAACAGTGGCAGTAGAGTTTCCTGATTATCGGTTGTCATTACACGCTGCATTTCAGGAGAGTTTCTTTTATCCTTTTCCTTGTTATGTATTTTATTCTATTTTGAATTTTTTTTATGCACTATTATCTTTGTTTCACATATTGGGGACAATGTGTGTTTCAAGTGTGGGGATGAATTTCATAGTTAGATTTTTATTTGTTATTTTTCTGACAAACCACTCCCGTACTCAATATCCATTCGGGAGTGGTTCGGTTCACTTTTAACCACTCCCGTACTCAATCTTCATTCGGGAGTGGTTCGGTTCACTTTTTCTAAAAAAAACAGAAAATTATTAAAAATGAAAAAATACAATAAAAGTTAGTTTCTTTTAAAATGCTTGTCTTGTTTTGTCACCTTTTTGCACAAAAGACGCATCTCATTCAATGTAAATCGTTGACAAAAGGTTGGTCGGTTTGGATTTGCGGGTTCTTAACCTTTATATATAATATAACTAAATAAAACGAAAAAAAGTAGACCTATCTAGCCTTTTTTTAATGAAAATAAAGTGTTGGGATGCCTAGGATAGTGGAGTGAGCCGGACGGTTGAAAGATTATGCTTTGCTTGCATCATTATTTCTTACCCTTTGTCTTGTGATGATTTGAGCCTGATTATTGAGCTTTACATGATAATATATATGCTCATTATTGTTTTGAGCTTAAATTAGTGTAGTTTTTAGCAAGGTCACACAATTCACAGTTCGCTTCGATTCGGGAACGAGATACGGGTTCACGATTCGTGGGAGGCCATGAATCCGGTTTGGAGGGGGTAGGTTCATTTCGGTACGATCCGGTTCGCTTGACATTTATTCAAGGCGAATCGAGGTGTAAACCCTAGGCGGTATTAAATAATAAATATAAAAATTATATATATCTACAAAATCTAAAACAGTAAGCATCAACCAATGAAGCTCATTTATAAAATTAAAGTCAGAAATGTAATTATAAGAACAAGAGGGGCTAAAGGGTTAAAAGTCTAAAGTTTATTAAACCTAAAACCCCCTATTATTTGTTCCAGCCACCACTCATCAGTCATCATCAACATCTATCTACATTCTTCTTTTCACCCGATTGAACACCAGAGGGTTTGGTTTTGCCGGTAATGTGCTCCGGTGAGCACAGATGACGATGGTGGTCGCTATAATCGATGCATATACTGAACCACCTCATTCCTACGCATCGCCTCAATCTGTTTTGTTAGGGTACCCAATTCGTGAATTGAGCAACGAATCCCAATCGAACCCTAAACGTATGAGTCGCCGGCGTATGCGATTGGATACGAAATGAATGGATTCGAAATTTGTGGTCTTTGTAGCGAATCCTGTAACTCTGGTTTTTAGGTTATATTAGTGCAGTTTGTGCATGTTTTAATGTGATTTGTGATGGGTATAGATGTATTAATATTGGGGGGGGGGGGATCTGAATGTTTATTGAGCTTTACATGATAATATATATGCTCATTATTGTTTTGAGCTTAAATTAGTGCAGTTTTTAGGTTATATTAGTGCAGTTTGTGCATGCTTTAATGTGATAGGTTATATTAGTGCAGTTTTTAGGTTATATTAGTGCATCTAAATGCTATAAATATAACAGCAGAAACACATGTTTGTGATGGGTATAGATGTATGAATAGGGGGGGATCTGAATGTTTAGTATTGTGTTGTTTGCTCTATGAATGCTATAATTACCATCTAAATGCTATAAAAAAAGAAAAAAAAACAGTTGTTGGTGCTGCTGGTGTAAAAAAAATATTCATCTGCTGATGTATGTTTAAATGTGTGTTTTGATGTTGAAATTGAATGTGTTGTGTGTGTGTGAATGTGTGTGTTGTATGTTTGTTTGAATGTATGAATTCTATAATTAGCATCTAAATGCTATAAATATAACAAATTAACAACAGAAACACATGTTTGTAATGTGTATGGATGTATGAATATGTGGGGGTGGGGGGGGGGATCTGAATGTGTGGTGTTTGTTTTGAGCTTAAATTAGGGCAGTTTTTAGGTTATATTAGTGCAGTTTGTGCATGCTTTAATGTGATAGGTTATATTAGTTCAGTTTTTAGGTTATATTAGTGCATCTAAATGCTATAAATATAACAGAAGAAACACATGTTTGTGATGGGTATAGATGTATGAATATTGGGGGGGGGGGGGATCTGAATGTTTAGTGTTGTGTTGTTTGCTCTATGAATGCTATAATTACCATCTAAATGCTATAAAAGAAAAGAAAAAAAAACAGTTGTTGGTGCTGCTGGTGTAAAAAAAATTCATCTACTGATGTATGTTTAAATGTGTGTTTTGATGTGGAAACTGAATGTGTTGTGTGTGTGTGAATTTGTGTGTTGTATGTTTGTTTGAATGTATGAATGCTATAATTAGCATCTAAATGCTATAAATATAACAAATTAACAACAGAAACACATGTTTGTAATGTGTATGGATGTATGAATATGTGGGGGTGGGGGGTGGGGATTTGAATGTGTGGTATTTGTTTTGAGCTTAAAGGTATGATTTTGAAACTGAATGTGTTCTCTGTTGTGTTGTATGAGTGTGTTTGTTGAATAAAGGTATGATATACAACACGTTGAAAACAGATAACAACTTCACCTGTGTGTTGTATGAAATATGTGTTTGTGTGTACTGAATATATGTGTGTGTTTATGAATTTGTTGTATGTTGTTATGATATACATCAGCAACACACATAAAGACTTCAAAAAAATTTAAAAAAAAATTAAAAACAACTGATGTTGCACAAGATATTTAAAAACAGCAGTACACACAACTGTTCTAAATATTGTGTTGTGTGTTTTGATGTTTAAAATACTCTATAAGTGTGTGTTGTGATTATGAAATTGAATGTGTGTGTATAAATTTGTTGTGTGTGTATGAATGTGTGTGTTGTATATTTGTGTGAATGTATGAATGTGTATGTATGAATGTGTGAATTTGTATGTAGTAATGGGGTTTCTGAATGTGTAGTGTTGTGTTGTGTGAATTTATGTTTTTTGGGCATATTTTGCAAAAAAGTGTGTTTTGATTTTAAAAAAATACAATATATAAGTGTGTGTTGTGATTTCTTAAAGTGTATGTGTGGTTGTGTTTTATGAATGTGATGTGTGTTGTGTTGTATGAATGTCTGTGTTGTATGTGTTGTGAATGATAAATACTTAAAATAAATGAAAAAAAAAGTTGTTGCTGCTGCTGATGTAAAAAAAATTATATATGTTTAAATGTGTTTGTTTTGATGTTGAAACTGAATGTGTTGTGTGTGTATGAATGTGTTGTGTGTGTGTGAATGTGTGTGTTGTATGTTTATATGAATATAAGATTGTATGAATGCTATAATTAGCATCTAAATGCTATAAATATAACAGCAGAAACACATGTTTGTAATGTGTATGGATGTATGAATGTGGGGGTGGGGGGGGATCCGAATGTGTGGTGTTGTGTGAAATTATGTTTTTTGGGCATATTTTGCATAAAAGTGTGTGTTTTGATTTTAATCTCCCATTGCTCTTGTTATATAAAAGTGTGTGTAGTATGAATGTGTGTTGTGTGTTTGTATGAATGTATGAAAATTCTAATCTTCCATTCCTCTTGCTATATATGGTATCCATGATGCTTGCTATTCAAATCTCGCATTACTCATATCTAACCTAATTTCTTTATCAATCTCGCATTCCTCCATATTAATTTAAATTTCAGTTAGTTAACGCCGTTAAATGTTTTTAGAATTTCTGACCGATGTTTAGGGTTTCTCACCGATGTAAAACTTACCATGAGCCGATGCTCCAAGCGACCAAACGGTCTTCAATTGGGTCTTTAAAGCTAACGTTGCTTAAATCGGATGTTAAAATTTTCTTCGTTTGGAGCATCGGCTCAAGATAAATTTTATTCGTATCGTCCTCCCTATCAAAAGTCCTAAAACATCATTTTGAAATTCCAAAAAAAGTTAACGACATTAAGTTGGGATTAATAATGGCTAATATATAAAAAATTCGGAATTTTAAAATCTAATAACCCTTTTAAATCTAAGGTAGTAAAATACTAAAAATACCCTTTTTACTGTTTATCACTTGTCTATCACTTGTCGCTAATTCAATATATTTTAATAATTTGTGTAGAGACCGTTTTAGCCTTTTAATCTGCTGGTTAAAGTTTGGCACGTGAAACATAAAATTTTTAAATATCACCCATATATTAAATAAATAGAGAAGTTCATATAAAAAGTTATTCTTTAGTATAAAGTGTGAAAGGGCCAAAATACTTAAAAATGACAATTAGTAATTTTAAACTAAAGTGTGAAAGGTCCTAATACTAACTTTTTTTTATTTTAATGGATTAACAGTTTTAATCCCCGACTTTTGACGGATTTACGGTTTTAATCTCCGACTTTTACTAATTGTCATTTGAGCTTCTGGTGAGTTTTCACACTTTGTACTAACGGTTTTAAAGTTTGACACGTGAAACATAAAATTTCTAAATATCACCCATATATTAAATAAAGAGAGAAGTTCATATAAAAAGTTATTCTTAATTGTCATTTAATTGTCATTGTATTTTTTTATGTATATATTTATTCACACGACTCACGCAACCAACAACACATCTATGGTTTTGAGATGATAAGATAATAGTTGCATAAGAGCTTCGTAAAAAAACCTTTAAAAGTACATACCAATTTCTATTATTATTGTTGTTGTTGTTGTTGTTGTTGTTGTTGTTGTTGTTGTTGTTGTTGTTGTTGTTGTTGTTGTTGTTGTTGTTGTTGTTGTTGTTGTTGTTGTTGTTGTTGTTGTTGTTGTTGTTGTTGTTGTTGTTGTTGTTGTTGTTGTTGTTGTTGTTGTTGTTGTTGTTGTTGTTGTTGTTGTTGTTGTTGTTGTTGTTGTTGTTGTTGTTGTTGTTGTTGTTGTTGTTGTTGTTGTTGTTGTTGTTGTTGTTGTTGTTGTTGTTGTTGTTGTTGTTGTTGTTGTTGTTGTTGTTGTTGTTGTTGTTGTTGTTGTTGTTGTTGTTGTTGTTGTTGTTGTTGTTGTTGTTGTTGTTGTTGTTGTTGTTGTTGTTGTTGTTGTTGTTGTTGTTGTTGTTGTTGTTGTTGTTGTTGTTGTTGTTGTTGTTGTTGTTGTTGTTGTTGTTGTTGTTGTTGTTGTTGTTGTTGTTGTTGTTGTTGTTGTTGTTGTTGTTGTTGTTGTTGTTGTTGTTGTTGTTGTTGTTGTTGTTGTTGTTGTTGTTGTTGTTGTTGTTGTTGTTGTTGTTGTTGTTGTTGTTGTTGTTGTTGTTGTTGTTGTTGTTGTTGTTGTTGTTGTTGTTGTTGTTGTTGTTGTTGTTGTTGTTGTTGTTGTTGTTGTTGTTGTTGTTGTTGTTGTTGTTGTTGTTGTTGTTGTTGTTGTTGTTGTTGTTGTTGTTGTTGTTGTTGTTGTTGTTGTTGTTGTTGTTGTTGTTGTTGTTGTTGTTGTTGTTGTTGTTGTTGTTGTTGTTGTTGTTGTTGTTGTTGTTGTTGTTGTTGTTGTTGTTGTTGTTGTTGTTGTTGTTGTTGTTGTTGTTGTTGTTGTTGTTGTTGTTGTTGTTGTTGTTGTTGTTGTTGTTGTTGTTGTTGTTGTTGTTGTTGTTGTTGTTGTTGTTGTTGTTGTTGTTGTTGTTGTTGTTGTTGTTGTTGTTGTTGTTGTTGTTGTTGTTGTTGTTGTTGTTGTTGTTGTTGTTGTTGTTGTTGTTGTTGTTGTTGTTGTTGTTGTTGTTGTTGTTGTTGTTGTTGTTGTTGTTGTTGTTGTTGTTGTTGTTGTTGTTGTTGTTGTTGTTGTTGTTGTTGTTGTTGTTGTTGTTGTTGTTGTTGTTGTTGTTGTTGTTGTTGTTGTTGTTGTTGTTGTTGTTGTTGTTGTTGTTGTTGTTGTTGTTGTTGTTGTTGTTGTTGTTGTTGTTGTTGTTGTTGTTGTTGTTGTTGTTGTTGTTGTTGTTGTTGTTGTTGTTGTTGTTGTTGTTGTTGTTGTTGTTGTTGTTGTTGTTGTTGTTGTTGTTGTTGTTGTTGTTGTTGTTGTTGTTGTTGTTGTTGTTGTTGTTGTTGTTGTTGTTGTTGTTGTTGTTGTTGTTGTTGTTGTTGTTGTTGTTGTTGTTGTTGTTGTTGTTGTTGTTGTTGTTGTTGTTGTTGTTGTTGTTGTTGTTGTTGTTGTTGTTGTTGTTGTTGTTGTTGTTGTTGTTGTTGTTGTTGTTGTTGTTGTTGTTGTTGTTGTTGTTGTTGTTGTTGTTGTTGTTGTTGTTGTTGTTGTTGTTGTTGTTGTTGTTGTTGTTGTTGTTGTTGTTGTTGTTGTTGTTGTTGTTGTTGTTGTTGTTGTTGTTGTTGTTGTTGTTGTTGTTGTTGTTGTTGTTGTTGTTGTTGTTGTTGTTGTTGTTGTTGTTGTTGTTGTTGTTGTTGTTGTTGTTGTTGTTGTTGTTGTTGTTGTTGTTGTTGTTGTTGTTGTTGTTGTTGTTGTTGTTGTTGTTGTTGTTGTTGTTGTTGTTGTTGTTGTTGTTGTTGTTGTTGTTGTTGTTGTTGTTGTTGTTGTTGTTGTTGTTGTTGTTGTTGTTGTTGTTGTTGTTGTTGTTGTTGTTGTTGTTGTTGTTGTTGTTGTTGTTGTTGTTGTTGTTGTTGTTGTTGTTGTTGTTGTTGTTGTTGTTGTTGTTGTTGTTGTTGTTGTTGTTGTTGTTGTTGTTGTTGTTGTTGTTGTTGTTGTTGTTGTTGTTGTTGTTGTTGTTGTTGTTGTTGTTGTTGTTGTTGTTGTTGTTGTTGTTGTTGTTGTTGTTGTTGTTGTTGTTGTTGTTGTTGTTGTTGTTGTTGTTGTTGTTGTTGTTGTTGTTGTTGTTGTTGTTGTTGTTGTTGTTGTTGTTGTTGTTGTTGTTGTTGTTGTTGTTGTTGTTGTTGTTGTTGTTGTTGTTGTTGTTGTTGTTGTTGTTGTTGTTGTTGTTGTTGTTGTTGTTGTTGTTGTTGTTGTTGTTGTTGTTGTTGTTGTTGTTGTTGTTGTTGTTGTTGTTGTTGTTGTTGTTGTTGTTGTTGTTGTTGTTGTTGTTGTTGTTGTTGTTGTTGTTGTTGTTGTTGTTGTTGTTGTTGTTGTTGTTGTTGTTGTTGTTGTTGTTGTTGTTGTTGTTGTTGTTGTTGTTGTTGTTGTTGTTGTTGTTGTTGTTGTTGTTGTTGTTGTTGTTGTTGTTGTTGTTGTTGTTGTTGTTGTTGTTGTTGTTGTTGTTGTTGTTGTTGTTGTTGTTGTTGTTGTTGTTGTTGTTGTTGTTGTTGTTGTTGTTGTTGTTGTTGTTGTTGTTGTTGTTGTTGTTGTTGTTGTTGTTGTTGTTGTTGTTGTTGTTGTTGTTGTTGTTGTTGTTGTTGTTGTTGTTGTTGTTGTTGT